>HG995130.1:0-1200000 GCA_905333015.3 Bombus campestris | reverse complement strand
CTCTGAATAAACCATCCTTTCTTGTCCTTGCTCTAGACAATAAAACAACACATTTGTAGGTTACTACATGTATAATTTTATCTGCTAGATTAGGTTAGATGCGTAGTAGTACTACTTGTATGTGAATATCAGCGTGTAGAAGCACGTGTGTGCACGGTGTTTCGAAACAAATGAACGTAAATTGTACAGTCGGTTAACAGTCGGGTATGGAAGAAAGTGCCGAGACGCGTGCAAATGTGTATCGATGAATATCATTCGAATCATTTATCAAATAAATATATAATTATCGTAATATAAATTCCAAGTGTAAATTTAGCTTTCATACACCATTATCTCGGCTATTAAGATCCGAAATTCTCAACAATTATAATGGTTGTTGGAAAGCTTCTTTTTAATAGCCACGTAGAAAGATGATATGCATTAATTTGTACAAAGGTAGAAAGGTCATAGACAAAATTAGCACCATCACACGCACGCGTACTAATTTTCTAATAAGAGAAATACATTGCAGGAATTTTACCAACCATACGACGACGACGTAACTTGGATTTCTCATAAAAACGTGCAGACAATATTTCCTGGCGTTTTAGCAAAGAAAAAGATCGAAACACCGGATTAATAGGAATAGAGAGAAATGGTAATCGAAAAAGGTGGCCGCGGGGCTCGCTCTGCGCTATTCCCCCGGAAACAATAGGCAGCCCGCGAGCGTCACGCGTGCAAATCCAAGTGCATTTCGTTGGGCGTGGAACAATTGGAAGACCGCTAATGAAAACGTCCGCCGACCGGATCGGATTTAATTTTATTAATAATCAATACCATCTACCAGGGCTAAGCTACCAATGAACGAAGAGTTACGATTCCTGGAGTGGTCTTACGCGTTCGATTTACGGCACATAAACTCGTTGAAGCATGCCTTATCGTGTACCCCTTAGGGACTTCCGACTGGCTGACCCAAATGTTCCATCCGGATTGACCCAGTTTCTCCTCCGAACGCCCTCGAGGTATCTGTCTCGTTTATCTGCACGGAAGACAACCTTCCGTTTCGCCGTTTCAGTTTTATCGTTGCAACGACGAACATTCCATGAAAATGCTGCGGACTAGCGAATAGGGGAAATTTAGCTTATTAACCAGGGAACACCAGTTAACTGGAGCAACTGGCGTTTCTAACCACTTGGACATAATTTTTTATTCGAATCCGCAATATTTTAATCCATCGATTTAGTCCTGCTAACTTGTGCAGATAAATTCCACGACATTTATACTCATTGAAAATCGACATTTTCGAGAATTTACGACAGAAGACGAGCAACGGTATATAAAATTATTAAAAGTTTTGGTCGTGGTTATTCGTTAACCGTAACAGATTGAACGAATCCCCCGCTCTCACCAGACAACACAGCTTGTTTGTTTCAATTATTGGAAGCTATGGATTGAAAGCAAGATATAAATAAAAAAAAAAAAAAAAAAGAAAGAAAAAATGATAAAAAAACACAGTCGCAATTCTAGCATTGTATTTTATATTTTATGAACGAACGACATTCCAACAACTTTCATAAACATTAATACTGGGAAGAGAAGCAGTTAGTGTTCATATTTCATCTTGCTCCTGGCTTTCTCTACTTCGATGAAGGAACTTGATACGCCACTAGAAGCGAATTTATGCTGAAAAGAGTTTCAACCATTTTCTACCGAAATATTTTCACCAGAAATATTTTCGATAAATTAACAAGATTTATAACCAACCTTTTCCGTTTACATTCTACTGTACTCGAAAGTCTAGTATTCTATGTTATATTTCTTGTCGTTAATTGTTTATCATTCAATACTGTTGAGCTTATTAGATGTACGAGAATACAAAGGAACGCGTGGATAAATTGTAACGTAGAAAATATATATTTTAAAAACTAAAGTGTAAATACAAATCGGAATATAATTGAGTTGATCCAGGTCCGCACGCTAGTGTCACAGACGAAATCCAACTTTCTACCTGGAACGGATTACACACCGCGGGCAGGATGGCAGCCAGATGTCCGCACATCCTTGTCGCGTACCCTCGATAGCCTCAAGGACCCGTCATAAACCTTAGGAAATTCTGGCTAAGATCCTACGAGCTGGATGTAGCATCTGTTTAACAACTGTCCTAAGGTTTACTGTCTATTACGGGAAAGATAGTTTTTCGCCCGTACGATGCCTCCCACTATCAACCTTCTCTCGAGGGCTGCTAAGACCCTTCCTAGTCTACCAGTCATCTTATTAGCCAATGAGAAACAATGTCCACTATCCTCACTTCCCTAACTGAAAATGTCATGAACAAATCCGGCGATCCCATGCGCTAGACACACCCATCGCTAGCTCTCCTCCGACGTAGCATCGTAATTAAAAAGTCAGTCTTGCACAGTCACGCCTAGAGCTCGAAAGTGTATTGCAAACCAGAAAATAAAGTTTCCTTTTTTCCTTAAACTTCTTCTTTATTTTACGTGACAATAGGAGCGTTACCCTATGACTGAAAACCCCGAAGCCAACGTCGCCTATCTACTGTTTATGGTTTGCCTTCGACCCAGTCTTCTGTCTATACGCTGTCGATGGCTTCAGCGCTTGAGACCAAACTAAACAACCAGATGTACAGTTTTCTTAGAAGTGGAGACCACTTCAACAAATACAAAAATACGTCGTTGTGAATCTATTAAAATTTCAATGAGAAATTACCAATTGGTGGGTGCAAGCATTCTAGCAATTTCTCAATTAAATAAGTGAAATAAAATAAAACGAGAAAGGCAAATAAATTCGACAGAGTCGTAGCCCGTTTCCCAGGCAGTTGGCTGACGAGTTAAATGAATAATCGTGACGGTGGTTAAGCGTTCCTGGCTCGAAACTAATTCGAGGTTCCTAATGCCTAATGTCGCGAGGACGCCAGCAATTCCTGGGGCTAGGGCCGGTATTTTCGATTCAGACGCGCGCTACTCGAAATCGTTCGAGCGTGCTTAAACATTAACGTCCACTGGCGGATTGTTACCGGTCCGTTAGTCCGTACGATCCGCATTCACAGAGTCATCGGTGGCCGCCTGTCGTAGCGTCGAAATTGCGTCAATTATTCGAGGAAGCCGGCTTGGCCCGCAAATTGCGCGTTCCTCGCTGCTTCCACGGAGTTTTCGGTTTATTGCAGACGTTTGGAAGGAACGTCCCCGACCACAAATCCACGGAGATCGTAACAGGATTCGAAGAACGACGAATTTCCCATTCAGCCATTAAAGCATGCAAGTAAAAGGAGTCAGAAGATTAACGAAATTAATTAACGCGTTTCTTTAAGAAACTCCTTTCACCTGTGGATGACATGTATCTCGTTGGAATTTGTTATATGTTGATTTACTTAGGCTCAACTTCGCGTTTGGACGTGACATTTCAAACCAAATCTAATATCCAGACCACTGTAGCAGAGCTGCGTCTATCTCAACCGCGTTTATTGGAACGAAAATTTAGTTCACGCCTGATTAACTGAGCCCTTGCCGATTGAATTCATTGAACGTGAGCTTCTATTATGTGAAAACATTATTATAGTTAGCGAAGAAAATTGATGAGCTCCTATTATAGGAGCCGCAATTTTATAAACTGTCCCACTACGACTACTTACTTAGCTTCATAGTTAGGTACAGTAATTCAACTGTAATCTAATACTTATGTAGACTAATATAAATTAATATTCATGTTAAGTCATCTTAAATGATATTTCATATGTAGAAGCAAAGATATTTAGTACAATAAACATCGAGGAAACGAGGCAAAAACTGAGACCCTGGTAGACTTGCTGAGGAGCCATTGGAAGGGAAAGTGTGTACAAGGAGGTTTGAAGTGCAGGGGAACGTAGGAGAACTCGGATGAAAGGGTGTGCTGTGGCCTAATGCGAGCGAACAAACCATTAAGCTACACTCAGCCGGTACTCCACTGATTATAACCCATTAGACATGACATGTGTGCATTAAACGAGTTATCGCGCGCGTAGACTGTTCCCTGCTACACGATCGGAACCATCCTGTTGGCTGACATGGATGAACCTAACAATTCCAACGGCAGAGACGTTCTATTCAGTGATTTAAATTGGAAGAGACTATACTATCATGCAATAATAAATCTCTTTGCTTTTTTTTTGACGATGTTTGAGGATGTTTGAGGATGTTTGAGCGCCTAATTCGATCGCCAATGGATCTACGAGTTTTTATTTTCTACGATTGTTACAGCCGTGTTACGGGTAAACTGTTACAGACATAGTAGAACATTGTGATGCTGCAAAATTGATTTTTATATAGCAACGAGCAATAATTTCTGAAAAGCTCTTAATTCTTCTAGTTCCTAAGGTATGAATCATTGTTAAAAATAAATTTACAGAGAAGTTCACAGAGAATATTTTTCAGAGTATTCATAATTTATAATTTAAAATAATTAATAATTAAAATAATTTATAATTTGCTAATTCCTTAGGATCAAATATCCAACCTTAATCATCAATGTTTGCATTAATTTTGGTAACATCTTTTGCCAAGCTTTGCCAATATTTGTTGCTATAATTTTATATTTTGTCCTTAATAAAATTGATTACTCTTATGTATTAATTTTCATATGTAAATAATACTGGGTTGGTCAGAGTAAATGAGGATTATAAAATTGTTAAATCAATTTTTAGGTTAGTCTGCTTGATTAGAAGGGGAGAATGATACAAGGAAAAAAGTTTGAGCGTCACGGAAGTTCAGTAAGTACAGGAGGAGGGCGAGTGACCGACGAACGAGTTGGAAAAAGTTAGGGGAATGAACGGAGTGCGCTTTTGGGGATAACGAATCGTCGCTCGAACGTTTCTGGAGCACGCTTGGGCTTTAATTCCAGGGAATTGCCAAGTTCATCCAGGCCAAGTATCGCTAAAGGGCAGGCTCCTCGTCGAAGCTGCTTCTAGGTTTCCAATCGACGCCTCGATTTCCTCCGAAACGATCCGCACGTACGAAAGAAATTATCATAAAAAACTTTGCAATCGAATTAAATTTCTTTTCAAAAAATTTCAAGATGAGAAGATTTCCAATAAGAAAAGAATTGATCAAAATGGTATAAATAATATATAAAATTTAGTTATCGTTGTACAGCAATATCAATATCTTTTGCTTTGAAATTTGTGAATTTCCTCTTTTTTTTGCACTATAGTATCTGTACTGAAATTTAGGTATAAGTAACAGATTGAAAATTGTTCGAACAATGTTTTTAACCAACGAAATATATAAAAGTGATAAAACACTATTATGATATAGAAAAGGCAATGAAATGTAAGTAAATGTCATTTCAAGCAAAATGAGTCAGTGCTAAATCTATAGATGGTATATTCGATATTACTGACAGGTCATCTAGATATATTTCATTTTTCAGTGAACCTTTCAGCCGAGTACAATTCGTAAGATTAATGTTCTTTTCAATTTGAATATATTTTGCACGATGGAGAATCGCCCATTGCTGTTTTAATAATTCAGCCTTCACCTCCCACGTTGGCTGACCTTAAAACGTCCAACGTTACTGGCAGCCGTCTGACGCGACACGTTCCGCGACTACTTGTACCGTTCGATAAAACGTCGACCTCTATCACTGACAGACTCGTCTAGTAGCGAGGCGTCGCATTAGTCAGCCAGAAGAGCTGCGAGCAAACGGAAGGATAATAAATACCGCGCGCCACTTGTTGCTCTTATTTCAGCAGAATCAAAGATACCACCAGCTTCTTCAGACTCTAGGAAATGCTATAGGAAGATATACGTAGCCTTAGAAGAGAAATAAAGTACTTTCCCGTTTATAGGCAGTTTTTCCGAAGAATTTATTTATAGAGATCGACGATGACGGTTTTTATATCGAATATAGTACCATTTTGGACATGTTTCTAGACATGATTCATAACATAACCTAAAAATAATACTCGGATGATATTTCACGATCACAGTTACGAAACATAAAAATGAAATTCCAGATCATATTTAATTAATAATTGACTCAGGTTTAACATTTAATTCAGATCGAACTTAAGCCAGTACAAACATCTTGATCTCGTTCACGATCTTAACCAAATCGGATTTGAACCTAAATCTAACCTAAGCATAGTTCAAACTTAACCTAGATATATATAGTATCCTGGTATGCCTAAGATCATAATCCAAACTCAAATCCAAATCGATCTAAGGCAAACTTAACCTGGACATGGTATCATGCCTATGATCCATCTGAGTCTAATCTAACTTAACCTAATTTTATCTGGTCATGGCTAAAACCTTGTCCCAAACCTAACCTATAAATAATACCTGGTTTATACTCGGCGGTTAAATGCAGCTAGTCTAATAACGTATTTCTGTTTAACATAGATTTGCAAAGTTATTTCTGAAAATTTGAAACTTTTTGGATAATCTCGGTCTAGGGGAGGACATTAGCTGGCGCAAGATGCGAATCTTCTATGATGGAATCGATTACGTAGATAACGGGGTTCGTTAGCCGTTGCTAATTCTCAGGGACCGACCGAAACGAGCTCGGCGTTTCGGGACAGACCGGTAATGGACTCGTCCCGGTGCACTTCCGGTTATTATCGGGCTTCCTGCGTGTTCGATGCCAGGATCGCGGTTATCTCGATTTCTGCAATTGTCGATACCTCTTCTCCATCCCTTATCTCCCATTACTTTAGGGGATTCTGGATTTTAGTGCTCGCTTAATCCACCAACTCAGCTCTTCCATGTCTCTTTAATCTCAGCTGTTAACATTCATCTTAGTACGCTTCGGTTCCTGGTCGAATAATTCTGTGAAATTCTTTTACCTTTATTCCGTTCTTTAACCTCAACCGTTTTCTAACCTCAAAAGCAGACCGAGTTTCTTATAAAATTTAATTATTACTAATATTTAATAACCTACTCCTATACCTGAATCTGAAAGTAATAAATTATAGCTGAATCGGACCTAAAAGTTTCGAAACATTAAACTGTTTAAATCTATTTTTCAAAGTAAAAGCTTTGACCTGGTTGGGATAAACTGCCGTCAGGGAATTGGTTATCTGAAACGGATAATTAATTTGCCGCTCAACGACGGCTATAGCTCGCGATTTCCTCTGCTAAACAATGGGGTGGTTTATTATCGTTGGCCGGCGCTATTGTCCCCTTACGTGGGCTTCGATAAATCAATCGTTCTATTGATCGAACAGGTGCGATCGGAATTAGACGCGTTCGTGATCGTAAATTACGCTTATCCGTTTACGATCCGTGACGCTTGGATTGCGTCGTTGCGAGATGCATAATTTTGCCTATGCGCGCCACCTACCGTGAAAACCTAACCTCAAACCGATCGTTTCTATCTCGATCCACATTTCCAATAATTTCGTAGTCCTGAAATGACAATTCAAATACACCTAACCTACGAACCAACCTGATTCACCACCTAACCTCCCTTTACCTTCATTTAAGACGACCACAATAAACGTTTAAAGATTGTTATAGGAAATAACCTAAAAATCTATCATTTAACGTCTTTTTCACGGATCCAAACGACACTGCAGCATCGAAAACATTTCCTCGGTCAGCTTAAAAATATTCAGGATCGACTCACAAATGAGAAACTTTCTTCAAGTTGGAAAAAGGACTAAAATAAAATATTAGTTATTTATTTCTGCCGATCAGTCAAGTTTCAAAGCGACCACGACAAACGTCAGGTTGTTTTTCGAGCAGAAACGGGGGATAAAGGAACGGGCACATTTCGCCTGACGTGGCACAAAGGAATCCACGTGACACTTTACTTCTCCCGGAAGAAAAGCTCGACGATTACTCCCGCGAAACGCAATTAAGTGGCGTTCTTGCTTTTTTCAAATGTAATTCCGCCTCTACTTGGTGCCATTTACGTTCAAAAGTCGCGATTCGAGATGTTCAAAGAGGGCTAGTCGCCTGTTTCTGAGACGATACTTGGAGGGAAAGAGGGTAAAGCTAATTACGAGACGCTTGGGGAGGTTTCGAAGCGATTGTAATAAGCCGTTCTCCTTGGTGGATGGTTAGAACGATACAAGTAATCTGATTAAAAGGGGACCACGGGATCCGTTTGCAAAAGGCATGCTTTAGAAACTGAGAGTGTATATTTGGATGGAGAAATAATTTAGACGCGCGCATGAGGTTGTAAAAACCAGCAATCACAAAATGCTAAATCACACAGTTGCAAGTAATAACATTAGTTTGATCTAAAAAATGCAGAACCAGTTTAAAAGGAAGGATCGATATTGAAAGCGTTGAAAATGTTATCACTGATGGGTCTACAAGCTTCCTAATTTATGTTCAAACCTAATTCAACCTATACAAACTCAATATGAATTCGAAAAAAGGATCTCAACTATGATCCATCACGTGGACCATCAAAAGAACCAATAAAAGAAGATCAGGAAGAAGAACATCCATCAGAACCTTTAAAAACTTACTCTAATCGATCTCACGAACCCGCATTATTCATTCAAACCAAATCCAACGCCTCCAAACTTCGATTCCACATAAATTCAATTAAGAAGAAGATCTTATCGCATAGACCAGCAATGAAAATAAAGGAATCAGAGACTCTAGGCCATAAAAAAATTACTCAGCTACACTCGACAAATTCTTTGCTTATCAAACCAAATGCAACCTCTTCAAACTTCGATTCTCAACGAAATCGGCACAAAAAGGATCTCAGAAGCGAGTTATCGCTGGAATAACAAAAAGTAAAAGAAAAAATGATCAATGGTGAAGAGAATCCAAAGGAAAGAGGATAGCAGAGAGATGCTCCGCGTATTCTGCTGGACTTAAATTACATCCTTTATACACGGGAGAAGCTTTCGTCGAGGATATTCACCCGGCAAGCCCGAAGTGGGTGGATCTCAGCCACGTAATATCGCCGCCAGGACTTCCCTTCGATTGCGCTTCCCTGTATTTCCAACGGTGGATTCCTGTGTTCACTAGCAGCTAGAGAAGAGCAGAAATTCCATGCTGCGCGATAGCACGCGTTCATGAACGCTTTTCTCCAGCGATATTAACATTGAATCCACCGAGAGATACCGAGGTTTCCAAAGATCTCTCGATCCTTTATCGCCTGGCCGATTCTGCCGGTTCTCGACAGCTCATCCCGTGAACAAATGGTTCGAGGACATTTTCTGTTGGTAACTTCGACGTTGCCTGCGAGATGAAGTCAATTTGAGATCCGACGCTGTAATGTTTGTGAAGCTAATTCAGAGATACAGAAGGAAACAAAGTGAAATATGTAGCGTTGGTATCAGGTTGTCTGACTACCTCAGGGGAATGAGTAATTTCTTCCTCTACAACCACGATTTTTGCTGTCATCCTCTTTCTCTATTTGTAAAAGAAATGAGAGGAACTCTCGTTAACAGGAAATATGGTAATATAAAATGATGAAAAATAAATTGAATAAAATAAATAAATATCCAATAAATGAATATAAAAGAAAAGTATGTGAATATATAAAAGATAAAATTTATAAAATTATCTCCAGACCTTTTTTGACTTCTCCTTTTTCTCCAGAATATTATTTTTCGTGATTCTCTTATTACAGATTGGCAACGAAGCCACATGATTTCGTTCATTCAAGGATATACTGGTTTGCATTCAGGTTTGCAATTTACACGGCAACTTGTGTAGCCGGTCCACAAGTTCCATTGAAATAATACCAAGCAGGCTATATTAACTTCCAATTATTAGGCTTCTGAATATGTATGCGGTCGGTTCGCGCTTAGAACGTTAAATATCCAGGCCAGCCGCGGTCAATATGCGTGCTCGCGGGCATTACACGCCGATATATCGGCAAATATTCTGTATGTGAATATGTAACGTCGAAAACGCAACACGTTACCAACAAATCCTCCTATATTGCTATCAGTCGGAACAGACCCGAAGGATTTCCAAACCGACCCAAATCGATCAAGCGCAGAGAATCCCTTGCTGTAGAGAACAGAAATTGCGGTTTAAATATCCCGACAAATTTGGTCCATTCAATTCCGACCAGAAAGCTCTAACTTTTTTGATCACCAACTTGGGCATTTTTGTCTAGATACTTCAAAACTAGTTCATATCGTAATTTTATTTTAATCTCAAAATAAAGAAGGATGTGAAGAACGAAGATTCCTTACATAGCCATTTTAAAGGCTATTTTCATAATAGAAACTTTGAAACGAATTTAGTAATTTAACAAACTCCCTCACCACTTGTCGCCCATGATAATATAAATCCAATTCTGGCAGGAGGACAATAATGGTCTGGTTGATTTCGTATACAATATATTAGTCCTTGAAGAAGGATTCCAGGATCATCAAGAAGTTCCTGAGGATTCTCAAGCGTCATAGCCTGGATCACGATCACGCTTAATGACCACGAGACGGTGATAACGCCGGGACGTATTTAAGGGAATGGTAATTATTATGGCGCGGCTAGTATCATGGAGGTCTCAACTGTAATGAGAGGCATTCTAGAATACGATAAAATTCTGGCATTAAACCACCCAGATTCCTTTTTCTTCTGCAATCAGAGGGCGTTAAGAACCCTGCAGACAATTCCTGCGAAGACCCTCTTCATCACCTCCAAGAAATCGAGATTAAGTAAAAATTCTTTCGAATAAAGGAAATGTGGGTTATTGCGTTCCACGTTATACCCAATTTCCATTTCCTCTAATTTTATACCGTTTTATATTGGTCCTGAATATGCTGATCTATTCAGAAGCGATAAAAATTCAAGATGGCAGCACTCACCCTCGATCAGCTGATCCAACATGGCGTAGATGTGCGACGTTGCTTCGTCGGTCATCACCCAGCCCCCTGTGGTCATCTCCAGTCTGCCATCTTTCACTAACCTTTTCACGACCATCTTCTTGGTGGGATGGGCGCTGTAAATGAACAAGAAAGCCAGAGATTTTAGCTGAATATGTATTTCTAGCTTCCTAACCTGAAAATTTCCAAACGTAGATCGATAACAATTTATGGACGATATTTATGTTGTTCGTGAGTTGAAATCGATGGTTCAACGTCGACTAACGTCAGAATTCATGATCGATCGGGAGAAGTATTGCGTACCGGGCTTAATACTCCCGTGAGAGCTCAGCTCCCACGTTAGAACGTTTATGTCCGCCATAAAACCGCCACAAATCTCGCATTGCTTCTGCAAAATCTTCTGCAGCTTTTCTCTCGTTTTAGGTTAAGGTCATGAAGTCTACACGATGATCAGATCCAACTAAATTTCCTCTATGCTTTCGTTTCACGATCCACCCCATCCTCAACTTTGAAAATTTGCACGTCGAGAACATAGCTGCTTTCGTATCTCCGACGCAGTCAGCACTTTTGCGCTTTAGTACATTTCGACTCTGATAACATATACGAATCTCTATACATAGTTTCAAGTTTATCTAGATTTTACAATAGTTTGCGAGTGGTTATCAATCACTTTTTAGGTTATACAGGTTCAGACGTTAAATTGGCTTCGAAGGAAGCGAAAGTTTCTAGGATTGTAGAACTGCAAAGACATTCCTGGAAGTATAATTCACTAATCCAAGGAGGTTAAGCAAGAATTCCTTACAATGTGCGGCTGATATACAGGTCAAGTAATTGTAAGTTACATCGCAGATAACGGGGGAGGGGGTGTAACGTGTTACGCCGCAACTTGTAATTTCGCACGATACAATCCGTGATACAAATCATATTTATAGCCGGGGCACATTCCAGTGGGTCGGGGATTTACGTGATCCCACGCAGGCCGCAATGGCCGCCTCCTTGCGGTTCACGTCGGTCCGTAAACCACCAACAAATTCCGTTCTACTACCGTTTCCGCTCTTCGATAACCCAAATGCCGAGGAAGTCGTCAATTTGCACCAAGACGTCTTTAGGTTTTCCGGTTAACACTTCGTGCACGGATTGATCCTCGGTGAAGCAGAGAATCTAGAAGTAACTTTAAAAGTATCACGGACCTTCGCTATGTAGAATACTACGAAGCTTTCAACCAGACAGATTCACTAGTGGAGAGAAACATGCATTCCAAGTTCAAATCCCATTGGTTGCATTTCCATTTTCTTGAGTACACTACGTACTTTCAACTTCCATTTCACATACATTGATCAAATACTATGACCACTTTTCAGTACTTTTCAGTGGTTGTAAAATTCTTTCACCTGTAGAGTGCACTGTGGATATAGTAAAAAGGGAAGCAGATGAAAATAATTTTTCGCCTGGTGAAAATCGATCCAAGTCCGTGGGAATTCGAAACCCCAGTCAGCCTGGAGACAGTCAAACACGCTCTGACCTATCCCAGCCAATTACCCTCGGTGTCTCGCCTTTTCCTCCCTTTTCTCCTACTACTCAGACTTACTAATTATACGAAATCTCCTTCAGAACTTCGCATTAAGCTGAAATTCACGCTGGCTCACGAGGAAACAAGAACTCCTCTGCTGCAACGACCCAACAATTCCTGCTACATAGTATAGTACAAAAGAGGCTCGTTCTCAGTCGTGGCGTTGCAGGTTGTTAAGGAAGGAGGTGGTTTTCGATCCGCCGGATATTACCTAAACCCGAAGCACCATGACGCTGCCGTTCCTCGTTCTAATGGGCCATTTTATGACAGCCTCGTTTCAGGAAGAAGCTCACAACACGCGAACACACGGTCGCCGAGCTAAGTCCACGGAAATCTATTCCCCTTTCCACGTGATCCTCTTACGGAACGATAGCCGGGGATCGGTATCGAGGCGATATCCGTTTTCCTGGATCGCTATCCAGACGATTTCCGTTTCCCTGAATCGGAAATGATCCCTTGTCCCAGCCGGTGCTGGACAGAATTCGATCCACCGTCAATTTCATAAAGAAGTCCTTCTATAGGAGTGGTAGATGGGGATCTCATCTCATTGTCCTTTCGCGATTCCCTTTTATGCTCGCGATACTTCCTCATCTTTATCCCTGGATTTTCTTTCGATCGTTAAAAAAAAAAAAAAAAAAAAAAAAAAAAAGAAAAAGAAAGAGAAGCACAGGAAGATTCTAGCGGATATTCCATCCATCGTAAGGGGATGCTTTAACTGCTCTTTCAAGCTAGGTCATCTCAGCCGCCATCGACCGCCCCTAATGGCGCCCTTTACGACTGTCGTCTTCGCGAGCCACGTACAACCCCAGCTCCTAACGTGGGCATAAAAAAAACGATGTTACCGATGAGCTTTGTGGCCGGGGCAATCGAACGACTAGAGACAAGAACGATACTGCAGAAAATAAGCCCGTTTCCATTGCATCTACTGACGACAATTTTAGTGCGTTTATACTGTTTCTGATGGATGGGATGTAGACTGTTATTGTGGAATATTTTTGTATACGCGTTTGTACTCGTATTGCTGAGTGGGACATGTGAGTGAGAATTGCCGAAGATGTTGAAAAATGACGAATGTCGTCTATCAGAGGAAAAGCTACCCTTCGTCTACAGCATCTCACTGTACTCTCCTTTTCCGTGTATGTGATTTTTATCATTTGTATTCATGTATTCTACTCTGTTCCAATCCCCTCTATCATATGTTCCCATATTACTCACCTTTCCCACCAAAGTGACAAAAAGGACACTTCGCTCCAGATGAAAGTCATGTTGGGCCACTGCTGAAGCTTCGACACCATGTTGTTCAAGATGCTCCTGGTGGAGCTGTGGAAGTACTGCTCGAACGTTTTCAACCATCCTGGATCAGTATGACTGTGGGGCACCAGGATCACCTGAAACGACAAAAAGTACACTCTTACTATCTGTCCGTAAGCCTTCATAGGTCAAAAAGAAGTTCCCATAGCAATTCTAACTTCCATTTGAACGCGAAACGTCAAAAGCTTTGCAATTTCATGGAGTTTAAATTCGTTTATCGGCTAACGCAGCTGAATCCTGGCTAACAGATCGTATTTACGAGTGTAAATCGAAACGATCAGTTTTTAGGTTATGTAACTGCAACAAGAGTCACGATACTAGCTTTTTCACTGTCGCAATTAAATGTATCGGTATATTTGCTGAAAATATTATATATTATGATATATTATATATTAAAATTATATTATATATTAAATATTATATATTATATGTATATATATATATTCCGATCAAAATGAGTCAGACCGTCCTGATCGATGGCAGGACTTAACGAATTTCTAACTGAAATATCGAGATAGTGGTTCTCAACCGGTCGTGATCGACGAGTTCGACGCAGAAATTCGTTGATTAGGCCGTTGCAGGCTCGCCACGATAACGACATTATTTCGTAATTGATACACCGCTGGGTCGAGGCTGCAATGCGGCCGCACGCCAGCCAGCATCGCTCGTAAAACAATTTGCAGGACTCATTACGATTTACCATTGGCTCATTCAGCCGTAAGTCTGGCTGGCTTGATTGTTGTTCATTGTCGACCACGTGGAACGGGGAAATTTCGAGAAAAATTGCCTTTCCTCCGGTCTACGTACACAGATAATTCAATATCCCTAGGGGAAGCTACGTTCTAGGGGATTGCACGAGCGACATCTAAGTTAACCTAACTTTTTCGTAACTAATACGACGATTAACGCGGCGACTTTGTTGGTTGCAGCGTGGAGCATGCAGATTTCAGTGGAGATTCGAAATTGCATTTGAAATTCGTCGAAGTCAATTTGATTTTCGGCCGGGCTGAAAGTTGGCGTTAATGAAAATTCATACCGGTCGGCACCGACGCTTCAATTTTTCCCGTCATTCTCCTCTACCCATCGGCTTTCACAGCCTCTCTTTTATGAATATTTAACGCGCCGCTTGTTTGATCTTTCACACAGCGACCCGTTTCGCTCGCTCATGATGGGAAAAAGAAGACACTTCGCTCGGCTTCTGATTGAGAACCGCTGCCACAAAGGATTACAATAAACCGATATCCATTCGCTCATAATCAGCGTGGAAGCCGCGGCACGTTAAACTGTGCACAGGTCATTGACAAATCCCTGTTATGCGCCCCCGTTTATTACTCCTCCTCCATTTCAGCTGGATCGATCATTTGAATCGCATTCTATAAGATTCAGCCGATCCATTCATTTTATTCTATTTTATCGAGAAGCTATAGAACCATCCTCTACTGTCAATAAGCAAGAAATAGGTGAGAATAGTGGAACTTCTCTAAATTGATATTCCAGTAGGTTCGTGCCAACTGTCGAATTGTCGTTCCCGAAGACGAGCGTTAATTACAGATCGATCATCCAGAGCGTTTAATAAGCCGGCTACTACCGGAAACCGCCGTGGGAGATATCAAGGAAGGCTTATTCGTATGCATGAGACGATCGTGGGTCGTATCAGTGCGCCCCTTTAATACACCCTTGCCCCTTCACTCTTCATTGATCTCCTCTTCTCAGCTAGTACGATCCGTTCGATCGCTCAGTTTCCCGATAACTTTGCAGGCTACTTCTTCGAATCGTCGTCCTCTAAATGGGGTGAACAGTTTTAAATACGAAAGCCGTCAGCGGTTGACCAACCTTCCCTCTACAGACAATTGCATGGACTTTGATTTATTTTTTCCAATCAGTACTCCAACGCTAACACGTTTTTCGTGCTTTACACCGGTTCCATAGCACCTAATTTTTGTGCTCTTAGCGTTTCACATTTCTTCTTCTTCTTCTTCTTTTTTTTCCTCCTGTTACACTGTTATCCTGTATGCATAAGAAAGCACTGCTATTATGTGAATAAATAACGTTAATAAGCGCGCTGGCTGGCGGTAGTTCTCGCCGGAAAGGAAAAGAAGCAACGCGGAGAGAGTCAAAGGGTGGAAGAGGGTAAGTAGAGGACGACAAGCGACTCGTGACCGTTCCATTACATTTCCCCAGTCGCGATAGGCAACCACGCCAACATTTTACCAGAGCAGACGTACTTTTTACGAGGACGTCTCTTACGACGTACAGTCTGTCACACAAGAGCGTGTCTGCGATATCTGCGAAACCTGACACCTAATCAGAATGAGATAAAAAGAATGTAAACAAACGAAAACTTCTCTAATACGCGTTGCTGAATACCTTTCAGTTTCATTTGAAACAGTGAAAGGAACAGAGCTTTTTAATATGAGTGCCGCGTACGCGAAACGTCGAAAATCGTCTGGCATGGGCGAATGAAAACAGAGATCGTGATTGGAGTAATATAATATTCACTGATGAATCTTCGTTTTGGGCATGGTGTCCTATTAGGCGTGCTTGGACTATCCATGGAAGAAGGATGATTCAAAGAAGTGTAAAATACCCTATAAAAGTGCATGTTTGGGGTTGCTTTAACGCACGCGGTTTTGGGACTTTGTGCGTCTTTACAGACAATCTGAATGCACAAAAGATGGTGAAATTGTACCAAAGGGGACTTCTCACATCCGTGAAACGTTGGTTCAACCAAACCGAGGACCAATGGATATTGCAAGAAGACAACGACCCTAAACATCGAAGTCGCATCTGCACCCAATGGAAAGCGAAAAACGCCATCACAGTACTTCCTTGGCCATCGCAGTCCCCTGATGCAAACCCTATCGAAAATGTGTGGTCCCTAATGAAATGCGAGCTGAGAGGAAGACGTATCACAAAAATAAGAACACTTGTACATCACATTCGAAAGATATGGAGGTCGTTACCAGAATCCTACGCTCAAAAATTAGTCGAGAGTATGCCGAAACGATGTCAAGCTATAATCGCTAATGGAGGAGATTGGACACCCTACTAAGTAATAGCGTATTAGTGTTTTAGATGTAGATTCAATTCATATAAATTTTTTTACAAATATATAAATATTTACAGAAATATCGCAGACACGCTCTTGTATGACAGACTGTAAATGTATCTCGTATCTCGAATGCTGTTTACCTTCACCTATCATGTCTCTCTCCACTGCTACGTGTTTAGTACTCTACGTCAATCATGTCGAACGATAGAATCCCTCAGACATTGACGTTCTCGTGGGAAATACTCTAATCGCAATTTAATCCAAATTTAGCTTACGAAGCTTAATTTTTCTTGAGAAATTGCAAGATTAATTGGACACTGTGTACATAGGTTATCATAAATTAGAGAACTGCAACTGCTGGAAACATGTCCCCGGAGTCACGCACTCTGACGACTTTATATCCAGGTTTCTACGTCACTTTCAAAGGAGAAGTCGCCGCCAAAAGTGCATCACGAGCTGTGCAGGTTAATTTCCGGCCTGGCAACTTGCAAACTTCGCGCAACTTCTTCCCTAGTCTAATGCGTCCCTTCGTGAGAACCAAAAGCCAGTTCGTTTTCAAGCCATCACCGTCTTCTTCCTGTTTCCACGATTCCGATGTGTACTTTCGTCAATCGATAGGAAAAGAAAGTTTAAGCAGAAGCTCATTAGGTGGAAAGAACGTTCTCATCCATCCGAACCTCGAGAATGCGGACAGCTGCTTAAGACAGATCCGCCTTCAATCTTATTTTATCGGAATCATATCGCCGGGAGATTTGATGAACACAGCTTAACAGCATTCAACTGTGTTGAGCTTATTAGATATATATGAATGCAAAGAGACGCGTGGATAAATTGCAAGATAGAAAAAAAATATATTTTAAGCTGAAGTGTAAGTACAAAGAAGGAATACAATGTATGAGCTGGTCCAGATCCGCACGCTACCAGTGTTACTCTATAACTGAAAAACCCTGAAGCCAACGTTGCACGTGTACCGTTTCTGGTTTGTCTTCGACAGTCTTTTGTCCATGCGGTGTCGATGGCTTCAGTGCTTGTGAAAACTAAAGACCAGATGTAGAGTTTTCCTAGAAGTGGTGACCACTTCAACAAACTGTATTACTGAGAAATAACTGGCCCAATTTATCCACTGGCATCTTCGAGAAGAATAAACAATCTTTGTCCTGGCCTCAACATCCAATCCAATCCAATCTTTCTAACCTAACTCGAATCTAATCTCCTCAGAAACATCAGAAGACTTGGAGTTGCGACTCAGTATAAATCGACCGCAGACCAAATGATACTATCAAACCCATTCTCCATCGATCCGCAAGCTTCCTAACCGAATAACAATCGATTGAATGTTTCAGAAGTACTCGGTCCAATCTGGCCACTGTTTCCCTTGTGAAGAATTATGGATGCTGGTAGCAGAGGGTCCAACAGCTGAGAAGAAAAACAGGATTAATAATTGTTGGATCGAAAGTACGGAGTCGGAATGACGGAACAAATATTTGGACGGAAGTGGTTCCCGGACGAAAGCGATTTCATCGAGTCCCAGGAGGCACGTACTTGCCGGGGGACTTCGGACGCGGCTTCCCCTCGGCCCTTTCATCGTGCCGGAGTTCGACAAGTTCGACAATACTGGCTCATCAGGCCATTGTCGGCCAGGTACAATGGTGGGCGGTGGCCTTTTCGAAAACGCGCACAACAATGCCGATCTAGTCGTGGAATGCATCCGACGCACCTTCCACTTCCCATTCTGCTTATCCTTCCTTCCGTTCTTCGTCTCTCCTACGCGATTTTCACGCTTGTTTGCCGATTCCATCGTTCGAATTACTGCACCGCCATTTTAATACCCACCAGTGGCCATTTTGTCGTCATTTCAACTGTCTCTCGTTCTGCCGAATACACCGACTTAATATGGAAATTCTTCTCCGCTGTTTCAGCGTTCCTTTTTTTAAATCGATGTCCGGATCAGGAATTTTAGATAGAACAGGTTTTATATCGTAGGATTTTCCAGGAAGAAATGTTCGTGTTGACATTTTTTTTTGGAAATCCTTCTAACTCTTTTTGTGCATTTTTCATTCTGTATCTTTCTTGGGTATTTTCGTAGCAAGTAGATGCGCCCAATATTTGGCAAATTTTCTTTTACAATTTTGATAACAATATTCGGTCCAACTTTAAATACCATACGTATCTATACATTTTTTTGAAAACTGAGAAGTTGCCTCCTGTAGCACGATGTAAGAATACGTGTAGGAATATGGTAAGATATGTTCATGTCGTCCATTCACGGTACCGTGGCATCATAAACACGCAAATATTCTGCAATCTTGCCTAACAAGATTATAGTGCTTTTCTTTCGGGCATAGATAACCTACAAGGTAAGACTGAAAGGATAATATCGTGGAGAAAAATTCACCGTATAAACGACGAGCACCACCGATTGATTTGTGATTCCGTACCAGGAGATCGCGGAACTGTGAGCCTGATTGAAGTTTCTCCAACCAAATTCAGTTTCGTGCTAGTTGAAACGCTTCTTCTTCTTTTCTTTTTCTTTTTTTATTCAGAGGCTACCACTAGATTCCATTACCTTTTCTTCTATTCGACGTACCAGGAAACTAAACGTCTATAGATAGTTACAAAAAACGTTGCAACAGCACGACTTGATTATGACTCTCTGTAACTGCACGACTTGACTATGATTCTGTGTGACTGTACGACTTGACTAAGACTCTATGTGACTGCATGACTCGATTGTGATTCTCTGTGACTGCACGACTTGACTATGATTCTGTGTGACTGCACGACTTGACTAAGACTTTATGTGACTGCATGACTCGATTGTGACTCTCTGTGACTGCACGACTTGGCTAAGACTCTATGTGATTGCATGACTCGATTGTGATTCTCTATGACTGTACGACTCGATTATGACTCTCTATGACTGCACGACTTGACTATGACTCCCTGTGACTGCACGACTTGACTATGACTCTCTGTGACTGCACGACTTGACTATGATTCTGTGTGACTGTACGACTTGACTAAGACTTTATGTGACTGCATGACTCGATTGTGACTCTCTGTGACTGCACGACTTGGCTAAGACTCTATGTGATTGCATGACTCGATTGTGATTCTCTATGACTGTACGACTCGATTATGACTCTCTATGACTGCACGACTTGACTATGACTCCCTGTGACTGCACGACTTGACTATGACTCTCTGTGACTGCACGACTTGACTATGACTCTCTGTGACTGCACGACTTGACTAAGATTCTATGTTACTGCATGACTCGATTGTGACTCTCTGTGACTGCACGACTTGGCTAAGACTCTATGTGATTGCATGACTCGATTGTGATTCTCTATGACTGTACGACTCGATTATGATTCTCTATGAATGTACGACTTGACTATGACTCTATGTGACTGCACGACTTGACTAAGACTCTATGTGATTGAATGACTCGATTGTGATTCTCTGTGACTGCACGACTCGATTATGATTCTCTATGACTGCACGACTTGACTAAGACTCTATGTGACTGCACGGCTCGATTATAACTCTCTGTAACTGCACGACTTGACTATCACATTCTGTAACTGCACGACTTGACTATTACATTCTGTAACTGCACGCGGATAAATGATACGTTAGCATAGAATTTTTATCGAAAATCCGAAACGAAAGCTGCAGTCCAGATTGTGAATTCGGAAGCGCACAAAAGCGTCTAACTTGAATATTCCATAGAAACGGTGGATCTTGTTTGCCGCGATGAAAAAATCGCCGGATTTTTGCTCTTTTTCAGCGAACATTGAAATTCATCATGGCACGGGGATATGTTTCATCCTAACGAGCAGACGTGACGGCGTATCGGGGGTGCATCGAACCGATTGAGCTGCAACTTCGTACGGGGAGATTCACCTTTCACTTCCGGTCGCGCCTGGCAACGGCAGCCCGGCATTCACGTTCGCGAGCTAATTAAGCCGACGCATCCGAGGCATTTCGCAGATTCGTTAACGAAGTTGCCCGCCGCGCGGATCCGCCTTGAGGCTCCGTTGCTGAACACGTACGATCCCTGAGCTGAGCTTGGCCCAGGCCTGCGTTGTAAACGCACCTTTCCATCCACCACGTTGCTTTCCTACCGCTTCATTACACAGATCAGATTATCGTCGCATCGTGTTCATTCTTCTCCGCTGCGTTCAACCCTTTCAACCCTCTAATCTGTGTTTCGCCTCTATCACGCATTCTGAGATTTCGCCATAGCAAACTGACTCTTCCTTAAGATCCACGATCGTCAGAATTTACTCGAAACGAGTTACTCGTGTCGGAGTACAGGAGCTGAAAACGGCGTCATAAATTTTCTTTCTTACTTTTCTTTCGTTACAAATTATACGACTTTGCTCCAATCGATGATCGTTGGCATTTAGGTGAACGAATTTTGCGCGGTTATTCCACGTTAGAAAAATAGCAATCGAACAGAGAAGAAAGCTTCTTGCAGATTACAAGCGTCCGGTCAAATCCGCTTCGTGCATTCACCGCGGTATTCAACAAGCTTGACGATCCACAGTTTTCAGCGAACATTGCGAAAGACGCAACTTATCGACCGTGCCGGGGATTCATTATCGAGCACTCGAGCCGCTCCGGTGAAAAAACCAGGGAGTTTTATCCGGTCGAATAAATAAACGAGCTATGAGGCTAAATATTGAAAATTCTCGGACGAGCAAGCGCCTAGAGTTTTCTCCCCCGACCACGTGAGTTTTAATGAAACATTCCCATTAGCGTCAAGGGCCAAGGGAGCCGCTGGTCAAGGGAATCGTTGCACAAAGGTTTGCTGGAAAATCGCGACATGGGCAGAGCTGCATACACCTAAAGCACATCCACGCTTCTCCTATACACTACATTGGTACAATTGGAGGATTTTTAACGGCAGAAAAATTCACGCGATCCTTCGGTACAAGCAGCCTGATACAAAATTATTTCCAATTCGAATACATAGAAAAAAAAAAAGAAAATTCATTATATTATTCTTTTAGTTATCGTTGCGAAAGTCATTAGATCATTGCGGGAAGAAATATAACACAATGTAGGAATTTTAAAATAAAATTGTAAAACCAGTCAATCTCACTGGTGTGGTAGTTCTAGTGTTAAAAGCTACTTTCTCATGCTTCCTGGTGTTCTTTTCTCCTCTTCCCTTTCCTTCGTCGCTCATTAAGAACTCGTATTTCCATGCTCGTTGATATTCTCAGTCGCAGAAAGTGCAGAATCTCCGCGCGTGAAATAGAATCGGGCAGTGACGATAGCGCGCGCGCAAACGGTTGACAAGCGATAACGTTAACGATGGCATAATTACCTTCAACGGCGGCCTCGTCGGATCTTTCCTGAGCACCACGTAACGAGTCTCGAAGCTGTCGTCCCAGTATTCCCGGCTGCGCATCCACGACGGCTGTAACAGAAACACAGAGACAAATCAGTTACGTACATGCAACTACCCTGCTGTTCGATAAGCAGACGAGGAACCACGGTAATATGCAAATTTGCCAAGCACCTCGTCGAACCGCCAATGAAAATCAGTCGGACTCCCAATTTTTATGCTGCTGTCACGCGTTACTTGGCTCCTTTTAATTAATAATTAATCATCGGCTGGCCGATAAGCAGGGACGAGGGAGTAACATTCGGTTGAACCACTTTCCACCACGATACCACCGACTGGCATCGATGCAACGAGTCATAGAATCTACGACGAACGATAAGAATGTGCGAGCTCCGGTTATCAACGATGCTGAACCGCGCGGTTAATGACAGAACGGTTACTGTCACGCGTCTAGTACTTCACTGCTTGCTGCAGTGGCTTCCTTAACAATCACACACATGTGCATACACGTGCATACGCGCGCACACACACACACATGCACACATCAATACGCACACATGCATACATGCATACACACGCATACATATATACATACATACATACATACATACATACACACGCATACATATATACATACATACATACATACACATGCATACACACACGTACATATATACATACATACACATGCATACACACGCATACACACACGTACATATATACATACATACACATGCATACACACATACACACATGCGTATATACATACATACACATATATACACGCGCATACACACACATTCATACACACACTGAACGTCTTTACGGTATAGGAAAGCCAACAAGTTGTAAGTCATTCGTTGTGATCGCGAGTAACGCGTCGAGATTGTAGAATGGTCTTTTGTCGTTGGAAAAAATAAATTTTGGTACTTTCACAGACCTTCCTGGCGAAATTTGTATAGTTTCTGATTTTTAGAAAAAGTACGGTATCGAACGGAAAGATCGAAATTTGATAGAAGCGATCTTGCGGTTGGACAGGGCAGAAGATCTGAACGTATAAAGGGGAATATTTGTTGAGAATCGATGATCATTTTGGTTCACGCGGTTGTTGGCCGTGTGCTGTTCGCGCGTTCCATTAAACGACGGCTTTATCGTCGTAATTGCCTCGACGTGATACCTTGGTCGATAACGAAAACGCGACCAGGTACGAGCGAAGAAGGCTTCACGCCTACAGCGCCTTTGAAATTCTCTCGCTGTCGTGTTCCGGGCAACGTTATCGCCTTGCTTTCAGTCGTTGAGAAGTCAGATCAAGTGAAATTGAGAATCACATTTCTCAAAATTGATTAAAGTAGCGAAGCTTCTTGAAAAGATGAACGCGAAGCTTCTGCGCGTCGAATTTTCGTTCGTCGAACCTGTTCTCGACCAATCTGTCTGTGATTCGAAGATGTTGGCTTCGTTCCTCTGAGGTTCCTCTGAGTTACCGAGGTTCCGCTGTAATTGATCTAGGAAACACAGGTTAAAGACTGATTTAAGCGTGAAGCTTCTGAGCAGGCGTTGAGTGGATAAAAGCTGGTGAGAAACCGAAGCCCAACGGCTTCGGAAAATATTGGCCAAGTGGCCATTGGCTGGAAGTTGACTTATCCGACTACTCGAGGGCTTCGGCCAGGTGTCGAGCGGATAAAAGCCTTGGAAGGCAAGCGTGGCTGATTACTGCGAAAAACCGTCGGCCAAGTGCTTATTGACTACTAAACTGATTTAGAGGAAGAAGAAGCCCGATGCTACTTGCTACCGTTCGAATAAATTGGCCAAGTGGTTATCGAGGCTCGACCACCTCAAACTGTTTTAAAAAATCCTAGCCGACTGGCTATTGATCTCCCAAAGTCTGGTGGTCGATTAGTTGCCACAGGACCCTTCAGACAATTACTCATTAAGGTGTTACCAAAATATCCTCCATTTCGAAGCTAATTTGTAAGAGAAAGTATTTTAAAAATTCTAAATTTTAAATATCGAGTGCCTCAAACTGTTTTAAAAAATCCTAGCCGACTGGCTATTGATCTCCCAAAGTCTGGTGGTCGATTAGTTGCCACAGGACCCTTCAGACAATTACTCATTAAGGTGTTACCAAAATATCCTCCATTTCGAAGCTAATTTGCAAGAGAAAGTATTTTAAAAATTCTAAATTTTAAATTCACCAAATCCTTGTAGTCTAATTTTTCTCGCAGGTTTCCTCTTGCGGAAAGCTGCTCAAATATTGCGAATGACAAAGTATTCCATTCTGAAAATCCCATTGAAGATTGTTTATACGTTGTTAATAAATTAAGCCAAATAAACGATCTGGATTCGCTGTCGTTACACCAGAGCTCTAAAAGCTCGGATTCCAAACGTGAAAAAGAACTGATTCCCTTCCGGTCGATCTGGAATCCTCGAGAACAGTCGAAAGCAATTCGATCACCATTAGTTGGAGGAGGCACAAGGGCGCTTTGGTATCCTTCGGGAAAGAGGGATGATCGTGGAACGGTAAATGGGTTGACGAAAGGGAAAGGATCGGTCTTAGTCCAGCGAGATCGCATGCTCGGTGAGACGATATGTGGGGTCCGAGAGGAAGAGCAACTGGAATAAAAACAATTAGGGGGAGGAAAAAGAAGCAGGACGAGTGGCGAGATGGAAGTGGCGCGCACGAACTTTCCCAACGATTTATGGTCTTTGAAGCCACTCAGAGAATACGATTCAGGTTTTCGTATTAGGACGCTTTGCTACCGATATTCTTGCCTCTTCTTGTCTTCGTATTATGGGATAATGATATTGTCGTGTTAGACCACGAACGAATAAGTTTCAACGATAAAATCTACTTGCATGGGAAAACGTGTGAATCGTTGGAACATTTCTGAGAAGTCGCAGTAGCAAGACTCGAGTATACGGTGGGCTGAGATCGCTGCTGACAAAAGTACGCTTCAGATGATAATTATTTTATAATTAGAAGAGGCGCGGCGTACTTGGAATACCAAATACCAGTATCAAAGCATATAGTTTGTTTGAGAGGAAGAAGAAATTGCAGCAGAGGATCAGAGGGAGGAATAAAACTGCGTAATATCATAGGCGAACTAATAAACTTTTATACTGCAGACTCTCAGCAATGGCGGGAAGCGCGAGGTACATATCTGTAACTTTGGTGTAATTAAAAAATGGAAATAAAGCAAGGATTTCTTTACGGACCAGCGATATTCCGATTTATCTTCGCTGTGTAAAATTAAAAAGCGAGTGGATGATAAAACGATTTTCTCAGTCGTCCCAGGTAAATATCGATTCTATGATTCTTAAAATTAACTCGCAGTAGTCGCAGCAGCTTTCGCGTCATAACCAACGCGTTCACAATGTACCCAACATCTCGCACTGGTGAAACACTGCACCTCTTTTGCCTTCGCCGTAATTTACATTCGGAACAGCACCCATCTCTCAGCAGGTTTTTCCTTGATATTCCGAATTAGCAAGGTGGCGTTAGAACCTAAAGCACCGTGTCGCAATTCGTATTCGCCGAGTGTTCGCAAATTGGCACGAGACCATAGAATTAACGCGATAAACGAGTAGACGAAGCAGTTTACTGCAAAGTTTGAACATATTTTGGCCACGATTGCAACGATCGAGTACTTGCTGAGACACTTCTGCGAATTGACGTTTATTGCTCACTGGGAAATATCGAAATTGAGATTTGTTATATGAAGAATGTCAGAAAACAGAACAAAGACGTAACGCAAGAAGATGATAACGACGAGGAAAACGATCTAATGCTCGACCAAAGCGGACTTAATTCTTGAATCAGTATACGATAATTCCTGTGTTTTGTTCTTTGGCGCGTTATAGCAACTGGCGTTGTAAGAACTCGAAATCTTAGACGCCAGTCCACTGCAATAATAGTTAACGTTCTTAACCTGCATAGTCGCAAAAGAATCCACGTGAGAAGAAATCTGTGTTACTCGACCAAGGCCGTTGCTCGTAAGTGTGGCAAGTGTGGCTGCGTGTCAGCAGAAGGCTGAACTCTAATGGAGTACAAGTTTTAGAGTAACGGCAGCTTGACCTTGAGCCCCGGTAACACTAGAAATAATCCATAGCGGCGCGTATACGTCATGGAAGAGCCTAAATCTCACTTTTGTTCGGAGTTTCGAGCAGCGAGACTCCGCAAGGGTGGCTTTCAACAATCCCTGGCTGCAGATTTCATATTTTCGACTATGTTACTGTAGGAAATTGAATTCCCAGGCAACCAATCCGACGACAGGGAACGAAAAGAGAGAGAGGGAGAAAGGGATGGTCCTCGAGGCGGAAAGGCCGGCTCGATTATCCGTTGATCATCCGAGCTTCCCTGTAACAGAGTTAATCCCGGGGACGTTAATTAAACAGCGAAAAGCTCGGCTCCCGTCCCATCTAATCCATCGAGGCGGTCTTTTAACGGCGGATTATTCGCCGGCAGGCTCTTTCTTTTCGTCCCCCCGATCGATCTTACGCCTCGCCTTCACGCGCCTTTAACGAAATTAGAGCCGAGACTAGCGACAGCCTCCTACTATCCACGGCAAATGTCTGAGCCTCTATTTTCTGCGGCTATCTATCTTTTCGTTTATCCGTCTGCCGGGATTCTGAACTTTGGTATCGCTCGAATCGTTCATTTTTAGGGGACTGCAGACCTTCCTTTCAACGGACGTGTCATTTAGAGGAATTCGAGCGATGAAATGGCTTTTCTCACGGCATCTGTATTTTCCATTTGGCACGACAGTGACGCAGGATATCCATAAGAATTGCAAATGTTTCGTTCATTACATTTGTATAGGTTAGGTTTGTATGGGGTACGGATTAGCTTTGAGTCAGATTAGTTTGCGTTAGACTTGACGTTAGGTTGGACTCGCGACGGAAACAACAGAAATACAGGTATCCTCTCGTGTAACACGGCAGACATAGGCTCCGGAAGAATGTCGTGTTACGTGAAAAATGGAGACACGTGATTAATCAGTTAGATGTTTTACGACGAGTATACTCGTCACGAAGAGGTGGCAATATTTTGAGCTACGACGAGTATACTCATCACGAAGAGGTGGCAATATTTTGAGCTATGACGAGTATACTCGTCACGAAGATATGGCAATATTATGTTACGACGAGTATACTCGTCACGAAGAGGTGGCAATATTTTGAGCTATGACGAGTATACTCGTCACGAAGATATGGCAATATTATGTTACGACGAGTATACTCGTCACGAAGAGGTGGCAATATTTTGAGCTATGACGAGTATACTCGTCACGAAGAGGTGGCAATATTTTGTGCTACGACGAGTATACTCGTCACGAAGATATGGTAATATTATGTTACGACGAGTATACTCGTCACGCGTAAAACGTAGTTACAATTTCCTGTTTAAACCGCAATTTAGCGATTGCAGTAAGTTGTAGTAATAAAATTGAGAAATGAAACAGTCATCTCGTCACAAGTTAATTCTACGTTATAACAGCCACAGATAATCTGTGTTTCACGAATATACTCGTCATCGCTTACGTATTAGGTATACACTTATCGAACAGCTAACTGGTTAACATGATACAATTATATCTTCTGTAAGTGGCAGAAACTTTTCTCCCAATTAATCGCCAAAGATTTTCTATGATATTCAAACGTGGGGAATAAGCTGACCGGATCAAAAATCTCGGTATTTTTAAGATGTAACCACTGTTGTTTCGCGTGTTTCGACGCTCGAACCGCAGCGTTGTCCTGTCGATAAAACAGATCATCATCTTCAATGTTTTCCGCGAATGGTATCAATACCATTTCCACCTACACGTTCATTTTCCAATCTTCTTATCAAAATACCATCGTACACAAGCTCGTCATTAGAACGGACCAATTATTAGATTTTACCAAAAATTACAGCGGTTTTACGGAAATTGTCGAGCACTGTAAGAACACCATGCGCCGCGAACCTTAATTAAAACACAAATCTTAATTACAACAGAAACGCTAATTATTTCTGCAAACAGTACTCGGTCTAACGAAGAGCTACGAAAATTCCTAGCGTCAAAATTCCCACGACCGACAATCTTTCCAAATCTGCTATGTATATCCGACTGAAACAAGTTGGTCCACTGATTGTTAGATTATTCAAGACTATGCAAACGACAATACCAGCGCTCTGCGCTGAGCAGAGACAGTTTCTTTTAATTAAATTCCGGCTCATTCGCATGATACGTCGAAACAAGCTGGCCCCGACGGTCAGCCGTGTTTTTAATTAAAGGATCGCAGTTGCATTTTTTTTAAATTGCCAAAGAGTGGGTGCAGGGGTGGAGGGGGGGAGGAATATTTCCCGCTGGTCGTTTGGCGGTCAGCCAAAGGAAAAGCGGGGGAAATTCAATTCACCGTAGCTCGTGGGACAGGAATACGCGCGATAATTATTTGCGCTCGCTCCTGCAAATATTAATTTCAAGAAACCCTTTCCTCCCTCTTGCTTCACCTGCACGAGCGAATGGAAGAGGAATTTTTTCCGCCGGACCAAGAGGAGTAAAAAAAATATTCGCGCGCCATTCTCCCTCTCTGTTTCTCGCGTCGTTGCATTAAATTTCGCGTTGCCGACCGGCTAGCTTGCAAATTACACTTGTATTTCATTCTTTTCTGGTTAGTTTTTAAATCGACCCTCTCGTTTCGCTCTTTCGAACCGACTCGCTTCGATACCAATATTACCGTAATCGAAAAATACTACCGACGACATCTCCGTTGAAACTACTGGCCTCACGTGCTCGTGTTTTCTCTCTCTCTCCCTTTTTTCTTTTTTTTTTTTTTTGTTTTTTTGTTTTTTTTTTCGTATCGGTACGCGGATGCGCGTGCCTCAAGTCGATGAATCGGTACACGCAGCGTACGCTAAATCGTTGCACCGGATGTGTCAGAATTATATCAGCGAATGAAATTTTTCGTGAAAAGCACGAGAAACTTTTCTAATTTTAATTTCGTGTATCGTGTGTCCATGAATGATAGGAATGTAATTGTTGAATTTCCTACTCGTTATATCCTGGTGAATTTTTCGAATATTAGTTCGAAAGGTGACAGAGGGAAGCAGAAAAATTGTTGAAATTATAAATTTAGTATTCGGAGCAAGTTACGTAACCGTTGAGACGGTTGTACGGTTTTATTCTGCGGGAAATTTGAAGCTGGTGATTTCTCATTAGAAGATGAACCAAGTGGAAAAGGTCGGCAATTACTGGCGATGATAATATTTTAAGCGATATTACTGAGAATAATACACGACAAACAGCGAGAGGAATTGCGTTTGAAATGGAAAGCAGTCGTTCTACGATTATTCGTGAGTTAGTTGGCGCAGAAAAACCAAAGGAAATGGAAAATTTCGTGGTAGAAGTACGTGGAAAAACGAGAAATAATTTACATCTGTTCAAAGATTCATTTGACGCTGGATTACTACAGTGAAATATCGTATTCCACGTTTATTACTTTTGCCATATATTTTTATTTACATGTTCACTATACAAAGGATAGTTACAGCGCACGTAGTATTAACAAAATTATGTTCTACAAACATTTAAACTCTGCTTTTGCACATCTCAAGATTGCAATACCTCGGTATGAAAGTTTCCAAATAAACGTTGTTAAGTTTCGCAGTGGCTAACTAAATATAGTACAAGGTGAGTAGCTAGATAATTTAAATTTCCAGTTTTACTCTTCAACGAAACTTAAAGAAGACGAAAAGTAGAAGTATTTTCCTCCTAAAACCTTCAAACTCCAAAGATTACTGGGCCCACAATAATTGGCTCGTTGTTAAATAAATTTAAACGAGGAAAGCTCTACGTAATTTTGACGAAAAATCGCGCATTTCAAATTATTCAGGTTGTCTGATGGAGGAACGAGTGGATGAATTTGTAATAGAAAAATATACTGAAATAAGTAAAGGTGTAAGTATAGTGTGTGCTGATGCAGATCCTCGCTCTTACAGTGTTACAATACAATAGAGAAAACTATGATAGTGAACAGGTTCATAAATTTATAGCAAAGGACATTACCAAAAAAGTTAATCCTGTAGCTCTAGCTGAAGGCTACAAGAAACAGCAATAGAAATCTACTTATCGCTCTTTTCTTTCTAGACCTTGTAACTCAAAACATAATTTATATTCAAAGGCACGATAATATGGAAATCTGCTTATTTAGAATATTTTTTTGTGTCACTAAATTCTATTCTCTTCGTAACAGCGGTGTGCAGGTCACGGATACACAAAAGTAAAGATGTAGAGTTTTTCTTCAAGCAATTATTTCAACAAGAACGCTCAATAAAATTGTAATTTCGTTCTACTACGTTGCATTGCACTGCGCTTGCATCTCGGAATTATTTCGATAAAGACAAAACGACAGAAATTCCTGCAAATTTCTAGATGCACTGTAACATCTCTTTAAATGCTCGTCTTTTTGTTTCCTGTAATTGACCTGTCATTTCCACTATTACTAGCAATTTCCCTTAACTAGTTAATTGCGTTCGACGTATATATACGTCATTTGAATTTAGTCCGACGTATATATACGTCATTTGGATTTAGTCCGACGTATATATACGTCATTTGGATTTAGTTCGACGTATATATACGTCATTTGGATTTAGTTCGACGCGATTGACGTATAAACTCGTCGCGCGAGATAAAAAATTACCATTTACCATAAGAACTGAGAATTTTAGTAAAAAGCGATATAAACGTCATTTAGTGGCATGTTTCCTTCATACTTTCAATAAATCTATCGTGTATTTTATAGAAAAAAGTTTGATTATTTGATTATTCTCTTTACCGCGTATATTGGCCATTCTCCGAATTTGTTTGTCTTTTATATCAGCTTATGCGACTTTATAGCAGCTACACCGCCAAAAGCAAATCCTCCTCGATGATGTGCCGTCTGTTGAAAAAGTGGAATCCATGAGGAGCCACGTTACGAAGTGCCACTTTGTGTGGTACGTTGCCTTGAAAAGCACCGCTCGGAAATCAACCGAATTTCTGACATTTTTTTTAGTATTTTCTGGCAATGTTCAAGTTATTAATAACACCATTTCCAACGATGAATCGTTAATTTTTCATCGAATAGAGATGCAATCCCTGCTTCTAGTTTCGTTTTACTTTTTTCGTCAAATTCATAATAGTAACATTTGCTTTGGTTCGACGTGTATACTCGTCGCTTGATTTCATCTGCGCAGCTCGTAAGGGATTTTCGAAACTAAGTTCCGCGGTTAACAGATTAAGGGTAACCAGGTGGAAGCATCGCTAATGAGCCAGCAACGTCGATGCGACACAAAGGCGAAATAAAAGAAGCAGAAATATAACAAGAATTTTCCAGGTTGATGTACAGAGATCGATCGATGGATCTTCTTTCTTATAATCTCGCTTTGAATTTCTATGTTACAACCGCCACTTTTCCACGTTTCTCTTGAGAAATTTCCAAGATTCCGGTCCTCTACGCGAGCATTCGTCGCCGAGGAGACGCGATTTTCGATCGAATCAAACAGAGACGATAACGTAACACATAATTTTTCAGTGGCACTGCGTTACAGTAGATTAGGAGACTGATGTCTTTCAACAGACTCAGACACGTCAAACATAGGAAACATCGTCATCCTGCGAAGTAGAACGTGCTCATCCGTTCCAAGCAGCTGGCTCAATCGTGTAGATGATCCATCGCGCTCTGCTGCAGGGTAATCTTGGCACGAGAGTGACTGAAAATCATCAACTATTCCGCGTCAATCACGCGCCAAGAACAAAGGAATGCTTAGCAAAGTGCATGCAACCATTTGCCTCGTGCTCCTACACGTTCCCGTTGTTTTTACGTGTTTCCTTTGTGCGAATGCGCTATTACTATTAACCAAAGCACATTGGGAGCGAAATAAATCGTGCAGATCGTATCAATCAATTCTGACCAAGGGATCCTGATAAATTTCAACCCTATTTGTTCTTTTTATCGATAGAATCATCTTTATGGCGCTCTGAATAGCTTTTTTATCCTTGGAATTTCCTCTTTTCTTTTCTTTTCTTTTTTTTTTTTTTGGCAGCCTTGTGTTGCTTATTTATCAGCGGAACTCTTCTTTCAGGGGGATTCAGCTTCTATTATCTTTGGATTTATTCTTTTATTAATGGAAGACCAAATTTGTTCTCCTGTGGTGAGCACGTGTCGCTTATTTAGCACCGCAGTTCCATTCTATTGGGTTGGCAACTAAGTGATTGCGGATTTTGTCATTAGCTGGTATTGACCAAATCCGCAATCACTTAGTTGCCAACAAATGAAACCGTAATAGAAAGAAGACTGAAGAAGAAGCATCCCGCAGACCTCACAATAGAAATACAATAAACAACCTGGAAGATGGAACCCCGCTATCAAGATGGCATCCACATGCTATATTTTTCAAGTTATAACATTTTACCAAATGTCCTTCCGGACAAATTGTAAAATTCAACCAAATAAATAAAAAAAAGAAAAAACTTAGTTGCCAAGCCAATAATTGCAAAAATCGGAATTCCGTTACAGACACGATACAACGCAGCGCGAATTACGACTCGTTACTTCGCGTCGATTAATTACATGGAAAATTCAGGATTCGTGAGGGATTCGGCTGGAACCGGCCGGATTATGGGTAATCGGGTATCGGCAGCCGCGCAATGCTCGCTGATGGGCCCCGGTGTGAATTACTTTATCCGAAAATACGTAGGAAATTGCGGCCACGCATTATCGCGCGATGCGTCATCGCGAGCGCGATCGGCCGCGATCAGACATCGACCTGGGCAAAATGAAATTTACGACGCGGCACCGCGTATAATGCGTGCGTTCCAGGCACCGAGGGCTGGTCGTTCGCGGACCTCGAAACAGAGGGACGAGAGGGATAAATCGCGTTTGCGCTCGGCGTCCACCGCCACTGCCGCCGTACCGTCGCCGCCGTAATTACTCGTCCCGTGGCGCCTGGAAATTTACCGGAAGGATCGACTGCGCTTCCACCGATCCCTATCACCGGCAAGCGTAGTTTTTCAACCGCTCGTGCAGCCAATCCTTGGGAAATTGCGAAAGAGATGAGGCGGTTTCAAGTTTTCCCAAACTTGTAAAAGTACAACGCTGTGAATAATTATTGTAATAATTATGATACGATTGAATACGCATTTTCGGGATTGTCTTTTCGACGTTTCCAGTGAGAAATCACTGATCAGGTTTGCACGAGTCAGGTGAAATTGCCTTCGTGAAACGCACGGTGCACGCTACGAAATAGGATGCCATGTTACACGCTGAATTATTGTCTTTCGTAACCGAGACAGCAGACGAAAAGAATTTTCCAAGAGGACGATGCTCTTGTCACGTAAAATAAAAAAGAAGTTTAAGGAAAAAAAGAAACTTTATTTTCTGGTTTGCAATGCACTTTCGAGCTCTAGGCGTGACTGTGCAAGACTGACTTTTTAATTACGATGCTACGTCGGAGGAGAGCTAGCGATGGGTGTGTCTAGCGCATGGGATCGCCGGATTTGTTCATGACATTTTCAGTTAGGGAAGTGAGGATAGTGGACATTGTTTCTCATTCGTTAATAAGATGACTGGTAGACTAGGAAGGGTCTCAGCAGCCCTCGAGAGAAGGTTGATAGTGGGAGGCATCGTACGAGCGAAAAACTATCTTTCCCGTACAGTCTGTCACACAAGAGCGTGTCTGCGATATTTCTGTAAATATTTATATATTTGTAAAAAAATTTATATGAATTGAATCTACATCTAAAACACTAATACGCTATTACTTAGTAGGGTGTCCAATCTCCTCCATTAGCGATTATAGCTTGACATCGTTTCGGCATACTCTCGACTAATTTTTGAGCGTAGGATTCTGGTAACGACCTCCATATCTTTCGAATGTGATGTACAAGTGTTCTTATTTTTGTGATACGTCTTCCTCTCAGCTTGCATTTCATTAGGGACCACACATTTTCGATAGGGTTTGCATCAGGGGACTGCGATGGCCAAGGAAGTACTGTGATGGCGTTTTTCGCTTTCCATTGGGTGCAGATGCGACTTCGATGTTTAGGGTCGTTGTCTTCTTGCAATATCCATTGGTCCTCGGTTTGGTTGAACCAACGTTTCACGGATGTGAGAAGTCCCCTTTGGTACAATTTCACCATCTTTTGTGCATTCAGATTGTCTGTAAAGACGCACAAAGTCCCAAAACCGCGTGCGTTAAAGCAACCCCAAACATGCACTTTTATAGGGTGTTTTACACTTCTTTGAATCATCCTTCTTCCATGGATAGTCCAAGCACGCCTAATAGGACACCATGCCCAAAACGAAGATTCATCAGTGAATATTATATTACTCCAATCACGATCTCTGTTTTCATTCGCCCATGCCAGACGATTTTCGACGTTTCGCGTACGCGGCACTCATATTAAAAAGCTCTGTTCCTTTCACTGTTTCAAATGAAACTGAAAGGTATTCAGCAACGCGTATTAGAGAAGTTTTCGTTTGTTTACATTCTTTTTATCTCATTCTGATTAGGTGTCAGCTTTCGCAGATATCGCAGACACGCTCTTGTGTGACAGACTGTAATAGACAGTAAACCTTAGGACAGTTGTTAAACAGATGCTACATCCAGCTCGCAGGATCTTAGCCAGAATTTCCTAAGGTTTATGACGGGTCCTTGAGGCTATCGAGGGTACGCGACAAGGATGTGCGGACATGTGGCTGCCATCCTGCCCGCGGTGTGTAGTCTGGCCCAGGTAGAAAGTCGCCCGACGTAACAATATGAACGTGCTTCCTATCATTGCATTGTCTAGTAACGGTAAGAGAATAAGCATCTGAATCAGCATAAACTTATACGTTTGTGGGGGCACTCGACAGTCAAAGTACCACCACTCGACACTAACTAGTGTCGGACGACGGCAGCGCAGTGGTTAGCGCCTTAGGTTACGAACGTTCGGAACTCGGGTTCAAATCCCGGCGACTGGAGTCCGATATTTTCTTCCGCGATACAAAATGAGAAGAAAGCGGCACCGCCCCCCGCACCTCTACTACCAGCAGCTACAACCTATCACGGTCAACACACCTCTACACCTTTAATTATTTCGATATACTTTTCTATTACAAATTCATCCACTCGTTCTTCAATCAGTCATCCTCAATCTCAACAATTTTCGCACAGGGTTTCTGCTAACAATTTTTTAGGTTTCCAGGTCGAATGTGCCAAGGGAAAGCTGAAATCGTACGGTTTCGATTATGCTATCGATTCGACAGCTGGCTGGGTTATGGTTGCGAGTAATGCCGACGTTCGCAGTAGGAAAAGGGAACGCGTGCAAGCTGTTCAGAGCGGCTACTTGACCCGCAAACCTTGACCGAATCTCCAACAGCCGCTGTCTTCCCTGGCTTTCGAACGTTCCAGATGCCTGCAAGTTTGTCGAGCGTAGGCGAATACCGTGTCGTCGGTTATCGGACGTTTCCTCTCCATTGCGGCATCGGTCCGGCCAGGAAACGACACATTTCCTCCCACGACCGTTAATGTCCAAACGCAGCATCGATTCCTTACGACCTTGTACAATTTACTGGCTGTCGCCAGGCGACATGTCATGTATTGACAAAACCCGCAATCACTTAGTTTTTTTTTCTTTTTATTTATGTAGTAACTTAGGTGATGTGGTGTTTGTGTTAGTTTCTAAAGCAAGGACAAGGAATGATGGTTATTGAGAGTTAAGTTCGTTTATTCGTATGAGCAATGCTCAACATATAGCTGACTATGATCGTCGTGCGTCATCTACTCGGCTTCCAGCTTCAACTCCCCGTCTTCACGTCTTAGCCTCGACTCCTCAACTGCAACTCTCCTTTTACCCCCAGATGTGCCTGACCCATTTTCAGGTAGATCCCCTTTAATTACAACAATGTTGTAAAGGGCCTCAGGTATGGCCCATTGTCAGGCACGTCCCTTTTCCCGATACTACATTTATTTATAAAATATACAGTCAATTCTCACATCGAGAATTTTTAGTAATTTTTTCAGGCGTGGCGCTGTGACGTGGCTAAATTATTTGTAATAAGTTAACTTATTATAAATATGTATAATTTATAATAAAGACTAGTTGAATCTGGAGCTTAGGTCTAACGGGTAGTGTCTCTTCAGCCTGCGGATTTGGTCCGATGTATCGAGTAATCCAATAATTAAGGGGTTTCGATGTTTGTTGACTCTTTTATTGTATCTGGTGCTATATTTAGCTATTTCCTCTTTGACTGTAAGTATCTTGAGGTCGTGATGTATTACTTCGTTGGTGACATACCAGGGTGCATTCAATATGGATCTTAGGGTTTTCGATTGGAAACGTTGAAGTATTTCGATGTTGGGGTTGCTTGCTGTTCCCCATAGTTGGATTCCATAGGTCCAGACAGGTTTTATTACGGTCTTATAGAGGGTAATTTTGTTCTGTGTGCTTAGGTTGGAGCGTCGGCCAGTGAGCCAATAAAGTTTTTTAAGTTTGCCCTTGAGTTGTTTCGTTTTGTCTGTGATGTGATTTTTCCAAGTTAATCTCCTGTCCAGTGTCATGCCCAGGTATCTGACTGTGTCTTTGCTTGGAATTGTTGTATTGTTGGTGGTGACCTGAGGGCAGCTTTGTTTTCGGAGCGTGATGGTTACACGTGTGGATTTTTTTTCATTAATTTTGAATCCCCATTTATGGAGCCACTTTTCCAAAGAGTCGAGACATCGCTGGAGAGTAGATGAAGCAATTGTCGGGTCAGCGTTGGAAGCTAATAGCGCTGTGTCGTCAGCAAATGTTGCTAAAATCACTTAGTTGCCAAGCCAATGGTACTCTTCAAAGAACAGAAAAATATGTTCGCGTGTTTGATTTTCACATCGAGCTTCTCTCAAAGGATTTATCCAGCGAAATTTAAGAAAACGTGGATATAGGCGCACGTAGCTCGCAAGTCGAGTGTCTTTATAGGGGACAAACGAAAATACGGCAAGACGATGGCGATAGTTGGACGATATCGTCGTAGAACGCGTTATCGTTTTTTACTACTCGCCTGCTTGCAAAGTCAATTTTTATTACACAATCTTGAAACAATGTTTTAGGTTTCCTTACTTACAACGGTGGGAAAACTGGCGTGCTTTGGATGTTAATCAATTTTCAGGTGACAATATCAATCACTTAGAATGGAAGCGAAGATTGAAGCGCACACCGAAGCGAAAATGGATGCTAGCAAAAATACAATTTCTCGATATTGATCGATTTTTAACCGAAGAATACCACGAAAAGTGACAAATTAACGTGACAATTTACAACGGAGTCGAAACTACAAGCTCTCCATGTTAATTAATTTTCCATCTGCCGCATCGTGTGGCAAAAAGTAAGCTACGACGAGTATACTCGTCAAACAAGAAGTATATGTGCCTGTTACAATATAAAATTAAATCGTAATGAAACGACTATTTCGTTTCTTCATTTTATTACCCACAGTGCTCGTCGTAACGCGAAATATCGTCATTTCTTCATGACGAGTATACTCGTCGAAAACGTCAAACTGGCCGAGCAACCTTAAAATACACCTATACTGCGTAAGCTTTAAAATTAAATTACAAGAACGTAGGTCACGAGAGGAAAGTGGAATTTTTCAACGACCAGCAATTTTCAAATCGACGATAAAGAAAGCTATTATCTTCACTTACAACAATTTTCTCGCGTGAACCAACTTTCACCTTATATCACCGTAGCTAACGTTCAAAATGCAGAATTCCAGTTCGAAGCGTAACGTTTCCGTTTCCTTTATTTTCCTGTCTTCTTTTTTCTTTTTCTTTTTTTTTTTTTTTCATTCGACTACGCAAATATGCAATGCACACAGCGAGGACAGGGAATAGGATCCTGATCAGGGAGACTGGCTTTCATCGTAACCGGAACGTGTTCGACGACAGCGGAGGGACCACACGACGACGATGTCGAGGCGAAAGAAGACGAACGAGATGGGAAAAGGGGTGTGGGCCTTTTCCTTCCGTTGAATTCTAAGGTATCGACTTTTCAATTGGGTCACGTACACTGTACCCAATGCGCCTGTACGTGTGCACTGTGCACAGATGTTAGAAGACGGCAGCAACGCTCTACGTTGGGAATACAGCCCTAATGGAAATCGAAAATACGGATCGCGAGTGAAAATCACGGTTCCCAGAAGCCTGCGATTCGATTTCCAAAAAAAAAAAAAAAAAAAAAGAAAAAAAAAAAAGAAAAAAAGAAGACTCTGCTCAGAACGAAACCGAGTAAATTCTTTTCCCATCGTTGCAACTTCCATAGAGGTTTGGTGGCACAGTAGAGGGCGTGAAACACAGCGGAAACGTTTCCACCAAAGTAAATCGCGCGCTGTTTCACAGAACAGGCCACAGAGATGCCGCGAAAAAGATATGAAACTGTTATGACCCCGTCCACCCTGCATCCATAAATGTTTTACGACCGCGATATCGTTGTCTTCTACACGAGAATTTCGTGTTCACGACGGTGCAATCCACCTCCTACGAGCCCGTTATCCTTCAGGATACAGCTGCTTCGAAGGTCCCTCTTAAACGACTCCATAATGAACCCATTTTAGAATTCACGTTGCGGAGCATGCGATGTCGAGATAGATTATTTTGCCGTGCAGCAAGCGCGGTGGAACAGAGCTAAGTCAAGATAGACCAAGTCCTGAAGATGACATTGATCAACAGCGAATTAATTGCCTTAGTACGCGGTCTTCCCGCCATCTCGAAATTTCCTGTGAACCAGTGAAGCTAAAAATGTAGCAAATTTAGCGAACGTTTGATCGTAGGCAGCTTGATCTTCAGATCGAAGTTGAAAGTGCTGATCGAAATTTTGAAATTTCTCCTAAGCTGGCCTCTGCGTTTCTGCCAGACAGTCGTATGAAATTAAAATATTCCATTTTAGGAGAATTACCACAGCGCTGAAATTGAGCAATTCCTTAGGAGAAGGTCGTGCGCGGTAGCGACCAAAATTAATTCTGCCCCATTTTCACCAGATAGTAGCACTGTTATTTCAGTAAACACGCGAATATAACAATCTTGCGCAACATATTTCTCAGTCATACTGTTTATCCCATTGCTTTCGCTGTTTTGACACGTTAAACGTACACGCTGGTATACCCAATGTTAGCCAGGTAGCTATCGCGACCTGTTTGAAAACTTGGAAAAGCGTGTGCCTAAAACCCTTCCTTTTTGTCGACTTTTTACAATGAATTCTCATTGAGAATTATAAGTAAATTATTTTGGCATGGCATTGTAACTTGGATTATAAGAGTTTATAGTATGTTTGATTCTAGTTGAATTTAATGCTTAAATTTAAAGCGTCTGCGGATCTGATCCATCGTGTCAAGTAATTGGGTGACTAATGGCTTTTGGCGGTCGTTAACTCTAATTTTTCCTTTAACTGTGGGTATCTTAAGGTCGCGATGTATTGCTTCGTTGATAATATATCAAAGTGCATCTAATAAGAATCTTAGAGTTTTTCTACGTTGGAATTACTCGCGTGCCTGAAACGTGAAAATAAGCGACGACGAGTATACTCGTCGAACACAGAATACGTGTAGCTTTATAATGTACAACTTTATAACGAAAGAACTTAGAGCGGTCGGTACTACAGGACACTGCCCTGCATTCTAACAAAATTGCAGACCCTACGATAGCACGTTCAAGCACTGTTCAAGCTAATCCGAACATAATCCTCCGTAACACGATACTCTACAAACCGAACGTCCATTATTTTTAACGTTTATTTTTCCCACGCCTCGCTATGGATGAATCATCCACCATGCACACGCAAAGTGTACAGTCTAAATTCGTCGCTGCTAGGAAACCATCCTTTCTCATTCCCTTTCCCTTTACCTTCGTCGTTCTCCCTTTCATCCCTTCCAGTCCAGCGTCAGAGAAGCTCACACAAGAAGCCTAGTGGACAACGTTGGAGGAAATTTTCGCTGGTCAACTGGACTCCGTGTGTATGTGTGTGTATGTGACAGAGAGAGAGAGAGAGAGAGAGAGAGAGAGAGAGCAGAAACAGGAGAGTTGCTAACTGAGACCGGTTAAGGGTCGGGTCTGTGCGTCGACCGCATTATTCACTCGTGCAGCGAACCGAGGGTTGGTGCGACACAGTCGAAGAGAAAGGGAGAGTCGAGGAGAGTGTTTCAGTACGTCGGCGAGTAATGCGAGCGGTAACGGAAAGCTATTTAACTTGCGGCTACGACGGACTTCCGACTCGGTTACTCCCCAGCAATACGCCTGCCTATCCCATGTGTTCGTGTCTAACTTGCACTTACACCTTGCACCAGGCAAACGCATCCGTACAACTTACAAAATTACGGGTAAGCTGACAACCATGGTTTCGCCCGCGGCCCATCGTTACACGAGCTTATGAGTTACACTTGAATACAAGTTGATGCGTTTTTATGGCTCGTTTAGGTTTCGCGTTACCAGCGAGTTGTAAGTAGCAGAGCGTTCGCCAATTGTTACGTGGATCGTTGTCGTGCGAGGAAAAAGATATTTTTATTGCTAATTTCAAGCATTTGCGTTACTTAGTTGCCCAACATAATTCTCCATTTAGTTTCCACTATTACCAGTGTCGACTAATTTATGGATTAAGGCTTCAGAGAATTTGTGCAGGAACAGAGTTCAAAATGGCTTGAAACGATTTGTGTCCGATTTGCCTGTGACATTTTACAGTTACATTTTTTATAATATAAAAATGTATAAGAAATATATAATGTAATATATGTAGTATCGGGAAAAGGGGGATATAATACACTGGGCCTGTTGTAACCAGAGTGAGGGAGTGGGAGATCCGGATGGGTCATACCTGTGGCCTTTTACAACATTGGGTAATTGAAAGGGATGCACCTGACAATGGGTCAGGCACATCTGTAGAATATAAGGAGGAATAGGAAAATCGTGGGAAGGAAGACGTTAGTCAGTTGGGTGGAGCAGTTTAAGTTGAGCAGTTGGGTTGCAGCAGTTGAGTTGGGCAGTTGAGGTTAGTCAATTGAGTTTAAGCTGTTGGGCTGTAGCAGTTGAGTTGGGCAGTTGAGGTTAGTCAGTTGAGTTTGAGCAGTTGAGGTTAGTCAGTTGAGTTTGAGTAGTTGGGTTGGGCAGTTGAGGTTAGTCAGTTGAGTTTGAGTAGTTGGGTTGGGCAGTTGAGGTTAGTCAATTGAGTTTGAGCAGTTGGGTTGTAGCAGTTGAGTTGGGCAGTTGAGGTTAGTCAGTTGAGTTTGAGCAGTTGAATTGGGCAGTTGAGGTTAGTCAGTTGAGTTTGAGTAGTTGGGTTGGGCAGTTGAGGTTAATCAGTTGAGTTTGAGCAGTTGAGTGGAGCAGTTGAGTTGGGCAGTTGAGTGGAGCAGTTGAGTGGAGCAGTTGAGTTGAGCAGTGGAGTTGAGAAGTTGGAAGCCGAGTGTTAAGACGTACGACGATATTGTAGTCAGTTTTGTTTTGAGCGTTGCTTGTACGAATAAACCTGAACTTAACTCTGAATAAACCATCCCTTTCTTGTCCTTGCTCTAGATAACACACACACATTTGTGAGTTACTACATATATACAGGGTGTGGTCGAATAACATGTACCAGCAGTCATATGAGGTGGTTCCTTATGAAAAGTGGAAAAATAAGAACAAAATATGGAATACTATTTGTTCATTTAAAGTTTGGTTGTTGGGACAATTCAGTTTGAAAATTTATTAATATATATAATACATGAAATATTTGGCAAATATCTTTCTTCTGACAGATACATGATAACCATAGTGTGACGTAGGTCTGGACTGTAACTCTCATAATACCTATTGAAATCCAGGCTGCAGAATTTGAGAATGGTACAACGACGCCCAGATTCGAACACTTGCTAGAGCGAAAACATTCCATTTATATTGGGTTGGTAACTAAGTGATTGCGGATTTTGTCATTGTCAATCACTTAATTGCTAACCCAATATAATCATGTAACAGCAACAGCTCAATTTTTGTAGAACAAAAGTTAGAGGGCGTGACACAGTTATAATCTGATCTGTGTAGCAACATAATGTCAAATACAGGAAAGTTAGACTCAGGAAAACTCCACATTGTAGGAGATGGGAGATAAAATTTGGAAAAATTCGATTCTAGAAAGCCAAACCTATCTTTGTAAAAGTGCCAGGTATAAGAAAAATCCTCATAGATTCTTGCGATAAGACCTAGTTATCATGCAAAAAAAAAAAAAAAAAAAAAAAAAGAAAAAAGAGGAAAAACGACCGATTGTCAGGATTTTCTTAGCGTTTCCATATTATTATCGCACAAGCTGCTTGATCAGCAGGACAGGACACGGTGAACCATGAGCACGTACTGTCACACATATGGGGCAGTGTAAACAGAAAGTTGGTCAGTCACTAACCGCCACACCCTCTGTTTCCTTAGCAATAATTTAATACGTCACGGGGGTGGATTGGCCGGCGTGTGTTTATCGAGCGCATGCAAGTGCCACTAGCGTGTCGCGAATTTAGAATTACCGCTGTTATCGGTGCCGGACCGCCGCTTATCACGCGGCAGTCTGATTAATTAACGGGCCGATTTCCTGCGAGCCCCGTCATCTAACTCGTTCGAACTCTGTATTCGAAAACAGAAGCAGAATATCGTCATCATCAGCTACAACAGGAATGTTGTACCAATATAACTGTTTCGTGTAGCAGCATAAACTTTCATTTATATTCTTTCTTTTAAACGAAAACCAAACCCGAATTCCTGTAATCTCGTTTCTTGAAAAGAACAACAAAATAAACAACAAATTTCGAGGGCGAAACCCACGTTGGAACGTCGAACGAAGATAAAAATTGGAAAATGCTACGACGGTGGTAAAAGAAAAATACCACCCTCGTGTGTTCACGGCGATAATCGTAAAACACAACGTTCCAGGGAAATATCAACACGAAGAACCTGAAGATAGAAACACGGAGACCGAACGTAGGAATCAACAAATACCTGGCTACATTCTTATCATGGGTTCTACTTAGAGGAACGCGAGGAACAAGAAGAATCCCTGGCGGACGTCTAGTTCGCGTCGATACTTGGATAGCTTCCTGCAGAAGTTTCCAAAGGGTAATAGAAAAAGTTTCACGGCTCGATCGTATTATCGTTACCAGACGAGCATCGTCCGTGACGATGTTCCGCTTCTTCGTGGCCGTGCAATCTTTTGTTTCGTCCAGCCAGACCATACAACATCTCTTTTCACGATACTGAAACATCTTAAATTAGACCATCGAGTAGCTACATCGACTTACTATCACGCGCCGCAAGCGTCTGTATAATTTTCTAACGCGAAATTATTCACCCAATAACATCGTCCTCCACCTCGTCCAATTATATTCACAAAAAGAAAATCACTGCGGATTCACAAATTTCGTATTTGAGTGTCCAAAAAGTTTCTTTCGTTCCGTAAGGTGATAATAGACGAACAACAATTTTTGTTTTATATTATTTCATTGAATTACGTATGATGCGTTTCCTTCTGTTTCTATTGTTATGTTCCTGCATAATTCAATAAACTAATTATTATGATATGTTACGACGGCCGACTCTGTACCTGGACCAGGCCGCACGCCACGGGCAGGCTGGCAGCCACATGTCTTCACATACTTACTGAGTCCCTCAATAGTCTCAAGTACCCTCCATAAACCTCAGGAATTTCCAGCTAAAGGTCCTTCATACCGAACAAACATTCTTTCATTGATTTATATTTCCTAAACTTATTGTGCACCACGGGTTGACACGAGAAAGTTGGTTCTTCTCACGTATGCAGCCTCCCACTAGCAACTTCATCTCGAGGGCGGCTAGTACCCTTCCTCACCTACCAACCCAGCAAACAGCCAATTGACAACGAAGCCTATTTCCCTTTCTCATAACGAAATCTATTCCTTAACGAATCAGCTCATCTCATGTCCTCGGACCCACCCATCGCTAGCTTTCCTCCGCCACCGCATCATTGCCAAACGCCACTGATTTTCCATCTTTCGAACGGTCAACACCTTTGACCGAGTTCCTACCATTAGATCAGTCACCTACTCAACTTATACATACGCATCAGCGTAACTATATTCGTTACAAAGTTGTTGGAATAAACTATAATTTATACTTATTAAATAAGTGTAAATTCAATCAAACCACCCGTATTATCGTAATAGAAATATGGGGATCGATCGGTTCGTGGCGTCGATCGTTTAATCGTAAGGGGAATTTACGACTCCCGTTGACGTGCTTCCTCGCGATCGCGTCTCTCCGCGAACGGTCGTAACAGTAGGAAAAATATATGTAGTAACCTACAAATGTGTTTGTTTTTCTTATCTAGAGCAAGGATAAGAAAGGATGGTTTATTCAGAGTTAAGTTCAAGTTTATTCGTACAAGCAATACTCAACACAAAACCGACTACAAATATCGCCGTACGTCTTAACACTCGGCTTCCAACCTCTCAACTGCTTAAACTCAAACTGCTCCACTCAACTGCGACAACTCGACTCCTCAAACTCAACTGCTACATTCAACGGACTCTACTCAATTGCCTCTCCGCAACTGACTGACTCAACTGACTCTACTCGACTGCCTAACGTCTTCTGTCTGTCTTCCAGATGTGCCTGGCCCATTCCCAGGTAGATCCCCTTCAATTACCCCAATGTTGTAAAGGGCCACAGGTATGACCCATTGTTAAGTGCGTCCTTTTTCCCGATACTACATATATATTTGAATATAAAAGTGTAAGTACAAAGTTCGGAATACAATTGAGCTGATCCAGATCCGCACGCTAGCAGCGTTACCCTATGACTGAAAATCCTGAAACCAACGTTGCACGTGTACCGTTTTTGGTTTGTCTTCGACAGTCTTTTGTCTATGCGCTGTCGATGGCTTCGGTGCTTGAGAAAGCTAAAGACCAGATGTAGAGTTCTCTTAGAAGTGGCGACCACTTCAACATTTTTAAACGTTTCAAAGATCAGCCACTAAGATGATAATGGCCACGTGGACTCAGATGACAAAATGCTGAATTGAAACAATTTTATGGGAAGTATTAATTCTACTTCTTTAACATTATTATTGATATATGTATGTAGTATCGGGAAAAGTGATGTACCTGATAATGGGTCATACCTGTGGCCCCTTACAACATTGGGGTAATTGAAGGGGATCTACCTGAGAATGGGTCAGGCACATCCGGAGAACATAGGGAAGACGTTAGGCAGTTGAGTCAGTCGAGTAGAGTCGAGTAGGGTCAGTTGAGTAGAGTCAGTTGAGTAGAGCAGTTTGAGTTAAGCAGTTGAGAAGTTGGAAGCCGAGTTTAAGACGTACGACGATTGTAGTCAGTTTTGTGTTGAGTATTGCTTGTACGAATAAACGAACTTAACTCTGAATAAACCATCCTTTCTTGTCCTTGCTCTAGACAATAAAACAACACATTTGTAGGTTACTACATGTATAATTTTATCTGCTAGATTAGGTTAGATGCGTAGTAGTAATATTTGTATGTGAATATCAGTGTGTAGAAGCATGTGTGTGCATGGCGTCTCGAAAAGAAATGAACGTAAATTGAACAGTCGGTTAACAGTCGGGTATGGAAGAAAGTGCCGAGATGCGCGCAAGTGTGTATCGATGAATATCATTGGAATCATTTATCAAATAAATATATAATTATTGTAATATAAATTCCAAGTGTAAATTTAGAGTTCATACAGCATTATCTCGGCTGTTAAGATCCGAAAATCTCAACAGTCATATAAAACAAAAAACATTATGCGTCTATTATTTCCTTACAAAACGAAAGGAACTTTTCGGACAACCAAATAATTTGAACGGCGCGTTCAAGTCGCGTCCTTTCCTGCAAACGCGATAAAACTCCATTTCAGTAAACGATTCGAAAAATGAAAAGAAATACTTTCCCACTTGTCAACGTAAAATGTTCGGAAAAATGATTCGAAGGTTGCATGGAAACAGGCTACGTTCGTTTCCCATGGCGATAAAAGGGAGCGCGCAAGTACCAAGTGGAGTGGGATTGTCTGGGAGTCGCAGCAGTCGACACTTTGGCACGTTTAACACGCGGAATTGCACTTGGCTGGTAAAGAAGATCGGGAAAAGGTGGGTGTGCTGTACGCTCAAGTCAAAGGCAGACATTTTTGTAGTTTGCTGGGTGCGGCGCAGCAACGTTCCTCGAAAACGCGCCTTCCGACTCGTAGAAAGACCGATGGCGATGGGTAGAGTAAAAGGCCGGGCGTACACCGACAGGCTAAGGGGGTGGTGGCTGGCTTTTAACGCAGAGCGGTTAGATTATCCAACTTTTACCCCTCGCGTTCCGCGCACAATGCGCTCCAATGTAAACGCGTCTGCCGCGATTACGGTTTAATAAAGTTTCGCAGTTGTTATTTTCCTCTTCGATTAGCCGCTTGCTGGCCAACTTGCACTCCGATGAACTTTGTCCCTGTTAGATTCGATTCGTTTTCACCTTCAATTAACACCTTTTTTTTTCTTTTTTTTTTTTCATCCCTTGCTCGGCTATTCGACACGTTCGTTGCGCGTGTAACAATAGCAGAGGCGAAAATAATTGTTTGTATAATTAACGCGTTCTGCACGACAGGCTGACAAGTATCGACAAGTATAAATAGGGAAACGCTTAGCCTGTTAAATTCGCTTGGTCGTGTCGTGCAGATTTCTGTATGACGTGTCGCTCAAAAATATATTTTTGATGCACTGTCGGGCGCAATTTGGCTTTCGGGATGCAAATCTGGCAAAACAACTTTCAGCCAAATTTAGACAGAATTCGAAGATACGTTTTTGCTCCACGACACCAATCGATTCTATTGCGTTGGCAATTAAGTGGTCGCGGATTTTGTCGTTAGGTCGTATTGACAAAAGCCGCAATCACTTAGTTGTCAACCTAATAAGTTATTGTGTTAGAATTTAGAACATTTCAGAAGAATCTTCCTCCTCTCTGCGGCAGCATACGAAAGTAGGCTTTTTAAAGCAGGATAACCTTTGCAAATTTCGTTTTTGCAATCTAATTTGATTCTTTTTTCGACCAGTTAGGAGAGTCAATTGATCAAAATCGTGGAACGGAAGCAGAGATCGATTTCTACAGTATTTTTAACGGAGCCTGTAACGACAATTGAAATAATACATTTGAAGATTTATGTCGCTTACGTGTGTGCTGAAAGTTTTGTCGAGGTTTGATCGAATGACTGTTTAGGTTTCAGGTCGAAAATCATGAAAACCGTGTTTCTTTGTTCGTAACAAGGTTAACCGATTTCGATGAAATTTTCTCCACACCTGGCAAAAATCTTGAAAACGCGTTGCTTAAATTTTGACTACAGGCCCAGGTAAGAAAGTTGCCAGAAAGCACGCTTACTTTCTCTTCGCAATTCCGTCCAACTTGCAATTGCAACTTCCCCGAAATCTTGTTACACGTCATCCGGTAAACTAGTTCTTCCAAGTTCTCAAAGGTCAAGTCGCCCGGTCGAATTTTTCGAAAGTTATTCCGCTTTAATAAGTGCAGGACTACTGTACACCCACCGTATAGTACGAAAGTGGTGCTAATTTATTTAAATCGCACGATTGAATATAAATCGATAGATTCAGCTGTTGCTAATGAGAAGTCGTGTTATTGGAAATTCACAATGGCTATAATCTGCGATCTAAAAACTCGCGTAGAAAAAGCGCGCTTTCACGGGAAAACATAAAAAGCATAAAAACTGAAAAGCACGGTTAATCTGTTAAGTCTGTGCAATGAATATAAAGCGGCAGGCTCATCTGTCTCGCGCACAAGCGCAAAGAAAAATTATTCCATTTCGCAAATAGTTTCATATAGAGGCGTACAAAAGGCAGAAAAACTCGAAAAGCGTTGCTAATCTATTAGATCTCTGGCCGAGTGTAGAGCAGCAGGTTCAGCTGGCGGAACACGAAATAGAATTGCGCGTCCATTAAGCTAGCACGAGAGCGTAACGCGTTCGGATTAGCGAGGCCATTTTCACCGGCAAAAGAATCAGAATGTAGAGGGTGGCAAAGGTTTCAGAAAAGGTAGAGTAGGCTTGATTAAAAGCCGATAACGACATCTCTAACGCGTACCTGACTATCCGATTCTTTGATTCGACTTCACGGCGGAACCGTCGGTTTCTCTTTTCCCCTCTTTCCGCGCGTCCATCATTCACCTCGTGGCTCCAAAGCTTTGTACAAGCCATTTAGGAAGCAGCGTACGAATGCAGCCGACATGCTCTACACGCTAACAACCTTAACATTCAAAAATACTCTTTTCCCTAATCCATGTTATAAACTACGTTATAAGCCCAGACTTTAAAAAATCACCTCCTTCCTAGTCCATTTTATAAACTAAATCGAGAAGTCTGACTTTAAGAAGTAGATGCCCTCCGAGTTCATGTGACAGGCTACGCCAGAAATCCTAAAAGCTTTGAGCTAAACGATCTTCTATCATCTTCATGCTACGAGCCGTTATATGAACAAATTAGATAGCCAGATCGGTTCTTCTAAGATCGTATCTTCTCACAGTTTCATAATGTGAAATAAAATAAAATAAAATAAACGCAATGGCGCAACTATGAAACGGTTAACCATCGATCGTTGTTACCTTGTGGAAGTCTACGTAATCCTTCGGTAAGGCGTACGAGCGAGAGCAGATTCTTCTTCAGGCAGGCCGCGTTTTCGCGCGATTAACCATTCGCCGTTCACCGCGGTTTATTTCGTCAGCTGCCCGTAAAGTTGTTAATCGACGTGCACGTGTCTCGCGGCATTTGCTACCTACAACCTTCCTCCATACCCTAGGGCCTTCTATTCAAAGTTACCGATAGCCTGCAGAAAATCGCAATTCCAGCATTGAATTTCGTTTTCGGCCAAGGTGTTGATCTACAATTATTTCCGTTTCTTTACGACGAAGAAGTTTGCTCTCGAAGAAGTAGACGAAGAACGATATAACTACTCTCATAAGAATTTACACCACAACACGTGAAATTTACTTTAAAAATTGATCGTGTATTCGTATGTTCAACCGTACGGTGAATACATATTCACCAGAACGTTAATTTCGTCGGAAAACACATCCATAGTAATGATAGCCTAAGAATCTTCAGTGGTGGTCGTAATGTGATCGTAAACCACTCTAACCAGACTGAAGATTGGTACGCTCTTACACGATAATACCACGTTCAGTCCATGAAATTGAACAGCTAGGTCCGTGTATTCGTGCGATTTTTCTACCATTTCGATTCGTGAGTACACAGGAGTCAGGCCTCTAATCAGGAGCTATTGTGCGGCGCTTCCTGTGCTGAAAGATAGCGTCGGTCACGTGATGATGGAACAGCTGGGAATTTCACGGAAATATCGAGAACGGTAGGTAGCACCAGTAAGGAAAGTTTGACTGTCGGATCGGTCGAGTTAATCCCTTTGGATACCGCGAGTCCGTGGACGAAACGTGGGAGTGGCTATTGTAGAAGCTAACGAACGCGAACTCTCGTTGATTACGGTTGTCAGAATGTTACTGGTTCCACTAATCGGGTGAACTAGGTTGGTTTCGTCTGTACGAGCTTCGTAGAATCGAGGATCCGTGTGTCAGGTTTCGCAGTGAACAGAATTTTTAACTTTTCATGAATTTCTGGCGTAATATCGATTGGCGGAGTCGCGAGGTCCAACGAGCAACTCCGCCGTTCTATAAATCGTAAAGCAGTTTATCGATCACGTGTCGTGGTAACCCTGTTATTATCGATAGTGCAGTTCGTTGCTGTTGGTCGTAAAATTCGCGACCTCGTGCGATCGTCGAAAGGAAGATAGTTGGGAATACCGCGGCATGATACGCTCGTTCGATCGACGGTATTAAGTAGTTCGCTATGTTCAACTGGAATTCGAAGAGGATGAGTTGTTTGCTATCGAATACCGGTACTCGAGAACCAAATACTCCAGTTATCAATGCTCAAATACGTAACAAATAGAACTCAAGTATGGAATGCTAATACCAAATTCCAAATTAACCTTTCAATCGCTGAATACTGCCGATCGAATATCGAATACCGGTACTCGAGAACCAAATACTCCAGTTATCAAAGCTGGAATACGAAACAAATACGACTCTAGTGTGGAATACTAATACCAAATTCCAAATTAACTTTTCAATCGCTGAATACTGCCGATCGAATATCGAATACCGGTACTCGAGAACCAAATACTCCAGTTATCAATGCTGGAATACGAAACAAATACGACTCTAGTGTGGAATGCTAATACCAAATTCCAAATTAACCTTTCAATCGCTAAATACTACCGATCGAATATCGAATACCGGTACTCGAGAACCAAATACTCCAGTTATCAAAGCTGGAATACGAAACAAATACGACTCTAGTGTGGAATACTAATACCAAATTCCAAATTAACTTTTCAATCGCTGAATACTGCCGATCGAATATCGAATACCGGTACTCGAGAACCAAATACTCCAGTTATCAATGCTCAAATACGTAACAAATAGAACTCAAGTATGGAATGCTAATACCAAATTCCAAATTAACCTTTCAATCGCTGAATACTACCGATCGAATATCGAATACCGGTACTCGAGAACCAAATACTCCAGTTATCAATGCTCAAATACGTAACAAATAGAACTCAAGTATGGAATGCTAATACCAAATTCCAAATTAACCTTTCAATCGCTAAATACTACCGATCGAATATCGAATACCGGTACTCGAGAACCAAATACTCCAGTTATCAATGCTCAAATACGTAACAAATAGAACTCAAGTATGGAATGCTAATACCAAATTCCAAATTAACCTTTCAATCGCTGAATATTAGCGATCGAATATCGAATACCGGTACTCGAATAACAAACTGTCGGATCACTGTGAATATTGACTACTTAATATCGAATAACAGTAAACGACTGGAATGCACGCCGATTACTCTCATATCTGCCTCATTCTAAGTACAAACGTAGGAGAGAACTTGACATTTGCCAGGGCGTCGCTAGGAGTAGCTCACGGACGCGAGAGTAGTTCGTGCCGCGTTGAAAAATGGCAGGCTTAATTTCAATTTGCTCCGTCGCACGCGCGTTGAAAGCTCGCGTGATTCTGGCACGTTCACCGACACCGATAGCAGTCCACGGTGTTTATCGCGATGCCAGCTATCGATTGGTCGGGATACCCGGGGCCGAGTTCCTTGGTCGCTGTTGAAACTCGCGAGAAAAACCAGTCTTCCGACTATTTCTCTCCAACGCCCTGCCCCTATCGAGTCACGTGACCCACTATGTCGTCGTACTGTCGTACGCGCCTTTGGTAAACTGAAGCTTTAAAAGAGAACTAGACGATCGAAAGCGTGACCGGCAATTGAAGTTCTCTGTGAAAAAAAAAAAAAAGAAAAAAGAGGAGGAGAAAATAGCGGGAGATAAAATACGAAATACACAGGTGTACACACATAGAGACACGCGTATATACCAGAAGCGTTCTTTGGCAGAGACACAGCAGCCTTTCGGGATGCAATAAAAAGGAAGTGTACCGTCAGCGAGAGGCATTTCGGAGGTCCACTCGAGGAAGAATAGCAGATTAGAATGGCGGCCATTGTGAGCCGTAATATCCGGCCGGCGAGGCCATGAAAGGGGCGGATTACAGAAATTCATTTGCCTCTGAATAACCGGGCTACGTGTGTCGTTTCTGCAGAATAAACAGCGGCAATTTAAGCTCCACGAGTCTCGCTGATCCGCGCGTCGAATCGCGGCTCGTAAATACGCACTTTAACCAACCGCGTCTCAGCCTCTAATAACTGGATCATAACGCGGCTACAAAAATTTCATTCAACGCGGGCAAACGCGAAATTCAATTGGCCGTTTGTGGAAATTTAAGCGCGAACGTTTGCTTGCCAGTGAATCAAGTTCAAGATATCGGAGATGTTTAACGCGGAGATGCCAAGTATCCAAAGTTGGTTACGCTCTCAGTGAGAACACGTGGTCAGCCAAGATTTTGGATGCACGTGACGTTGATGTCGAGTGCTACTGACGAGCAAACATATCCCATTTCCGCCCATTGATCTCGATGAAATTGGTATCAATTGGCTGAGAATAACCTGGTTGGAATTATATTTCACGGAATATTTTTCTTTAAAAACGCCTATCGCTCAATTTCCAAATTTAGGCTGACTCTCGTGTTTCCTAAATTTCCATCCGAGAATCACGGTATTCGCATCACGTTGCTGAATTCTTTGTCGATGTTTTCAGAATCCGTGCCACTACATTTTCCTGCACAGCTTGCACCACTTGCAAAAAATTGAAACAAAATGGCTGTGACGTGGAAGTAGCGATCGAACTTTACTCTGCTAGTTGACGAAACCTTCCAACGAATCTGCGATATCAATTAATTAAGTTGGTATTGACGTGGACGTAACATAGGGGCATTATTGCAGACGCGTGGTAAAACGTGACGCGACAGCGATCAGGGCTGCGAGATGTGTGCGCACAGGGTCAGGTTCGACGCCGATGTCACGAGACCTGCTCGTGCCGCTAATAATCGGTTTATCTACAACGAAACGATGACGAGGTTAGAGGCTTATTAAGGTTAATTTGATCGGGCCGCGCGGTGTCACGAACAGACCGGCCTCACGTATATTCTATTAAGAGGATATTCCCATTTCCAAGCGTCGTTTCTACAGGACTTCAAACTTCAAAAATGCTAACACAAACATATACCGAGGGACTGGGAATTTGTCATACGTGTATGACAGTATTATACGTACAGGTGTGCCGTGTACTGTGCATTATGAATAACTGCCGCGACTCCCAAGAGCCATTGCGAGGGTAGAAAATTTCCTCTAAATTTCACTCGACGAGTCCTGATATTCTGAAAATTTATCAAGACGAAATTTCACCGACAGAACCGTTTTTGAAAGAAACTCTCTCTCTCTCTCTCTCTCTCTTGATAGATGTCTCATTAATTATGTAATCATGCTTCATTAGCCCGCTGGCTGCTTTCGTTTCGTCGGGGCAAACACACGCCCAGGATCTCCCTTTGTCCGCCTGTTTGTTTGCAGCGCGTGCATCGCGCTCGCCTCCACTCGATTATCGATCACCCCAGCTCGATTTAAAACGGTTAAATAGTCGAATATAACCGGCGCGATTATCACGCGCTACGCGTACTCGATTTAGGGATTTTCAATGCGCCAGGCACATGAAAGCCGATCTGGCTACGTGTGAATCAACACACGGGGAAATAGGAACCGGCGTTCAAGCCGGGACAGGCATACGATTTGAAAGGGAAACGAAGGGGGACCATACAGCGTTTGTCATGATAAATACCTGCGTGTTTTTACTCTCTGTCGTTGGACGCAATCAGACAGAAAATAGTTGAACCGGCGAATCATTGTACACAGAATTTGTACATTGTACATTGTATACAGAATACGGGTATCGAGTATGGTATATATTAATACATATTGTCAAACGTCGAATATTATTACAGGAATACTAAATATTAAACGAGTATTCAAGTTTCAAATACGAGCTAGCAAATACCGGTATTTGAGTTCCAAGTACTGTGCACACCAAACACCAATACTCAAACAACAAATACCAGTACTCCAATACGAAATAATGGGTATTGAAAATACCGGTACTACGCTTCGAAATAGCGAGGTTATTGCAGACCAATAATCGAGTATCAAATATCGGATAATAAATACTGGTATTTGGATTTCAAACACCCCTACCGAATACTAAATAATAATCTAAATATCAATACTCGGTAAGCGAATACTGGTACTTAAACATCGAGTACCAAATGCTCGCAACAACGAGTACGTAATCTCAAGCTAACATCAAAATATTTAAATATCATGTAGCAAATGTTCTCAAGTGCGGAACATCAGTACTCCAAATAACAGAGTCTTGAGTAGCAATAATCAAGCATGGAATATTAATCAATAAGTAGCGAAAATACTCAAAGCAGGCAGTATTAAGCAACAAGTGACCAAAAAGGTGGTCGATGAACGATAATTAAATGGTTGCGCGAGTCTTGATTTTGGCAGAGCCGACGTGTTAGCGTGAACAATCGGCTTCGCGCGCACAACGACGAGGTTAATCGTTAAGCGGCGCTGCGTTGTAATTCGTGTCATCGGACTCAGCCGGAACAAAGCGTCGGCTGTTAACGCGGCTCAACGAAACGTCGCTTCGTCCAACTGCGAATTAATCGCCAGCACACAAAGAGCCATTTCACCGGATTGAAGGTGATCCAAGCGCGTCACTTGCACGCCGGCTAGCCAGTAGTTTCTCGCGATTAACAAAGGTAGAACAATGCCCGGGCGAGGAAAAACCCCAACCCTAAATTCATTTCCGGGCCGTGCTGCTATCGTATAACCAACGGGGGACATCGTGCTCGAACGCCGATCGACGACGAAGAAAATCTGAACCTGCGATCGACGAAGAGGGAAGGAGAGTAGGACGGAATTAATTAAAAGCGAATATCGCGAGGGCTCTCGCTGGCTTTGTCGCGTTCGAAGAGGAATCAACCGACGACAAAGCGGAACCAGACAAACGGGAAGAAGCGTCGTTGCGGATGAATCGCGTGCACAAAGGCCGACCCGACCATATCCATTACCGCGACAGACCGGACCTCCGTGTTCACCTCGAGGCTTTCCACGCGATATCGAAACCTTCCTTCTGTGCATGCGAACTGTGTAACCCTCTTCCATCGTTCCAATACCGCTGTAGTCCAGAATATTTTTCACCCGCCTTTCGCAATGTTCTTGCATTATTACTTCACGTCCGAATCAAAGAGAGGAGGATACCGTATGACATTCTTATTTTAACAGGTTAGCAAATTAAAACGAGAGGAAGAAATTCTTGTAAAATCTAATATACGTGGTCATTTTTTCAGAGGAACCACGTTTCTAGATATTACCGTGTGTTATATATATGAGAGAACATGTGTGTGGAGGTTTATCGATTTGTTCAGGTTCGAGAGTAAGTCGAAGCTGTCACTTACTTGGAGCCAGACTCAACGACTGGGCCCAGGCTTTTATTTCAGCCTCCATTAAACCGACTACATCGTTCTGACCCGTAGTTTACGTGTAACTTCGCGTTGGAGAGACGGCGGTGGTCGCGTTTGCTTTGAATTCCAGTTCTTTGTCTTTTTTTTTTTTTTTTTCTTTTTGGTCCTCCGCGTCCGAAACTGCGAATCGAAATACGGTGGGATGAACGAGGCCGGCTCTTGGTCCTGCGATTCGATTTGTTTTTTCTCCGATACGACCAACAATTAACGCGATCGAACAAGCTACGTACGATATCGATTTCGTTAATGTAACTTACGCCTAACCTATCCAACTTCCCCAAGCTGCAATTCTCCTCGGCAGCTGCTTTGGTTAACCTAACCTGAACCTAACCTAGTAAACTTTCCTTCAGCGATACTGTACCAAAGTAAATAAAAATATTCCCGGATGAAAACAGACGATACCTTCGAGGACTCGTTAATTGAACGTCCTAACCTAACTTTTAAACTGGGTTCGCATTTCTAACGGTATATCTCGTTCCCAGAGGCCAATGTAACATTAATCCCCCGCTCTGCGGGGCTCCAGTGATCGTCGAGTACCGACAGACTGCCGGTGCATCCGTTCCACGACTTTTACGATCCTCTCTGGCAAGAAAGTAGATACTTAGATTTTCGCAAGCAGATAAAGCACTTTTCTCTCCTTCAAGCTGTTTATCTTCTAATAAATTAATTATCGTATATTCATTCTGGAAATTATTGAAATTCAGTTCACTTTGAAATTTTCGATATGTTTGAGGTTAGGACACCGAGTGCCAACCTATTATTGTTAATTTGTCATGTATCTACGATACCAGTTAACATTTTCAACTGTTTATTCGCTAGTTCGTACTAGGTGGCAATTTTTGCATAAATACGACATTCTGATTGATCGATCGATCGTTTCATAATCGCGTCGCGTCGCGTAATCACGCGTCGTATACGATCAATGGGCGTCCTAATTGTGAATGGCAACGCAGTTATAGGCCGAGTTAGAATCGAAGCTGGAAAAGCTCGCGAAGAACGAAATAAATTCCCTGTCCCTGGAATTCGTTTTATCGACTTCGATGATACGCGAGGACGACGAGGGGAGCAGCACGATGGAAAAGTCAATTACTACTTCGCGAAGGGACAAATCTTTCGAGAGAAATGGAATTTGTCTGCGTTATGGATCCCGATATCTCTCTTTGTGTTCGTTGAGTTCGATCAGCGATATAGCGAGCTCGTAAAGTTAGTCAAGAGTCAAAGCAAACGTATTTCGCTTATCGAAAGTAGGGAATTGATAGAAATACGACGAGTCAATGGAAAGATGAAACCTCTGTCAGGTCCATACGAACAACTGTTTTAAAAAATATACAGTTTCAATTTATATAGTAAATTACTTTGTCAATAGTAACGAGAACGATACGGAGGTTTTAATTTGAAAAAATTAATCAGAGGTTAATCAAAAGGTACAAGGAAGGAAAGATGAGGTTAGGCGAAATATCATTAGGGGGAAAGTATTATGGATCGTCAGCGAGTCACGTGACAATATGGCAGCACGTGAAGCAGAGACAATAAAAAGACATTGTCTCGACCAGGGAGAGGGAAAATTCAATTTCGTCGCCGCGAGCAGCGTAAACTGGCGGTCAAGCGTATTTCATCTCATTATCACAGCAATTTACTAAAATTCATTACGGATTATCGTGCGAGCCGCGTGATTCCATTACCGGGCGGGGATAATTAAAGGCGCAGCCTTATCGACGAATCACGTCGAGCCAAGTCGCCCGAGAATATTCCTAATGATACAGCATATCACTTCTTTCTTTCTCCAATCTTTATCTTCGGATTTCCGAGTCTAGTATCGCAAGTTCACCAACGTGGCATTCTTAGAAAACCCTGGAGTTCATTATCGAACAGGATTTTAGAATATTTTTAATAGATCGATCGTGAAAAAGATTTCAGGATAGGAAAGAGCAGATTACTTTTATATCAAAGAAGTAACTTCTCTTAACATTCAAACATTTCAAAATGTAAGAAAAATATGGAGCAACACGTTAAAGAAGCGAAACTTTATTGCCAAGTTTAGAAAGAATGAAACATAACCTCAATTTTAATAAATATTGGACTAATGCAAAGATATATAGTAAAGAAAGAATTACGAAACCCCAAAAACTTTAAGCCATACTTTCACAAAACTCAAAATTACACTAACGAGAGGAAACTTCATCGATAAGTTTATAAATATCAAACATAACCTCAATCTAAACTAAATATTGCGCTCTTCCAGGGATAAATATAGTTCACAGAGACTGGCGAGTTCGCAGAAATTGAAAGCATATATTCGCAAAAGCTAAAACCACGATAACAAGATGGAACTTTATCGCTAAGATTGGAAGAATCGAACATAACCTTGATGTAGATAAATATGAAATTGGATGCAGTTTTCGAAAATGAAATATATTCGGAAAATGGCTTCCGAGTCCCTGTAAATTCAAGCCATAGAAAATACTAGAAACATACGCAGCGAACAACCGGAGGAAGAGGAGAAGGAGGGTGATATCAAGCTAGGTGGAATTTCAACGACGAGTGCGAGAGGCGGCCAGGAACTATGCGGAAGGGAAATTCCACAGGGGTGGCGGAGGAAGCAGAAATATGCTGAGGCCGTGGCGACAGGAGAAAATGGCTGGTCGTCTTCGACGTGACTCTTATTGGAAAATTCATGGTGCACGCACACACGCGCAGTCGGATAGCACTGCGATACGGGGAGTTGGGGGATCAGTTCCTAGTTCCGTTTAATAGCCCGACTTTGGCCTGGCTCAGCACCGTCAACTCGAATCGTGAAAATTACGCATTCCGAATTTTCCTCAACTTTCTCATTGCTGAGCAAGAGCTTAGACCTGACTTACAATTAGATCATCTTTAAGAGACCTGCAAAACATTATCTAAATATTACAGCAAAATGGAGATGTAAATTCTTGAATAAATAAAAGTTTCAATCGTTAATTTGAAGATTAGGTTTAATTGAAATGATGTTAAGTTGTTAGGTTAGGTTCAGATCGAATAACAATTCTGATCAAATCGATGTTCACTTGGGTCAAGTTTGTGCCAAGTTAATAAGGAGTTGGGTTAGGTTTGTGTTAAATTACGGTTAAGTCAGGTAAATCTGGGCCAGGTTACGAACATAGACGCGACATGAAGTGTAGGTTAGGTCAATATTATGGTTGGAATAGATTTACCAGGTATGCTGTTACACTGGTATCGAGATTAGTCTTCGATCAGATTAAGTTAATACATAATCTGTATTCGGTACATCGAGCTGCGAGCTTAACACGCAGGAAAACATGTGGGCACGTTCATTTCATGCAATTTGCACCTGTTAGAATCGAGCAAAGGGCTCGGTGAACCGTAGGATATACGAACTGAAGTTCAGTTTGGGACTAGGCGTTTACCTAACCTATATTTCGTACATCGATCAGAAGACTCGTTAAAAGATTCATTTTGAAGTTAAACGATCCAACGAACGATTCAGTCTGGACCAGATCAGATTTTTGCCTAATCAGCACTCGACAATTCCATCGGCGATCTCCATGATGGAATAAATTTAATTTGCGTCAAGTTGTTGCCTAACATATCTGATCCAACTTTAGGTTAGGACACGTTTTGTGTCCAAATCATAGATCGATGAATATAGGTTAGGTCGAGCCGATGCCTAAATTCCACCCGGTAGATCGAGCGGCAGACTCGATAAAGGGAAAAATGGACGAGCAGAGGTACGGTTTCGCAATCGGTGCCAAGGTGGCTGCTTTTTCACGCGATGAACTTCTGACGTGGAACGGTAAAACGAAGCCAGGCAACCGGGAGAAAGAAAGGACGCGAGAAAAGGGAGAAACGCAAGGGTGAGAAGGGTGCAGACATGACGCAGGCCAGAGGGGAAGAGAAAAAAGTGTTCGCAGAAGTGGTCCTCGATGAATCAAAGCCTCCCTCGGTCTTTTCAGCACGGTCTGTACTTATCGCGCGTTTTATACGGGCTACGACTGAAAAACCGTTCCTGGACCACGTCCCAGCCTTTCTTCTCCTTTCACCCTTGCCCTTCGTGCCCACCTTCTATTATTAATTGCTTTGTTCAATCGTTGTTCCGACAGTCTTTGAGAAGCCTCGAATATGCCAGCAAAGAGATGTGGGAGAATTCTATTCGATGCCTCAGACAAATTGAAATTAAGTTAGGTTAGGTCTAGCTTAGGTTAGGATTCAATCACGATCATCGCGTTCAATTTCTGTTCGGTTTGGTTAGAGTTGCAGTAAATTAGCGTTGAACTGACAACGGATAGAATTAAGTGAGATAAACCTGGGTTAGAGGGGAAAAAAGTCAATCGCAGGTGTGACGAGGTTAGGTTGGATTTTAATCAGATTCGAATCAAACCGACTCTCGTTTCAATTACATTTAGATCAAATTATCGTCGAACTGGGTCACACCTGGACGAAACCTAGATTAATTTCTTCGATTCGAGGATTTATGCGCCATTAAAAACGCAAATCCCTGCGTGCTACTGTTCAATCCCTTTCTATCAGAATCCATGATATCGATATGGCCATTCATAGTAATCTATGACCCTGACATTATCTGATAACGTATGCGATACTAACGCTATCTATTGATTCCATTTGTAATTATGCCTTGTTAAATGCAGGCTGCATATTCTACAGATTAGGCGTTAGAAAATTATCAAATATGTTACACCAATCATAATTTCAACAATTAGCTTCGTGTCCCAAAATCCCAAACTAATAAAGGGAGGCACAACTGAACATTTATACCACAGAAATCTCACACTATGGACAATATTGGACACCGTAAAGCCTTGTAAAAAATATGCAAGGATTAAGAATCAAGTGAAGCATTAGACCCCACGGTTCCTATTTACACCATAGAATACAAACGTAATAGGTGGAAAGCACACTTCTTTTTAGCCAGTAGCTTCGGTAGAACAAAATCGTTCGAAGCAAAAATCAGCCTGTGGATCAAACGAAGGATGACGTCACCAGACGTTTGCCTTCGAAACAGCGAGACGTTGCGGAGAACGGAAGTGGCGAATCGATGCTTGAACAGACAGTGGAAGGAGTAGGGAGACAGGCTGACGCAAAGAAGAACTCGATAAATAATCAGGCAACGGAGCGAAAGGGACGAGGTGGTTCTCAGATTGCCCGGGATCTGGAATATCCGCTAATTTATTTGGGGTCGCAGTCGCTGGTCGTTGGATCGTATCGCGTTTCACTTTCGCCACGAAGGCTTCTGGAATAACGTCCGACAAATGCTCGCCGCTGAAATAAATCTACCTCCCCTTTGCTCCCTTCCGCTCTCTATGTCTCGCACGCTGAAACCTTCATCGCGTGTAAATATTCCGGGCATCGATCACGCGTTTCGTTCGAACGCAGATTATCCCCCCTTCGATGGGAAGAATTCGACGATAATGGCTTTGCGTTTGGTGGAAGGGAACTTTGCCCATCACTTTTGCACTTGGAATTTCGAATTTGTTTCAACTTTGGTGATGCTGGGTGTTAAGTGGTTGGAATACGATACGCAACGACGAATCTGGGATTCTGGAAAGTTGGTGGCAAACTTCAGGGTCGCACATACAGCACTCGTGGAAAGAAGGCAAAAAGCGAGCAGTCGGAAGACTTTTTAACAACGAGCCTGTAAAAAGCTCGTAAGAAGCGTGTGACCCGTTTACATGGAACCAGTGTAACGCGTTGGACGTGTGCCATGTATCAAATACCAGAAGATTCTGAAGTACCGAAAGATGACGTTCAAGACTGTGGAGGATAGAAATCGGTTCGTGTCTTTAACTTGGAAGAAACAGTTTCGGAAAAAGTTGACGAGAACTCCAACACAAGCTGTCCAAGTTTGCCAGCAACTTTCTGCATCTCGCTATTGTAGCGCTATGATTCTGTCGAAGATACACCGTAGCCCGATGCATTGTTGGATTTCTGTAATTTAATCTGTCAGGTTGGTTTCAATCCTCTACCATCTGTACAGGAAATATCCCACGACTCAATGAACTAGATTAGGATTACAGTCTGTCACACAAGAGCGTGTCTGCGATATCTGCGAAACCTGACACCTAATCAGAATGAGATAAAAAGAATGTAAACAAACGAAAACTTCTCTAATACGCGTTGCTGAATACCTTTCAGTTTCATTTGAAACAGTGAAAGGAACAGAGCTTTTTAATATGAGTGCCGCGTACGCGAAACGTCGAAAATCGTCTGGCATGGGCGAATGAAAACAGAGATCGTGATTGGAGTAATATAATATTCACTGATGAATCTTCGTTTTGGGCATGGTGTCCTATTAGGCGTGCTTGGACTATCCATGGAAGAAGGATGATTCAAAGAAGTGTAAAACACCCTATAAAAGTGCATGTTTGGGGTTGCTTTAACGCACGCGGTTTTGGGACTTTGTGCGTCTTTACAGACAATCTGAATGCACAAAAGATGGTGAAATTGTACCAAAGGGGACTTCTCACATCCGTGAAACGTTGGTTCAACCAAACCGAGGACCAATGGATATTGCAAGAAGACAACGACCCTAAACATCGAAGTCGCATCTGCACCCAATGGAAAGCGAAAAACGCCATCACAGTACTTCCTTGGCCATCGCAGTCCCCTGATGCAAACCCTATCGAAAATGTGTGGTCCCTAATGAAATGCAAGCTGAGAGGAAGACGTATCACAAAAATAAGAACACTTGTACATCACATTCGAAAGATATGGAGGTCGTTACCAGAATCCTACGCTCAAAAATTAGTCGAGAGTATGCCGAAACGATGTCAAGCTATAATCGCTAATGGAGGAGATTGGACACCCTACTAAGTAATAGCGTATTAGTGTTTTAGATGTAGATTCAATTCATATAAATTTTTTTACAAATATATAAATATTTACAGAAATATCGCAGACACGCTCTTGTGTGACAGACTGTAGATTAAACGCAACAGGCAAATTCTACTTTACCGAGCTTCTGACAAGGATCGCAGAGACTGCGTTTTAATTCCTTGCGTCTACGGACGACTCCACGATACAGCAAAAGCGTTACGGCGACGTTGCGAGTGTTTTGGAATTTTTCGTAAAAAAATCTTAGCCAAATGATATCGTTTCGAGGGAAACTGCCGACTTACGAAAATTGAATAACTCGGCAAGTCTGTTTCCGATCGAACAAACGAGAATAGCAACGCGGCACTGGCGTATCCCGAGAAAAACTGTTGGTGGCAAAATTACTGATTCTTTTTTTTTGCGCGTTCTTTCCTCCGCCTGTACGATACGTAATTTTCAACGCGCCAACAGCGTAGGTTGATCGTCAAAGGTGACTATTCGCGCGGACCTCGATGAATTTGGTAAATTTAAGGGCGCAGGGATAGAATTACATTCTGAGCGTGATAAAGCTCGGCGACTGGGCTCTCTTCCAGCAGTTTCTACGACAAAAGCCGACTAGGGGGCAAGTTGCGAGCTACACAATCTCCGGCATCCTCGTCGCTTGGCTGAGCAATAAGGCTGGCCCCGGTATCTTCGGACAACGCGGTCCAACTTTTTACGAGCGGAACAAGTCTCGTCCGTCCCTTGATTCGTTTGATCCACACACTCCACGGTTCTATTTCTCTGTTGTAACTTCGTTGTCCTAAGCAAAGCTATTATTACCTTTCTTCTTCCCTTTTCCACGTCTATGTCTTCTTCTATCGAGTATTTATTTTCTCTAAGCGTTTAAAACCGTATCTTCGACCATCAAAGATACCAAAGACCTTTCGCTGATAATTTTTTTTTTAAACATACACTTTCCAAAAACACCTTGCGAAAATAATAGTTGGAGAATAATGCTGGTTATTATTTCAGCACACTTATCTCCCTTTGCAAGCTGCGGATAATTATATCCGATAAGGAAAGCTATCATTTTTGCGAATATATTAATACGTGAAGACCAGCTGGTTCTATTAACTGGTCAGCACTCGAACGTTTTAGAAACATCGTCAACTTTGTGCCCACCGATACAAGATTTTTGTCCATGATATTATAGGATTTTTTATTTATTTATTGATCAATAGATCTGTTTACAGTTAAATAGTTCATTCACAACTCGAAATTAATCATAACAACTCGGTGACTCAACTCTCCACTCCTCACAACTCGACTTCTCACCACTCGATCACTTGATTCTCAACTCGACTCTCAACTCACGACTACTCAACTCACGACTACTCAACTCACGACTACTCAACTCACGACTACTCAACTCACGACTACTCAACTCACGACTACTCAACTCACGACTACTCAACTCACGACTACTCAACTCACGACTATTCAACCCACGACTACTCAAGTAGACTCTCACTACTCGACTTTCCGGTAAAACTACCAGGCCCTTTTTGGCCTAACGGCACTTAGGCCTTCCCGCAATATTGTTTATGGGGTTTCACCCGATATTTCTTAGGCCATTTGTCCACGATACTACAATATATGCCGATCCATATTCGTATTACCGTTATGCATACACAGAGCTACGTATTCCCAACATCTTCTCGAGAGGATCTTCCTTCACCGTCGTTATTACAGTTTTAACTGGAGAACCGCTTTTCCAGTTGAACCAAGCAACCACGAGCCTCGAAAAGATGGAAATATTCTTACAAATCTGTGAATTACTCCTTCCAAGGACGTTGATACATATTTATATATCTTCCTTTTTCTTTTTTCTTTATTTTTTTCTTTTCAAGCATCTTATAGTTTCCTAGTTAGTTCACGAGACTCGTGACACAGGCTGGAGCAGAGAGCAGCACCTCTAATTAGCCCGATTAATATTCGAGTTTGACCAAAGGAATGCGACCTGTCGCCGCATTGCTCGTCCACGGTTATCCGAGTATTGTAACCCTGCCGGCTCCGTGAAGAGGCTCCGTTGTACGAACATTCCTGCGGAGTTCAATTAGAGGGTTCGGCTCGTTATACGCGGGCCGAGGCGAAAGCCAATATTCTGCTTCCTTGGACCGTCTGAATTAGGACGTCGGTGTCTAATTACACGGCGTATAACGTCGACGAAACCTGGCCATACCTCGCACGATGGATCCACCCCTGAGATATTACGTCCACCCTGAACCATTTTGCCTGCAACGATTATTCTCTGATTATTCGTCTTTTGCATCTTTTTGCTCCCCTTTTACTTTTTACACAGAAGCGGAAGATTTCCAGGCTTTTGTCCTTTTTTTTCTTTTTTTTTTTTTTTTTTTTTTTACAGCGAAGAGCGACAACTTCGAGATTCGTGAGATGTCCGATCAACTACCGACCGATACTACTTGAACTTGTATTTGGTTGGCAACTAAGTGGTTGCTAATTTTGTCATTAGTTGGTATTGATAAAATCAGCAACCACTTAGTTGCCAACCCAATAATTCCTTAAGAAGCTATCGTGTGTGTGTTTGAGGAGGTGGATCCAGCTTAACGATGAAATTTGACTTTCTCTGAGCTTCTCATCGAGAAGATACAGGGGTCGCCCAGAAAGTAATACCAGTTTCGAAGCAACGACGATACAAATGCATTTTTTTAAAAAGATTTCTTCATTGTAACTTTAGTATCAAGTTGAATGTTCATAGCTTTTGTATATTCCAGTTCACACGACCATCGTCTTACGCAATCCTCTGGATCATCGTTTCTTACGAAGGATTATCAACGAGACGAGTTTTGAAGTTTTGTAAAAAACTGCTGCGAATTACAAACGTTAGGTTGTCAGAAAAGTTTCTTTTGCTTTATAAGGAAATAATAGACGCACAATGTTTTTTCTTTTATATTAGTTTATTGAATTGTGCACGAACGTAATAATAGAAATAGAACGAAATCATACCTAATTCAATAAAATAATATAAAACAGAAATTGTTCATCTATTATCACCTTATGAAACGAAAGAAACTTTTCCGACAATCTAATAATTCATCCATCGTTCTCTCTACTACCGTACCAACTCTACTATCGTTAACTGCTGTGATTCGGTAGCAAATTCCTTTCGCAAGAATTTTTCCAGCCTCCGAAAAGCATAAAGCGCGAGCGGAATTTTAAACGTGCGATACAACGACAATATAAAATATTTAAACAGAAAATTTGCTATGTCTTTAGTACGTGAATACACGAATGAAGCATAGGCGACCTTCTCTAAGTACATTCCATCGTTTTGCATCACTTTTATATCTAAGTGCAGAAAGTACTAGCCTCGTAAATGACAGAATTTGGCATGGAATACAGATCGTCACTGATCTAGCAACAAATGTGGAAAGAAACTTCTTTCTATCACTTTATATTTATCGACTGAAACGGTGAAGTTTGTCTGAAACGTCTACGTAGGAAAAAGTTATGCCAATTAACTGGCAGATTCGGCTGAGAGTGAGAAGTTGCAGGGAAACTTCTACCTTTCAGCTACGATTTTTCCATTTTGCTGAAAAACTCGTCGGTGCAAAGGAGTGAGACGATCATGCAAACTGACAGCAGACGCTTACGTTCGTTAATTGTATCGCCAGTGGCGGTCGCGATGAAATCACTGGCAGCATGATTTTCGCCTTGTCAGGTTAAAACAGCTCTAACGGCATTAGCCGTGGTTTTCTCTGCCTTTTATCCGTCAGCGGAAAAACAGCCAGTCACCTGGAGCGCGTTTGCGCGCAGGACTCGAAAAATTCCCGAAATTATCAGTCGTCGTTGCAATTGCAAAAGCTTGTGACCCGAATCTATCGGCTTGAGCGAAAGAGATTCCCCGAGGGATCCGTTAATCCCCGTCCACAGCGTGTAACGAAGAACCTAAACTCGTGAGTCTAAGTAATCCTGACCCGGATAAAGGTAGAATTTTTGTTCGTTGGAATTTTACCTTTCCACGTTTCCAATTATTCTTTTTTCCTTTCCCTCTCTCCCTCTCTTCTTTTCTTTCTTTTTTCTTTCTTCTTGCAGACGACGTTCGTTTAAAAATCGCTCGATCGAGAAGGACACGACGACGAGGATCTGCTGGAAATCTAACGGTGAAGCAAGAGTCGGAGAGGAATGAGAGAGAAAAAGCTGCAGAAAGTAATCCCGGAAATGCCTTTGCAAATCAGAGTGAGAGCGTGCCTCTTATTTCTGTCAGCTCGAACAACCGTCCGCTTTTTCCTTTCGTTGTCTCTGTTTCTTTCACTGACGTTCTATAACCGGCTCGCTCGAGGAGGAAGAAGCACGAAGGAAGCGGCAGATAAGATGGAAAGAAAAAGAAAGGTGAAGCACAGCGGGTCCTTTGAGAAACGTGCTGCGTTCCCCGCGGTCCTCTACAGCCACGATACCCTTTATGCGAGCGTATATAAAATACATAAGAGTCCTCGAAGCTGAAGCTGCGCGAACAGAGAAGGTTTACCCCGCAATTGAAGCAGTTCGAAGCATCGCGGCCAGCAACTTTTTGTCCCCGTGGTAGCTGGAAAGTAAGATTCCCACAGATTCTTCGACGATTGCAACTGCAACATGGGATCTCTGTCATCGAGATCTTAACGAGTTTCGGACGATGTACGGTTACTGTGGGTTGAAAATCTGAAAGTTGTCGCTTCGTTCCTGCGCCCTCTGTTTCTTAATCTTCGGACCCAGAGCCATCCAGCTGTGGCTACTTGGCCGACCCATCGGTTGACGCGTTGCGGGCTGCCTAATTATCCTGTTCGTACGTGCACCGGTGTCTTTGTCGTGATTTGGTTAGTGCTTTATCACGATCTTTACGGTGCTGTAAATATCACGGACCGAAAGTGTCAGTTTTAACAACGCCAGATGAATCCAAAAGAGCTACGTAACCGCGAACAAGTTTAGGATACATTCCTGTTGAGTTTTGATCATAAAAATATATGTATAATAGGTTTGATTAGGTTTGGATTACGTTTGGTCAGGTTTGATTTGGTTTGGATTACGTTTGGTCAGGTTTGATTAGGTTTGATTAGGTTTGGATTACATTTGGTCAGGTTTGATTTGGTTTGGATTACGTTTGGTCAGGTTTGATTAGGTTTGATTAGGTTTGCTTCAGTTTAACCAGCTTTCGATTACATTTGATTACGTTTGGTCAGGTTTGATTAGGTTTGCTTCAGTTTAACCAGCTTTCGATTACATTTGATTACGTTTGGTCAGGTTTGATTAGGTTTGATTAGGTTTGCTTCAGTTTAACCAGCTTTCGATTACATTTGATTACTTTTGGTCAGGTTTGATTAGGTTTGAGTTAGCTTTGGATTGTTAACCGATGGTTCGACTCGATCTACTGATCGACGAAGGAAGAGGAGAAGAAGACGAAGAAGAGGAAGAAGTTGGCGATTTTTCTTGAGGCAGACGGAGCAGAGTCCTCGTGGAAACGCAATCCTCGGAGCGGAACGATTTCATCGAGCGTGAAGAATAAGTAAACCCGTGCGCGATTGGCGGCCCTTAAGCTCTCTTCTTCTCTCCGGGCCGCATAAAAGGCAGTCGACCGTTTCTGCCTGTAATCCCCGTGGGCAAAGGACCTCGTTATCGGATTTGCTGGCGATGTAATCGACCGCTACGACCCGCAAAAATCTGATTCATAGCGACGAGACGCGGTCGTGTCGCCGCATAATTGCCTTTAGACGAAGGACCAACATATTTCTTGTATCAAATCTCGGTTAAATCCGCGATAGGACACCCTTCGTCAGTGATGCGAGGGATCGTTAAACGGCAGAGATTTCGTTTGGGTTAAAGTCGGGTGGAAGTTTCATGGATTTGTTCGTGCAGATAAACTAATCACTCTCAGATGAACTGAGACTGTAAGACAATAAGAGATGGAGCTTTGTGAACTCCGGGCCTCGAGGTGCAAAAATCATTTACGATTTCTATTCTTTCATAATTAAACGCACGCTGTACGTAGTTAATTAAAATCAAATCGATAATTTACTATAGACGTTACGTGGCAGCCGGTATCAGTTTCAGTTTTTTGATCAGATTAGCTCTCGGGATAGCTTACGAGATCTAGTTAAGTCCAGGTCTAACGCCTCGTTAGGTCTATATTAAGCCTACTTAGATGCAGATTAGGCCTGGTTAGGCTTTGATGTAGATGCAGCCTGATTATGTCTATATTAAGCCTGATTAAGCTCAGATTATGCCGATGTCAGTTTATGTTGCTTTACATTGCATCGAGTCTGCTGAAGTTTCAAATGAATTCGGTTAAGTTCAGATTACATGGCTGATTAAATTTACACCACGTGCCTGTGCGAATTAATATTAAACCCGATTAACTCTACACTCCGACCAATTAAGCGTAGATCAGGCCAAGTTGATTTTATATCGAACCATATTCAGCGTAGACTTCACGTAGTCGCGTGTACATTGCGCAGGATTAAGCTTACATCATGCCGTTTAAGTTCACATTAGGCCTGGTTAAGTCCAGATTGAACCCGGTTAAGCCCGGATTAAGCTTGGTTAAGTGCGAATTATCCTGGTTATCCTCGCTGAGAGTCTGCGGATCCATATCCACGGCTGGAAAGCAGGTCATCGATCTCGGGCGAGAACTCGTCGTCGAATAACGAAACAAGAGAAGCCGAGAGGAAAGGCGAGGAGGACGGCTAGTCGATCTGAGGAAATTCGATCCTCGCAGCGATAACGGACAGGGTATTATTTATATTTCAGAGGGAACCGGTCACGCGCACCGCTTCAATTTCATCGGCATAAGAAGCCGGATGGACAGTGGGTTTCTCCCATTGGAAATTCCCAGGCGAAGCTGTGTCACGGACATTTCGCATGGGGCACAAACGTACGTCCCTGTCGAGAGTCGGCCGAACCATCGGATTAGAAATTCGATTGGGATTCGAATCGCGGGAAAATCGAATCCGCAATCGTGAGATGCTGGCGGCGTGTCGCTGCCATCGATGCAGTCGATGCGCTGTGTCGAGAGCCAGGCCGTTTCAAAGCGTCACGTCTTTGAGAGGATACCCGCACTGCTACGTGTCTATCTTTACGTAGAGGAGCATACCGTGTTCCTCTTTGTGGCTGGATGCAGGGATACGGAATTATGGCTGGAAATTCGACGAGTTTACGGAACATGCCAAGTGCAGGCTCAAAGGTTCCCGAAATTAATTGCTTCATGGGGTTTATGGGTCAGTCGTTCATCACAGAGGCTACTAAGGGCTTGGATGCTACGCTTGCCAATCTTTCAGGTTAAGACCCAACTGCTACAGCTATTTGTCAGTCGTGTTTTAGAACTTGATGTGATCCAGTTTTAGTAAAACTCGAAGCCCACCGAAATCGAAGAATTTGATCGAAGTAGTCAGTTGCCACAGCAAACCAACAAGTGTTCAATTTCCAGAAACTAAAGTTAGCCAAAAGCTAATCCAAAGTCAGCCCAGATTGAAGAATTCCAAGAGTTGCGAGAAAATGTGAGAGAAAGCTGACGTAGTCTTCGTCTCTCGTCCACTAGGTAAACCATAACCTTCTGGGGAGCCCGAGGAGCCACGCGACCTTGGAAAGTTTCATCAGAAGCCACGCGATAGAAAAGGGGAATCCAAACGAGAGATTAAAAAGCGGCTTCAGCTTGGAAAATCCAAAAGTAATTGGCCCTGGGGTGTATAAGCTGGACAGATAGCGAGGATGGCGAGATTTCTGGCCGGTCGGAGGGTGGAAGACGCGAATATTCGGCTCGAGTATCACGGAGGGCGGTGCAGCAGAGGTTCAAGGGTGCCTCGAAGAAGACGACCGACGACGGATATGAATTTCTAGAAAGGTTTGCTTAAGCAAATTGCGAGATGTAGTCTGTCGGTGTACGACAGACACAGAGAAGAGTATGAGAACAGGAGGGAGGGGGTTGAAGCCTAAATCGCAAGAGCCTGCATCTTCGTTTCCATCTTCTGTTGGATGACGCGCTACCCTCACGACGCCGCCACGCTCGGAAAACAAATTTTCCACTGTTGTATAACGTCGTCGCGTCTCGTCCGGCGATTTCGTTCCCGCCATTCTACAGGGTCGATCAAAAGTACGATTCCGCCTGAAAGTTCCAAGACAGACGTTGTGCTCGTTGCACAATTGGAAAAAGAGTAAATGGACAATGAGGGCGGTGACAAATATCGCTTTCAACAATTTAAAATTTCCAATCTACAATGAACAACAAAGTTTTATCGAAAACACGCTAAGAACTTCGAACGTGATTCCGCGCTGAAGTTGCACATGTTGCAACACTTAACCTTAAATTAAACTTCAACAGTCGTAAGCGCGCCAAACAAAGAAGCTCGTAATTTACTTCCAACTGCAACAGCTTCCACATTGGATTGTAATCGTAAATTCCTAACCTCAAATAAAAACAGCTGAATATCCCGTAAATACTTTCGACGATTGCATTGTGATCGTGAAACACAGATGCAGATAAAAATGTGAAATTTTCGACAAATTTCTCGATTTTAGGGAATAAAGTATGAAAACTAACGGAACTCGTGATTAACGCAACTACGCGTGTCGAGTGCTCGTAATCAACACCGTTGCGATTGTTGGCCGCTCAATCTCGCGTGAAGTGCACTCTACTTGGAGCGCGCGCGCGCAACCTGGCGCTCGTCGAAATCGTTTCATCCGGTGATTATTATCGAGGAACGAACATATTAATTAAAGCCGCTCGATTTGATCAACGTCCGGCATAGACTTTCTACGAACGATAATTCAATTTACCGAATGTTCATAGCCGATGCGTTTAGATTACGTCCGCTGAATTTGCCTATTATACAGGGCGTTTCAGAAACTACGTTCGGTTAATGCCGTTTTACCACGTACACGTCAAACGTAACAGACAAATTTTCGCTCTTAACTGTACAAATTGATCGTATTCCGCGGATTCTACGGTTCCATTCTAAAGGCATAGTCGTGCAAAGTGTCAACTTTCGAGCCACTCATTCTATTCTATTTTTCAATAGAACAATCTTCTATTAGCTTTATCGAATTCCAAGTTGACGAAATACATCCTGTGTACTGTGCAACGAACCTTGGAACGTTATTTGTCCAGAGACAAAGTCTCGAAGAGGAACATTTTCTTTTAAATTTCTTTCTCCACTGATCTTATTCTGTAGAATCTCGAAGATTATGCAGGTACACCCTGTATATATGTTGTATATGTTTTTGCACGGTAATCAAAACAATTTGAGAGTCTAAAGCAATTGAACGGTTTAACTCGTTTACCTTCACGACCAGCATCATTTCGTCACCAAATTGCCTTTCACAATTGGATGCAATTGTACGTCAACTAAGACTTCCGGTTTCCGATCGCAATTAATTCGAATTATCCGTTTAAACTTGAACTTGCAAGTACGAATCGGTGGATCGGTAGAATCGACGATTCCGTAGAATTCAATCGACTGAAACTCGTGCGCAGGCTTTGAAAAATATGCGGGTGATTTTGAAAAAAGAGTAGAAGGTATATATTAAGTTGGAAAAATCGTGAAGCGCGCCATTGGAATTTTTTTAAAGAATCGATCAACTATCAAAATTCTATCAGCAACGAGATGAATAACCTTATAAATTGTCGGTGGGACGTGCGTGGGTTGCAATCGATGTTCATCGATGGAAGAACGGGTGAAAAATAGAATGCAGGCTGTCGTCCCAGTTTAATCTACAAACGCAATTATCTGGCGAACTACTTGTTTAGAAAAATATTTTCAATATGAAATGGTAGAAAATTGAAACATCCTGTTACAACGATCGGCAATTGGATTCTAATTATTCCGCAATTGTGAATTCCATTCTCATAGTTTACAGCGTTTCAATTATCCCATGTCGAAGACGAGGCTATTTGTATTTTAATAAAGGTATCGATGATCGTACAGCATCGTCGAAGTATCAGAATAATTACGAACAAGATACAACAAGAGTTGCGTCAGACGTCCTAAGGACTTTTCGATATTTCGATTTATTTAATACCTAAAACTCCATTTGATAGCCTAAAGTCGAATATTTGGACATTTAATAGCCCATAGTTGGATATTCGGATAATTGGCAGGCTATACTTGGAAATTTGATAGCCTGCGAGCTCGGCGTTTGGATATTCGATACCCTATGTTTGAATACCTCGCTACTTGGATATTTGATACATCAATAGTTACATATTTGAATATTGGAATCCATTTAACGCCTATGATTTTACCCAGCAACCAACGTTTGGATATTCGAATTCGCTGGGAACCAATCGCTACCAACACGAACGTTGGCGATCCCGGCGCAATCTTAAACCAACTGCAATTTCAAAACCATCCGCGACTGAATCCGCAGAGACAAAACAACGCGAGCAAGCAAGCTGATGCGCGAGGGAATATACGGCAGAAATTCGAGAATCTCGTGCGTTTTCACTTTCCCCTGGCCAATTTCCCGAGGATATTAAATTATCCGGGACGCGAGCTATTCTCGTTCGAATGCAGAGGCCGGAAGAAGTTGGCGAATTCGCGGAGACTTACGAACTTTCCGGCCAGGGAGTTTAGAAGCTCGAGACAAACTGCTAAATTATTTTCGATTCAATGGCTCGGGAAGAAAAGAAGAAAAGCAGGGGAAGCAGGGAAGAAAAAAGAGGAAAAATTCCTTGTTACAGGGGTCGTCCATTAAATCGGCAAAGTCCGCAGACTCCCCGGAGGGTTACGAAGAAAGGAAAGTTTCACGGCTAATGACGCGGTACTTTTAAAACGACCGGACTTACGCGCTGTCCCTGAATCATTCTAACCACGGGAACATAAATATTCGGCTGCATAGCGCGGGAATTAATCGAAAGACCGCGTTTCCCTGCTAATTGCTCCTTCCGAATCCTTCAAGGCGACAAGTTGTTCCTCCTTCCAGTTTCCCTTCCTTTCAAAGCAAACAGAATTTTCGCTAAAGTATAAAGAAAGCTAGCAGAGGGGCTCTTTATTGAACTTTTCTTTATGTTACGCCACCTGAAACATTTTAAGTTGCGTTATGTTATGATCCCAGGATCGTTGAATCGCGAAACAAACAGTTCCAACCGCAAATTCTGGCGTGTCAGTCTAATAAGTTTCACCAAGGAAAATCATCTAATCCTCAAAGGACCTGATCAAAGGTCCATCAAATTTTAATCGAGCACGAATCAAGGTCAGATCACTGTAAGCCTATAAACGCTAATCAGCGTACTGATATTCATCGGGAGTCAACGAACCTCAAAGAGCCAGGCCAAAGGCTCATCAAACTCTAATCGCTTTCTAATCGAGACCAGCAGATTGGTCGAATGTAACACGAAGAACGCCGAAACGACTATTTCAGAAGCGAATAAATCCTATTGGCCCACTAATAAACCAAATTTCAGCCACTCGAATCTCCTAGATCCTAAGAAACACACCAGCAATCCACTCGCAGGAGAATATCGTCGTTGGATTTCCATTTTACCTAGAAATTCGCCGTCAGCCGTGCGAAACAAGCTCACTCACCTGAAAGTCGAACTTCCTGAACTCCTGTTGCGTGTCGATGTTCACGTTCCTGGGCACGATGACGGGACAGGTGTCCAGCGAGACCCTCGCATCTGGAGATTCAACGTAGTCCGGCGCGATGGAGGTCAGACCTCGATCGTATCTCAGCTCCTCGTTCAGGATGCCGGCAGATGGACCTGTGGACGGCGCCTGTGCCTGGTTCACGTAGTACAGACACAAGAGCAGAGTCAAGAGAACCACGCAGGCGACGAACACGCGGCTGGAGCCGCGTCGAAGGATCTTGTACATGGCGCAAAGGCGGGATTTACTTGTGGGCGAGCGTTGCTCCACTTCGATTCACCTGGTGCCGCGATAGACGTCCGATACCGTGTCGGTGATGCTCGAAGATCGCGCCCCGACTTTGCTGCCGTCGTCTGTCGACTTCATGGGACACGTCCGCGCTGACACGATCTGCAAACGACAAATTTTACATCTGTTTAGAGCCGGTGGATGCTTGCGATATCTAGCGATATGTATTGTATGAATGTCGCGGTTCAGTTTGGATTTGGCGCGGGACAGATTCAAAGTAGACTGGCTGTATGTTGCAACTAGGTTAGGATTTTCACCTGGCTAAGAAGGCTTGCGAGCGTTTACGTATACACAACGATGGCACATTTTGCGTTTCTAGGTCAGTTGCAGAATTGTTATGACGACTGCATTAGATTCGGGTCAGGTACAAGTGTGGATGTAAAAGCAGGCTCTTGCTAAGTCTGACAGATGGAGAAGCTTGTAGACTGGCGGAAAAGTGTATCCAACGGTGGAATAAAGAATTTCTTTCTTACGAAACAGTATCTCTGCAGACGTCACCTTTTACCGATCCCGATAAAATCCTTCGGCAAAGTATCGCGGAATTTATGGTTGCTGCGCGACATCGCTTTTAATCGTCGTAAACGTATTTGTCATGAGCGGTCAATAAAATCTTTGCACGGACAGATGAAACTTGCGGCCGAATGAAAACTACCTCTGAACTGGAATGGAATAAAATAAAATAAAAAAAAAAAAGAAATAAAAAAATGTCAAAATTCCCATTCGAAGTCGCAGCAGTATCGGAACGAAGGCTGACGATTTATCGGACACGTTCGCGCGTCGTTGTATATTATTGCCGGGAATATCGAGAGTCCAGGAGCGAGATCGAATAGTATCGAAAGAAGAGGAGGAAGGGAAAAGTAAATAGCTTCGGCTATGAATTACGAGGGCATATACAGAGAGAAAGAGGGGGCCACGGGGTTGATTAAACGTCCGCGAAAATTATGACTGACTGTTTCGACTGTCCGCGAAATTGGCCGGCTCGAACGATCGATACGCGTTCTCGCATCGATGACGAACGCGAGCCGAATTCTCCGCACGAAATGGTTCGATCTCTCCGACGAAACGACCACCGATTTTCCTCCAGTTCAGCAGATAAATTCCATACACTGTTTTAAAGAAATTTTAAGTCCTCTATACTTATGTACACTAATCCGATACTGTTTTAGATTTTACTTGGATCCCTTCTTGCTTTTCCACCTTTCCTTTTTCTTCTTCTTTTCGATTGTCGTTTCTGCCGTTTCGTCGATCGTCGGAATTCGTGACATCGCAAATGAAAGCAACAGAAACGAAATTCAAAACGTACGACGCCGTGATCTTTGCAGTCAGATGATGACAGTGGAGAAGGCGAACAATTTCGATAACTATAATATTTGAACAATTGTTGGAGCGAAAAAGTTTCCAGTCTGATTACAGAGCTGGTAAAAATGTGAGGAGCGCGCGTGACCGCGGATTGAAATCACGAAGAAAGGAGGAACGTAGGCGAAGGAAGGGGCGATCCAATTCCAGCGAGAACAATAAATACGACCTGGTGAACCAGAGACACGGTTTCCCAGAAACCTTCTGTCTCCCGACGTAAGGTCGGTTCGCACGCGATAATCGATCCTACCTGTCACCGCCACTCCGCCTGGAGAACCAGTCGCGACTTATACGTTGAAAACCCGAATATCCACTCTGTTCCAACTCTGGTCTAACTTGCCACGAAACACAAGTATCTACTTTCGTAGCAGCGCATCGTTTCGTCTCATCTACTTTTCATAAGATGAACGATAGTTGCCTGGCAAAGAGACCAACGATTGCTTCTATTTCTCCTGGATTTCCAATCTAATCTATTGGCTTGGCAACTAAGTGGTTGCGGATTTTGTCAATACCATCTAATGACAAAATCCGCAATCCCTTAGTTGCCAAGCCAATAAATCTAGCTTCGTCCAAGGAAACTAAATAACCGTGATTTTTAGAACAAGTCAAGTGCGGTTTACAAACAACTGCATCTACGAACTCAATAAGTTACGATCTTTAGCGTAACTTGAACGCGATTTGAAGCTCAACCGTAGAATACGATTGTTGAGAAGTGTAAAGATACAGGAGGGATTCGGATGTCTTACATTCTGAAGACCTCGTAAACCTACTCGCACGCACGCTTCTTGTCAACCGACTCTTCCACATGCTTCTCAACGACTGCCAATCGTCTTTTGTCCCAACTATGGCTTGGACGCCCTATGACGCTTACACACACATTTAAGCCATTAATTTGCATCATTTAATGTGTTAATTCATAACATTTAAGGTATTCATTTAGAACATTTAAGCTATTAATTTATAACGTTTAAACTATTAATATAGAATATCTAAGCCCTTAATTTATAACGTCTAAGCTATTAATTTACAACATATAAACTGTTATTTTATACATTTAAGCCTTCAACTTATAACATTTAAGTCTGTAAAGATACAGGAGGGATTCGGAAATACAAATAATTCACTTTATTCAGCACACAACAGTTATACACGTATCTTATAGTCTGAAGACCTCGTAAACCTACTCGCACGCACGCTTCTTGTCAACCGACTCTTCCACATGCTTCTCAACGACTGCCAATCGTCTTTTGTCCCAACTATGCCCTGGACGCTCTCTGACGCTTACACACACATTCACATGTACAGTGTAAATGTATCATCTTCCTAACAAAAAGAGTTCTATTAATCTTTTATTTCTGGCTATAGGAGCTGCACGTGCACTTCGGAGTCTCTATATTTCCTGTAGACGCATGAAAATCCGCAGTCTAATTATCATCGTGGTTCAACCAGCAGCATGTAAAGTTCAATTTGAAAGAATTAGCCTCGTGCACGAAGCGACGATTACCACGAACAGCTTACTTTGCCTTAAAAAATCCCCTCGCTCTCCAACCACGGATCAACGAACGCTCGACCTTCGATTTCGATTCTCCTTGTTGGAGAGGGACGCGGACGAGCGAGATGGTCAGGCGGCAGAGGGGCGGAAAAATAGGGGTTGGCGCGACGAGTGGCCAGCCGGATTCAAGCTGCCACCCCTTTTGTTCGACAAGCAGACGCGTCGAGGGTGCTCTATCGCGATTCACTCGATGCGCTCGACGAAACCGTCGCGAGGACGCGGCCTCTTCGCAACGCGTGCAGCAGTCCGACGCCAAACCATCCAACAGCAACGCGTCGTTTCCTTGATTCGATTTACCTCGCCGTTTTCTCGGTTTTTTCCTACTTTCCTTCAGATTTCGCCCCGGCTGTTTTTGTTCCTCGAGCAGTGCAGGCTGTTTTCGGCGCCTGGATCTTTCACCACCCGTCCGAAGGTTCAAAGAGGACAGTTTACGTTAGTTTTGTGGGTCGTTTGTGGGCACACATGCTGAACGATCTGTGGCATAGACGTTACCCAACACGCGTTCGCGGGAATAACTTTGTGGGTTGTATTGGGTTCGTATTTTTGTGGGTCATTTGTGGGTACAACTTTGTGGGACACCAGTGGGTTCACACTTTGTCGTGAAATTTGTGCACCACTAAATATGAGACACGTTTTATCGGCAGGCCTTTGCGTGTACGTTTTGCGTGAGGTACGTTTGTGGGTCAAAGTCGATTCGCGTTTTACGAGACACACGTACTTGGCGTTCGATTTTTATCAATCGTTGCACGTGTCCTAACGACTGAAACGACTAAAGCCATTACGAAACGAGGAAACGTTATTAACACAGAAAATTGATATAAAAAAAAAAAAAAAAAAAAAAAAAAAATAGAACGACGGCAATAGGAAAGAGCCACGAGCTCGCTGGCAATTATCGTATGCTAATAAACGTCGAAAAGGCTCGACTTATCGGCGGCGAAGAAAATCTATCGCTTAGAAGCGAAACGACCGCAACGTAACGCCAACAATCGATGCGCGTGACAGGATTTTTTGCACGCGGAAAATCTCCGTATTGCTATTCGATTTATCACGAAACCAGCGGTTTTATCGAACAATACCAATTACTCGTATGTTAATAACGACCGGCGTATATCGAATCCTGCCTTCCACTCCCCGCCTCAGGCTTCCATTCTCCGCGACGATTCCATAAACAACAGCGGCATGTGCGCATTTGAATTTTAAAAATAGGCTGATCGCGAGCTCGGGCGCGAATCGATTCATTGGCCTCGAATATTTCGGTTCGACCGTTTGTTTACGGCGAACAGAATTGCATCCGTCCCAAGTGGAAATTCCAATTAAAAGATGAGGAGTATTCCCTTTTTCTTCTCTCTTCTTTTTTTTTTTTTTTTTTTTTTCTCCACACTCGCAATATACTTTTTGGTTGATAGGCGATTTCTGTGGCGGATCTCGCGCTGATTTAATTTGAAGATTTTATCTTGATATTTCCCTTTTAATCTCGGGCTTCGACTCTCTTAATTTTTGATTCGTATCGGCCTCCTGCGTTTACCTTATTTCCGACAGGATGTAATCTGACTAGGAAATGTACGATTAACGATTTGATTTGCCACTGTGTTATCGCAGTTGCGTACAGCGGAATATTATGACACGATAAAATTGATTTTTAGACGGCGATGCGGAATTACGAGATCGACATTTGTTAATGTCAAACTGTCATAACGCGGCTTTGTTACGTGAAAATCATGATAGCCAGTTTGTGCGGTTTCCAAGTCGCGGATCGAGTAGAGCAAATAGCCCTGTGCATCGAACACAGCAAACGGAGATATCTGAATTTTGATGAAATCACATTTAACTTTAATTTCTCCACGAAGCATATCGACTCATTGTTAAGATTTCTCTCTTCTAAGACTGTACATTTCACTGTAAATTCTTTTGAACGCTAAACTTTCTAATCGTCAATTTGTCGTCGATTTCGTACGTTCGATAAAAACCTACAAACCCGCGGAATCTTTCGCAATTTTGATTTGTATACAACCTCTTGAAATTTGTATTTGAAATTGGATGTTTGTCATTATTTGACGAGCGACGGTACGCAAATATCGCGCGTTTGATCTTCAAGGAAAAAGAGTTTTAAAACGCGGAACGAAAGCAAAGGAGTTAAATCGAGGAGAACAGCTGATTCGCTGTTTTCAGTGGAATGGTTCGGTCGCGTCGCTCATCCGACTCGCGTCGCGCGCGTTACGCAACACAAGTTTCCTGGAAACCAGAGTTTCCTCGACGGAGAAACCCAACGATCGGTGGACCGCAACCGGCCATCGAAATCTGCGATAACTTCCTGATATACCGCTGGGACAGCTCTTCCTGTCCGCGCCTTACATTTTCCACGTCTTCGACATTCTCACGCCAACGCGCAATTTTAGTATTCTACGATCGCAAACAATTTTTTAACAGCCTCCTACAATTATCCGAATAATTGTAAATCCCTTTATCGCTTTTATCGATTTCACAAACTATTTATCATTTGCTAAATTTCTGAAATTATTTCCCAATTATGAATATTTACAATTATTGGGCTGGCAACTCATTAGGTGGCAATGAGAAAATTCGCAATCACTTGGTTGCCAACCCAATATAAAACAAAAGATACTGTGCCTCTGTTGTTTCTTAGAAAACGAAAGAAACTTTTAGGGCAACCTAACTATAACATGTCCTAATTTTATAAGAAAATAAAAAATGCACGACAATGTTTGTTCAATTGGAACAGAATGGAACGTAGATAATCCAATGAAATAATATTGGATTGGCAACTAATTGCGGATTTTGTAGTTGTCACCTGATGACAAAATCCGCAATCGCTTAGTTGCCGACGCGATATTATTTCATTGGATTATCTACGTTCCATTCTGTTCCAATTGAACAAACATTGTCGTGCATTTTTTATTTTCTTATAAAATTAGGACATGTTGTAGTTATATGTATATACTAGGTTGCTCTAAAAGTTTCTTTCGTTTTCTAAGAAACAACAGAGGCACAGTATCTTTTGTTTTATATTGGGTTGGCAACCAAGTGATTGCGAATTTTCTCATTGCCACCTAATGAGTTGCCAGCCCAATAATTGTAAATATTCATAATTGGGAAATAATTTCAGAAATTTAGCAAATGATAAATAGTTTGTGAAATCGATAAAAGCGAAAAAGGGATTTACAATTATTCGCAATATTATTAGATGCAGTCTGAACAATAGAAATTTTTGCAATTGAAATTGTTACAAGTTAGGAGGAACAATAAATTGTATCGCCTGTAAGGAAACGTTTTAAATTGCGTGAAAGTGTGTAAATATGAAATTGTAAAACTATGGGAACAAGGAACAAGAGGCAGCTCGTAATTTGTCAGTTGCTCGATATGTGGCTACGCGAGTGTATTTTACTTTCGTTTACTATACGGCTACGAATACATTATCACGTTGCCGCAGAAACCGCCAAGAATCTATCATCCGTTGCACGAAGAATATCCAGCACCTCGAACCAACAGAACCGCCGACAAACCTCGCCAAACTTACAAACAATATTCTATTAGTCGTTTGAAAAACACGCTTATTCCTCGCTTTAAACCTTAAACCTTCTCCAACTTGCTCGTTCAAACTTTACTCGGCTGCCTCGCCAACGAAATCGAACCAATTCAAACGACAAAACCACAATTTCCATGCGACGAATAGTCGCGCTATCTCATCTTCCCAAGAAATCTCTTCAAACCTGTTTGTCCAAACCTCGTAAAGCCTTGTCAAACCTCAACGATCCAAACGTATGGACGTAAACGAACGAGTAGAAGAGCCGGAAGAACGCGACGCTACAGTTGTGCAATTATAGGAACGTGCTTACCACTTGGAAAATGACTCGTCCAGCTAAGAGGCCATCAAACGTAGCGCAACTTGGTTGTCCAACCAGCACAGAAGCGTTTCAACACTACGAACACGGAAACTTCGAGTAACCGGACAACTCGAACAACTGCGAGAACGCAACAGAAGCGAACGAGTGTGGGGAAAAACAGTGGCACGCGATAACGTTGTCGCGTTTCTGTTCGCGCCAACTGGCCAACCGGCCCCGAAGAACGGGTACCGGAAGCGATGCGTTTACTCGCGAACACGCGGCAGCCGGAAGCTCGGACGCGTGCAGAAGGGACGGAAGAGAACGTTCGCGAGCGAGTACCACGCCGTACTGAACGTTTGCCACGGGTGGAATAGTTTTGACACGCCGGCGGCTACGTCCGCTTCTCCGGCGACGCGACACCGTTCACCGCGCATGTGCCGATATAATCCACGCTTCTACGCGCTGCATACGCGCGACCCACACGTGCAAACGTCCGAGTGAACGTACGCAGTGGCAAAGGGGTTGGTCTCGCTTGGCCCGAGGGTGTTTTGACTCGCGAGCGCCGCTCGTCCGCTCGACCCCGCTTCCTTTTACGGGTCTAAGGGGATGACGGTACACGCACAGGGTGTCTGCCGTGATCCGTGCGGTGATCGATGAACAAGTGGCGTGGAAAGGGCCTAGGATTCTTCGACGGAAGCTTCGTTGTCTCGCGAGTTCCAGCTATCCGTGGAATGCAGCGTATACAGAGTTTGGATGTTTTTGTACGATGCGAGGGAGAAAGGCGAAGATTTGTAAGTGCAGGGGTAGTGGGTTGCCTGATGGATCGAAGCGGACTCGGCTAATGAAAGCTCGATGCTTTTTTAGTGTAGTACTAGGGGCGAAAAAAGACTGGAAAGTCTAGGATTCTTGGAGGCGAGCGATGCCTTCAGCGTTGCCGTTTGGTATCCCTGGAATGGGTCGTTCAGAGTTACGCTGCTTTCGTAAGGTACGAGCAGGAAAATAGAAGATTCGGAAAAATGAAAGTTAGAAGGAGCATACCGTGAATCGAGTTGGTCTCATCAGTGAAAGGCTGACGTAGTTTCCTTGGTATACAACTGGCGAGAAAAGACATCCAGATATTCATAGAATGTAAGTTGATCGCTTTTTAATATAAATAAATGTAATTAAAGTGAGTATATTATGAATTCTATCAGACTCAAGGAAAATGATATAGTTGTTTTAACGTACGAGTAGTGGAAAAGAATAAAGAGTTTAGAATTCTTGAATAGCATAGTTGTCCGAAGAGATCCAATATGGTATCCATAGAATGTAAGTTGATCGCTTTTTAATATAAATAAGGATGATTAAGCTGATTATGTTATGAATCTAACTGGGGCTCATCAACGAAAGGCTGACATAGTTACATTAACGTACAAATGACGAGAAAAGAAAAAGAATAGTCGTCTGAAGAGATCCAATATGGTATCCATGAAATGTACATTGACTGTTTCCGAATAAAAATAAGAATAACTAAGGTGAGCATATTATGAATTCTATCAGACTCAAGGAAAATGATATAGTTGTTTTAACGTACGAGTAGTGGAAAAGAATAAAGAGTTTAGAATTCTTGAATAGCATAGTTGTCCGAAGAGATCCAATATGGTATCCATAGAATGTAAGTTGATCGCTTTTTAATATAAATAAGGATGATTAAGCTGATTATGTTATGAATCTAACTGGACTCATCAACGAAAGGCTGACATAGTTACATTAACGTACAAATGACGAGAAAAGAAAAAGAATAGTCGTCTGAAGAGATCCAATATGGTATCCATGAAATGTACATTGACTGTTTCCGAATAAAAATAAGAATAACTAAGGTGAGCATATTATGAATTCTATCAGACTCAAGGAAAATGATATAGTTTTTTTAACGTACGAGTGGTGGAAAAGAATAAAGAGTTTAGAATTCTTGAATAGCATAGTTGTCCGAAGAGATCCAATATGGTATCCATAGAATGTAAGTTGATCGCTTTTTAATATAAATAAGGATGATTAAGCTGATTATGTTATGAATCTAACTGGACTCATCAACGAAAGGCTGACATAGTTACATTAACGTACAAATGACGAGAAAAGAAAAAGAATAGTCGTCTGAAGAGATCTAATGTGGTATCCATGGAACGTACATTGATCGTCGATTGGGCTTATTTTTGTATACCGTAAGGGAAGATAAAAGACAGGAGTGGCTAAAGTATGCTTAATACAGAGACTCTCTGCCGAATTGAAAGGCTGACAAAAACTGATTCGACAGTTCGAGGCTGCAGCATCAAAGTTGGAATCAATCGGAGCGGGAAGAGTGTACTCCTTTCGCTAGGGCGACGTTTCGCTACTCATCTTCTCGTCTCTGGGCGGTACTCTCCGTCTCGATGAACATCGAAGTAAAATATCGACGATAAGGAATCCCAACAACTTGCTTCAAACGTTCTCGAACAAGAGACGGTTGTTGAAGCGAATCAACAAGTTATTCGTAACGCAGTTTTGTTCGCTCGATGCAGAACTTTAGTCGTTCTCACGATCGATCGATCGGAATTTATCATCGCACCGAGAAAGAGAGGTTTGCCCGGAACAGCAAGCTACTGTTAACTAATACAAGTTTGCGATAGCGTTCCCAGTCTGCAAGTTCTAACGCTCGTGTTAACCTTTCAATCAACGTAATTGCCATTCGATGAAGTTTCAGCACCGGCTAACAGTATCCACGCCTTTGCTATATGAATTTCTTTGAAAATCGAAACGCTGGAAAATGGAAATGCGAATATCTGGTGACAGACACGGCAGGCGATACTGGAATGGCGGAATGATATCGAATAGGAGAACGTTACATCGATAGAATGAAAAAGAGTACCATAATGGTAGCGTATACATATGGTAGAATATAGAGGATAGAAATGCTAGAATAATAGTACAATAGAGAACGGTAGAATAGAATGTCATAGGGTGGGGCGCAATAGACGATACGTGAATACAATTGTGCCGCTGTAATTCGACCGAGCAAAGAGAAAACGATGGAAAAGATCTACCTGGTAGTACATCCATCCACGAAGCTATTCGTGCTAGCCTTCGATCGTATCTCTTAACAGTTGGAACGCTTGTAGACCAGGTCGGACCACGCACGCTTTGCAACGAAATTAAAAAATGAAAACAAAAAATTGTCCACATTTGAATTGCCGTAGCTTTGTCGAGAAAGAGATCATACGATAGCCTGTACGAGACCGTCTTATACGACCAAGTTTCTACTGTCTTCTCGCTGCTGAATCAAATTTCCTCCAGGAAGCTTTTATATTGCGAAGTGCAGCGATAGGGTGTACATGACTTTTGTCCTAAAAATTTTTCACAAATTCCAACGACTGTACCGACTTTCACACGCTCTTTCCTGTCTTCTGTCTCGCGACCAATTCAAACACAGACAGGTCATCTTGCGAGGAAGAACAGATTGGATCAAACAAACGTGTACAGTTTCGGCGGCTAAGGAAAATTCCTGTGCCCCGTGTTATCGTCTGTGCGACGGGAGCGCGAGCCTGTGATACTCGGCAACCGGTCGAATCTTCGTTCTTCGCTCTACCCATGTTTTCCATCGCGACTGGCATTTGTCCGAAAGCTGTGCACGTTCCACGGGGCGCTTCATTTTCGACAGTCGCGTGGTTTCCTTGAAGTGCGACGCCAGACGCGACGAAAAGAAGGAGAAGGATGAAGCGAGGCAGCTTGGGCGGGAAATTGCATTACCGCGTAATTGCATGCTGGATGTTTATGCGAGGAATTACATCGGCGTGGAATCCGCTGCTTCGCGACGTTATTACTCGATTTACGTCGATATTGCTCTCAGCCAGCCGCGATGGAACTGTCGCCAGCCATTACCGAACGAAACCCTCTCTCCCCGCAAACTTGTCATTATTTCACAGGATAATGGAACACCAGGTGCTTGGATTAATCTGACCGCGTCGCCGTTTCAGCCTCGTCGCGAGACCACGTTCCTTTCTCGCTCTTTCATCCGTCAGGCCGATTAGAGGCGCGGCCGTGGTCCCAGGATTCTCAGCTTCCTGCGACTCGGTGACCTAATGGCGAGGTCTGAGAGCCGGCGTTAAGGTCTCAGAATTGTTGGTGGGATCGTCTGCTCGTAAAAGCGGGAATACGTAAGTGAAGTTTTCTTCTCTTTCCGAAATCTTTAATATTCTAGGGAGGACACTCACGAGGTGGCCGATGCACGATGCTGGGAAATTACGTTTCACAGTTATACGAAAGCCGTTAGGTTGGTACGAGTTTGGTCCTTTTAATTTTTTGTTTTTCTTCCTTTTTTTTTTTTTTTTTTTTTTTTTTAAAGAAGAGGGTTCGTCAGCTACGTGTACGATAGAATTACATTCAGCGGATATTCGGAACTTTGTGGTTCGGGTGCAGCTAAAGTTCGATTATCTCTCGGCCATCCGCAAGAACGCAAAGTCTTCAGACAGCGTGCAGACGCGTGGGTTATATGGCAGCGCGTCGGAACTGGAATTTCAGTTGCAACGCAAATTACAATTTTCAATTTTCTTTTTTTTTTTTTTTTTCAATTTTCGTTCGAACGTTTCACGTTGACTGGCCGATTAACCGATCGTCAAACGTGACAGGGTTTGGCCAATTTCAGACACCAACAGACTTTACCAACACCTTTTCCTCGCTCAACTCTTCCGAGACCATCGAGCATCGGGCGTAAACAAAGCCACAGAGGGGCCACATCGATGTTTAATTCAATGGACTTTAGGCGTACTTGACCACGTCGGTTAACTTTAATGGAATTCTCCTTAGACTTGCTGAAAACCCAGTCCTGGGCGGCCCACCGACTATCGATTGCTCGTCGTTATTCATTAAAACGCGACGAGAATAGCGACAGTTCGTGCCGCAAGGTCAACGATCAATGCAGCGATCCAGTGGTTTAAAAGCCAATCCGCAATCTTCTGCGTTAGGCTAACTTCGAGCGATTTGCGAAACTCGACGAGTTCGCATGCTCCTCCTTCTCGTGCCAATTTTCGACGTGATTTTCTGCTTGCGGCGCGGCGGTAATCGCGACACATTCGGCTGATTCTACGTAAAACGACGGGAGAAAAATTTGCTACGTGTTTTCAGTCGGGAAAAGGAAAATCGACTTGGAAGATTCGACGAATATTCTTGAAAATTAGAAATTTGGTTAATCGCCGACTGAACAGGGTGAATTAAGAAAAACACAGGGTGAATTTACAGGGTAAATGGGCTTACGGGGTTTAAGCTACGTTTGAAAACAAGCCAACAATATAAAATGCAATTTTCTCATAAGGTGGCTCGTTTTCCAGCAAAGAATAATCTTGCAAATGCAACGGGCGTATGTTTGGCGCGCGTAATTAAACGCGTTCAAAATTTATTTCCTTGTAAACGCGGCCTTAAATCGGAGAAATTTCATTTCGCCTCTTTTTCGCTTATTCTCGCGCGCACAATAATCTCCTATCGATTGTTTGCGCGTAGCTGGCCGGCGCTTGGCCGAGTTAAAGCACATAGCCGACGAATCTTCAAACTCGATTTTTTCAGAAACCAAGCGTCCAATGAACAAATTTTATTCTACATTTTCCACTCATTTTTTGACGTACTTTTGGCGTATGTCGCTCTCTACCCGGTTTTACTACGACCACCACCCGCACCCTGTACGATCCGATATCGTCAAATACGAACAAATTAGAAGCAGAATACAAATAAACCGTACAACTTGCGCACAGTTGTAACGTAACAGGGTGACGCTTCTGACACGATGATTTTACGTGACATTGGCAAATATCACAGCGAAGCAACATAATCTTGGGTCAAGATCTACCCGTCACGGTCGTACGAGAGTTAAGGCATTCTTTAACCCTCTGCACTGCGAATTTTATTTCAATTTCGTTACCAGTTGCTCCCAACGCTTTTAACTCTTTTGTTTGAAATTTACTTTAACTAAAATATAAGACAATTTAAATAAATAAAGGAAGAAAGAAATTCGCCTAAATACCAGTTTTATTCGCATTATTTTTGTATTTTCCAATTTTCAAGTGTATGATATATCTTGAAATAATTTCCAGGATGCAGGATCTCTGCTTTTCATTTCACAAAAAAAAAAAAAAAAAATGTGGGCATGGAAGAATGTCGAGTGGGACTCGATAAAGGAGCTCCTGTGATGAAAACTAAAAAATAAGACAATTTAAATAAATAAAGGAAGAAAGAAATTCACCTAAATACCAGTTTTACTCTCACTATTGTTGCGTTTTGTAATTTTTGAATGATATATCTTGAAACAATTTCCAGGATGCAATCCTGGCTTTTTTCATGAAAAGAAATGGGACTGAATGAATGTCGAGTGGGACTCGACAAAGGCGCTCCTGAGATGAAAACTAAAAAATAAGACAATTTAAATAAATAAAGGAAGAAAGAAATTCGCCTAAATACCAGTTTTATTCGCATTATTTTTGTATTTTCCAATTTTCAAGTGTATGATATATCTTGAAATAATTTCCAGGATGCAGGATCTCTGCTTTTCATTTCACAAAAAAAAAAAAAAAAAAAAATGTGGACATGAAAGAATGTCGAGTGGGACTCGATAAAGGAGCACCTGAGATAAAAACTGATGTCGAGCCACACTCGACATACGAGTGCAAAGGTTTAAAATTTCTCCCGAGTTCATCTTGGACTTGGGTCAGTGGGGCACAGTTGACTTTAACGTTAAATCGCAGCTAAGAAAAGGATATTTCAGAGGCGCGCGGGCAGCCGAATTCAATTACGTGCACGATGAAACTGTGTTTCTCGTGTCTGGGGTTCCGGGCGCGGAACCACGTCACGTCCACTTCGTTTAGGCGAGAAAAGGAGAGTTGGCGAAATTCGCGGTTCATCAAAGGAGAGAAGGGCAGGAGGGTGGCGAGTGGATGAGAGGATTTTTCACGTCGGACGCCGGATATTAACTACATAGGCGACGCCGTGAATGCAGAGGAGCCCGGCGTGGATGTTGGTGCCAGCGTGGAAAAAATGTTCCATCGCAAACACCGCGGCCGACTTCAAACGGTTCGCGCTGCTCCCAAACGTTCGACTAGTCGCGCGACTGAAAAGCAAATCAGCCGCGGCCCCTTCCACGCTCGGCCCATGTACCGGGTGTGCTTTGCGTCGATTCCACGAAACCGCGGCTTAACGCTACAACTACCGATAGTTGACACAAAGCTATTTCTACCAAAACCAGTGAAAATGACTGGTATTTAAAAAATACGTAATAATAAATATTTTCATATTTATTAATTTATTACTTTCTTACAGAAGCACATTTTTCATTCTATTAATCCACCTGGGATCCCTAAATCAGGGTTGACACATCTATAAAATCGTAGAACCAGTCGTTTTCACTGCTGTGGTATTTCTAGTATTAGCATTTAGCGATCGATCCGCAATTTTCCTGATAACTGATATCGTCATATCGAACGATACGCGGTAAAAATTTGAAAAACGTGTGGCAAGTTGTACGAAACGAGGAAACTGGTTAATTGGGGTTCGATAAACAGATTGCAGCGCCCTTTTACACTTTGACAAGTACCAGTCATTTTCACTGCTATTGGTACAAGCAGCCTGATACAAAATTATTTCCAATTCGAATACATAGAAAAGAAAAGAAAATTCATTATATTATTCTTTTAGTTATCGTTGCGAAAGTCATTAGACCATTGCGGGAAAAAATATAACACGAAGTAGGAATTTTGAAATAAAATCATAAAAGCAATCAGTTTGACTACTGTGGCAGTTCCAGTGTTAAGTCGTCGTCTTGGAAGACTCACGCTCTATATCAGTGTGCAAGTTCATGAAATTTCAGCGTGCGAGGAACCATATCGTCAGCGCTGCAGCACTAAACTAGGAATCTACTAGAATGAGAGGAAAAATAGAGGCGACTGAGTATACTCGGAACAGCTCTCTCGTAGGTCCTTTAGCGGTCTTTCGACGAAATTCTCCGCTGCTGGTACAGAAGCATCGATGGAGAGCTGGTATCAATCGGGAAGAAATATCATTGCGGGAAGAAATATAACACGAAGTAGGAATTTAAAAATAAAATTGTAAAACCAGTGAATTTCACTGGTGCGGTAGTTTTAGTGTTAATCGAGACGGAAGCAAATGTACAATTACTGTCACGTTTTTCCGCCGCAACGTCGAGAATCCAACATTTGATTCGCGCGTCCCTGTAGAAACATCGATAATTTTCATGCTGACATTCGCCAAGTGCAATGATTGTCGTCCTTGTACGACCGAGCGCGAATTCTTTCAGAAACAACACTGTCCGCTTCCAAAGAACAGGGACGCGCTACGTTCTTCGTAAATATTGAGTTGGCAACTAAGTGACTGCTGATTTTGTCATTGCCACCTAATGACAAAATCCGCAATCACTTAGTTGCCAATCCAGTACGCGAATAGTCGAATCTTGTTGATTGCGTGCGAGCGAAAGGTAGAAAAGCTTTGCGACGATGGCGAGCGAAGAAAATAGAAAAGGAAGGAGCGCGCGATTAAAACTGCGCGCGTCGTGAATAATAAATAGACACGGTGTATGCAGCAGCGTCGACAGACGTCTCAAAGAGACCGTCAGCAGCAGACCTCCGCGCGTCGCCTAATAAATTCATTCTGAATTTCGTGCATCGGCGTATTGCCACTTACTCCGTTCGTTGCGGGGCTACGATGCTTTTAGAATCCCCCGGTTCCGCCTCCACCCCTTTCGCACAGCCTCTCGCCGTGAATCAAATTAGCCAGCCGATTCTAATTACGAGTTTACGGACTTTACCTCGCGCGGCTGAATTTCAAAGTCGCTCTTACCACTGTGCACCCCTTTCGTTGCATTTCTCGGCTGTTTCCAGCACCAACAATCCATCCTTTTGCCTACGATTCGTTCGCTCGTGAAACTAGAAAGATGGTAGAAATTTACAAGTCTGCGAGTCGCCATCCAGATATTCAGACTGACGATATTTGCTACGCGTGAGACGAAGACACACGGAAAGTATGTAAAATATCGGAGACACGGTGTCCATGACGTGTATTATGTCGCGAAGCCTCGTCCAAACAGCCGGCAGGCAGCCTCAGCTTCAAGAAACAATCTACGATGTCGGAAATCTTCCAGGGACTTGAATCTCGGCTTAAGCTAAGCTGGATAACGCCCGATAGAGATGGCTACGAAGATAATAGAACGAAAAGAAGATATGAAAAAGAAGGCACGAGAACTCTGTGGGAATTCTAGCCTCAAGATAACATTCAACGTAGCCAATGCGGAGCCCGTTTAACGAAATGCAAAAGCCATAACCGAGAAATCAACAGCTTCCACTTTGCCGGGGAAATCGTGTCCCGAACCTGGCTTCGTCTTTATGAATTAAAAAAAATTAGCTCAAATAGAACTCGCGTACATCTTCAAAGCTCGATAAAGACTACTGTGAAAATAATCCAATAAAATGGAAAATTCGAAAAGCGACGAGCCTAAATGAAAATCATGTCAAACTCCGATACAGTCGATTATGAAAATAGTGCAACGAAATTCCAGACAATTGTATCATCGATCCACTTGGAGACTAACACGAAAATCGCTGTCAATAGACAGTTTGGTCAGCGACGCTCGTCTAACTCCCAGCGCGCATCGTCCCAGCCGATTCTCGGAAACTAATGGCTGGCTGAGCCATACGGCCAGCCGCTATCGTTCGAATAATCCCGACAGCGTGCGAGGGAAGGCAGCCATCAAACTTGCCCGCGGAGTTTGCCGGATGCAAGACCAAGGTCCGCGAACGAGACACTTCAGAGTTCGGCAACAGACATTCCGTGAGCGTATGGTGCTTTACGAGGATCCTGGTTAGGGCACGGACAAAGGAGAACACGCTACGAGCGGCTGGCAAGAGGAGCTCACTTGGATCTTCGCATAATTCGCTGACGAGAAACGAACGAGGATGGCTCGGTGACGCCGGATGGACACGACCGCAGGAAACTTCGCATAAATCTGCGACTCGACCGTGTTTCTACCTAAACTTCTGCGAGTCGGACCTGTGGTTTATGTCTCTCGAGGGTTACACTGATTTTTAAAGGCTACTTTCGACCAAGGGTTGAGCTTCTCGCTTGGCGAAAACTTCAGCGAAAGAGTTTTCCATTTGCAGGTATCTACAGTTATGGTACGAGTGAGAGAAACAGCTGGGCATTAAATTTTCAGCAACGTCGACGAAGTCGACCGACAAGGCAAACCTTAGGACACCTGATTTTTCTTCTAGCTGGATCTTCTCAGGCTCGCGAATTTTGGTCACATTTTACTTCTTCCAATACGATTCGGCGGAATAAAGCGCTCGAAAGTGACCAGTTTCTTGTAACAATTAGTTACAGGCAGCGATGTATCGTCGTACTGTTCAAACGTAGCCAATTTGGTGCTCGATCAATTTGTTCGAAGCTGGCCGACCTTTGAACAAATGATCTTGAAACAACGTGAATTCTTGCATTCGATAGAATATACAACGCGGTCGAGCGGTGAGACTTTAAATGTTCACGGTCTTCCGTTCCATAGCGATAATTTTACGTTCGATAACTGCGCAAAAATCGAGGCTCGAGTTTTCCACCGATGCGGATACAAAAACGACTCTGTTCCTGGAAATTGAAATCTGAGACGCGTCGAACGCAGAGAGGAAGAACGCGAGTGACAAAGAAAGAGGACTGAGAGTGGAAGCGTTCGGCAGAGTTTAAAGGTTCGCGATAAGCTGGGACCTTTAACTCGAAAACGAAGATACTTTTTGTCTCTGCTTTGCGATCAATGAAACTTTCCCCAACGTGTTTGTTACGTTCTTCTGATTAAAACAACATCAAACACGATATAATTTCCAGCATGTTCGCTCACTCGATAAACGATAATTAAATATATACGAAAAGTTAAATATCATTCAAATTACATCGTGTTTGGTCTCGTTCCAATCAGCGAGGCGTCGCAAATACGTTGCTGGAAGCAACAAAATTATAACAAAAGTTGGAAATAACAAAGTTTCGTTTCCGAATTGGTAACTCGATACCACGTCTCAGCGATATCTGACATCGGATCGTGTTACGTTATTCGATCGCGGTGGGCCGTCGAGTTTCGTGTTGTTTCAGGCGAACTTGCCCTCGGCAACGGGAACGACGACCGTGCAATTATCCAGAGGATCTTTTCGTGCGATTATCCAACGTTTCCTGCGTCGAAATGTTTCTCCTCCGCCGCTGTACACGCTGGGAACATGCTAAGGATCGACGAAAGGTTTGAAAAAACAGGAATCGAGTTACATGAATGTTTGTGACACCCGGTATGCAGACCAAGTGGCAGACTACCGACAGCGTATACTTCGTAAGCATGCAGGAAGTCCTTGTTGTCTTCGTTACACAGTGATTGCGGCCTGCCCCGCTTCTCCCTCCGGAGTTCTTCACGTTTCTCTGTCTGTGGCCGAGCCATAATTTCTTTATGACCGAGGAACACTGGTCCTCCGCTAGCGTTTCACGCTTCACACCGCAAATATTTTCCACGTAATTAACACTTACATCCAGCCTTGCTAAACACCTTGTTGTTCAAAGATCACGATCACCAGAAAGGGATAAAAAATGCCCACTTTTCTTCAACCTCCCGATATCCAAACGACAGGCAAAGATATTATTCTCACATCGACGTTTCGACGATAGGAGAATAGAATCTGTAGCGGAATATCGTGGTAATTTCGTGGAAAGAAGTTGGCAGGATTGATGGGCACATGTTGCGTCCGCAGATTGCTTTTTAATCGATAAAAAAAGTTTCAGCTACATAAAAATCTACCAGAGTTCCATCCTTCGATCGATCGATATTGTCGTTTCCACGTTTCCTTTGTTCGGTAAGACCCGAGAGGGTTGAGAAGCGAAAATTAGCCGAACAAAGGTCTCGTTGAGAGACACAGTAGCGTAGAAATATTTGTTGCATGGATGGCGCGAGAGAAGAGGACAGCACGTGCGTCTGGTGAAAGGGTAAAACAACGATAGGATAGCAATTAACGAGAAACCAGACATCGACGAGGCTTTCTTGCGGCGAGAATCGAATCGTTAGCGAATGAAAATTACTGGCGACAAAAGAGCGACGGAATAGCTGCAACGACAATCCGGAAACATCGATTAAAATTCTCAACGCCGCAACGCGATCGACGCTTCCATTGTACTCTCCTTACTCTCTCTCTCTCTCTCTCTCTCTCTCTCTCATTCTCTCTTCACCCGTTTCCTCTATCCAGTTGCATTTTCCCCCCTCTTTCTCCGTGGTAATGTTAACGTGGAGCCGTTCTAGTCACAGTTTTTCTCGGTGTCCATTAACGTTTTAATTACCAACGTCGCGCACACCTGTTTTTACTCTTTACAGTTCCCTCGATCGTCGACTTATTTCTTCCTCTTTCCAGTTTCCCAGCTTCGTCGCGCTTCTCTTCCAGTAATTCCGTTAAATGTTATCGATTCCCACCAGTTCCGCCACTTGTTTGTTTTCGGCTTCTCCATAGATTTGCTTCTTTCTCTCTCGCTGGCAACGATCCGTGGCCCAACGCAACGTCCGCTGTCTTATTTGCCTTTCGGCGTGATTTTTTGCAGCGCAACGAAAATTTCCAACACTCGCGTTAAAATAACATGGTGAAACTAACGGAACCAACTGTGGGTAACGCGTGGACGAAAGTTTGTCCTCGAACAGGCCACCGAAACGATCTACCAGTTTCTGATATTTGATCAAATTTCGAATTTGGTCGATCGCGTTGCCGTAAATGTGCCCAGACGAACGGCAACTTCGTTACGGAGGTGCACGATCGCGATTTACGATATCGTCGGCTGCGAAACGCGAGGCTGGAAAAATGGAAATCGCCAGTGGAAATATGGAAACGGATGGATAAAAATGGCACCGAATCGAGTTCTATAAGACGATAAACAGGCAGAAGCTTCAACAGGCCGCGCAACGAGCAGACAGCCGACGTAGCGCGAGGCAGAAATCGGTTTACGATAAAAATTCGCTATCGAAAATACGACGACCGACAAAACGCATTTTTATCGAGCGAAACGCGCGCGCCGAAGGAAAAAAAAAAGGAAAGAGCGGGGAACCGGTCGAGGGAGTAATACGGCGACGGAACGACTGTATATTTTTTGGCGAGATTACTGTCGTTTTTCAGCAGCTGTCCGGACCATTCTTGCGAGTCGACAAATGGCGTGCCTGATCACCCATTGCCGCTAAAACTGCGCGTTTCGCGTCCGTTACGAGCGCGCTCGCGGCGAAACGCAGTCACGCGGATTAATGCGCGCGGCAAAATTATTTTCTACGAAATTAACACTTTGACTGTCACGTTGATCATAAATGACCCGCCACGGTTTCTCCTCTGACGCCACGATGGTCATTGGTGACCGGAGCGCTTCAACTTCTGACAATTGTAAAAAGTGAATGAAAATTCACAGTTAGGGCATTTTCAATATAACCGATAAATAGAAGATACTTTGAAATAAAAAGTGTCCCATTGAACGATGAAACATTTTTACTGGAACATCGATAAAAAGAAATGAGAAGAAACCTTGCATCTAACGGTGCACCGTGTTGAAACACTTTGAACATAAACGTGGCTCATCGATACGATCTGAACGATAGGTGGTCACCTTTTTGCTCCGATTCTTAGCAATTTTTCGTCCTAACTGTTTAACATTTTTTTATACCACTCTCTGCAAGATCTTCGTGCCGGGTACGCTTGCCCTTCTCTCCTCTGCATTTCGCGTCGCAACCTTTGTCGAATAAGTATACTTCACGGCTCTGGTAAACGGCACAGTGTAAGGTGCATTGCCAGTGCCATTTTAAAATCTGGTACCTTGATTTTTGTTTTTGTCGCTTGTTTATAGAGCATCGTCGCGTTTGAAATTGATGTATTTAACGGCAACTCCAAAGCTAATTTTGTATACCACTTGAGGGTTCCTCTATGTGTCGTAGAATATCCTATCGTTTGATCTGACAAATCTACGGCACATTTTCCTCTCTTGTAATCTACCACTACCGTTGGTTTACCAGAAACACAATTTCTTTTCACCTCTACCATTTCAGCCGAATGTTCCATCGAAATCATAAAAATAATCGTAATACCGTTTACTAATATCTTCTACGCGTTTCAACGATATATTCTGCACGTTTTGCCTACGACGAAATAAGGAATGCGAATGGTTTGTTGAAACGAACGAAGCCTTGCTGTAATATGTCGCTATCAACGGTCAGCAAGGCGCCACGGTGGTCCCCGTGACCACCAGTAAGATAAACGATCCATTGGGGAAGAACGTTGTTTTACATCATCAACTTATTATTTTGCCATTATATGCTTTGAATAATAAAAATACTCCCGCGGTGTCCTGAGCGAAACATGTGATTTCGGCGTGGCAGTCAAGTGAAACCGTTTCGGCGGAAAAGCGTGCATTACCGTAAGGATGTGATACGAGGTCCGGTGCAATGGCTACGAACCTGATTTGTAATTAATGGAACGTAAGCGTGCGATCTAACGTAAGTGGAGCTAACTCAAGCGTCGCTTAATGCGCTCCGATAAAATCTTGGTTCAGCCTAAGCAAAGTTGCTAGAACTTGCCGCTAGATGAATAGGAATCGAACGAGGATCCGCACGAATCTCTGACTGCAACTTGCAAGCAGAAGTATTGACTTGGCAACTAAGTGATTGCGGATTTTGTCATTGCGTGGTATTGACAAGATCCGCAATCACTTAGTTGCCAAGCCAATAACTTGATCCAAATGAAACCGCGACTTTAATCGAAGCAATTCGAATTTAACAAAACTTAGGGGAAATTAGTCGCAGCTTAACTGGAGCTCCGCGTGGGTCGTCAAACAAAAGCAAGTCCGCTGCCTACCGAAGAAACTTACGGTGGCAAAGGTATTGCAGGGTGAGAAAAATATGGAAAAATCGATGGAAGAAGAAGAGGAGAGCGTAGATGTAGCAGGTTGCATGCAAGTGTACCTTGAAGGAGGACGAGATGCAGCCGCAGATCGGAAGAACGAGACTGGAAGATGGGCTTGACACTACAGGCACACGGGCGACGAACGAGACGCAGCTCGCGAGCGAAACTGCGCTCGGGTCGAAAGGCCATCGGCCAGACAACCTACCTACGAATCTGGCCAACTAACACCGAGCTACGACACCGACGTGCACAGCCAGACTGCGTTTAGTTTGTGCGTAATCGCGTCTTCTCGCCCCGTCTGTCCTGCTTGTAGCTGGCAAGCGCTCGGCTCAGCGGCGCGACTACGCGCACCGACGCTACGCTTAATCGAACGCTTCTTCCGACCGATGAAATATACACTCCGCATCAAATATACACTGCGTGCCGCGGAGACCCTGCCGACGCCATGCCACTGCACCAACCATCGAGGGGAGAGAGTTTATTAGCGAATCGTTGGAAATGAGAATAACTGTTGGAGTAATAGGTTTCTCGATCGTTCGGCTACATTGAAATCCCAGTCTAATTCGTCTAATTCTAAACTGAATCTGCGAGCAACTTCTCTGGCTTCTGGTCAATAAATTTTGGGAAACCGAATGGTTAGAAGAACAGAGATTTTTCTCGGAGGCTGGCTTGAAATTTCAGCTGCACTCTAAGATGGATCAATGTGGATAAGGCGATGAGTGTTGAAAGATAAATATCGAAGAAATACGAGTTTTGATAATACGAATGATAGTTGGGTGGATCGAATCGTGTGCCTAATTCGACGCAGAATTTGCCATCTGGTTTAATAAGCTCTGGCAAAGGGAATGGTTAGGGGAATACAGTTTCTTGGATGGCTTGAAATTTGAGCCGCACTCTAAGACGAATCAATGTGGATATGGCGATAGTTTGAAATTTGAGCCGCACTCTAAGACGAATCAATGTGGATATGGCGATGGCTTGAAATTTGAACCGCACTCTGAGACGAATCAATGTGGATAAGACGATGGCGTGAAATTTGAGCAGCACTCTAAAACGAATCAATGTGGATAAGGCGATGGCTTGAAATTTGAGCCGCACTTTAAGACGAATCAATGTGGATAAGGCGATGGCTTGAAATTTGAACCGCACTCTGAGACGAATCAATGTGGATAAGACGATGGCGTGAAATTTGAGCAGCACTCTAAGACGAATCAATGTGGATAAGGCGATGGCTTGAAATTTGAGCCGCACTCTGAGACGAATCAATGTGGATAAGGCGATGGCTTGAAATTTGAGCCGCACTTTAAGACGAATCAATGTGGATAAGACGATGGCGTGAAATTTGAGCAGCACTCTAAGACGAATCAATGTGGATAAGGCGATGGCTTGAAATTTGAGCCGCACTCTGAGACGAATCAATGTGGATAAGGCGATGGCTTGAAATTTGAGCCGCACTTTAAGACGAATCAATGTGGATAAGACGATGGCGTGAAATTTGAGCAGCACTCTAAGACGAATCAATGTGGATAAGACGATGGCGTGAAATTTGAGCCGCACTTTAAGATGAATCAATGTGAATAAGGTAATGACTGTTGAATTTTACGAAAGGAAATAAATACCGACGAAATACGAGTTTTGATAATACGAATGATAGTTGGATGGATTAAAACGTGTGCCTAATTCGAAGCAAAACTTGGAATCTGGTTTAATAAGTTTTGGAAAAGGAAATGGTTAGGGGAATAAAGTCGAGCCACGTTTTAAGACGAATCAATGGACGAGATTCCAATTGGTGAATTTTGAGAAGGAACATTACTATTGAAGAGATTGGTGTTTTGATCCTCGAATGGATCGAAATCTGTTCGTTCTAAACTGTTATCTGTAAGCCAGTTTGGAACCTGGTCAGTAAATTTTAAGGACAAACAAGAGATAAGAATAGGGATTTGATATTTGGGTGGATTTACATAATTCTAAGGTAGAATTCTAGATCTAGCGAGAATATTTAACCCCAATGTTTATTTATAATTTCGATTCGTTCTAAGATATAATTCGAATCTCAGTAATAATATTCCATCACAATGTTTGATTCTGGATCTGAACGATAGTTCCTAGCAATGGCCATTTTCGATTAGAAACGATTTGAGTTGAATCCCAAGATTCAATCTACAATACAATAACTGGACCTAATTCTAGATCTAACCTGCATCTATCCCATATAATCAACTCTAATGATTGATTGAGTTTCGAATTAGGTTCGGTTCTACAATTTAACTCTGGTTCCAGTAAACGATAATCTGTTCTGGGTTATAGACTATACGACGTTCGACGCATAGTCATCGCTGATACCTAGTCTCCATCATCAATTCTAGAATATAATGGGTGAATTTGGTGCGAAATTTCGTCCTGGTATCTAATGCTGACCCTAATACCATACTCTGCCTAGCATCTAATTTTTGGCAGATTCAATTAGATTGAATTGCAGTAATCCTGGTCCAAACGTGTAACTTCGATCATCCCTAAGATGTAATTTCAAATCTGCTCACTAATTGTAAACTCAACTCTAACCATCCGGTCATTGATTCTGCCTCTCGTCTTAATACATATTTGATTTAGGTACGTGATTTCGATGTCTAGCCTGAAATTCGACAAAATGATATTTATACGAATATACTCGTCACGAAGAAATGACAAAATCCTGCGTTACGTCGAGCCCTGTGAGTAATCGAATGAAAAATAAAGCAATCATTTTCTTACAATTCAATTTTATATTATAACAGTCACATGTATTCTGTGCTCGACGAGTATACTCGTCGTCACTTGTATCTCGCGACACGTTTCAGGTACACACTTTTCGAAGCTTTCAGAGGTCGTAACAGCCAACAGGTTTAACAGACGATCGTTATTTGAAAAGGCAAAATGAAAATAGGGATGCTGTTTGATGTTCGAGTAGAACCGACTCGACCTAATTCAGCGCGGGAATAAATAGCCGTGTTTCGTAGACTCGATTAGGTGCTACCCCAACGGAAATAGCGTTGCCGGTGACAAAAATAACGCAGGCAGTCGACGCCTGGTCGCGTCGCGACGCTCGTTTACGCACGTTGCATGAATGACTGACTGACTGGCCAGGTGATCGTCTCGCTGACGACCAGACGCTTGCGTAACTTGGACGCTTCGTTTCGTGTCAACGATCCTTCTCTGCCAGTATTTCATACAATTAAACGCTAGCTTTTACCTTCTACCAAATTTCTAGGCAACAACAGTAAACTTTCTCGGCGGTTCGCTGCAAATTAGCCAACTTAATTATTAATTTATATAATTTATATTAATTTACTTATAAAGCAATTATCCTATTTCGAACTTCGTCGCGAGCTACTCGAATTCAGCGTTTCGAGAAAAACATCGAATTCGAATAGATTCAACGATCTTGATACTTGCGATCAAAAATCTTCCTATTCTTTTTATTTCGGACAAGCAATTTCTCTTACTTCTCTTCAAAATAAAAAAAAAAAAAGAACAAAAAAGATTAGCGAATATTATCAATCAGCGGGCTGTTGCGATCTCTTTGAAAAGTGGGTACCTAGAACGTGTGGCAAAAATTGAGCGACGAGTATACTCGTCGAACACAGAGTACTCTTCTACCATAGAATTACGTTGTAATAAAGCGACCGTTTTATCTTTCATTTTATTACCGCAATTTACTGCAATTACTGAATTGCTATTCAAACAGCAAATTGTAACTACTTTTCACTCACGACGAGTATACTCGTCGTAACACAAAATCGTCCCATTTCTTCGTGACGAGTATACTCGTCAGAAACGACTAACTCATTAAAACTTGGACAAATATACGCGCAGAAATACGTAACACGAATGTTGTACAGTTTTTCGGTGCAGAAATACCGAAGCACCTTCAAGATGGCACATTCTGTAGTCGAATATGTTGAGGTGGAATTTGTAATAGAAAAATATATCGAAATAAATAAAGGTATAGTGTATGCAGATCCAGATCCTCGCTCTTACAGTATTACAATACAATAGAAGAAGTTATGATAGGAAGCAGGGTTGTTTCCTGTAATTTACCGGTCATTTCCACTATTATTAGCACTTTCCCTAAATTAGTTAACTGCTTTCGACGTATATATACGTCAGTTGGATTTAGTTCGACGCGGTTGACGTATATACTCGTCGCGTGAAATAAAAAATTATCAGTTACTATAAGAAGTGAAAATTTTAGTAAAAAGCGATATAAACGTCATTTAGTGGCATGTTTCCTTTATACTTTCAGTAGATCTATTGGGTTGGCAACTATGTGGATTGCGGCTTTTGTCATTAGGTGGTATTGACAAAAGCCGCAATCACTTAGTTGCCAACGCAATACTTCAACAGAATATGCGGAACATCAAGCGTGCGATAGCCAGAGTTTAGGTTCGTAGAAAACGGCGGCGAACGAGCAACCGATTTTCTAGGACAATTTATCGCGCTCGCGTATCGGAAATGCGTTATGATTCGGTTGCCCGTAGCTCTCGAGGTTTCTTCGCGCGTTCTCAACAGAGCAGGTTCGCGTCACAGTAAACGACGGACCAGTCGCTTGTCAACGACACGTTATATACGTGTTTTGCTTTAACGACCGAAATAACGCGAGCAAACCCTCACGTTTACGTCTCCGCCGTGTAAATTAACGTCCCACGAGCCGACAGCGTGAATGACTGACCAGCTGGTCGACTTTTCGTCGTTCGCGTGTAATATACAGGGTGTTCTGTAACAGGTGGTATACTGTGGTCGACGAAATATCGGTGGAAAATGTGCATGCGAGTCTCTCTGCGTGCCTTGACCAAACTGTTACGATATTCGTATCATCGGTATGCGCGCTCGGTTTTCATTGTACAGCGAACGTCGGTAACTCGGCAACCTCGAGGGACACGGCAAGATCTTCGATCGTTACAGGTGTCCCGATTTATCGAAATGTTCGAGCGAGAGAGGTTTAACGTAGGAAAATTCGACGTACGGAATAGCTTCGTACGATCAAGCGCGATCATGTTCACCTTTTTAGGAGCGTTAGTACTTTAACCATATTAAAATGTAGCTAAAATGTACCTGAAAGGCGTGGAATGTACCTAACCCGTGTACCTAAGGTGTGTTGCAGATGGCAAACGAAGACGAGTATACTCGTCAAACGCAGAGTACGCGTGATTATAATACACAACTAAATTATAATGAAACGACTGTTTTATTTTTTACATCTTATCAGTGCAATTTATTGCAATTGCTAAATCGTAATTTCAAGAGCAAACTGTAACTACCTTTTTCGCGCGACGAGTATACTCGTCGTAGGACAAAATACTCTAATTTCTTGTAACGAAACGACTGTTTCATTTCTTCACCTTATCACTGCAAATTGTAACTACCTTTTTCACACGACGAGTATACTCGTCGTAATACAAAATACTATAGTTTTTTCGTGACGAATATACTCGTCGAAAACAGTTAACTGCTTAAGCTTCCTCTCAGACCTCGTTTTATTCGACGTACATAAACGCACAAGTTAAAAACGTGGCAGACAATGGCAATCATGCGTTCGACCGAGGAAAAACGATTAGCTTTCGCGGATATGCAACGTGTAGTCATCGTGGTTGTCTTGCGTTTATTCAGATATGCGTTATTTTGTGTGCTACGCTAGATTAGCCGCATAGTAGTGACACACATACACGAGTATGAGTGTTTGGAGTATGCGCGCGCGCAGCGTCTCGAAAAACAGAAGAATGCAACTGTTCCGTACGCGTTGTGGTAAAAAAGATGGTGAGACGCGTGCAACGTGTATCTACGAATATCCTGTACATCCTATATTAAATAAATATGAAACTATTTTAATATCATTTCTACGTGTAATGCGAATATTCCTGCACATTTATTTTCGCGAGAAAATCCTAACTGTCCGACTATCCAATATCCTACGATTGCTTTGTCGCGTCTTCTGACACGCAGCGTAGCTACAGGCGCGCTTCGATAAACTTCGACCCATAGCTACGTCTGGTTATTGTAAATTCCAGTTAAAACAGAGGCGCAAAGAACGCGTGTGGACAGGCGATGACAAATAATTCCAATTAAATTCGAAATAATTCCAAGGTAAATTTTATCTCGACTTGCAGGGGCTTCCACAGCCAGAGCGCAAAGAAACAGAGAAAATCGTAGTCTTATTGAGATATTCCAGTTACGCAGAGGTTCGAGTTATACAGGTTCTGAGTTATCAAGGTTCTACTGTATGTACGCGATCGTACAGTCCGATGATCGGCTTCAGACAGGACAGGATTTTCCACTTCGCATGATTCAAGGCTAGGTCTCAAGGGTGCCTCGAGTATCGCGTCTCGCATTTATTACTGTCGTCTCAGCGGCATGCACACAGCATCGAAACAATGAAGCGATATTTTAGTATCTTCGATACGAGAACGAAATTTCAATCGATGTAGCGGTATAGGTCTATAGGTTAAAAAAAAAAAAAAAAAAAAAAAAAGAGAGAAAAGATATGTTTTTCGAGATACAGTTCTTCAAAGTATCCATCACCTGCTCGAACATCTTCCCGCCTCACCTTCTTCGTGTTTAAAACACTTCAAGATGGAATCGTTGCACAGGTTGAGTCTCCTAACACGACGACTTAAATCAACTCGCAAGTTGTTCGTTGTACGAAACGATGTCTCGAACAAAAGTTGCACAGTATCTACAGTCTGTCACACAAGAGCGTGTCTGCGATATCTGCGAAACCTGACACCTAATCAGAATGAGATAAAAAGAATGTAAACAAACGAAAACTTCTCTAATACGCGTTGCTGAATACCTTTCAGTTTCATTTGAAACAGTGAAAGGAACAGAGCTTTTTAATATGAGTGCCGCGTACGCGAAACGTCGAAAATCGTCTGGCATGGGCGAATGAAAACAGAGATCGTGATTGGAGTAATATAATATTCACTGATGAATCTTCGTTTTGGGCATGGTGTCCTATTAGGCGTGCTTGGACTATCCATGGAAGAAAGATGATTCAAAGAAGTGTAAAACACCCTATAAAAGTGCATGTTTGGGGTTGCTTTAACGCACGCGGTTTTGGGACTTTGTGCGTCTTTACAGACAATCTGAATGCACAAAAGATGGTGAAATTGTACCAAAGGGGACTTCTCACATCCGTGAAACGTTGGTTCAACCAAACCGAGGACCAATGGATATTGCAAGAAGACAACGACCCTAAACATCGAAGTCGCATCTGCACCCAATGGAAAGCGAAAAACGCCATCACAGTACTTCCTTGGCCATCGCAGTCCCCTGATGCAAACCCTATCGAAAATGTGTGGTCCCTAATGAAATGCAAGCTGAGAGGAAGACGTATCACAAAAATAAGAACACTTGTACATCACATTCGAAAGATATGGAGGTCGTTACCAGAATCCTACGCTCAAAAATTAGTCGAGAGTATGCCGGAACGATGTCAAGCTATAATCGCTAATGGAGGAGATTGGACACCCTACTAAGTAATAGCGTATTAGTGTTTTAGATGTAGATTCAATTCATATAAATTTTTTTACAAATATATAAATATTTACAAAAATATCGCAGACACGCTCTTGTGTGACAGACTGTAAGTGCACACACAGTGCCGTAATCTGTTTGTTATCATCTTATATTTTTAGCAAGATATTACACTCACTTTCAGTCCCACTGTGCAACACCTTTCTACGAGAAATTTCACCATTTGTCCGAATTTCAGAAAAAATATTAGACTTTCGTTTAAAGAACCAAAGGTGATCCTAATGTCTCGCTAAAAACAGTAAGATGATAGAAACAGATTTGAGCACTGTATTGAATAATTCACGAGTTACTTTAACAGTAGAACTACCGACAGTTAACACGAAGCTATTTCTACCAAAACCAGTGAAAATGACTGGTTTAAAAAGTACGTAATCATAGAATATTTGTATATTTGTTGATTTATTACCTTCTTACAAAAGCAATTCCATGTTATGTAGTACACTTTTGCTATTATTAATCCATCTGGGATCTCTGAACGAGGGCTGACACATTTATAAAATCGTAGGACCAGTCGTTTTCACTGCTGTGGTATTTCTAGTATTAGCATTTAGCGATCGATCCGCAATTTTCCTGATAACTGATATCGTCATATCGAACGATACGCGGTAAAAATTTGAAAAACGTGTGGCAAGTTGTACGAAACGAGGAAACTGGTTAATTGGGGTTCGATAAACAGATTGCAGCGCCCTTTTACACTTTGACAAGTACCAGTCATTTTCACTGCTATCGGTACAAGCAGCTTGGATGCAAAATTACTTTCAGTTTGAATATATAAAAAAGAAAATAAAATTCATTATACTATTCTTTTAGTTATCGTTGCGAAAGTCATTAGACCATTGCGGGAAAAAATATAACACGAAGTAGGAATTTTGAAATAAAATCATAAAAGCAATCAGTTTGACTACTGTGGCAGTTCCAGTGTTAAGTCGTCGTCTTGGAAGACTCACGCTCTATATCAGTGTGCAAGTTCATGAAATTTCAGCGTGCGAGGAACCATATCGTCAGCGCTGCAGCACTAAACTAGGAATCTACTAGAATGAGAGGAAAAATAGAGGCGACTGAATATACTCGGAACAGCTCTCTCGTAGGTCCTTTAGCGGTCTTTCGACGAAATTCTCCGCTGCTGGTACAGAAGCATCGATGGAGAGCTGGTATCAATCGCGAGCAAATAATTGCACGGTGACCGGGCAGTTGGGTCCACGTCGGAAACACGACTGCGAGACGCAGTAATTGTTCGTTTACGTTGCTTCAAAATTTAATTACGCCAGCGTGGCACGCGAAATCCTGCGAGCAAGTTAAATTAACTCCCCGCTGCTGGCTCAGGCACTGACAAATTCGCCAAGCAACTTCCCGGCCGAACACGCGCAGCCAACGCTCCTACCTCGATAATTGATCCGCGCGTGCGAAACATTTGACATAAAATTTTCTCAAATTCCTGTTTCATCCGACGATATCGACGATACTCTGACTAAATTGCCGTGGAAAAGTATTGTTTAACGTGGAAGCTCAAAAAGGGAGGCTCTTTGCTGGGACACGAAGAGGAGCAACGTAAAACTAATTTCAAAGATTAATTTTTCTGCGAGAGATTTGAAAATATTTCCACGCGAGTGATTCCGTTCTGACACGGCCTTGAACCGCCAGCATCGAGATAGGAACGTCGCGAAACAGCAACGAGTGAGTCGAGTCAGAAGTTTATCGGCCAGATGCGTCGGTGAACGATAAATTCTGCTACTTGCAAGTGCCTTGTATCTATTGAACAACTGCGCAATTATGGAACAACTGCGAGACGAACGCAGGTGGCAGCCAGAATCGATAGAATGTCATTGGTGAGATTTGGGTCAAGGGCGGACAGAATGGAAAAAGTTGTAGCAAGTTGGGGGAGTTTCGGGTGCCAACTGTTGGTGGATCGCAACGTGTAATTGAGTCGTTCGGCAAGCACATTGATCGACTGCATAAATTGAGAAGAAGCACAGAAAAGTCACGACGTTACGACAGTTTTTACTTTTTCCCTTTTTTCTTCCATTTCTTTTCAATTTCTCTCGGTGTTCATCGTCGGTTATGTCATCTTTCGTACAAGCGAATCGTCCGTTTCTTCGAATACGAACGTCAATCGCGTGCGTTGGAACGATGAAAACGCGTGGTTAATTAGCCTCGTTTACGAAAGGCTGAATTATCGCGTACAGAGGAATACCTGGCTGAATAAATTCATCTTTCAGACAAATTCGCTGCACGTATGAGAGATACGGAGGACACGCGATGATACAGTGGAAGCGAGCGATAATGTTGCGGTTGAAAGGTGCCGCAAGCTCGAGCCAGGCCACGGAAACGGTGGAAGCGGTGGAAACCGGGACGAGGATGAAGACAAACAATGTACAAGACAGTTAGACCGCAATTTATTCACGTAATTTAGCGGCGATCCATCGTGAACGCCGTTCCATGGCTGGGCGCGAAGAAACAAAAGGTCTGCGAAGCGACGACAGTGCCCTGGTAGCGTAAAGAGGGTAAAGAGAAAGCAGTTTGAGCGATATATCTCGTCAAGACAGTAAGTTGATCGAAGCTGCGCGATTATCATAAAACACGGGACGATGTGTTTACGGAGCAAAAGAGAAGAAGTCTGAGAAGATTTCAATTTTCCAGAAATATTTACGCGTCGTCCGATTACTTTACTAGCTAAGAAATAAAATTAGTTTGTTGTTATGGTTTCAGGTGGAAGATGATATCTGTTACGTCGCCTGACTTTCTACCTGGGTCGGGCTGCATACGGCGGGCAGGATGGCAGCCACATGTCCGCACTTCCTTGTCGCGGGCCCTCAATAGCCTCAAGGACCCGTCATAAATCTCAGAAAAATCTAAGATCCTACGAGCCGGATGTAGCATCTGCCTAACAAATGTTCACGTGTCTAGTACGGGAAAGTTATTTTGCACGTGCGATGCCTCCCACTAGCAACTTTCCTCCGAGGGCAGCTAAGACCCTTCCTAGTCTATCGGTCATCTTATTAGCCAATAAGAAACAATGTTCACTACCCTCACTTTCCTAGCCAAAATTGCTATGAACAAATCACCTGATCCCATGCGCTAGACACACCCATCACTAGCTCTCCTCTGACACAGCATCGTCACTTGGAAGGGAGTCGTCGTCCGTCGTCAGGACCATACACTCCGTAACGGGTTCTACCCTTACGTCTCAGTCTTCATTCGTCGGCAGAACACTAAAGTCTGTAAAGGGTTCTACCCTCAAGTAAAAGTCGTCACCCAACATTAAATCGGTCAACACGTTTGTAAAAGGTTCTACCCTTAAACACTTACTTAACTCACACCGACGCATCAGTGTACTTCTGTATATTTAGTAAGCTGTTATAATAAACTCTAAGTTGTATTTGTTAAGTCAGTGTAAATTCAATCAAACCACCCCTATTATCGTAACTGAAATAAGGGGAGCGATTAGTTTCGCGGCGTCGATTGTTTAATCGTAACGGGAATTTACGACTCCCGTTGACGTGCTTCCTCGCGATCGCGTCTCTCCGCGAACGGTCGTAACAATATCGATAAAATACAATAAATAATCGTGCACTTACTTGTTTCAGATCGGAGACGCGTACAGTTTCGCGCGTAGAGCCAAGATCCAAGAAACCTGAAACGATAGTAGCAACAAGTTAGATTGGCAGAATAACTTTCGTAAAGTAGTTTTAATGGTTTAACGTAGTACTTTGATCTTGGCGTTCTAATTTCATCGATTTAACTAGTTGCCTGTTCTTGACGAGTATACTCGTCATGAAGCAATGGCGATTGTTGAGATATGTGTAATTTTATATGCTAGATTACCTATGTGAGTATGTGAGTATGTGTATGTGTGTCCGCGGTGTCTCGAAAACAAAAGAATGTAAACTGTTCTGTCCTCAGTCGTGTATGGAAAGGCATCTGGTATGGAAGGTCGTGTAGAGAAGAAAGTGCTGAGACACGCGCAGGATTGTATCGTATAATATTGTTGGAATTGTTCACTAAATAAATACTTTTATTTTAATGATAAAGATCCATAATTATTAACAGCGATATTTCGTGCTACGACGAGTCCCGTCTGTTTGCGATTTTCAGTGGCCGTACGTTAATGGCTCTTCCTTCTTTGCAAAGTTCCGAATGACTGTAAACCTGATAACTCAGAGGTTAGGGAAAACCCCGGGGAAAACCCCTGGCCGAGAAGACACGAACGATAGACTGACGAGTCTCGACGTTTGGTGGGGAGTATCGGCAACGTACTAAGACAGTCATCAACAGAGCGTCGTACCGTGTGGGTGAAAGACTGCAGTCTCAACAAGATCTTACTATCGTCGTGTTCAGAACATCAACTTTGCTTGTATACAGCAAGTGCAAATAAAGTGGCAAATTACGCTAACAGTCGATATATTAAACCTCCTTCACCTTGAACGTTGTTGATCCATTTAAGGTTCGCGATATCGACCGATCGGTTGGACCTGACAGGTCGCACGTTAGTTGATAATTCGCAACACCGTTGCTAATAAAAGTAGAAAACGAAATAGTCATTTCGTTGCAACTTCATTCTCTATCGTAACAGCCGCGCATACTCTGTGTTCGACGAGTATACTCGTCACACGTTCTAGGCACGCGCTTTTCAAAGAGATCGCACCAGCTAACTGATCAAAAGTTATTTTCAGATAACGATAATAACAGCGAGCGCTTTTTACGAATTATTTCTTGTTTGTTGGAAGACTAAGCAATTAGCTTCATCCGTCACCAACGATTGCAAAATGAAAGACGCTGATCAGCGTCTGTCGTCGTGAACGCGTCAAAGCTGCAATGTAGGCAAAAGAATCCTATCTGAACTGATATAGAACTTTAATCGCCCAACCCAATGGGAATATCGCAACGAATTGCACTTTAATAACAGCCCACCCAGTGATACTAATACAGGAACGTCCAACGACCTAACCAATAAGCTCAGACGCAAGACTGTAAGCTGAGACCTGACACCTCAGCTGAGACTGAGAGCGGACCTAAAGCTTCGCGGGGATCTGACGCTGCATTCCGGCCAGCAGACGCGATATAACGTTAAAACCGTAACGTCCAATCCATTGCAACGTCATAATCAATTGTAGGCTACAACTGGGAGCCAGGATCCTATTCTAAAATTAACACCGCGTCCTAATCGATGATTGCAGTCAGGACCGTGGAAGCCAACGCTCCTGACAGTCTAACGCCAGCTTGGTCTCGTCTCAACCGGACGATCGTATCGACGAATTTGCCATGAAAAAACCAACACAAGCAAAAGCAAGGAAGGAAAAATTCCTTCTCGCAAGGATGATCACACGGCAGACGATGAAGCAGCGTCGGGACGAGCGATATAATACGTGAACGGGACAGGATTTCCGGGCACGTGCGGTGATTTAGAATAAACGCAATAAAGCAACCCCCGGGCTGCCTGCAAGGGAAGAGAGAGGGCAAATTCATGCGAGACATACGTATTATAATATCACGCATAAAGTTTCTTTGCCCCGTTGCAACTTTATGAATTCGTAGGAGCCACGGGGCTGGAATACCGGCGACACTATAGCGGGACACGCGATAAAGGAAACAGGATTGCCCGATCGATAACCAATATCCATGGAAACTGGATCCACCTCGTGACCGGGCTGCTCGTCTCGCTCCTTTTACCAGCCACACGTCCTTTCGCGATCGCTGCGATTCGTGCCACGGCGTATGCTATTATTACGCGTGTACAGGTTCGAGTTCGCTGAGATTTGCCCCTGCGGGATCTCGAGCGAACTCGAGCGATCGCCACGCAAGATCTTGCGAGCCGCTCTAATTGGTATCTCGTGATTTTACGTTCGGTTGGATCGCGATAAGGGAAAAATTCGATCGTGATTTATGACGACGCCTGGAGGGACTTTTGCACGTTGAACGTGCAGCGCGTTTGTGGTTCAAGTTGACAGAAACCTACTATTGTCATTTACAGTTGTAAAATGTCCGATGGTAGATAAACACGTTTAAATATATTGTATTAATAATGACGACAAAAGTTTTTAAGAAAACGATTCTGTTGCACTACGGCACCTAAAGAGACTCTTGAACGTGTTCAGGTTGTCTGATGGAGGAACGAGTGGATGAATTTGTAATAGAAAAATATACTGAAATAAGTAAAGGTGTAAGTATAGTGTGTGCTGATGCAGATCCTCGCTCTTACAGCGTTACAATACAATAGAGAAAACTATGATAGTGAACAGGTTCATAAATTTATAGCAAAGGACATTACCAAAAAAGTTAACCCTGTAGCTCTAGCTGAAGGCTACAAGAAACAGCAATAGAAATCTACTTATCGCTCTTTTCTTTCTAGACCTTGTAACTCAACACATAATTTATATTCAAAGGCACGATAATATGGAAATCTGCTTATTTAGAATATATTTTTTGTGTCACTAAATTCTATTCTCTTCGTAACAGCGGTGTGCAGGTCACGGATACACAAAAGTAAAGACGTAGAGTTTTTCTTCAAGCAATTATTTCAACAAGAACGCTCAATAAAATTGTAATTTCGTTCTACTACGTTGCATTGCACTGCGCTTGCATCTCGGAATTATTTCGATAAAGACAAAACGACAGAAATTCCTGCAAATTTCTAGATGCACAGTAACATCTCTTTAAATGCTCGTCTTTTTGTTTCCTGTAATTGACCTGTCATTTCCACTATTATTAGCAATTTCCCTTAACTAGTTAATTGCGTTCGACGTATATATACGTCATTTGGATTTAGTCCGACGTATATATACGTCATTTGGATTTAGTTCGACGCGGTTGACGTATATACTTGTCGCGCGAAATAAAAAATTACCATTTACCATAAGAAGTGAAAATTTTAGTAAAAAGCGATATAAACGTCATTTAGTGGCATGTTTCCATTATACTTTCAGCACATCTATTGGGTTGGCAATTACCACCTAATGACAAAATCCGCAATCAGTTTCCAACCCAATATTCTCTTCGTAACAGCGCTCTCCAGAGCGCATCGTTCGGCGTGTTTGGTGGTTGAAAGAAGCTGATGGAAATCCACAATTGCCATTTATAGTCATAGATATATGGTCTACAGTCAGACTAAACTTGCTCAGAGGAAAGATGAAAATTTCTCGGGTTTGGGATGGCAGATTCAAAAGAGTTAGCGTGTCTTGAAAATTGAAAATCCGAGGGATACGAGCAATGCCATGAGTTGGACCTTATCCTTCATTCCAGACAACGTACAGTACCCTTCTTCTTCGTTAAATGCGAGCAAGATAAAGCTTATACGACACATTCGTTTGTTTTACTACGTGAACTGAGAAGAGCTGACGCTCGAACAGTCTCAGAGGCCAGAAAAGTACTTTACGCGACGCTATGTTCGGAATGTGAAACTGTGCGAGCTTCTAGCAGAATGTTTTTCGCAAATCTCATCTGCTCGATTTCCCATAGTCGTATGAGAAACGAAAGAAACTACCGAAAGGACGATACGTCGAAGCATCGTCCAAAGATGAAAGAAAAATGCTCGATAGAATTATTGGCATTTTGCTGAACGCAAGACACGACTACGCGGAACAAGGATTTCAATGCTGGCGAGATTTCGCGGAAATCGCGATTGAAGAAGGCAACTACAACCGACCATGTTCTACTCGGAAATTTAGCCATAGATCGTGACAAGACGAGAGACTACGGTGGTAGTTTCTGGCAGAACTGCCAAAGCTCGTTACGTCCTGTAACCAGTTGGATCATGCGATGTCTATGGTAGAACTCGGCCGTGATTCCCATTATCCTACTTCAAGAGGTATACAACTTCCACCTGAGAAGTAGATGCTGTCCTATTAGGTTTCCCGCTTGATGGATAGTCAGTTTCACTTTAGCTGTGCCAAACTTATCAGAGCTACTACGCAACGAGTATCGTCCATCTTTTTTCTTTTCTCTTTCTCTACAAAATTAACATTATTTCCTTCGATCGTCGTTTGCAAAACGATGCACAAAATATCGTATTAACCTTCTGAAAATTCATGGAAAATGAGGCGAACGAATAGACCGCGGTGTTGTTAAATTCCAAAGAAACTTGCGGCCAAGAAAATCGTAGGCCTTAAAATCGATAGCGTGAAGATCGTAATATCGGTAGATGAAACTGCACGGTAGAAAAGCGGCAAGTAAATTGACTTTATGAAATTAAACGTGCGTTATATTTAATACAGTTTGTATTGGGACTTTTTGCTGTCTCGCGTGAAATGAAATTACAGCCGCGAAAGAATTAAAGCGACAGAGATAACGTGGAATGGAAAAGAAAAGGAAGATAGAATTTCGCGATAATGTAAGGAAGTATTGGAAAAAGAACGAGTAAAGGGAGGAGAGAAATTGAAAGAGCAGCAATAATTATAATTGGGTGCAAATAATCGGTCGGCGAACAATCGATATGTCGGACGCGGTCTCCAATTCCTTTTGCCCTTTATCCGCTTTCCTTGCTGCTTCTCTCAGCCTCTGAATTCACCTCGTGGCTAGTGGAGAAAATTTCCGACCGCCAGCTCGATAACATCGGGTCCCGCGGCAACCAACTTCCTTTTAAGGATAACGTAATGTGTTTGCTTTTTAACGAAAGCTAAAACGAGCAGAGAATCCTTGCACATTGAGCATCCACCGAATTATCGTCCGCAGTCAGGATCCAAAATTATCAACATATATAAACCTTGGTAAAATCAGCTCTCGAGATTCTGTGTTCCAACACTGTAAACTGTCACTCTGTTGGATTCGTACAATAAATTTTACTACTGTAGTAACTTAGGTGATGTGTGTTTGTTGTTAGTTTCCAGAGCAAGAACGAGGAATGATGGTTATTGAGAGTTAAGTTCGTTTATTTGTATGAGCAATGCTCAACATATAGCTGACTATAATCGTCGTGCGTCTTCTTCTCGGCTTCCAGCTTCAACTCCGCGTCTTCACGTCTTCACGTCTTCCCATCGACTCCCAACTGCTGCTGCACGTCTTCACGTCTTCGCCTCGACTTTCCAACCACAACTCCCCGTCTTCACGTCTTCACGTTTTCTCTGCAACTCCCTCGACTCCTTAATGTACTCTCCTTTTACCCCCAGATGTGCCTGACCCATTTTCAGGTAGATCCCCTTTAATTACAACGATGTTGTAAAGGGCCTCAGGTATGGCCCATTGTCAGGCACGTCCCTTTTCCCGATACTACACTACTATATCTAAAGTTCAATTCTTCACCTTATTTGTGAAACGTTCGAACTGCGACGCGAGATTACCGATCATCTATTTTGTGATTTCTTGTGTCTCCTATGCCACATTATTCACGATTTTTTGAATTATTATTATTATTTAATTTGTACTTTATAATTTGTCCAGCTGGACATTTGGTAAATTTTTCTAACTCAATTGCAAAATAACACGTGGATGGCTACCTCCAGCGGGATACCATCTTCGAGTTTCACTATTTTATTTCTTATTTACGCGCGATGATCGGTCGATCGTACAGTCTGTCACACAAGAGCGTGTCTGCGATATTTCTGTAAATATTTATATATTTGTAAAAAAATTTATATGAATTGAATCTACATCTAAAACACTAATACGCTATTACTTAGTAGGGTGTCCAATCTCCTCCATTAGCGATTATAGCTTGACATCGTTTCGGCATACTCTCGACTAATTTTTGAGCGTAGGATTCTGGTAACGACCTCCATATCTTTCGAATGTGATGTACAAGTGTTCTTATTTTTGTGATACGTCTTCCTCTCAGCTTGCATTTCATTAGGGACCACACATTTTCGATAGGGTTTGCATCAGGGGACTGCGATGGCCAAGGAAGTACTGTGATGGCGTTTTTCGCTTTCCATTGGGTGCAGATGCGACTTCGATGTTTAGGGTCGTTGTCTTCTTGCAATATCCATTGGTCCTCGGTTTGGTTGAACCAACGTTTCACGGATGTGAGAAGTCCCCTTTGGTACAATTTCACCATCTTTTGTGCATTCAGATTGTCTGTAAAGACGCACAAAGTCCCAAAACCGCGTGCGTTAAAGCAACCCCAAACATGCACTTTTATAGGGTGTTTTACACTTCTTTGAATCATCCTTCTTCCATGGATAGTCCAAGCACGCCTAATAGGACACCATGCCCAAAACGAAGATTCATCAGTGAATATTATATTACTCCAATCACGATCTCTGTTTTCATTCGCCCATGCCAGACGATTTTCGACGTTTCGCGTACGCGGCACTCATATTAAAAAGCTCTGTTCCTTTCACTGTTTCAAATGAAACTGAAAGGCATTCAGCAACGCGTATTAGAGAAGTTTTCGTTTGTTTACATTCTTTTTATCTCATTCTGATTAGGTGTCAGGTTTCGCAGATATCGCAGACACGCTCTTGTGTGACAGACTGTAGGTTAATTATACCTGCTACGTTTACCTTAATTACGTCAGCTGATTAGCTACGCTTAATTCAGCGAAAACCTAAACGCTCGTGCGTATGATAAGACGACGATGGCTAATATTCGCTAGCTCGTTTGACCTCGGTGTAATAATTCCTAACGCTATTACTAAGTCAAACAAGTTGACTACCAGCTAGTCAATTTCTATGCATAATTTATAGCTCAAGTAAAGCCAATAGGTTAAGCGTCCGATGCGAGTACAAGAGTTAATATTCGCTACTTTTTGTTTAACCCAACTTGACTAGTTGCAAACTCGTTAATTAATTTCGCCTTAGAGTGGAAAGTGAAGCTCGGCGATGATGGAAAAGACGAGGAGATGGGCGAGGCAGACTGTGAAAGAGCCGAGCCATCCGCGAAACACCAAGTCTACCACGGAATAATCGACAATCGTCTAATTGTCCTAACCGACCGAGCAACCTTCATCGAGCAAGTTAAACGAATGGAGGCAGAGCGTAACCGGTCGGCGAGGATTTCGTGCGAAATTTGCTTTCGAGAGGAGGAACTGGTCTCCCCAAAGGCCAACATCCGAGCGAAATCTAATTTCTACATGTCAATGGGATTAGCCCTGTGACTAATGGCATTAACGAAGTCACGATGCCGTTCATTAGCGTGACGAAGCGTCGAAGGAAGCAGTTTCCGGAAGCTGGGACGCCGGCAGCTGCAATGGAAACAGCAGGACAATGGAGTTTCGCGATTTCACGGCCAACCAGCTTCCAAAGGGACTGTTTAAGTCTCGTCATTAAGCTCGTAAGCTCCGTCGTCGTCTCTCGTGCCGCGATACACAGACCACCAGCTGCGCGAGCACATCCCAGTCACGCTCCGAACAAAATTCCACGGAACATCCGACCAACATCCTTTTGCTTCCCAAGATCGGCTTTGTCGCTGTTTTAGCCGCTTCGGGCCTGGCTCGTGACAGGAAAATTCAGACAATCGTGTAACGGCGTTACATTAACCACATGGGTAGGTGAGAAATTAGGCGCTCGAGGATGAACAATCAGATACAAACACTGTAAGATAGAGAAACCAATCCAGACGCAGCAAAATCCAGATCCTCATTCTTACGGTGTTACAATACAACAGAAGATCGATTGGGAGCAGGTTCGTGTATTTATAGCAAAGGACATTATCCAAAAATTAACATTGTAGCTCTAGCTGAAGGCTACAAGAAACAGCAATAGAAATCCACTTATTTATGGCTCCTTTGTTTCTAGACCCTGTAACCCGAAACTAAGTTTATATTCAAAGGCACGATAATATGGAATTCTGCTTATTTAGAATATTTTTTCGTTTCACTAAATTCTATTCTCTTCGTAACAGCGGTCTGCAGGTCACGGATATACAAAAGTAAAAATGTGCAGTTTTTCTTAAAGTTATCCACAAGTTAGCCATTACCACCTAATGACAAAATCCGCAGCCACTTAGCTGCCAAGTCAGTAATTCGTTATCCAGATTCCGCTTTAATTCTATCGGATTCGAATACTTCTCTACGTCAGATCTCTAGAGATTTATGTAAAGTCTGTGGGGTAGCGGAGATGAGACGAATTGAATCAGGTTTAACTTCATGAAGTAACATGGTTGTAATAATATTCGTAAGAAAATGACGAGCGAGGCCGGGTGGGATGACGGGCAGATTACAGGTCAAGGATATTCATTTTCTCGGAAACAAGGTTGATTGGACGAGCCTACAAACTCGGTGTACAAGATCTCACCGCGGTCAATATTCCATCACGGAGTGTCGACAATTTAGAGGTCTTGTGCAAACTAACTGGCAAATAAAAGCGGCGCCCGGCAGCTTCCGCGCCGTTGTAAATATTTAAATAGGTCCGCGCGCACGCACAAGACCACGAAGAGAAAAGGCCATGCACGACGATAGACCGTGGCATTCGTTGCTGGCACGCGTACTCTTCCCAGTGTTCGCTTCGCAATGTTAAAAGATGCAACGAGAACGTTTGCCTTGTATTCCTTGGATATCTGCTTCCATCTCCGCTTGCCCTTCTCTTTATCATCCGACTATGGAAATTCCTTCCGTTCCACGGGATCCTTTTGTCTAGGAATATCTACGAGATATATCTAGGAAAATAGGGTTGCTCGGAATATCAGCCAGAGATATAGACAGGAAAATTCGAAGAAACGATGGATAACAAAGTTATTCAGGGTTCCGCCATTTACGAATAGTCTCGCCAGAATTTTCATCTTCTTGATAATTCGACTTGGCGAAACGTCTTTTGTACGAGATGCTCGACTAGCCTATTTATCGCGATACTTTTTAACAAAGGAGCCAACTAGAGCCAACTTGTGAGCAGACCATGTGATCAAAGTCTGGGAAGAATGAAGATGATCCCTGGGTTAGTCACAGGAAATAGAAAAATCGGATATATTTGAAACTATGGAGTGAAAATGTGTACGATCTGACCAGAAGAAAGCTAAAGATTAATTGGCTAATGCGTGAGAATGGCACAGAAGCATTCCTAATATTCGATAATTGACGGCCGGACCTGCCACACGATGGATAAAACCGTTAGATGTATCACGCTAATCTTTGTCTGCCTTAATTGACACAATCCCATCAACTGGCCATAATACATAAGTAACAATACACATATGAAAAAAATATACGTAAAGAGGCAGTCGTTGCCTGAGAGTAGCTGATTCAAGGAAAATGTGTCGAGAGATTATTATTTAAAAAAGTAACTTTTTATTTTATAACATCCGGTGGCTATAAGTCTTAGTCCCTGATCTTTCCCTGTAGCTTAATCACGCGGTTCACCTCCGGTTGTCTTAACTCAACGCCTTACGGCGCTACCCTGTTGTAGGTTCCATTAGTCCAGTAGTACTGCAGTAGTACAAAAGTCCCTAGAGTGGCGCCGAGCAAATCATTGGGAGGAAGAACTTGCAACGGAGATTCGTGGACGCAGCGAGGTGTGGGAGTGTGATTTAGAGCGACAGGGCGCGAAAATGAAAGAAAAATCGTCGCAGATAACGCCTTATTTACGACAGCCGCGTGGCTACGTAAAGGAAGACGCGCACGCCACACTATCGCGCGGACCCAATGCCGTGACTGTCGGCTGTAAATCGGTACACGCGCCCTCTCCCGGGGTAACAAACGTCGCAGCAACCCCTGGCATGGGGCCGTGTCGCAGGGTCCGTGGCTACGAACGACCTGTACCACCAGCGCACAACCGAACGCTACCCTCGTCGACACCAACGCCCTCCTTCCTTTCGTGTTTCCCTTTCGAGTACCGTTTCGGCTGAACCTTTGCGCTCTCTGTCAGGTGAAAGGATGACGGCTGATCGAAAAAGGGTGGATTCAACGAGGGGTGCATGGACGATTAGGCTACTCGAGGGCTAACGACAGAGGGTCGCACGCTGTTTCGCTTTCTTTTTGAAATTTTAGTAACCGGTTAATATACAGATAGCTAGGCATTTTATCAGATTCAGACACGTGGTTCTGCGATCGAGGCAAGCATCGAGCACGAAACTCGAAAGGGCGGATTTTTTAATTGAACAATTGTTCAAGATAATACGTTATATATATTAAGATATGTGTGATTTTATGTGCTACGCTAAATTAATGTCTAGCTATACAAAGTGTAAAGTACAAATTAAATAAAAAAAAAAAAAAACACTAGATTAGCCGCGTAGTAGTGGCACACATATATGAATATGATTGTGTGGGAGTATGTGCGTGCACAGTGTCTCGTAAAACAGAAGAGTGCAACTGTTCCGTTGGTAGTGTGCTAAAGAAGATGATGAGACAAAGAGAGTGCCAAGACGCGTGCAAATATGTATCCGCGAATATCTCGTCAATCACACATTAAATAAACCTAAAACTATTTTCATATCAATTCCAAGTGTAATTTAAATGTTCCTATACATTTATTTCGCCGACTAAGATCCACAATTCTTAACAATATATATACCAAGGAGACAAAGGCAATGATCGCTTCGACAGCGAAATGACAATGGCGGAAACGAGAATGAAACTTGCGAGGACCGTGGTTCTCGAAGATGACGAAGATTCTAACGAGATAGGAAGGTAAAATAGCGGTCATAGAGTCTACCTGTTCCTTCCTTAACGAAGATCAAGTATTGGGTTGGCAACTATTGTCAATACTACGTAATGACAAAATCCGCGATCACTTAGTTTTGCCAACCCAGTAAAACAGCGACACAGAGAACGACGCGCGAGATCATTTACCCTGACCGCGGTAGATTAGTATCGTGCAAGAAACAGGAACTGTGTCAACGGTGTTCAGACGACTGAGAAGGAAAGTCTGCGCGAAGAAGAAAGAAGCGATCGCAAGGTGTAGGCGGAAAGAGGGAGAAACGGTGACCCAGCGAGCAGCAGTCGGTTATTTTTCTTCGTTCTACGTGCAGCGTATTACGGCGTTACACTCCGCTGTAATTTCCGCGCCGCTTTTATTTACGACCTAGTCGCCAACGAAGACCCGTTCCGCACGCAGCGAATCGCCGTGGCCGATAAAGACGTTGCCCTCGCTTGTGCGTCCAGCTACTGCTTATTTACATATCATTATGTTTCCTATGCGACTGTTGTTCAAAACTCTCGTGACTCGCCTACGTTCGTTGCGAGTTATTTTCAGATTTTATGGCAGCGTGGCGAGTGAAATTCGTGCGGTTGACGAGAGATTGGAAGCAAAGAGAATATTTATGCCGGGCCAGCGATAAAGAGAGTGGCGGCCGAGCACATTTCGCACGAACGTCGTTGCTACCATTTGGCAGCCGGCCGGTGACGAAACCTCCGAGTAAATTCGTAGCATCGATTTTCGGTTTTCTCTACTTCTCATACACCGTTAGGCTACTTTCGTCATTTACGAAGAAAGAAACAGTCGAGAAAACCACGCAACGGCGAATCCTGCTGCACGTTATGTGCTCGTTGCATGGCTTTTGGGGATCCACTTCAAAATTGTATAGAAAAATAAACGAGTGCAGAACTTTTTATTATTTAATTTGTACTTTACAATTTGTCCAGCTGGACATTTGGTAAATTTTTCTAACTTAATCGCTAGATAAAATGTGATGGCTACCCTCAGCAGGATGCCATCTTCGAGTGAACGTGCAGAAAGCACTGTGTCACAGAGCCAAAACTTAGCGATAGAAGAACCAAGGGGGTCTAACTAACATCCCGTAGGCCATCGAAACAGCAACGTAGAGAGTGTTCCAGTGTGAGAAAACAGTAACAGCATGGCCATCTCTGAACTGGACCCCGGTGACACCCCCGGCAACATCCCCTCCGTAGGAGCCAAACCCATAGTATATAAACCTTGCTAAAATCAGCTCACGACATTCTCTGAAGAAGAAATCAGCAGGTACGCAGAAAAATACAAGGAAAGAAGCAACACATTTAAACCAGCTGGCTGCTGAAGCGAGCAAAACTCTCATAGAAAGAAGACTAAGAAGAAAACACCCCACTGACCTCACTAAAGAAATAAAATAGCCAAACTGGAAGATGGTATCCCTCTGGGGATAGCCATCCACCTGTTATTTAGCAATTGAGTTAGAAAAATTTAGCAAATGCCCAGCTGGACAAATTGTAAAGTACAAATTAAATAATAAAACAAATTCTCCGTTTTGACACTCTGAATCTTCGCTCGGTTGAACTCGTACAATAAATTTTATTTTATTTTATTTTTCGTACCACAATATTTAAAGCTCCATTCTTTACCTTATTTGTGAAACTTTGTAATTGCGACGCGAGGAGATCACCGGTCAATTTCGTGATTTCTTGCGTCTCCTACGTGACAATTGCACGTTATATTCTAATTACTACTATATTTATATCTATATTTATAATTTCAATATTTATTATATTTATAATTATATTATATTCTAATTATATACGTAATATTCTCCGTGTGTGTGTGTGTGTGTGTGTGTGTATTTTTCAACAGCGCAATACGAAAGACAATAGAAAGAATGGCGAGACTATGGTAAAAGAGGGTTGAAAACGAGAGTCAGAGATCGGAAAGACAGAGTTCGAGAGATTAATGGTGGAAATGAAAGTAGTGGTACGGAGCAATGCTCGCGGAGAGCGCATGATGGATGGAAAATTTAAGCGACAGGGAGCAACTTAGTTGTTGGATTTTTCTAGCTGCCATACACCGTGGCGCATCGTACTCGTCGCGAGATTGCCACTGGAAGAGCCGCTGGTCTGGCCGAAACTCAAGCGGAGCAACGGACACGGATAAATGAAGACTAAGAGGGTCGATAAATCGGTAAACAAACTCGCGGCGATCGACTACCAAACTCCCGAGCGGAAAATCCTGGTTGCCAAGTTTAAATTAAAAAACAGATGCACCGCGAAAGCAACTTTCCGTGCGATATTGGCTATCCCTTTACGGAGAAAGAAACAAACGAGCAAAGTTTGCCAAACTTCGTTTAACAATTAAACTATTATCAGCGATAAAGCGGGCGAGTTTAAGGTCCGAAGCACGCCGCCTCCTCTCGTATTATTATTATTCGAAGCTGTTCCGATACTTGGAACGTTGCAGCTCGATTGGATTTTGCCCGGCGAGAAACGTCCGTCTACGATCTGCAGCCTCTCGACCCTTCGAGCTCTATGAACGTATATATACGTTCTCACATAACCATTCAATTTAGGCTAAAAGTGGCGTAATAAAAAAAGACGTATAGATGTTATCCACCTGACATTCCGATGATTTCGTTGAAACGAAAGAAATTAATTATCAAACCAGCAAGCCAAAGCGAAAACCAAAATGTGTAACAGACTACAATGCCTTTCGTGAAAAATAAGCAGCCCACGGTGTTACGTCGCGTAAGACGGTCCGTGCGACGGCCCTCATGCTATGACAGCCGAGGATGACATACCGTTACACTGACCTTCGATAAACCTACGGAACCACCATAAACCGAATCTTTTTAGCTTAATTTCTATTCACCTAAGTATTTTCGGTTTATGGATGGTCCTTAAGACAGTCCTTAGGTTTATTACACGCTCTTATAACTTACGGAGAAAGCGGTTGTTTGTCCATTAAAAATAACCGGTATTTCCCATTAAAAGGGACACCCATACCGAGCTTTCCTCCGTAATTGAACGAGACGGGTCAGCACTGTTCGACAAAATGTCGTGCAGTCAACACGACTGTTCCTATCAGCTTCGCGTAGTCCTCACTTCGATCAAAGTGATATTAACTTAGTCTATTCTTTATTATTATTACTCATCTAGCAAGTGTATTGTTATTCATCACTTCTATCAATTATATCATCCTATACGACGGAACCTCCAGTGTAATAAGTTGTTAAAATATAAATATTATAAGACTGTAGACTACAGTTTTATTCCCCAAGAAATACCCCTATTATCCCACAAGAAATAAGGGGATCGACCTGTTCGTGGTGTCGATCGTTATAATCGTAAGGGGAATTTACGACACCCGTTGACGCGCTTCATCGCGATCGCGTCTCCCCGCGACTGGACGAATTAACACACGGAGTTAAAGGGTTAAACAGCGTGCCGGCCAATATTTCCAATTCAACTTTTTCCATTTCCCAAGTAACATCCTGGCGCGCAAATTCGCACGGCCAATCGATAGCGAACGGTGGACGCGGCGCGGCCGATGACGTACAATTCGCGCGTGCAAGCAGCAACGATTGGCCGTGTATTGTTGTTGGCCGAATTTCAACCAGCGAATCGCGGTTAATTCAGCCGGTAGCCCACGTTACACTCACAGAATTATTATTCGAACGAGTGAAAATTATCGGAGCAACGCGGTCGAGCATCCGCCCCTCCGCGCAAAACGCGATCGAATCGTCAACAACCGCTTGTTTTCTAACCAGCAACCGGCTGCAGCAATTTCGCGACGATTCAACACGGCGACGATGCCGACACGCGACTCTACGTCGCGATTCCATTTCCCATTCTGCCAACTTACTTAGTCGCGCAACCGACAACAATCGACGTATTATTACGTCCGCACGCGGCGCGCACCGATAATCGCGTTCTAATCGATGAAATATCGGCCATGATTTTCCACAGGTTTACATCATTCGATTCGATACGATTGCCGTCATCGCGCTGCTGTTCGCGTTTATTTATTCCACTCTGTACGACGAGCAGCGTTAAACGGGGCAGACAGCGGCCATTAATTGTTTACAAATAAAAAATAATACTCGTCAGTGGGTTACAAGCGATCGGTAAAGACAGTCAGATCCGAACCTGTTTTATCGTAAACCCATCTATTTTAATTATGCGGAGAAGAAAAATGAATTATCTTTGCGAGGAAAATGTAGATAGCGCCGGTGGGAATTTTGATTTTCGCGTCTATAATAATGTAGCTGTTCACTTGGAAAGCGGTTATAGGAATTAATGCGATAGAAGAACAGTTTTCTACTGTGAGACCTGTGAACAGCATCCCAATGAATGTTTGACAAAATTCCACGCATTACTCGGTTATAATTAATATAAATATTGTAATCAAAATTATGTTACAGTTGAGATGAATAAAGATTGTTTTGAATTTCTTTAATATTATTGGCTTGGCAGCTAAGTGATTGCGAATTTTCTCATTAGATGGTAATAGTAAATGCCGCAATCGCTTAATCGCCAAGCCAATATTTTTGTAATACTGTCCTGTTTGATAAAACATGGAAAATGAGAGTTGACATAATCGGTAATCATTCCAAGCACGTTTCTCTAGATTATGCGCGTTATAGGAGAAAAATTCCCGTACATTACGATTTTCTATAACGAGAATTCGTGCAGCGCGTAACGTACGAATCGCGTTACACGCCAGTCTACTGTATTAACATAAACATTCGGATGATTAGCAATCAATTAAGGTTAGTTAAACGTAGATCGAATCGAACATTGATCGCCGATGTTTAAAGGGCGGCAAGGATGCGTAAAGATCGATAACTTGCCAATCAAATTCTGCTGATGATCAATCAAAGTGACCTAATGGTCGATGAAGTTGGTCTAATGACCGATAAAGGTCTCCTAATGGTGGATAAAGACTAAGCAAGACATAACAGCGAAACAAGATTATTTTCAATGGCTGTGTAAAGCCGATAAGATACGCGTCGATTAAACATCGTTCAAAGGTTAATTGAGGCGATCTTAAGGACCAGGTTAATAGCATTTCGAAAGTCAATTAACATCACTCGCTGATAACGCCGATTATCGCTAATCGCGATTAACTAATTGGCTGTTACGACCTCTTGGAAAAGCGTGTAGCTAAAACGTGTGGCAAGAAGTAAGCGATGACGAGTATATTCGTGAAGCACAGATTCTATATTCTAACGGCCAGAGATAAAGTTGTGACGAAACGACTGTTTCATTTGTCAATGTTATCACTGCGATTTACCGCAATTACCAAAGTGCGATTTAAACGGCAAAAATTGTAACTACTCTTTACGCGCGACGAGTATACTCGTCGTAACGCGGAACACTGGCAATTGTTCGTGACGAGCATACTCGTGGAGAACATCGGACTGATTAAACGAGAGATTATTCAGACACGTTCGTAACCTCTTCCGGAGATCGTTCGTAATCGAGTGCAGGCAGGTAGAAACGACCTTTTAGAAGATTACGAACGATAAGACGATGAGTTGAAAAGGTGTATCGGCTGAAGAAATGGCAGCGCGATGGGAAAGATCAACGGCAAGAAAGTTGCGCGTAAAACGAACGAGCTCGGATTGCCAGAGACACCGGAATACCTGGCAGGCGTGCACGAGGTCTAATTATCTGCAAGGTGATAAGTTCAGCAGCACTGGCGCTAATTAACGTATCACAAGTTGCCGTAACGAAGCGTGGCAACTCCTTAATTCGATTTCAATTCCGATATAACGGATCCAACGCGATATCCTGTCTCTCGATATCCTTCTCCCTCCCCCGCCCCCCGGAAACTCTCGTAAATAATCGATCGCTGTCCGCCGCTGGAATCACTCGCCAACCCCCTTAATCTTCATCTCTACACCGGTTTAAACTCCTAACTCGATAAGGAACTCGCAGCTCCAACGAACGAGGCCTCGAAGAACGCCCATCCTCTCTCTCTCTCTCTCTCTCTCTCGTCTTTCAACGATACCATTCTAACAGAGAAATACACTTTTCTACGTTCTGTCCCTCTGTACTGCACACAAAGCGTATTGCGATAACGCGCTACACGTATCTGGTACGATCGAGCGAACAGAATAGCTCTCCAAAAACATTCGTTGGGTTTGAGTTCACAGGTCTCGCAGTACTCACCGAGGAGTATTATTTTTTATTTGTAAACAATTGCCGATAACGAGCCAAAAATACATTTGGAGTAGAGCGCCGCACTTCGGTGGTGCTTGAAAGGCACGCTTGGAACGCTAACCCTTTCGCTTCGAGTGCCGCTTATAGGCGGCGACCACGCGACGATTCCCGACTCCGGCACCCCATATATCCGGCATCCAAATGATGCGTATGTAGCGGTACTCGATAGCAAACTTTCCAACGGTCTCTGTCCCGGGGCTTGCTACGCAAAGACCCTATCCTCGACCGGACGACGGCAGAGCTGTGGTTAGCGCAGTTGGTTAGGAACGTTCAAGACCAGGTTCGAATTCCGGCACTCACAGTCCGCTTTTTACACGATTCCTAACTGAGAAGAAGGCAACCCGGATGAAGACGAAAATTGTATACACCGGCAGTACCGTAGTGATTCTCGTTGATTGGATTTCTCGGTATTCGTAGAGGCCTGAGAAGGAACGCAACGCGCTGGGGTTGGAATTATTTTCATCGAAGCCTAGGATTTTAAGAGCGCGACACGGCTACTTTTAGCCCTTTCCACTTCTGCTCGTGCTCGCTTCGCGTAATTAGCTGAGGCGCAAAATCTGTCGCGGGGATTAATCAAGCCCGCTTCTTCTCGCAGCTTCCAGTTAGACGGCGGACCGCGTCTGTACAAAGTAAAAACTAGAAAGACGAGCGCCACGGCGATAAAAAATATGATTCGCGTTCGTAGCGATTTTCTCATAACTGTCGCGTTCGGTGACGATGAGGACAAATTTTCGCGGCAATCGTTGACACAACACCGGTTACAAACATTAATTAAATAATTGTACATTCGTCGTCGTTTCTTTCCGACTATATGTAAATTCTTACGTCGTCGGGTTAGTCAGTTTTTCGATTTTTGTTAATACGAGAAGTTACATGAAGTTGGATGAACGAAAGGAACAACGACGAATGTACAATTTTGAATGAAATTTTGAAAGCTCGTTTATAGAACGCATTATGGTATTTTATGTCGTACACTTTCGCAATATTGCAGGCAAATGACTGGGGAAAAAAAAGGAGAACATGCCGATTTATTGTCCGAGTATTGGAACATATATCGATGAGAAATGAATTTAAAATTTGCCGGAATACTCCAATATATTACAAATTTAAATTATCAAATTAATGCAACAAGCTTTTTACGTTAGTATGGCGATTCCTATGGGATGAACTGGATCATAGAATTACTTAAAAAAAAAAAAAAAAATAAAAGCTGAAGGAGAATAATAAATTCATCTAATAGAGGAATAAAGTACAATATGAATTATCAATAAAAACTAGTGTTCAATATATTAAACTGCTCAAAATGTCATTAAAAAATATTAAACTTTCATAGCAAACTATCACTTTAGAATTTTCCTATTTTTTTTTTTTTTTTTTTTTTTGTAGCAACCGATTTATAAATCGTGCGAATATTTCTCACATGCAGATCAAATAAATCGAACCCCGGAATAACAAAAAAGATCATTTGTCTAACAGAGATTTTCAAGCGCAAGACAAATGAGACACCGCGCGAACAACAGCGCACGAATAAGTTGCTACCGCAAGCAACAACTCAACTTGGTTGAAGCGCTGCGCATGGCAACGAGCACAGCGACAGAGGAAAATTCGTCCATCCTGGACGAATTTTTTGGCTGGTGGCCAAGGAGAAGCCGGAACACGCAACAGGCTCGCGAACAGTCGGTACACGCGATCCGCGTGTCCTGCCGCGAGACGATGAATGGCGGCCACGTAACCGGTCGTTAAAACATACGTTTGCAGAGTTCAGTTTGGTCTACGACACGGCGAGCAAAAGTAACGCTCGTCTGGCGTCACGAACTTAGTTGGAGGAAATTAATTGGCAAATTGTGGTCGCTACGCGAGCATTTCAAACGAGGTGGTTCGCCAGGACAGAGACGAAGGGACACAGTCGGTGACAGAGAGACGTACCGTGCTAACGGTCTGCTAAGGACCGTGACCGATTGCTGGTTTCCGAGCGCACGACCGCTGCGAGCATTTTCGTTGTTCCGTCGCCACCGGAGCAAATAGCTACGGACAAGGATCTGGCCTGTTTCAGCTGAAAGAGACTCGAATCGATCTCGTACGACGAAAAGAAAGATAGTTTAGGCCAATGTGAGTTATACTTGCAACTTTCAAGGTTGAGTATGGGCACAACGTGACGCGGGTAATTGGAAGTTTCTCTAGGCTAGAGAGGTGTAGTGGAGCTTAAACTAGGTCAAATATGAATTTAAATGAAGTTAGAAGAAAGGTGAGTCTATAAATTCAGCGAGGTTTAATCGAGTGTATAGATTGAATAAGGTTGGACCAAGTGTAAGTTAAGTAAAGGTAGAAAAAGAAAGGTAAGTCTAGATTCGATTAGGCCAAGATAAATCTTGATATTCTTATGGAAGATGAACCTAGATTAGGACAAAAGTAAAGCTGCATCAAGTTAGATTGAGTCGGGGAACAGAAATCTAGTTTGGAATATCCTATAGATGTGTCAGAGATGAAAGGACATCAGGACCTTTCTTTTGGAATGTTTGGGAAGGTCCCCAGTACTTTAGTCCAGACTTTTTATTATAGCTGTATTTAAATAATAAAACTGAGAAATAGCTGTTTATGATTTAATCCGAGTATGGGTGCCCGAGATTTGTGACAGTAGGCTTGAGCTCGAAGTGACATAACGGGTCGCTGAACGTAGCCACGGCCATGGGAGGGACGTCTGCCTAACAGAAGTATGGAGTAATTAAATACAGTCTGTCACACAAGAGCGTGTCTGCGATATTTCTGTAAATATTTATATATTTGTAAAAAAATTTATATGAATTGAATCCACATCTAAAACACTAATACGCTATTACAGTAGGGTGTCCAATCTCCTCCATTAGCGATTATAGCTTGACATCGTTTCGGCATACTCTCGACTAATTTTTGAGCGTAGGATTCTGGTAACGACCTCCATATCTTTCGAATGTGATGTACAAGTGTTCTTATTTTTGTGATACGTCTTCCTCTCAGCTTGCCTAATAGGACACCATGCCCAAAACGAAGATTCATCAGTGAATATTATATTACTCCAATCACGATCTCTGTTTTCATTCGCCCATGCCAGATGATTTTCGACGTTTCGCGTACGCGGCACTCATATTAAAAAGCTCTGTTCCTTTCACTGTTTCAAATGAAACTGGAAGGTATTCAGCAACGCGTATTAGAGAAGTTTTCGTTTGTTTACATTCTTTTTATCTCATTCTGATTAGGTGTCAGGTTTCGCAGATATCGCAGACACGCTCTTGTGTGACAGACTGTAAATACAGTCTGTCACACAAGAGCGTGTCTGCGATATTTCTGTAAATATTTATATATTTGTAAAAAAATTTATATGAATTGAATCTACATCTAAAACACTAATACGCTATTACAGTAGGGTGTCCAATCTCCTCCATTAGCGATTATAGCTTGACATCGTTCCGGCATACTCTCGACTAATTTTTGAGCGTAGGATTCTGGTAACGACCTCCATATCTTTCGAATGTGATGTACAAGTGTTCTTATTTTTGTGATACGTCTTCCTCTCAGCTTGCATTTCATTAGGGACCACACATTTTCGATAGGGTTTGCATCAGGGGACTGCGATGGCCAAGGAAGTACTGTGATGGCGTTTTTCGCTTTCCATTGGGTGCAGATGCGACTTCGATGTTTAGGGTCGTTGTCTTCTTGCAATATCCATTGGTCCTCGGTTTGGTTGAACCAACGTTTCACGGATATGAGAAGTCCCCTTTGGTACAATTTCACCATCTTTTGTGCATTCAGATTGTCTGTAAAGACGCACAAAGTCCCAAAACCGCGTGCGTTAAAGCAACCCCAAACATGCACTTTTATAGGGTGTTTTACACTTCTTTGAATCATCCTTCTTCCATGGATAGTCCAAGCACGCCTAATAGGACACCATGCCCAAAACGAAGATTCATCAGTGAATATTATATTACTCCAATCACGATCTCTGTTTTCATTCGCCCATGCCAGACGATTTTCGACGTTTCGCGTACGCGGCACTCATATTAAAAAGCTCTGTTCCTTTCATTGTTTCAAATGAAACTGAAAGGTATTCAGCAACGCGTATTAGAGAAGTTTTCGTTTGTTTACACTCTTTTTATCTCATTCTGATTAGGTGTCAGGTTTCGCAGATATCGCAGACACGCTCTTGTGTGACAGACTGTAGCTCTCCTTAAAGACAGAGATTGACCCGAGGGGTACAGAGAGGTACGAAGAGGAGTATATAAGGGCAGTTCCGCTTGAACCGAGGTTCAGTCCTTTAAGTTCTACTTGTACAGTGGACAAGTACGTTGAGTGACACCAGAATCTTGTATCAAATGGCATTCGTCATCCGGTTGACCGTGGATTCGTTATCGAACCTGACTTCATTGTCATCGACATTTCGATTATCCAATCGTCGCTGTTACTTGTTAAACTCTGTAATAATCACATTTGTATCAATAAATATCATCTATAGTATACAACAACGATGGTCGATTCACACGAAGATTCGTTATACGCTCCTAACTTCAACGATAACTGGACAGGTGTATATGCATGAATGTGCGAAAAAGTTAAATTATTGCAAGGCAAAAGAAAGGCCGTGTCAAGTTACGTTATGTCAGGCGATACGAAAACTAGTAGAAGCTAATTTTCGCTTGGCTAGCTCGAGTCAGTCGTAACTGGAATGTGGGTTAAGTGTTTGGGAAATCATCGATTAAATCGTCTCGATAAGTAACCGGCTGCCAGACACGCCCACACTTCTTTTCCCAGTCATTGACCTCGCGGGATACCGTCAACCTTGCGCACGTTTCACGGTCTTTCAGACTCTGCATAGAACGCAAACAGGCGATCCAAGCGCAGGATCGCGCTACGTCCTTGCCTCCTTTTACCTTCTCTCGCTGAGGAACAAACGCCGGGCTCGTTCTCAGCGAAGCCTTCGACGAAGCACGATGGCGGAAATCTTCGATCCACGGACGAATGAAACGCTTTTCTACTATGGCAATCGTTCAAAGTATCTGGTTGTATTCCATATCGAACGCGAATCTGTGAAATGGCAGCCCGACTACACGCTCCTCCAAGACGTATCTCGACAACGTTTTAAGAAAGATAAAGATAAACGAGGTGAGCTATAGATGCAGCGTGACATTAAGATCCGAGCGAAAGAGATCAAACCTTCCTGCCGGATTACTCGTCTACCGATTCTCATAACGTGCACGAGGAATGGTTGCATAAGGACAGGAATTCCCTGCAGATAGGATCAACAATCAAATACGAAATCATACTCGCGGTACTCTTAAGCAGTTAGCTATATTTTCGTCACGAAGAAATGGCGATATTCCACGTTACGACGAGTATACTCGTCGTGTACTACTAAAAAGTAGTTACAATTTGCTGTTTAAATTGTAATAAGTTGCAGTGGTGAAATGAAAAAGTAAAGCAATCGTTTCTGTCCGACGAGTATACTCGTCATGCGTAGAGTAGTTACAATTTGCTGTTTAAATTGTAATAAGTTGCAGTGGTGAAATGAAAAAGTAGAGCAGTCGTTTCTGTCCGACGAGTATACTCGTCATGCGTAGAGTAGTTACAATTTGCTGTTTAAATTGCAATTTAGAATTGCAATAAGTTGCACTAGTAAAATGAAAAAGTAGAGCAGTCGTTTCTGTCTGACGAGTATACTCGTCATCGCTTGCCTTTCGCGACACGTTTCAGGTACACACTTTTAGCAAAGGCGTCGCAACAGCTAACTAATAAAGAGCCTACACAGGCCAAAGTCTTCACGAACGTGAATAAGACAGGGCCATCTTTGATGCCTGTTATTCCTTTGCTGAAACATTTGAGCGCAGCAATTGCCAGATATATCCAAGGTTTCTATTCCATCGTCTAACGTCTGCACAACTACTGTCGTATTCTTTTCCATCTCATATATAAAAAACATCCATCGCTTATCTCTGCCGCGCGATACATCTTTATCCATCGATAATCCTAGTCGATTTGCAGGGACGATGATAAATGTGTTCGTCTGGAAACTTTCTCTCCCTCGTCCGTCCCTTGACGTCTCTAATTTAATTTCTCTATACTTGTCGCCTACAGTCAACTACTAGACTTAGGTAATCAAAACCGGACACCCGGTATGCGTAACGACAGGTCGATAATCATCGACGACCAAAGAGAGAGAAGAAAGAAAAGAAGAAAAGAAAGAACGAAAGAAGACAGAGTTTGCTTCTTCCGAGCATTCGCTGGAAATACGGCAAACGCGTATCGTTTCAGCGAATGTTTTCAGCTCTCGAAAGCGGTTAATGCGTCAACGACGTCGCCTCTTACCGCTGCGCCATCGCCGAACCTCTTTGCCCCGTTTCCTGCTCTCCAGCCACGTAAATTATATTAAAAGCGTCACGCCCTATCGCGAGTATACGACGCCTGCTTGCGGTCTGATTACGAAACTTTTCAAGTAAATTAATCGCTTCGAGCGTGTTTGTTGCGTTGTAGAACGAGAAACGTGCGAACCGGGTCACGAAACCGTGGAAATCCTCTCCTAACCGGGTCGAAATTAAACCAGGCGATGATTAAAAAACCCTTTACCAGCTGGAATTTCCTTCTCCGATTAGTCGCTCCTACCTCTCTTACGCGCAAAGATGCCAGGCGACGTGTTGGGGAAAGATCGTAGGATTCTGTTTGTTCGTCTTCGCTTCCCTTTCCTTCTGCCATTACGTGGAATCGTACGGCCTAGTGACACGTACAAGCTTCACGAGGCGATTGCTTGGGAAAAAATAAGAAGAAAATGTGCAATAACGTTTTATCGTTTGAGGTTCGGGTTTCGAGAAAATCGAGTTTGAAGATTCATCGAGTACACCGGGACGTGGTTGATCAGCGACTGAACGTGAATACACAGTCGATAGGATGTTATAGTAGAAGCGAAAGTAAGTGAAAAATATCAAACACAATTTGTCCGTTACGTACAGTTACGACAAACGCTCGCATTTCGTAGGTTCCATCATTTTCCCGACGTATCGTATAACGTTGAAACGTTTCGAAAGTGGCGAGAAGAGGAAGAACAGTTTCCTCTCTTCCTATCTACTTAGGTTCCGTAATCATAACGAATGTCGGGATTTTACTAGGATTAACGATTTCACGCTGCGCGGTATTTTGTTGGAGAAATCGCAGCGTTTCGAGAATTTTTCATTCCATGAAATTTCAGCATCTCCGGCAAACTTTCTTTCGTTCCGTGAAACTTGCCGAGTTTCAACCTTTTAAAGCTGCTTTCCTCTTTTCTTATCAAATTATATCGCCGGTAATTACGAGTAGCGGCACGACTTAACAAGATTTCTTGCGTCGTAACACAAGATTTCGCAAGTTTCGCTTCTCAAAAATCTCCTTCTTCCTCCACGTAATCTGCGACTTGCAAACCCGCCTCTTTCCCTTCTTTCGTATTTAAATTACACGCCGTAATTACAGCGAAGGCTGTGGCTCGCGATGACCGAAAGTTTCCGGTCGAAGCGAGCATTTTCATAATGTGACATCAACCACATCTTGATCCGCGTCAGAGACCAGGCCACACACCGCGGGCCAAGCGCGCGACACGCTGAAAAACACGGATCGAAGGTAAAAATCTGAAAATTCTTGGCTTCTTAATTAACGAGCGGCGACGAGGTAAAAGCGAAACGCAGGGAACACGAGGGGCGAGCATTGTCCGGACCCGTAATTGCGTCTCGACCAGCCATACGAACGACACAGCCCTGTCATTGTTGGCCTGTCGAGTTTCTCGCTAAGCGCTGGCCGGATATCGTGATTAAATTGCACGCTTTAAAACGACGCTGACCTTAATTGAACCGTGAATCGTGGCTTGCTGCATTGTACCTGTTCAATTCGTCGAGCGTATCCACTCGCGGCGGATTTATTGGATCGGCATTGCAGAATATTTAAACGCACAAAGTTAGAGTTTCTATGGGACCATCTATCACAGCATCGCGTTTGCTTTGTGCCAACTTCTTCTTGTTCGTTGCGTACATTTTTCCGGCCAGTTGTTGTCCTTTCTTCCTTCCGCGATAAATCGTTGCCTGCGGTCTCCGCGCTCCATTTTCTTCTTATCGAAAAAAGTTTTCCTTTTTTCCTGAAGATTACAGAAAGCGAATAACGCATTCGGTAAACGAGTCAGAGCTTCGTTGCTTCGCGCAACTTCCTGACGGACGATCATCCATCCTGCAATCTCTTGGCAACGCTGCACACTTTCTCCAACGAGAAACATAATGTTTCTGCTTTCGTTTTCATCGAGCTGAATTTCTTTCAGTCGAGTCGAGTCCAATGACGATGAGCGCCATTGCGACTCCGCGCGCTGCGACTGTCTTCTATGACCAGGCGCGGATTATTACGCGCGCAGCGACTGCTTTTTATTTCAGTCGCTGAGCATTCTTCAGATGTGAGAGGTCACGTTTGACCCGTTTGTCTGCATCTCGCCTGTATCAGTTTATTGACCATTTTAAAGAATTCCGCGAGAAATAATATGATTCAATTCCTTATTTCTTACTTTTTTTTTAAATAAATAATTTTTTCCTTTTTCCTCTGTTATAAAGAACGTAAGATTCGACGTTTGCGAGGTAACATCGTCCACCAATCGTTTTCAACAGTAAATTTTCGATAAACTCCATGAAGAATTCGGATGTCATTTACTGCGCCTACGAGCGACCACGCGCGGTCATAGGGACCAGTCCTCTGAAGTAGGGCCATGATGCAAATGGTTTGTGGGGGCACTCGACAGTCAAAACACCACCACTCGACGCTAACTAGTGTCGGACGACGGCAGCGCAATGGTTAGCGCCTTAGGTTGCGAACGTTCGGAACTCGGGTTCAAATCCCGGCGACCGGAGTCCGATATTTTCTTCCGCGATACAAAATGAGAAGAAAAGCGACTCTACCCCCGCAGCGACCTCTACTACCAGCAGCTACCAACCTATCACGGCTCCACGCACAACACACACCTCTACAGGTTTAAGCAATTATGCTACCACATGGAATTTCACTTGTAAGAGAGTAATAAATCAATAAAATACAAATATTCTATTGTCACGTGTTTTTTAAAGATCAGTTTGTTAAAGACATTTTCATTGGTTTTGGTAGAAGTAGGTTCGTCGATGGTCCCAGCATCAGGTACGTTGCATCTATTGGCTTGGCAACTAAGTGATTGCGGATTTTGTCATTAGGTGGTATTGACAAGATCCGCAATCACTTAGTTGCCAAGCCACATAGCAGATTCGATCGCGCTAACTCTCAATTAGCTTCGTGCTACAGCTACGTTCGAGTTAGAATCTACAGAGCTGCTTGAGATTCTTAGTGGATTAGGATTTATCGCGTTGCTGTGCGAGAGAACAAGATTGAGACGTAGCGGTGCTTTAGATTAGACTTTATTCCACGTTAAAACACTAGTCGAATTGATCTCACAGAAAGTTGTGCAAACTAGCTATACGCTGCTTCTAGATACGAGCTTCTTCAGAACTTTGCAAAGTGCGTAAGTAAAACGTGCGGCATAAAGTAAGCGACGACGAGTATACTCGTCAAACACAGTCTTTTGGGGCTAATTGCTGGCTAATTTTTAGACGCAAATAACTAGTCTTCAAGTACAAATGTAGTATTTCTGTTTCGATTTTTCTCGTTTGTTGTATACTATACGAGTGTTGCGATGGTCTTTGACAACGTGATCATTGTTGGCGCGTGGTAATAACACGTGTCACAGTCATTAGAATGCATAGGTTGTGAAATTTGCTTAAAGTTAGATAGTTTCCGCTGGGATCGAAGCTATTTTCGACAGACAAGTATGAAAAATTGGAAGGTTCTGGCGTTTGGAAAGAAAATTTAATTTTTTCGGCAGATAAATTGAATTTATATCGGTTTAAAAAATATTACGAATAAATAATCAAACGGAAAATCAAGCTGAATCCCTGGAGAAATTTACGGTGCACGAGCTTCGTCCGAAATTGATCGATCAATTAATTTTTCAGTTATCGCGCGCGCCGGTTGAAAAATTTATTAAACGTTGCAGTTGAGAAAGTTAATAAACTGTTAAAAAGTAATTGAAACAAGAATATTGCATTTGTAGAAAGGTCCAATTCCACGTAACTGGCAGTTAGCCTAAAAGAAATTCAGAAAAATCACATGCTCTTGTTATCGTTGCACGAGAAACCCTCCTTAAATACGCAGATTTAAGCTTCAGATTTGAATTAGAAATAATTTGGACCACGACAAAATTCAGCTAAATCAGATTAAAATTAGGTTTTGTTTAGCCTGAGACGCTGGTAAGACACTGGCCAACAAAATCCAGCGCAAAGTTTTGCTCGAATTTGCTACAATAGGCTGCACTAGGTCTACAGTCTGAGTTGAAAATGAGAGGAATTTTTTATTTAAAATTTATGCCAGCACCAAAATTGCGCTTAATTAGTCTTGGCAAAAAGTCAACCAACAAAATCCAGTGCAAAGTTTTGGTGGAATTTGTTACAACAGGATGCACTAGATCTAGAATCTGAGTTAAAAATGAGGAATTTTTCATTTAGAATTTATTACAATTATTACAACAGCAGAATTGCACTTAATTAGTCTTGGCAAAAAGTCAACCAACAAAATCCAGTGCAAAGTTTTGGTGGAATTTGTTACAACAGGCTGCACTAGATCTAGAATCTGAATTAAAAATTAGGAGTTTTTCATTTAGAATTTATTACAATTATTACAACAGCAGAATTGCGCTTAATTAGTCTTGGCAAAAAGTCAACCAACAAAATCCAGTGCAAAGTTTTGGTGGAATTTGTTACAACAGGATGCACTAGATCTAGAATCTGAGTTAAAAATGAGGAATTTTTCATTTAGAATTTATTACAATTATTACAACAGCAGAATTGCACTTAATTAGTCTTGGCAAAAAGTCAACCAACAAAATCCAGTGCAAAGTTTTGGTGGAATTTGTTACAACAGGATGCACTAGATCTAGAATCTGAGTTAAAAATGAGGAATTTTTCATTTAGAATTTATTACAATTATTACAACAGCAGAATTGCACTTAATTAGTCTTGGCAAAAAGTCAACCAACAAAATCCAGTGCAAAGTTTTGGTGGAATTTGTTACAACAGGATGCACTAGATCTAGAATCTGAGTTAAAAATGAGGAATTTTTCATTTAGAATTTATTACAATTATTACAACAGCAGAATTGCACTTAATTAGTCTTGGCAAAAAGTCAACCAACAAAATCCAGTGCAAAGTTTTGGTGGAATTTGTTACAACGGGCTGCACTAGATCTAGAATCTGAATTAAAAATTAGGAGTTTTTCATTTAGAATTTATTACAATTATTACAACAGCAGAATTGCACTTAATTAGTCTTGGCAAAAAGTCAACCAACAAAATCCAGTGCAAAGTTTTGGTGGAATTTGTTACAACGGGCTGCACTAGATCTAGAATCTGAATTAAAAATTAGGAGTTTTTCATTTAGAATTTATTACAATTATTACAACAGCAGAATTGCACTTAATTAGTCTTGGCAAAAAGTCAACCAACAAAATCCAGTGCAAAGTTTTGCTACAGTTTGCTACAATAAGCTGCGCTAGGTCTACAGTCTAAGCGGGTTGAAAACAATAGCAATTATTGACTTGGAATCCATATGTCAACACCAGAATTGGACCTAATCAGCTTTGGTAAAACAGTGGCCAACAAAATCAAGCACAAAGTTTTGCCAGTTTTGCTACAATAGACAGCACTAGGTGTAGGATCTGAGTGGATTAAAAACGACAACAATTATCGACTTAGGATCTATGTCAGCACGAAAATTGGACTTGGTTAGCTGTGAAATGGACCTTCATTGCACTTAGACGCTGCTTGAAAAAGTTTAACCAAAGAATCCGAATTGCAGAATGTGACTTGCGTTTAAATTCAACTTAAAGTCAAGGCAGGTCTCGGTTAGATCTATTCTAATCCTGACTTAAGAGACTAGATCACCATAGACTGCATCAGGTGCAGACTGCCAGCTGTTCCGGATCAGAGTTCGATTTGGACTAGAATCGATTCCACGCAGCTGAAAATCATACCCAACTAGTTTGAATTAAATCTCGCTCGGGCTTACGCGCCATTCGAACAAGATTCCCAATGCCAAACGGTTAGATCGGAGAATCTCGGCGCGTGCCCTGAATCCGATTACGCTCGCGTTAAACGCAAATCGATCTTCCCCATACTCGATATCGCGGCTGAACTCTTAACCCCGTTTCACGCGATATTCCAGCCAACTGGATCGCTCTGCGCACTGCGTTTCGACAAAACCAGAAGAGTCTCAAAGGACTGGCGAGTAATTAGCCGAGCTCGAGGCTGGCTGATCGGTGTCTTTCGAAACAGAAGCGGACAGAAGCTAACCCGAGGAATGCGCTGACCGTGAGTTACGTTCAACTGGAATCCAGGGCTTTTCTTCCTCCAACGAACCCAATTAGCGAAACCTCTCGCCTCTGTCCTTTTTAAAGTTTCAAGCGACTCGCGGCCGGCCGACCAGGTCGGCCTCGAACCAGCACCTTCGCGGCTAATTTCTTCTCTTTCGCCCCAGCGTCCCGCTTTTCCCTCTCCGCCGTTTTTCTTTTCTTTTCTTTTCTTTCCCTTTACCGCGTATTTACTTGGAAAATAATGAGCGGTGGCTCCAAGAGCCTCTCGCTATTTCTTTCCGAGCTACCAGTTTCCACGGACGTACACGCGTGCCGTCGAGCCAACGATACTCGGCCGAAACACGCGAATAAGAGACACTGGCAGAAACATCTAAGAGATTTCCGTGTCCGCCTCGCTGCCTCTTCCCTTTTTCCTATTGGGAAATCGGGCCACGTACTTCCACTACGTTTCAGCCGCGCCCCTTACGCTACGCACCGTTTCTACGGCTGCATCTCTTACGATCCATACGACAACTTTTCCAACCCACGTCGAACCTGTCTGCTGTATCGCTGAATAATACGGCAATCTCTGTGTGCGTGTGTGTGTGTGTGATCTTGGATGACGCGAAATTCGAAAGTTTGGGATCGCCATGGAATTTCATGACGTTGCTACAGCGTTGTATAGAAGCTGGCAGTTTGTAAAAATGTCAGGTTACGGAAAGATGCTAATTTACAAAGGTACGATGAAGTATGACGAAGTTTGGACCTGTGGCATTCAACTGCGGAGAATGGCGGACAAATCGCACGTGCAAAAGATAGAAAGTCAACAAGCTAAAATATTACGTGGCATGATAGATGCAGCCTGGTCAGGAGAGGAACGACGACATCCGCGAAGCGTTGCGATTAATTTAACGGCAAACAGTTGCGCCAGCGCGACTGGAGAATTGAAACAACGACATCCTATAGACCCGACATGATCTCAAACTTCGTCATACAAACGTCGTAATTGCGATAACAACATGCAGGCGACTTCTTCCGCGGTTCTTGTCGCTTCACGTAGCCAAAGTCAAATGTTACTTGTTCGAAGAATATCAAACGTTGGCAACTAAGTGATTGCGCATTTTGTCAATGCCATCTAATGACAAATTCCGCAATCACTTAGTTGCCAACCCAATATTTCTGAATATCATGTACAATAGGTAGAAACAGAGAACTGGAAATGGAGGAAGAGAAAAGAATTAATAAGAAAGGATGGAGGAGAAGATGGAAGGAAAATAGGGAAAGATGAATATCCCTGGCTCGTCTTTAGAAGATTGCAGTGTATTCGTTCGGAACGAAACGGTTACGTCAACGACGTTTAGACAATTGCACGGACGCAAAGTACGAGTGAAATGCAGCAAATAATCCTACTGCTTGTAGGTTTGCATCGTTTCCCATAGAATTATACGTTCGTCAGAGAATTCCTCAAGCTTGAGGAAAGTAAGAAACGGCGATTCGTCTCTTGGATTTTATGCAACGGATCTTCTCAAGGGAGCAAGCAACCCTACAGGCCTAGGAAGATAGGAATTTTCTTCTTTTTTTTCTTTCCTACGAGTATTTGGTAAAGGACCAAGATTTTTATGGGCAACCTTACGCGACATGTTGCCTCTGTGCTCATATTTTTTGTACCGAATAAAGTTGCAAACTGAGGCAGCGAGACAACGTTATCTGACTGCGTATGCGGCCAGCTCGTAGCCAGCGGCGAACGTGACTGAATCGTAGGAAGCGAAACATTTTTCTGCCAACTTATACAAAGGTAGATTATCTTCGATGCAGCGTACAATTTTTTTGCGACTTTGAACAATAAGAGAACGACGGCTTGTTAAGAGCGAAATTTTACTTTTCGCTGAAGCAAAATCAACTTGGAATATTTGTAAAAAATTCAACGGATCAGGACATCGAAAAAACTGTAGGCTACGTTGTGAATGATGTTACTCAGTGTAACGTGTAAAAATTCCAAGTTAATCGGATAAAGAGTTTCGGACATGTGGCTGGATGGGCAACGTAGTTTCGAGAGAAACAACGTTTAAAGCCTTCGGTTAATATTCCTCTAAAATAAAATAACACGCTCGTATTTCCTGACTCGAGCATTTTTTAGCATTTCAAAATACCCTTTTACCTACCTGCTGCACATACCAAAATGAGAAAGAAAAAAAAACAGAAAATTTCGATTCCTCGAGGCTCGCACGTGTCTCTGATTCCTTCAAAACCTTCGGTTAAAAGGAAATCCAAGATTCAGGCAGAAAAATCCTCCATTTCCTTCTTAACCTTGTTCTTTGGCAAAGAATTTGTCGATCGTCCCATCAGCCTGTTGTGTTAAGAGTTCAAGAAACGACTCCTTCTTCCTACTTTCTCGTCTCTTCTTTTTCTAGATCACGCTATCACGATGTACAGCAATAATAAAACAAGTTGCAGCTCTTCACGCTCGTGATTGCTCCAAGAAGAGCGCATGATGGCCGACAGGGGACTCGATTGATCGATGTTCGATGTAGGAAGAATAAAAAAAAGAAAGAAAGCAAAAGAAAAAAGGTAAAAAATAAAAAGGGAAGAATGGAAGGCGAGGCTGAAGCAAGAGGCTGAAATACGTCCACGTTTAAACGGAACGAATTGACGAACGATCGACGGATGCCGATAACCTGTCCGGGTACAATGGCCGTGCATCCGGTTCCGGGCTGTATTAAGCCTGTTATCGCGCTCAACCAGCTCGATCCACTGAAATTCGCTCGTCACTGGGAACGGTTCAAAGGAAGAGGGACTTCTTAGGGTTCTCTGGCTGGTCGAGAGCCGATTAAGCCTCGATTGATTGTTGTATCCAGGAAATTATGCTGTCAAGAATTACGTTAAACTGTTTTCTTTTTCCTTTCTTTTCCCATGTTGTTGCCAGGGGAATTTTTACGTTTGATATGTCGCGAAGCTCAACTATCGTTGCGCGATAGCTCGTCGATGATTCTTTGCTTCGTCAGCGGATTATAGCATGTGCGTTAAGTCTTTTTGGATTTACGCGTCGTGTTCTTTTACCGACTGTTGCCTTAGCAGTTTTCCCGTTCGCTCAAAGTCCACGGTCATTTCCTTTTTCATCCAATTGGCTGACTCGCGCGCTGGCTCAGCCAAGCGGCTGTTCGTTTATCGTCTTCGATTTAGCGCTGCCTATTTTCTGCTTCCTTAGCGCGCTTCTTCGAAACGCCGCTTAACGGGGGAATTGGTGTACGTTCGTTTGGTGACGTCGCGGCACTTTCTCTCGGATCAGAAACGTTTGACGCGGTTTGCCTTCGTGTTTCGTCGTATCGTATCTGATCTGCTTGTCTCGGAGGTTGGAGACGGGTAGGCCCTTTGGCAAGGGACTGGTAACAAACTCGAAGGGAGGAACGCAGACGAAACTAACGGAAGCTACGGATAGGAAACAGCTTTGCCGAAAGTAGCTTAGCTGGCGAGCGTCGTTAATCATCCCGGCCGTTGGAACGCAAAAAAAGGGTTTTCACTTGTGCGTGCCGTCGGCCACCGCGGAATAAACTCTGACCTGATCTCTAGCGTCCACTTTATCCACAGGAAGCCTATTAATAGTCTTTCCGATGGCTACGCTTACCAACTGCTAGCCTTCGTATTTTACATCCGCTTGCAGCTAACTGTACGATAGATTCTCCATATTCCTTGGAAATTTTCGGAATTTTCTAATAAATCTTTTAGAAATGATTTAATGAAACGTTTTAATATGTTACGATTTGAAGAAGAAGAAGAAGATGCGAAGAAGATATTGTCAATTCTTTTTTTCTTCAGTAGAGTTAAATCTAGTTTCTTGTTACAGACCATGTTGCATGGTCCACTTTAAACTTCTAACAGTTGTGCACTTGTTAACATTTTTCAGTTGCCCTAGCTTAATGCCATGTTTTACCATGTTACAATTTGAAGAAGAAGGAGAAGATACTGTCAATTCTTCCTTTCTTCAGCAGAGTTAAATCTAGTTTCTTGTTACAGACCACGTTGCATGGTCCACTTTAAACTTCTAACAGTTGTGCATTTGTTAACATTTTTCAGTAGTCCTAGCCTAATGCCATGTCTTGACACGTTACAATTTGAAGAAGATGCGAAGAAGATATTGTCAATTCTTTTTTTCTTCAGCAGAGTTAAATCTATTTTCTTGTTACAGACCATGTTGCATGGTCCACTTTAAACTTCTAACAGTTGTGCACTTGTTAACATTTTTCAGTTGCCCTAGCTTAATGCCATGTTTTACCATGTTACAATTTGAAGAAGAAGGAGAAGATACTGTCAATTCTTCCTTTCTTCAGCAGAGTTAAATCTAGTTTCTTGTTACAGACCACGTTGCATGGTCCACTTTAAACTTCTAACAGTTGTGCATTTGTTAACATTTTTCAGTAGTCCTAGCCTAATGCCATGTCTTGACACGTTACAATTTGAAGAAGATGCGAAGAAGATATTGTCAATTCTTTTTTTCTTCAGCAGAGTTAAATCTATTTTCTTGTTACAGACCATGTTGCATGGTCCACTTTAAACTTCTAACAGTTGTGCACTTGTTAACATTTTTCAGTTGCCCTAGCTTAATGCCATGTTTTACCATGTTACAATTTGAAGAAGAAGGAGAAGATACTGTCAATTCTTCCTTTCTTCAGCAGAGTTAAATCTAGTTTCTTGTTACAGACCACGTTGCATGGTCCACTTTAAACTTCTAACAGTTGTGCATTTGTTAACATTTTTCAGTAGTCCTAGCCTAATGCCATGTCTTGACACGTTACAATTTGAAGAAGATGCGAAGAAGATATTGTCAATTCTTTTTTTCTTCAGCAGAGTTAAATCTATTTTCTTGTTACAGACCATGTTGCATGGTCCACTTTAAACTTCTAACAGTTGTGCACTTGTTAACATTTTTCAGTTGCCCTAGCTTAATGCCATGTTTTAACATGTTACGACTTGAAGAAGAAGGAGAAGATACTGTCAATTCTTCCTTTCTTCAGCAGAGTTAAATCTACTTTCTTGTTACAGACCATGTTGCATGGTCCACTTTAAACTTCTAACAGTTGTGCACGTGTTAACATTTTTCAGTAGTCCTAGCCTAATGCCATGTCTTGACACGTTACAATTTGAAGAAGATGCGAAGAAGATATTGTCAATTCTTTTTTTCTTCAGCAGAGTTAAATCTATTTTCTTGTTACAGACCATGTTGCATGGTCCACTTTAAACTTCTAACAGTTGTGCACTTGTTAACATTTGTCAGTTGCCTTAGCTTAATGCCATGTTTTAGCATGTTTACCTTATTACGATTTGAAAAAGAAGAAAGTAAATAAATAAGAAGAAGGTGCGAAGAAGATCGTCAATTCTTTGTCGTTTGAACAGAGTTGCATTTAGTTTCTTATAGATCGTATTGTACGGTTCGCTCTGCACTTCGAACTGTGTGCATGTATTAATTTCTTCGAGTTGTGCAGGTTAACTTCTACCACGTTACCATTATTTCAAGAAGAAGGAAATAAATAAGTAAGGAGGAAAAAATTCGCAGAGCAGTCGAAGACAACGGGTAGAGGGATTAAGAAAGGCAGCAGGGATTAACGAGCTCGCCGTGGAGCATCGAGATAACAAGACCGGAAGCTTCCGTGGCGCCGTTTCCGTGGACCAGACAACGCCGGCCATTATTATCGCGCTGTTTTCTTCCCGACTGCTTACGACAGTTTTTAAGCAAACGACTCTCGCCTTTCTTTCTCCAATTTTCTCCGAGATACGATAATCTTGTTTCAACCCCGGTAATCCTTCAGCGGAAACTTCGTCCTCCTATTTTTATTGCTTCTGCCACAATCCAGAGAGACGCTTGCTCGACTAACACGATTAACCAAAGCAAACCTTCCGATGAAATATCGTCTCGTACTTTTTTTTATATGCAAGAAAAATGTCTTCGTCCTTAGATTCTCATTACGATAAACACCCTAACGTCGGGATTTCTTTAAAAAGTGTGTGCCCAAAACGTGTGGAAAAAGATAAACGACGACGAGTATACTCGTCGAAGGCGGAATACGCCTGGCTGTTCTAACAGAATTAAGTTGTAACGAAACGACTGTTTTGTCTTTTCATTTTATTACTGCAGTTTATTGCAATTACCAAATTGCAATTTAAGCAGCAAATTGCGACTACTTCTATCTCGCGACGAGTATACTCGTCGAAAACAGACGACTGGTTCGGAATTATTAGTCGAGCAAAGTCTTCGTTTTTGGATTTGCACTCGATGACCATTTTCCCATCGCGCCTATAAGAAACTCCTTCAACACTGCGCTTCTTACGAGACAGTGAAAAGCGAAATTGTATTCACTCGTCTTTTATTATTTTTTTTTTTTCCAGGTCGATATCTCTACTTTCGCTTTCTTTCGCGTCGATAGTTGTACGTCTAAATCTAATTCATCTTCGCCGCTGTTTGTATCGAAACTCTCACTTCTGTCTTTTCGTTTCGTCGTTATGTTACCAGGTAAATAAAAAAATAAGAGAGTCGTATCCGACGCGTTTCCTGCGATTCTTCAACGCGGTCTGCCTCGCATATATTCTTCTTATAATGCTACACTAATCAGCTTATGCATCCTTCCAGATAACGAAATATCACGGTACGTTGTATCATACAAACGCTATGCTCGATTTCTAAAAAGAGAACCACGCTTTGTCGCTATCTCCTGTTACAAAGAGGTGTCGACACCACTGTCAACATTTATTTACCAACTAACGTTCTCTCACAGCGTATCTGAACATCTCTCTCATTTCTTTATTTGTTCGTTCATTTTTTTTATTTTCATAGAACGCGAAGGTTTTCACTTCGAGAAACCTTCTTTCTTCCATCGCAGGTGTTCTACGCTCGTATTTTCTTACGATTGTTCGATCGTTAACGCTAACCTTACGAGAAACGTCCTTGCGGTCAAATGTCCGATTTTAAAATTTAACTCGAAATTGCACGCTCGTCCAACTACATGTAAATTCCTATATTAACAAAAATTGAGAAACTGATTAATCGGATAATATAAGAATTTGCATAAAGTTATTAAAGAACGTACGATGTTAAATTGCTAAGGTTAGCGTTAAACTGTCGAATAATTAATGGGAGCTAATATTACGACAAAGTACGGCTGCTTCGCTTTTGCGCGACGTTAGTGCGGAATAAAAAGAAGGCAATTTAATTGGAAATTTTGTCGCGCTATCTACGCAGGATTCTTTGGCCAAGGCGTACGAGCAAAGGGCTTTTATCAGAGTCGTAGAATCGTCGACTGACTAAGCAACGTACAGTCAGCGAAATAATCCAACGGGGATCGAGCAAACGTCATCTTCCTTGGGATTGGTAGGACGAAGCGCGTTGGCTGCGAGAATCAAAAGTCACAAGAGCCGTGGAGAAGTAAAGATAACTGCGAATCGAGGGTTTCTCAGGACCAACCCTCGATTCTTCCCTCGGGAACGACATGGCCGGAAACGATTATCCAGAACATGGCTAGTCTGGCTTAGGGTTCCACAGGGCCCGTCTTCGTCTCCAGTCGATTGTCATTTCCAAGATTTCGTATCTTACTAATCTAACCAAACCTACGATTCTCTTCTGTATCTTTTCACGTAGACCGACATCTGAAATTACCAGCTTTCTTCCACATAGAACCGAGCAAACTTTGAATCTTGGGCAGAAATTAAAAAGAAAGAAAGAAGGAAATGAGACGATCGATGAATATCGAGCACACTGTAGACAATGATAGTTCTCAATGTCTCCGATTGGAAAGTATGCAATATGTTGAGAGCGACAAAAGTTTCACTTCCAATGTTACTTCGAACGTGATTTCCAAGCGGCGCACAGTTGTGATTAAAAAGATATATTTAAAATAGAAAAATAATCCAGAGATTATTAATCTGTATATTCTATAAAAAGATAAAATGATCTAAAAGTTTAAAATAATTCAGAGACTGGATATGAAGCGAAAGCAAGTCGAAAATGTAATTAATAAAATACGATTTTTCCGTTTAAGGGTTCGTTTTCAAGGAAACAGAGCTCGAGCAATTGTAACTACTTTTTACGCACGACGAGTATACTCGTCACGAAGCAAAACATTGTCGCCCTTCCGCGACGAGTATACTCGTCGGCAACGTTTTGCGTTATGACGAGTATACTCGTCGGCAATATTTTGCGTTATGACGAGTATACTCGTCGGCAATATTTTGCGTTATGACGAGTATACTCGTCGGCAACGTTTTGCGTTATGACGAGTATACTCGTCGGCAATATTTTGCGTTATGACGAGTATACTCGTCGGCAATATTTTGCGTTATGACGAGTATACTCGTCGGCAACGTTTTGCGTTATGACGAGTATACTCGTCGAGAACGGCTAACTGGTCAATCGGTTAGTGGGCTAACGGGCCAAAAATCAGTTGGCCGCATATCTGCCAATGGCTGGGTGAAATATGTCATTGGAAAGTCGTACGCCAGGTGGAGAAATCCCTCTACCCCGATTTTTGTCAATAGCAGCTGCTAAATTTGTAAGTTTGCGCAATGCCAACGTAAGAGGGAGGATGATCGCGACGAGAGTTGGTCGGCGATCGATGTCTCGTGAAAGGTATTTGGCTTCGGCAGTCGGAGGGAAATCCGGCGATTGTGGAGGAAAAGGCGATGCTCTGAAATGGTAGGTAGGAGAAACCGAGAGAAAGATAGGTCGTAGGTTGGCATTAAAATTCAAATATCACGGCCGAGGAGGAGCCGTCTCCGCTTTGAGGTCCGCGGAGCACGCCGGCCCAATATGAATACATTACAACGTGTTTGCATCCAACCCCAGGCCCGGTAATGCCTTCTATTAGAATCATGCTGGCGCATTTTAATACCACGACCCTGGCCCTCTACCTTCGTGTTGCAAATTGCCAGTCTGTTCCCTTCCAAATATCGACCACGTCACGTACCAAACGGAATCCGAACGACGACCAACCAGCTCCAGGTGGAACGGACAGTTTGCGCGAGCGAGACGAAAATGTTTCACGGGGTTCGCCATCGTTTGCACCGGTTTACCTTATGAGCATACGTACGGGCCACACACGGTGGCTAGTTTTGCGAGATTTCGGCGCCGATATGTCGCGCCGTGTCTCCGAACCTGAGAGAAAAATTTCCTGGTTCCTACGAGCTTACCGTGGCCTTGCTCTCGGACGTGGAACAGGAAGGTTGCAAGGTTACGGGTATTCGCCGTATAACGCGGTAATTGGAGGTTGAAAATAATAGTCGCGTCTCGCGAAACCGCGTTACACGAGGCGAAGAATTAACGCGAGAACGATAGTTAAGATCGCTACAGTCGACAAAAGTATTTACAGATACTATTTCTTGGAGATTAAGAGAGAATCGTGTATTAAAACAATCGATATTTGATTTAAGCGTAATTGATTGCATTGGATAAATTAATTGAAATAATTAATTAAGCCGAACGAAAATTAATTAACCATATTAATATTATTCGCGTGGATCAGTCGACTGCGGAATTTAGCTTCGGGAATGTCTCGTGACGTTAGGTCGTGGAGCCTGTGAATAAATACAGCCGACGAGTATACTCGTCAAACGCAGTTAATTGATCATTTCAGGCGTTAAAAATGTCATAGGTTTTATATGAGGAAAATTTGCACGGTTGCTGCTCGTCTATGACGAACGAGCAAAGAGTTTGCTACTCGACGAATTAAAAATAAGTGAAAAGTTTCGGTATGAAAAAATTCCTTGCGCCGATACGAAGACGACGCATCGCGGTTGCTCGACTAAGCAACGTCGAACGACGGTGTCTCCCTTTAGAAACTCTCCTCACGTTCCTTCTTGTAGTTACAATTGTCAAAAACGACGAGCGATAAAAGATGATGTTATTTATTAAAAAGTAGAAAAAGTTTTCCAAGGGCGTTATACGGTTGAGATTCTTTAAAATACTCGAGAAGCTTCGGTCGATGTCTGTTTATTCGCTGGGAAGGAGCTGGGAATTCTCAAAAGATCTATCTGATTCGTTGAATGAGAATTGCGTGAAAATGAATTAAAAATGGGAATTTCGGCAGAGTACAAAACGCTTAAAACGTAATTTTCTCTGCAATTAGAAAACAGCAACATATACTTTCGAGACATCTATCGAAAGAATTTTCTCAAATTCTATTTGATCGTCGCGCGTACGAGATTATTTCGAATATTCGCGAAACGAAGGAGGAGAAAGCGGGGGATCGAAAGGATTCTTTAAAACTGCGAGAAGCTATTTTCGACGTAATAGCGATCTATGCGAAGCGTGCGAATCGCTAGAAAAATCCACGTAACAGGGAATTGATGCACAGCAAGGAGAATTGCAGGCTAGAAGCGGCAATCAGCCACGGGCGAGTGACTCGACGCAAGGACATAATTGGCATCCGCGTTATCATTAGCCAGGGAGTCTGCTACACGCATAAATATTCATGAAGGGAATTAGCCCGGACGGGAAATTGCACCGTGTCGATCACATTGATTCGCCAACTCTGTTTACACTTTTAATCGACCGAAAAATCCTCCCTTCTCGTCCAACCTGTTCAAACCTCATCAAAATTCCCTGGCAACAAACAAAACAGCGGAACAAGAACACAGAGACGAAACGCAAGGGTAAACTATAAACAAAATATAGTCGCAAAACACTGGAATCGTTTGCAAGTAAAATATCCCAAAACACAGATCCAACGAGATTCCTACCGTTTCCTCTTCCAACTCTATCAAACCTCTTCCTTAAAAAGGATAAAAATACAAGAGAAGAGCGTAGCAGGAAGAAACGCAGCGACAACCGTGGCAGATATAATTTCAAAGCGTGAAAGAGACGCGGCGAGTCCGTGGTCCGAATCGCGAGAAACAAGATAAAGTCCAGTTACAGAATCCAACGTCGGAGAAACAGTGGCCAAATTCGTCGCTAATGACCTAACGGTACACGGCCAGGTAAAAACCGGCTGGTAAAGCCAATTAAAGGCAAATAACGACGATGATTAGAAAAGAAAGAAAGAAAGAAAGAGCGCGGTGTGCTTGTTAAAATGGAATAAAAAAAAAAAACAAAAAACAAAAAAACAAAAAAATAGGAAATATTGTCCGAGAGGAAGAAGACGCGATCGCGACTAACGTTTCGCGTTCGTTTTCACGGTACGATACGCGTGGCCTTTTAAAAATTCCTCGCTCGACCCATTATTCCCCGTAACGCGTTACTTTAACGTTCAAGCGACCCGTTCATTATATTAATTACACTGGAAACATGGTCCGAGCTCGCTCGTTAACCCCGTAGCTCATTTCATAATACGAAATCGTGATACTGTATGCCAACAAGAGCCACTGGCGCAAGGTGCGAAGGAATAAAAAGAGGCCGAAGAGAAAAGACAAGGGGACGAAGGATACGGTGCGAAGGTATTGGCTTGGCAACTAAGCGATCGCGGGTGTTGTCGTCAGGCGGTAATGGCCCTTGTGCAACGCACGGCTGACTATTATTTTGCCAGGTGGGCGATCCAAAAGGAAAAGGGCGAGGCGAGCGAGGAAGAAATGAATTTGACCGACTGTGATCAAAGTTGGAGAATTAAAATGTGCTATGGGAACGGAGGCTAAGCGTAGGATTTTCCTCGCCGAAGGTGGCGGAGTGTCGCGTTTCTCCGCGTTGTCAGATTCGATCGGAAGGCGAGAAAATTGCGAGTTTCGTGGGCGAACGAGGGGACATATTTTTGCAACTGGTAAAACCTTGTCGAAGGAACCTGGGAAAGAACGGTGGGCTATGGGGAACGTACGGAGAAAGGAGGAAGTTGGAGAAATGGAAAAACTGATACGCGTAAATGTACAAAGGAAGATCAGCGATTGGTTGATTTGGAAAATAAGCAGACGAGGCGGAGTGAAAGTACGCTAGCGATCGGCTTTTCCAGAGTTTCGAATCTGCTATTGGAATCTGGGCTAAGCCACGAATTTTCCCGACTGAGAGAAAATCCGCGCGATTTTTCACCGTGGCAGATTCTATTCGTCGAGCGAAAGGCGGATCAGAACAGGAAAGCTGGAAAAATGGAAACATTCTGGTGTATAGATTTAGCGGCTTGACTCGAGTAACACACCTAATTGATGCACTTTGAATATAACGTGTTTCAGCAAGGACAGTAGCAGCAGCGCGTAGATCGGCCGACGATACATGGAAAATATCAGCTGTAGTTACTCGATAATTTTAATGATATGCACAATTAAAATTACATTATGTGTCTATACTTAACATTTTACATCCATCATCATCCATCATATCATACTACAGTTCTGCCAAGTACATTATACTTTAACTCGCCTAATTGGAGTCCTCCCACTACGAGTTTTTATACAAAGTATCGCGTTTCTTTCCTTTTTCTTTTTTTTTTTTCTTTTTTAAGTCTTTGACAAGGTCTGGCGAAAGGACAAATTATAACACGCTTGTATCTCCGACGAGAGACATAGAGAAACGTATTTAATATCTTTCTGATAATTACGTTATATGCGACGAACGATGAATCCAGCAATTCGTCTGAACTGCAGTGTCGGAAATTTTCATAAAACCGCAATATTCTTTTGGCTAAATTTCATAATTATCTGCTTCTAATGACAAATTTACGTAGGATGGCATTTTGACGAAACTATTTAGAAAAGAAGAGCACGTTTCCGCCAACGATAGATATAACATTTATGCTTCAAAATTTAACCCAAAGCAAAACGCGAAATTTCTATAAATCCGAGCTTTTCACATAAATAAAATCAACGTTAGCGATCGTTTCTTCGTCGTTTGCTTATTAACAGTTCGCACAGTTGGCATTCTTTCCACGTGAGAAACGTGATTCGGCATTGATAAATCAAATTTTCCAGCGTTTCCTTTATCAATACGCTAATCATATCGCTAATGGAATTATATTACCTGCGATTGCCATAAACTTTCATCGTGATTATTCCCCGGACATTTGCTACGGAATTGCATTGGAACCTGCGAAGGCTGACCACGTGGAAACCTCGATATTCTTTTCACGTGGCCACTGTTTCATGCGTCTCAAAGTGCGAATCGAAGCTACTGAGATACGTATGATTCTATGTGTTAGATTAGAGAGGATTGGAAAACAGAGGAATGTAAACTGTTGAGTTAACAGTCTGGTGTGGAAGAAGGTGAGACGCGTGCAGCTGTGTATCGATAAATATCCTTGAAATCGTTTATTGAATAAATCTAAAACTATTTAATATGAATTCCAAGTGTAATCTTAGCGGCCCTTTACTTTTATTTCAGCAATTAAGATGCACAATTGCCAACAGATATGATGCGCGGACACGTAACTAGAATGGAATAATTATGAGATTTCTTATGGAGAAAGGCACGATGTAAAAATTTCTCAACTTCGTTAGAAGCAATTCGGTTCGGTTCTGGAGAAACGTACGATTGAATTCTTCAAGATGCGAAATAAATGTCCGAGTAAATTGAAAAATGTAAAAGATAACGTCTGTTACATCGCATTGCCTCTTACTTGCTTCTTATTTATCAACGCAATTAGCGTAGTCACTGAGCGACTCGGTTCTAAACGATACTCGTAGAAAGGTTGTAGAGGCGAGCGACGGTTCTACACGCTTGCAACAAGTAAAAATGGCCTCTTTATAAAGCGAGCAGCCTCTCACGGATGGTTGTACGCAGGCTGCAACGCTCGACAAAAATTGCCAAGCCCTAACACATCGTCCTTTCCCTTTTCCGCGCCGGATCGTTTTCCTTTCGCCGGCGTACGAAGGCCACGCTCGCCGATCGTCCACCGACAATTCCAATTCTTTTTCCAACCATCGTTTCCACGTACACGTCGAGGTGTTCCGCGCAGTTTAAACAGAGCCAACGACCTACACTTGTCTCCATATACGGTTTTCTCGCGAGAGAACGTGTCGTTCTTCCTCGACCGTGTACCTCTTATTAGGAGATCTTGTCGCTGTCGGTTGAAACTGCGTGAAAAAAGAAGAAAAAAGAAAGGGAGCTGCTCGACATTGGCGGTTGGCGGGGAAATTCGTTTCCCTTGGAGAGAAACCGTGTACTGTTTACAGGGGACAAGATTTATAAGTTGCTTGCGTAATTCTCATTGAAATTCTGATTTATCCGTTTGTAAATAGAAAGGCGAGGGGAAGCGTGCGAAAAATCGCGGATAGGTTCGCAGGAATTACGTTGGCTTTGTGTTACGGGACGCGAAGGTGCGGCAAGAAGCGGCGGAAATCGGTTTACCTGACGTGCTGACGACGAAATCTTATTTCGCCGCAGCGCGCGCACGTTGCAAACAGGCGATCTACTTTTCGCGGAAATACAAAAATGTGAAACGCGTGTATCATTGTGTGATACGACGGTGCGTTCCAGCGAATAAATTGCGTTGTCAGGTTGCTCTACCGTGATAAAATGACTTGACGCAGAGTGACGATCAATTATTCAAACGTGATCCGCCAGAATTCAGTAGAATAGAAGCAAGTGGATCTCGCGTGCTAGCGAATAGTCTGTGTAAATATACCACGGAATAACCTGCGTCGCGTTAATGCAATTGAGCATATATCGAGTGAAATCGTGCGAGACTGTGTGGTCGTTAAATTAAACCGAACGACCTTATGGGAATTTTATTTATCGAGATTTACCGATACTTTCGAGAGCCCTAAGTATAGAATTTTAAATTTTGTCCGAAGATTCGAGTGTTTACAATTTCTTAAAAATTGAGACTCAAACACCACCATTCAAAAATAGAAATATCAGCAGAAATGGGAAATAGACGTTGAATGGAACGAATAGGTTGGAGTAATACAGAGTAGTAGTGAGTAGAACCGAGTAGATATTATGCACAATCGGGTAATCTGAGTGGAAGTGAATAGACATCGAGTAGAATTAAGTAGACCTCGAATAGAACTGAGTAGACACTGAGTAGAATTAAATGATCTAAATCGAATGAACCAAGTTAAACCGAATGACCTCTGAGGGATTCCATTTATCGAGATTTATCGATATTTTCGAGAGCCTTCAGTACGTAGAGTTTTAAATTTTGTCCGAAGATTCGAGTGATCATCCAACGATAGAAATATCAACAAAAATGGGAAATAGACGTTGAATGGAACGAATAGGTTGGAGTAATACAGAGTAGTAGTGAGTAGAACCGAGTAGATATTATGCACAACCGGGTAATCTGAGTGGAAGTGAATAGACATCGAGTAGAATTAAGTAGACCTCGACTAGAACTGAGTAGACACTGAGTAGAATTAAATGATCTAAATCGAATGAACCAAGTTAAACCGAATGACCTGTGAGGGATTCCATTTATCGAGATTTATCGATATTTTCGAGAGCCTTCAGTACGTAGAGTTTTAAATTTTATCCGAAGATTCGAGTGATCATCCAACGATAGAAATATCAACAAAAATGGGAAATAGACGTTGAATGGAACGAATAGGTTGGAGTAATACAGAGTAGTAGTGAGTAGAACCGAGTAGATATTATGCACAATCGGGTAATCTGAGTGGAAGTGAATAGACATCGAGTAGAATTAAGTAGACCTCGACTAGAACTGAGTAGACGCTGAGTAGAATTCAACGATGTAAATAGAACTAAGTAAACGTTGAAGAAACATCGAATAGATAAACTGAGCAGAGTTAGGTATCTGAAACAGGCTTTGAGTAGACTTAAAAACAATCAACGATATTAGATCCACGTCACCTAAGTACAATCGAGTGGACGTCGCGTAGAATTAACGAAACCTTGAACAAAATCTAGTGAAACCGACGAGGACAAATTTCAACGCGATAAACAGATCTTTGTCCCGGGTGGAAGAATAAAATTCTTGGAGAATAAAGTGGGAGGAGGGGCGAGCCAGGCCCAAGTGTCTCGCGACGTTGGCGAGCGAGCCAGACTTTAATTAAATTTCGCTCGGACGAGTGATAAATATTCAGCGATGTAAGGAATTCCTGTCGGTCTTAAACGTCGTGGAAAACGGCCTCGATAAAACGCGTAATTTCCCTCATGATCCCGAAATAATGGCTTATCGCGGCATCACCGCAATTTAAAATACCGACTGTCGCTTTTACGAACCAGGCGTCTGATAATCGCGATAAACAGGACGTCTGGAAACGCATTTAACGGCGATTTCTGCACAGGCCTCGGCGTGTCCTACGCTCGCGATTAACCCGTCAAGTATATTACCAACCAAAGCCTCCCATTTTCTCGCCCCATGAAGCATTAGACCAGCTCGCAATCACATACTACGCGATCTTTCAAGACCGTGATATCTTTCAGCAATTTCGTGACTTATCGAATTTTTCAGAGTTAAGATCTACCATGACCGAAGCTTTATCTACCAAGGCTTATCGAATCTTTCGAAAGTTTCTTCGTGATTTTAGAAATCATGCTCGAGGTGATTCCAAGTGCCCCACGGCACGCTACTACTCATTTACCGTGTTGCTTACGTATTACGTATCTGTGTTACAATGTACATATTAGGTCGTCCGAAAAGTTGCTTTCGTTCTAGAAGGAAACGATGGATGCACAACATTTTCCGTTTTATATTATTTTATCGAATTTTACCGAAACACGCGTCTGTAAAAGAAAGACACTTTCCGGACAGCCTGATATTAACGTGTAAATGTATTTTCCACGTATTCTCAACACTTTGGGCAAACGCATCTGAAGATACGTTGGAAATCGTTCAGACTTTGCAGTCCCTGTCGAGATTTAAAAAGAAACGTACTACAAAATCGGAACAAAATCTCTTAACAATTGAGATTGCAACACCAATCGCCATTTCTATCATCCAACGACAGAGCCGTGGACAAAAATGGGAAAAGCTGGAGCGATCGCGCTGCAGACACCTGAGATTAGCGATCGTGCGAAAACCAATTCCCTGCGCGACGTAAAACGTTAACAAACAGCGGCCGCAAGATACGAATGATCGATAAACATGAACTCGTCTTATTTTCCAACGGCCATTCCTCCCTACGACATTTCTGTCCGAGATGGAAGCTATTGCTCCAAAGCATGCTATATATCGCGACGATACAGAAGAGGAGACGTATCGCGAACAGGAATTTACACGCGACCATAACTTCGTTTCCTAGACGTTTTATTTTCGTTGAAGGCGACACACGTCGTTCCCTTTTCTGTTCGAAAAATAGACGAGTGAAGAGAGGGGATTGGGAATAGGTGTAATCTGAAAACGGAAACCGCGACGAAACAAGCGGAAAACGCAAGAGTCGGATAAGAATCGAGGACAACGAGAAGGGAAACGCATTCTTGCGCCTTTCGAAGAATAAATGTACGAACCGGTCGATGGCGTTCGCTGGCCGCGCCAGCTGTTTATTTTCCAGATTGCGGCCATTCGTCTGGCCCCCAAACAGCACGGTAAATTCCCCGGGCGCAAATGGCCCTTCGTAAAACGCGTTCGACGCCAGATATATTTTGTCAATTATAAAATCGTGTGCCCGGCGAAATACCGAATTCAGCAAGGGATTTCCTCTAAATCGACCGCGTCTCTATTACTTGGCATTTTTCTACCGATTTTTAGAAAAATCCAACGGTCCATCCAACTTACCGCCCTCTGTAGAAACGTTAGCAGCCAAATGCTTTCCAGATTTCATGATTTAGGTTAAACGTTTGTCAGACCATGCTCGGTCGTTTCTATATCTTCTTTGCTTTTCGATTAATCTTTTAGCTATAGATAAAACTTTGGATAACGGGTGTCTATCGGAGTAATTGTTTCTCTTTAGAAACGTTTCGAAAGAAACGAAACGGAGAGGATTTATGTTTCTTGTTTCGCGTTAAGATACAAATCTATCGAAGCTACTACCCTTTAAGTATAATGTTAGCTAGATTGAAATAACTAAATATAATTAACACTAGAACTACCATACAAGTGAAATTGACTGGTTTTACAATTTTATTTCAAAATTCCTACTTCACGTTATACTTTTTTCCACAATGATGTAATGACTTTCGCAACGATAACAAAAAGAATAATATGATGAATTTTATTTTCTTTCTTATGTATTGGAACTGGAAATAATTTTGTATTACGGCTACTTATACCAATGGCAAAACGCTAGAAATACCACAGCAATCAAAATGGCTGGTTCTACAATTTTATAAATGTGTCAGGCCTCGTTCAGAGATCCCAGGTGGATTAATAATAGCGAAAATGTACTACATAACATGGAATTGCTTCTGTAAGAAAGTAATAAATCAATAAATATACAAATATTCTATGATTACGTACTTTTTAAACCAGTCATTTTCACTGGTTTTGGTAGAAATAGCTTCGCGTTAACTATCGGTAGTTCCAGTGTTAATTAGCCGCTAAATATAATTTCAATTACAGCGTCGTGCGAATAACGCGCCTTCCTCAGCGCGATGCAAGCTTCCTAAAGGCCAGTTTCTTTTCCATTTTCAACGAAACGTGGAATTAAGTATGCGATTAACGAAGTAAGTGTACGATCGTGGTCTAAAGAAATCAGGTAGCAAAGATCCGTGCAAAATCTGCCGAAACATATACAGCGGAACTAACGCAATCCCCAAGTTGCAAAGTATTAAATCGGCAACTAAGTGATTGCGGATATTCTCATTAGGTGGTATTGACAAAACCCGCAATCACTTAGTTACCAAGCCAATAAGTACACTCTTCCCAGCAACTATCGCTCGACATTACGTTTTCCTGCAACTGTCGTGAGACTCGTCTGCCGTACGCGATCTATTGCACGAGAAAAGCCGAGTAATTTGAACCGAGAAAACACGGTGAGTGGCGGGAAGATAAAAAGAGCTAAGCCGAAGAAGGGGATTTTCGAGTGCGCCACGGATGACTTTTCGCGCCTACGCGACCAAACGCGCCAATTTGCATGCGTGCACCAACACGTACGCCTGTCTAATGCGCGCACGCGTGCATCAGAATAAATGTATTTACCCAAGGGTAGAGGATGTACATGGACCCAGCAGAGTGTACGGAGAGAGGCTGTGATCGACAACGAGGGACAGAGAAACAGAGAGAAACAGAGAGAGAGAGAGAGAGAGAGAGAGACAGGCTAAATGATAGAGCAAGCATAGGCCGAGGAGTGCCATCGAATATATTGCGTTACAAGCACGACTATCGATTCGCTACCAGCTATCAGCTTTCGTTGCTAGGCGATATCTCGATGATATCCGCCGGCAACGACTCCTCCAGAGTCGAAGCCGTAACAACCAAGCTTCAGTCACGAGATCGTAAATCCTCGGTTCTAAAAATCGAGCCTCGGGGTTGCCTGGTATAGTCGCCAGATACCAATTCCTCGACTCTGAAAGCTAAGATTCGGATGACTGTCAGGTCTTAAATTCGATTGGGAGATTTCACGTGGACGACTTGTTGTGAGCGCAGAAATGAAAACAATTTTTCTTTATTATTTAATTTGTACTTTACAATTTGCCCAGCTGGACATTTGCTAAATTTTTCTAACTCAATTGCTAAATAACAGGTGGATGGCTAACCCCAGAGGGATACCATCTTCCAGTTTCACTATTTCATTTCTTTAATGAGGTCAGTGAGGTGTTTTATTTTTAGTCTTCTTTCTGTGAGAGTTTTGTGCGTTTCAGCGGTCAGCTGGTTTGGATGCGTTGCCGTTCTTTGCTTGTGTTTCTTTGCGAACCTGCCGATTTCTTCTTTCACCGTTGGAATTTTTAAGTCTTTGCGTATATCCTCGTTCCTGACATACCATGGGATGTTGACTATTGTTCTCGGTATCTTCGATTGTAGCGACTCTGGTTCATTTATGTGGCAAATGAAACAATGTTGCTCCTTTTGTCGTATAACGTGGACTACACGCAAATGGCTCTATCGTAGCGTACAGTCTAAGAGCAATTTCCATTTCCATATTTTCCAATAATTCTAATATAGTAATCATGAGCATAAATAATTGCTATTATTGAGATATGCATAATTGTGTGTGCTGGACCACGATTGGCCACGTATGTGAATATAAGTGTGTGCAAGTATATGTATGTGTGCGCGGCGTCTCGAAAAACAGATGAATGCAACGGAGCCGTTGGCTGTGTGGTATGGAAGATGGTGAGACAAGGAGAGTGCCGAGACGCGTGCAAATACGTATCCACGAATATCTTGTCAATCACATATTAAATAAATCTGAAGCTATTTTAATATGAATTCTAAGTGTAACCTTAGTGTTCCTTAACTTTTATTTCGGCAATTAAGATCCACAATTCTCAACAACTATGTCAGCGTAAATCGTCTCTGTATAAAACGATGCGAGTGTCATTGACCGATAGACGCTGAAATATCAGCAATTTTACAGCAATTCTTTTATAATTTTATAGCAAAATTATGAAATATTCTTGTGTAACGAAGATAGAAAACACGTCTCGAGAAAATATATCCTCTGCCTTTATACGAGTTTTATCCGATCAATCAATCTCTCAATTTTCGTTAATATGAGAATTTACATAAAGTTTTATTGCCTACAGTTTTACATGAAATTTTGAAATCCGTCGATTCACCTCATCGAGCCTGGTAAGATTAGTGCTAAGGACAAACACGTTTGCCACCTACGTGCGCTTGAAGATTTAAACGAATGGCAGACTCGGTTCTCTCTACGACTGAAACACACACACGTTTTTCTACGAATAAAATTCCTTTCCTGATGAATTTTCACCACACTAGTGGAAGAAATCGAACGTTTTCTCATACAGAACAATGTGACTTCAATTATTGTGCAAAGTATTCTCATCCTTTTCCTTCTTCTTTTTTCTTTTTATACACATACATCTCCTACTCCTTTCTACTTTCTTTCTTTTCTACTTTCTTCTTCTTCTGTCCTCTGTGTTTACTCAAAGAGTTTACCCTAAATAAATAAATGAATGAATAAATAAAAAAGTAAATATTCTTCACAGCAGTGAAAAGCGAGGAAGCCTATTACTCGACCCAATATAATAGCACGAGATTGAAGCTTCCTGTGCTTATCTTCTCGTAGCTTTTCACAATTTACTGGTCCGTGTGGCTGGCGCGCCAACTCTAGAATTTTACCAACGCTGCGAGGTAGCTACATCGTAGACACAGACATTTCCCTGTAGGGACGTTTATTCGACCCGGTTCAAGGATCAAGGAATCAGGAAGAAAGCTAATTTTCGACCCACCCGGAAATGGAAGACCAAGCTCCCTTTCGGCAGCGAGAACGAGCCGGCTGAAATGGTCCAGCGGACAAGGACGACCAGGTCTAATCGACCTTCGGCACCGGATCGTTGGCCGGAGGAATTTTAAACGCCGACGTCGAGAATGTGCTCTGTTGCCTCTCTCGCGATAATCGCCATCCTTGGACCTCCCCGTCGAAACTACAGTCTGCTGTCCGACTATCGTTACGCTTTCAGCGTAGCAAGGGACATTCTTTGAAATTTCACCGGCTGAAAATAAAAACGCGACGGGGAGAATGTAGATGGAATGTAAATAACTGGGAGAGAAACAGGGCAGAACTGGAAATACCAAGGGGAATCGGTTTATCTATCATCTTGAACATCCCCACAGGCGAAGAACGAAATCGCTTTCACCTGCGATCGATTGCCTAATTATGCCAGCGAGGTACTCTGCGTGCCTCGAACCAGGTTGCTGAATTTGTCCGCGTGATAAATTTCAGAAAAATCCAAATGCAACCAGTGTTTTCGTAGTAGGGCCAGCGTTTAATTAACTAATTTTAATTTGAATTTTCAAATTTAATTTTAATTTGATCATGCGTGAACCTCGCGTTCTCCTTCTTCGATTAATTTTCAATTGGATTTTTCCATCTTTCCCGAGCGTAAAACGTCCATATATTTTTATTTCCATTTGTCTGAGCGTTTTCCCAGCGTTATGTATGATTACGACTATGTGAAATAGGATAATATCGGAAAAAGTTGCAAAAGAAGAAGCAAGAAGAGATTTAGGGAAGAAATAAGCAGCGATCACGAAGCCAGCCAAAGTTATTTATTAATTTGAATTAATTAACAAAATCCTAAAGTCTGTAACTCGACGATCTTTCCCGGTGAAACGTCGATGGACCTGTTCCGATCTCGAAAAATATTTATACTTTGTGAGCCATAGAAAAAAGCTTGCAAAAATTCGGTCGCTAATTTAGCAAAAAAAGCAACCACTTGACGGGGAAATACGAGGGGAAATTAAAAGGTAAATTATTTATCCGAGTCCTGAAGAGTTAATATCGCCAACTTTCAGCTGATCGACGAACGTACTCGAATCTCGAGTATCAAGAAGGCGAACTCCGCTCCGAAAACAGTTTTCAACCGTCTCTTAAATCCACTTTAACTTCTATCAATTTTTGCGAAGCGTAATTCTGTTTGTAATTTTGCAGGGGCGAAACGAAGCGAAACGAAGGAGAAGAGTGGCTGGAGGAGGAAGCGTAACGCGCAACTACGCGGTAGCAGCCAGCAGCCTCTCGTTAGACGGTACAATTAAAGATCTCGTTATTTTCAGCCGCGAGAGCCGCGGGAAATTAAACGTTTCGAGATTACACGACGCCACTTCCATCTCGAAATTATTGTCCCCACGATCCGATTTAGTTGGCGCGATCTTCAACATCTAATCGTTCTTCGTCATCTCCTGTTTAAAACAATTAGCCGGATCAGGAAAATCGCGACCAAGCACGGGAATTTCGAAAGGCGGATGCAACCGAGTTCTGGATGCTTCTGAACTAAAGACTGTCGCACAGTTAACAGCAACGTTAGGAAACCAACGTTCAATCGCCCACGTAACGATACTGTTTGCATTGTACCTTAAACCTGGTACAGGTAGGAAGCTTGTAAATAATATCCAAGATATAGTACCAGTTACTAATTTCTGTCTAGTTGCTGTTTGTTCAGGTGTATTTAGAAAAATAGGAATGTGCATGAATACCCACCAACATTGAATTCCAATATACCTTAGAGCTAGTGTAGATACTGAAGAAATTTGTCAGAATATCCAAGATATGGTAGAGGCTACCAATTTCTGCCTAGTTCCTACTGCTTCAGGTTTCTTTACAAATATATGAATTTTCATAAATATAAATAAAATTGAATTGTCCACGTGTGGATACTGTTTGCAATGCAGATAAGATAAAGTAGAAGCTACCAGTCTCTGCTTAGTTCCTACTGCTTAAGGTGTGTTTACACAAATAAAAATTTGCATAAATATGCGAATATCCACATTGAATTGTCCATACAATTGTTTGCATTGTGCCTTCAACCTCCTGCAGGCAATCTGAAAAAATGTTCAAAAATACCCAAAATACACTACCAGTTGCGACATTGAGTAAGCAAAACTGATCTCTGCCTAGCGTCTACTCTTTGACTCCTGCTCACACAAATATACAAATTTGCATAAATATTCGCAGCCTATCAATAACCAAATTGCACCACGAACAGTTAGTTTTATATTTACATTTCCTATCTACATACGTAATAGCGTGTACATACCGATGTTGACCTGACGTCATTGTTAATTAGGCGATGCCCTCGACTCTATACTTAGGGATTGCTCTTTAAATGTAACTTGTCCACGTGTAAAATAGCAAGAAACGAGGATCTCGCGGATGTTATTCCAGCTGGGTCGGTGATATGTGACTTGGCAACGACACTCGATGACCGTCTGTCGTCGTTAAAAGAGGATGGAAAAACCGGCTAAAACGAAATAAGATGAATTAACGCCAGAGGATACGTGCTCGTGCATGAATCCAATTTAACGAAGCAGCACTGTGTGCGTGTGATTATCTATTCACGCTCTGGCTAGACCCAGACGCTCCTGTAAATTGCCTAATGACTGTCTGCGACAAGAAAAAAAAATAAAAGGGTTTGGTCGTCCAACGTTTCTTTCGCCAATCGATTGCCTCTTTGAAGAATTTTCCTCTACCGTGACATTACGTTTTTTCCTGCAACTGTCGTGAGACTCGTCTGCCAATATAAAAACATTCTATTTTTTAAACACCAGTCATTTTCACTGGTTTTGGTAGGAACAGCTTCGCGTTAACTATCAATACTTCTACTGTTAAAGAATGTGGCAAGAACGATGACTCGGTGGTTTGAGAGATAAAGAGAAAGAATACCAAAAGCAGTCTTAGCTATCTTTTTCAAATCCTAATTCAATCAAGCGAAAAATACAATAATCTTTCTGTCTCCTCTCAAACGATAGCTGGGATCGCTGAACCGTTACAAAAATATCTGTGGCCTGTTCGTTGAACGTGGCCTCAAACTTCTGATCAATACTATATTCCCACGCAGCGAGATTCTTTCTTCCTTTCGCCAACGCCAGCTCTCGCTCCCATCAATGAGCAGCTCGTCTCGTTCTCGCCCACGCAGCCACGCCGTTCCTCTTTCTCCATTGCACGCGCGAGAATCCAGTTTCTAAGCGCGAGAGCGTAAGCAGCCGGACCACGTGCACGCGCGTTTCAAAACAAACGCCGCGTGTTAACATTGGCGGGACGATATTACATTTTATTTCACCCTGTGCTCTGCTTGTGCACGTTCGCCCAACGGAAAGTTCCACGAACAAACCGACCGACTGTAGCAGCTGCTGCGCCTCGACGAGTCCCACGTCCCGCAGGAAGTGGCCTCTCGAGTGTTTCAAGATGATATACAACCTTATTAACAAGTCATAGAACAGTTATCGCGATTTCTACTTTATAATTCGAAGAGAATGGGATTTTCAGTTTGACTCTTCGTTTCCTTACTTTCCTCTGTGTCTTCGTATATTTATTTTCGTTAATTAACAACTCTACTCGTGACGATAAATGTGGTAATTTAAATCGAATAATTTATTAGATCAAACGTACGGTATATGGTCGAATAATATGCAAAAGTGCACGGCACACGACTCCTTGTAGGAGAATAAGGAGGAAATGGTTGGCCAATAGAATAGAAGTTTTTCATTCTCGGGTTAGTTTACGAGAAAATCGAGTTTGAGGATTTATCGAGTTTCCTTATTAATTTTGCTTAATTAACGACTGGATGTGAGTATTTAAATGACAAAATCTTATTCCATACTTTGTTCTTACTTTTTCATAAATTGTCGCACTCTGTATATTCATTTATTAATGAATTTATTCGTTGTTAGAGCTAAAAATATTTCAACCTTTAGGTAATTAACCGTAAGTAATTAACGTACGAGAAACGGATGACGGTGGTTAACGCGTATTAAAATTTCATTCGCCTTCGAATTTCTATTTTCGCTGGGAAAAGCTTGCAACGTTTGGCTCAATGAACTAGTCACGTCATCGACGTTGCGACAGTTTCGTTTAAAATGAAATAATATGTAGTAATTTAATGATACAGTTTAATCGCCAGCCCAGATAGTGGCGATAATATGAATGGAATGTACGAGAAAATTTCCGATTACCATGTTACCATTACAATGTTATGTAAACTGAATATTCATGATGTACAAAACTATCTCTAACTCCGGGGAAACGTGAATTGGCCGTATAACAATAACAGATGATCCAAAACCTACTCATCCGAGTATTTAAAAGGAATCTCTCCCACCTTTCTTCTTACCACAAATTTTCACAAATAATAACCAAACCCAAAATTCGTGACTGGATTTCTAATGCTACAGAAACATTCAGCAGCTATTTATTTCCATATTCTAACAAATTCTTATAATACAATTATATGTATAAGCATTACGTAACATGTATAAACAAACTTTAACCAAACCTAAAATTCGTGATCCACTTGCTGGATTTCTAATATTAGAGACATTCAGCAGCTATTTATTTTCATATTCTAACAACAAATTTTTAGAATATAATTATATGTATAACTTTTATGATATAATTTTAATCGTAATTTTTCAGAAACAAAAGCAGTTAATCTAGCTCCATTCTAACCAAGTACGAAGAGAGATGAAAGACAGAGGGAAATAATTTCTCCTTGCTCTGCCCGATTTACGAAGAACCCATTCACTTACAAATATAAATTCGTAAATAAATAACGAAGAAGTAGCGGAAATAAAAGGTAAAAATGCATGTTCACGAAGGAGGATGGCGACTCGTCGAGGCTTAAAATATTTCTCAAATACAAAAGCTGAGTTAAGAGCAGCGAATGCCATACTTTGCAGCCAAGGGGTGGGCGTTCCAGCCGAGGAGGAATCAATCAGGCGCAAGAAGCGCTAAGGTTAAGACAGGTGCAGAAGGACGCAGGAAGACGAAAACGCAGGCGAGACACCGCGTGTAGAACGTATGCACCGAAACAGGTATCGAGATGGGCGCAGGTGGTCACAGCCAGCGGGGAATTTTCGACAAAAGAAGCCACCGTAACAATTCCCTGGCGCACAAAGACGACCGAGAACAGGCTCCACGACGACCATATGCACGCGTAGTCGTTCTTCCTCGTAAGCTGCTTAACAAGAGATTAGGCAGGCTCTTTCATCCCTTGCTGAATCTTAGCGCATTAAAAAAGTGAGAAAATGATTGAATTTCCTCGAGAGAAAGAGTAAAACACCGAGTAGACAAATTCCAAGGAGTCGGCGTTTCGACGCCAGAACGGTATCGCAAGGTTCTCATAGAATTGTAAATTTGTGTACAGCCAAGAAGAATCAAGAGTAGGCTATGTCGTATGTTTCCTGCATACGAGTTTGAAAAACCAAGTGCAGATTGTTGAGGTTATTAGATGTGTGAACGAAGGAACGCGTGGATAAATTGTAAGGTAGAAAATATATTTTAATACAAAAGTGTAAATACAAGTAGGAATATAATTTGAGCTGGTCCCGATCACGCTAGCAGTGTTACCCTATGACACCTGTCCACTGTCCATGGTCTACCTTCGTCCCAGTCTTTTGTCTATACGCTGTACAGTTGTCTTAGAAGCGGTGACCACTTCAACACAGATAATTTGATAAAATTGGTCAATTAGTTAGAACACTGGAGTTGGTATATTGTTCATTTAAATGCCTGCATCGTTTCCCTAACTTGTATCATAGCTTGAGATTATAGGGCAATGATAATTTGATGTATATTCTATTAACCCTTCTGGGACTAAGGAGACTGTGAGAACGATTGCTGAGAACGAATCCTCGTATTTAAGTTTCAAACTGGAGCGCGCCATAAGCCTTCTTATTTCATTATTGCGTTAATTACTAAAAGGAAGATCCCGGAGGCGTTGATTCGGTAAACCTTGCAGTTGGCCGTGAATCTACGCCGTTAGTTTAAATTGAAAACGCCCTGGTATCGTTCCACTCGTTAAATACGAGTAGCTATCGCATGATTACAGGTGTATCGTAAAATTCTCGACACGCATGGTAGTGGGCGTGGGTTGTTCTAACGCTGGCTCCGATTCTTCGCTATCGCTGTTTCCCAACGAACCTGTATAAACAAGATAATTAACGCGTACACCTAGGCACGCGATGGCCGTCTTAATTACACGCCACGGTTCGACGATTTAGGCGGGGCGAAGGTGAGGGACGAATAGAAGAAAAAAGAAGAGAAGACGACGACGCTATGGAGCCAAGTAATGCCGTGGCGTCTTTGATCTCGTCGCGCTAATAACTTGTCGGAAAAGTTAATTAATAGCAAAGCATCGAGGAGACCGGGCCAAGCGAGCAAGCAAAGATGATTGACTTCGTTACACATCCCTCTGTTAGACCGGAGATGAACTTCCGCTTTTCCTCGCCATCGTCTCCATGGCAATCCTCTGCCTCTGCTTATCGTCCGCTCTAATTCACCTGGCAGTTCACACCCTGTTCTCGCGACGACAAGAAGCCACGTCTTTTCCAATCTTCTACTCGAATATTATTGAGAAATGTAATGCACTAAATGCGTTTAAGCTGCGCGAACAAATATGAATGGAATTTCAATCAAGTCTCTGTAACTTACTGCGTCAATGACTGCTATTGTACTTTTGCATATTACCACTATGCAGGAACCAAATCGTTCGTTTATGGTAAAATCTCCATTTTTCGTGTTTTAGATTAAAGAAAATGACTTGCACAGAATGATGAATCTTTATAATGGAAATAAGATTTGGTTAAAATAAATAAAACTTATTATATACATTAGAGAGATATTTTATGCAATTGGATTTATTAGATCGGAGTATATGAAATGTTATTTCTATAGAGTTTCGAGTTAATGGGCTCGCACTATTTGCTTTGTTGAAGATGAAAAAAGAAATTTGCTGTATTGCACGTGCAACGAATCCACTATGCATGCAGTGGATATATAGATATAAAAATAAAAAACATATAGAAATGTTAAATACGAAAAATGACCATGTCAAAAATTCAAGGATTAAAACATTTAATCCTTCCATTTACCGATTTCAATTATTTTTCAAACATCTAATATCGTTCATCTAATTTTCATCTAATAATTAAATAAGCTGAACGAGCAATCTTAAATTCTAACGCGATATCGTTTATAAATCTGAAAATGGTAGAATTAATTAACGTTATTCAGAGACGTTATATAGATACGTTCATTTAGAAAACACAATTTACGTGATTAAAGTTGATATTTTATACGAGTCAACACAATGTAACTTGATACTGTTCGAATCGGATTAGAACCCAAATATCTCGCGATAGAATAAAAACATAGAAACACCGATACACTAACACGTTGATCGTCACGGTCGTCGCTGTTGACGTCGTGTTGTTACATTTTATAGGGCAATTAAGTTGAGAGAACAGATTTTCACAAATACGAATTAGTTCGATAGCATTACCAGAAAAGCTGTACAAATAGAATAGAATAGAATATTCTACAAAAATTATACGTTATAGCGTGCTATATTTCAATCTATTGCGACTTTTAAAACAAAGTATGTAAATTCGCGTGGCAATCAACGTGTTAATACCATGCACGCAAAAAAATCTTTCGAAACGATCTCGCCGCGTCTGAAGGAGGAAAACACTGATGAGAGAGAGAGAGAAAGAGAAAGAGTGTCGAAATACGTAGCGTCTAGGCACGCGAGCATTGGACGCCACGAGGAGCGTCCTTAACAAAATTAAGCTTTAAATATTCACTTACCGAAATGCAGAAAGACCCCAGGCGTGGTAGCGTCATTCGTGAATCGCCTCCTTCGAGACCAAACGTGTCCCTCAAAGTCACAAACTTCTCTGACGAGCACTCGCGAACGATACACGACGACAAACACTACGTAAAACGATGATGTGACACTGTATCTCGCGACAAACTCACTAAAGAAAAGTACGGTCGCACGAAGCGGCACGCGGATGTGACAGGAGCGAACATAACCTTACAACCGGTGTCACGAAGTACGTACGTCGGAAGTACGGAGAGGAAGAGAACGCGAGAACGAACTACGAGCAGCACCAAGGAGACGACGACCGTGAAACGATTCTCCAATCCTCCAGAAGGTTCCAAGGTCCCGACGAAAAGACACGAGTTGGTTTACCGCTATGGAAAAACTGGATGCCACTCGCCTTCCACTCTGTGCGTCGCAGGAACACGGGTATAGCAAGGACACCGTACCACGAGGCTTCCCGACACAATATCCGCAATCCGCGGAAGGACTGTCGTCCGACCGCGTTCACCCGCGCCCCTCCATCGACCACCGACCGGGAGAGGGAAGCCAGGTAGGACCACAGAGAGGGAGAAACGACGAGGCTTTCAGTGTTGGAGACTGCGCGGGAACGAGGAAGAAGAACGAACGCACGGCGCCATTCGATTCAGGGTAGGAGAAAGTGAGAAGGATGCCATCAGACAGGAACGTATGTAGCGAAGGGCGTGGGGTTCCTGGAAGTAAGAAAGAAATTGATTTTTTATCATTAGACTAGAGATGTTTATGGAAATACATTTTTATAAATATGACTAAGGAAATGGAACCTAGATAGAAAATTGCTTTATCTATTAAATAGATTTTACACGATATAGAGATTTTATTTTAGAGAGAATTATTAGATTTTACTATTCAGGGTACTATACTATATACATTTACTATATACATTATATACTGTATTATATACATTTCTGCATTTTTAAATTTCCTACAAATTCATAGTCTACTATTTTTGTTAGTAATTGTAGCTGGAAAGTCTTTCGAATTATTTTTGTTTCGTTTATTTAACTTTACTGTATAATTGTTTGTTATATATTTATTGTATTGACTGTAGATAGGATACTGTAATTTTAAAATGTTTAAATGCGAAATTTAGTCAGTTTAATTATTTTATTGGAATAATTGTTCAAGTTCGATATACTTTCAGTACCTATTTTCTTGTATTTTTCTAATTACAGATTTACAGGTTATAATGTCGTAAAACTTCGTTTAAAACATAATAATACGAAATTGACCAAGACTGGTTATATCTTGGAAATATAAAAGCACGGATAATTATATCTTTTAAAACAGAACATTTTTAACCAGACTAAGAATCGTTTGAGTCAATACATTTCTCCTTTGTTGTTGCATAACCTTATTGATTTCAATTTTGTAAAGAAATAATATTCTTACTATTTCAAGGCTACTTGAGTGTTAGTTATATTCATAAAATACGTAATACGTTTTAGAAGAAGTAAAATATGTCTCTTTAAGAATATCACTAAACCAATAAAAAGAATAAATTGAAATCTTCCAACCAACAATTCACTAACGAGAATAATTTTTGTACGATTCGAAAATGCATAGATGAAATTTTATCGGAGAGTGACATTCATTACGTAAACATTTATGTAATAACAACTTACATTTCAAATGTCTCACTGTTTTTGCCAGTGTTATATTACGGTTATTTACATATAACAATCATTTATTAGAACGATATATAATTGTCAAAGCTTAGCATACCTTCGTTTCTTTCCTTATATCTTTCCAATGCTCATGGTGTACAGGTTACACATTCAGAATACTGTAAAACTTCGTCGTATGTTCGAACCTATAGTTAACTATACTTTCATGCGTTACTTTCTTTTTAATAATAAGAGTACACTCGAAGAAAACGGAACATGTTCCAGATACCAAACTCTTCCATTCTTTTTTGCATGCAACGTACCACGTACAGAACTACTCGAAACTTCAAAACTGCTAACCGGAAGTGCATACGTCGGTTACCGCCAAAACTAATAATAAGATACGTGATTGAATCCTATTGGTCATTTGCCGTTTACGAATTATCTAAAAGCCAATCAGAAGTTAGTTCTGAAAATCTCACGAAAATTACACGAATACGTATTACCGTTTTTTTTATGTTTCGTTATTCTTCTAAAAATAAACGGAACATTAAAACTGTTTTTAACTCCGAACGATCTATTCTAGAAAAAAGTATTTATTTACAACCAACGAAATCAGAGGATCAATGTTATTCGATAGCACGTTAGAGTCATATATGGAGTTTACAGTGGGTTGATTGCGTGAAATTCCGATAAATATTTCTTTCTCGGACGTTTAATAGCGTCACGCCTGTTCACGGTCAGGTTAGCCTACCGGCGCGCGCTTACCGGCGAGGGGTCGGGCGGGATCCGGGGAGATCGACCACTGAGTCGAACGACCGGTCGAGTTTGCGCAGTGGACAAAGCATAACCGCAGTACAAACTTTTTCCATGTTCGAAGGGGCAAGTAACGCGGCTCGTAACTGCGGTAGGTAGGATTCTGAAAGGACTACAGCGAGATCCTATGCGAAGAATTCCTAAAAGGTACGGTTCGCTCCACCTATAGTTTCTCCTTTACCAAATATTCCATGTATTTCCAACACTTTATACGTACTAGAGTTTACAAGACCGGAGTTGAGATTGAGTTGGTCCAGGTTAGATTCGATCTGGATCTAGATTAACGCTACTATTCAATAATAACGAAGGTAAGATAATCTCTTTTGTTATGTAGTATATTTCTATGTATTGAAATTAATTTACTGTAATAATATATTACAAATAATATACGAATTAAATTTTGTATCGTTTAATACTACTTTGATGCGACTACAATAATTTGATACCATGAAAATAAAATGTAGAAGCAAATAAAAAAATGCTTCATTGGAAGTTAGGAATGTCTGAAAATATATTTTAGAGGCATTGTATGTCTTTCTACTCCTTTAAGCGAGAGTGAGCTATGAATATCTGCCCTGTTTATTTTACATAAGATCCTCTTGCACAATGTTCTACCAATTAACAATATTAGTCAATTAATAAGTTACAAATTATGGAATATAAACTTCTTTTTTACAACTGCACATTTTCACATAAAGTAGAATAATCGGTCGATGTGTAAGTTATAAAACTAAAAAATACAACTTTATTTATTTTATTACCAAGTTTGTTATGTAAGAGAAGTTATTAATACTGATAGCTTGTGATTTGTAATTTGTAAAATTCCCCGTATATGCAGATTTTTGTGCGAATTCATATTTTTATATATCTGATGAAACAAATGGAATTTAACAGCAAGTAGAAATTGATTTCATTCGCCGAATTTTATAATATATAGTATACTTTGAATATTTTGTATATTTTTGCATATTATGTGCATTTTGTGCATTTTTGTAGTTTTAGAATTTCTAATTCCTTATAAATGCATAAAAATCGGTAGTACAATAATTAAATAATGACATTAATTAATTGTACAAGATGGATCAATGATGAAGTTAGCAAAGTTAGCGCGTACAGTAGTGTACATACCTATGAGATTCGATACCTCGCTGTTCGCGTCGCATCTTTCGATTATCGAACGAATAGTTTCGCACGTTACGCGTTCTTTGACGAATCCGTTGAAATCAAGCGTGATTTGAGTCTGATTTTCGATAAATACGTGATACGTTAGATTGAAATGTGCGATGTCGGCGATGTGTCATAAGTTGTAACAACGCGTATTGTGTGTGCAGTCAATAACGATCACCTTGTCCATTGTACCAGGATTTGTTTATACGACAAAGCACGTTACTCGTTCAACCGTTGAGCGTCGAAGGTGCAACAAACCATTTTCGTTTGAATTACGAAGCTGCTGACGTTCATTGGAATGCCGATAAAAAGAGCTACGAGATCCGTGAGTTTTTTATTAATTCATATATTATATGTACATTATTAATTCACACGCACGATAGATACTTGTTTTATATCTGAAATCGTATCGGTGGATGATTTTTTTTTAAGCGTTTGCCTCGACGTATTTCGAGATGTTACAGATTTTATCATAGCATTTTATTACAGCAATATAATACATTTAAGATGGTATTGTAACAGTTTCAAAAGTGTAGAAATATTGATAAATGTATATGATATCTGGTATGTGCATAGTCTCGCTGTACACGATAGCTATAATTGATATAATAGGCAGCCATTTTGTTAAAATTTCATTCGTATGCTGAAAAGATAATAGACTTGAATTTATACGTAATAAAATCTTAGTTGAAATTTGCACGTTAGCGAAATTATAATTATTAGTCATTTCGATTAAAAAGAATGCAAGATTGATAGTAATTATTTTTTTAAACGTGTTTTTAAAATTTTTAAGAGAAGGAAAGTGATGACGTTAGAAAGAAAATAACCTTGAGAAAAAATCATCCGACGGAGGATAATTGGTAATAATAACTTCTATCTCGTGCTATATATAGAACGATTAATGCAAACAGATCACATGGTCAACCTTGATCAAGAGTTACAGCCTCGTTGCAGTTCGTTCACCTTGTTTGCGGTTATCTATACACCAAGTGTTTCCAATGATCATTTTTCATACCAATATAGATCCGCAGACATCTGATCAAATCACTACCAATCATATTGCACGAATAATTTGTAATTTGAATCAACTGTAAATAATCGAGTAGAGTCTCACTGTATTGTCTCAATTTTATGAAAGAAATCCATGAACACAACGGCGGCTGTAATTCAAAACCAAGATTCAAATAAACCCCATGCTCATACGTATAAATGCAGAATTTGACTAAATTTAAATGCAAACTGTAAGTCAAGCGTTCATGTAGTATTCGTATCAAATGGAATATTTTAATGATATTTAAGCTATGTATTAAAAAGATTCGGTCAGACAATTTTAACCGTGCAAATAGATATTTAGTTAAAATATCATATTTATACTGCCAACGCTAGTACAATTACTGGTGTTTTTACTATAAGGTCCGTTTATTCGTATTAAAATGATAATATTCTATTTTTGACATGTCCTTTGTCGTTGTTGGTCTTTGTATTTTGTGCTAATTTTTTTTATTAAGTGCCGACGGTAACGTTTTTTTTTTTTATTGCTACTAAAATTACAATATTCTACTTTTTTTATCATATTTTTTATCAAATACCGGTGTTTTTATCGCTAACTGTAAAGTTGCCTTATTTATATTAAAATTACAACATTTTATCGTATTTTTTTACCACTACGGTTTTCGTATCAACGGTAAGATTCCTATTTTCCAATTATATTCAACTATTTTACTTATTAACAGTGAATTATTTGTAAATCCATATAAGTACCGTTATTCGAAGGATTTCGATTTGATAATTAACCACTTAACGTACATGTCCGTCGCGTAAACGTACAGAGACAAGACTACAGGCGTTGGAACAATGAAAAGAAGGAAAAAAAAAGAAAGGATATTTTCACCCGTGTACGAAAAGCACATCGTCACGGCGTCGAAGAATTAGAGCAGTCGCGTGATTTTCTGTACAATTGGCTCCGCGTGCGGCATATCGATATCGAACGAGTTCGTTACGCTTTCTAAGTAGGCCCGTACTCGAATATTTTTCCTGGAAAATGCTAGATTGCCTCCACAATGGGCAATTACACGCGCTCGTAAGCCTTTCCGATTACGGACGTTCGAACGCGTCCCATTCGCATTTCCCTTTGTCCTCGTCTCCCATTCGCCTTTTGTACGAACGCACGGCCAATTAGACGAAGACTCGTCATCGATTTAGCTCACGTTCGACCCTCCAAAATCGAAGAGAGTCATTCTCTATTATTCGAGCTTTTTGGAATTTTTTTAACTTTTAGTTGGGTCCAGATTAGTTATCTCTCTCTCTCTCTCTCTCTCTCGGTCCTTGAAGAGTAGAGTATTATTTACAGGGATTTCAATTTTTAGCAATTCGTACTTTTGAACTTTCGATCGGATTAAGATGAGTCGGCTGTTTCGTTTTTGTTCGTAATTTGGACGTTTCAGAGAAAAGAAAAGAAAAAGAAAATAAAACAGACAATTGTTTCCGGCGACACGAATTTTCCCTCAGAAACCAGAAAATCATTTTTGGTGATAGTAAATGTTAGTAACCCAAATTCCCGATTGGGTCACGATTCGTTCACGATTTCTCCTGGAACTTAAAAGAATTATTTCCAGCGATTCGAATCTTTCTACCGTTTGCCATTGGTTGGATTATTATTTTCGTGAAAATTTACTATTAATTTTATTCTTATTAATATTAACATCGGGGTAACGCCTTATACAGTGGTGGACGAAAAGAAGTTTAAAGGGTACAGTAAAGAAGATTGCACAATTTTACAAAACTGAATTATATTAGGTAATTGTTCAAAGCAACGGATATAGAATGTAATATATAGAATAAGCTGGAATAAACAGTATTCCTAAATAATAGACGTGTTTCTACATAGAAATGCGAATGTTTAATGTAAGTTTCACGTTAGCTTCGGATTTAGTCTTAATGTGAAATTAACAATAGTTAGAATCGTTCGCGACGCTCTTTAAAATAATATTTTTAAATAGGCCGATTCAACGTATTGCTGTTAAAAAGAAAAATTGGACATTCCGAACAAACTGTAACGTGTTATCTGTATAAATTTCGAAATGAAAATGTGAAACGAATTAAGGGAGATAAGGTGTCGGATGTTTGTATACGACATGGTTGTCTATCGGTTCCACGGGGAAATGGCATATTGACACAGGTAGGTAGCGGAATTATGGGATCGCACATACGTTAAGATGACACAATCAAGACTGATAACGTTAAGTAAACGAGGATATTAATGGAGGCGCAAACGTTGCCTCGCAAACAAAACGGGGTTCGCTTTTATCTGTCTTTATGGCCACCATAACTCACCTGCGAATCACTCTGTACATTCCTATAAATCAATGTCCAACCGTTTAAATTTAAACCGATCGTTTCAATGTATAAAGATCACATAATTTACATCAATGTAAAACTATCCGAGCAAATGTATGCGATAGATGCGATGAACAGTTTAATTATTTCGTGTTAATAATTATCGTATAAATGTAAAGGAAAATTGAAGAGAAAAATGTACAGTCTGTCACACAAGAGCGTGTCTGCGATATCTGCGAAACCTGACACCTAATCAGAATGAGATAAAAAGAATGTAAACAAACGAAAACTTCTCTAATACGCGTTGCTGAATACCTTTCAGTTTCATTTGAAACAGTGAAAGGAACAGAGCTTTTTAATATGAGTGCCGCGTACGCGAAACGTCGAAAATCGTCTGGCATGGGCGAATGAAAACAGAGATCGTGATTGGAGTAATATAATATTCACTGATGAATCTTCGTTTTGGGCATGGTGTCCTATTAGGCAAGCTGAGAGGAAGACGTATCACAAAAATAAGAACACTTGTACATCACATTCGAAAGATATGGAGGTCGTTACCAGAATCCTACGCTCAAAAATTAGTCGAGAGTATGCCGAAACGATGTCAAGCTATAATCGCTAATGGAGGAGATTGGACACCCTACTGTAATAGCGTATTAGTGTTTTAGATGTAGATTCAATTCATATAAATTTTTTTACAAATATATAAATATTTACAGAAATATCGCAGACACGCTCTTGTGTGACAGACTGTAAGATATATATCACGTTTGATATATGGTTTCTGTACTATGTAGCTGGCCGATTAATATATACAGAGTGGTTCATAAAATATATTCCAGAGATGGCAAAATATACTGTACAATTGATACAACCAATAGGACTAATATTTGCGTGGAGGTTTAGTTTGTATTTTAATTCCGGATTGCTGCACTATGAATTATTAATGCGATTTTCACGTAATACATCAATGCTACGGTTTGCAAACACAAAAGAATATGTTAATATAGCAATGTAATATTACGATGATTGAATGTAATGTGTACAGAGATAATAATTAATGCATATTGTATATATGGAATAATGATTAAAATATCAGAAATCTGACAATGATGTAGCCGGGAAAACAATTGCAAGGCAAGTGATTAACAAAAGTTCAAACATACCGAAGCATCTTCTTGTAGTATTTTATCCAAATCATTTCGATGTTATCGTGGGTAACGTTACAGTCTCGTACGGTAGGATCGATAAAGTTGAAGAAATACGCTTAATACGGATAAGAGGTAAAAGCTTGCAGTTGCAAAAAATAAAACTTCACTCATAGCAGCCTTCGAAGATCAGGATGCGAACTGTACGGAAAAAACTGTAGAACGTGCAAAGGACTCGTCGAGAAATAGCCTTAAATACGTCAATCGCGATATTGACGTGTGTCTGGCATGAAATTCTTCGAACCATAGATGGAGACCGCGAGCCTTAGTTTTTTCTCGCCCGTCGCGTCGAGAAATTTGAGCTGACAAATATTTGCCTCGCTGCTCGCTGTAATTATTTTCGTCTTGGACGGTCATTATATCGCATGCAGGCGTACGTGTCTGCGAAGGAATCGTGAGAAACAAGAAACGGCGAAGAAAAGGGAGGCGAGTATTAAGGAACAGATTGAAAGTTGAATTATTGAGTGGACGCTTGCTATGTAAATCATAGGAAAACGTTACTTCGCTCTGTTCGCCAACAGCCTGATGTAGTTTTCCCATTTTCTTACGCGGAAACACATTTGTTTCTTTGCCGGGTCCTCGTCTAATTTTCTGACTCCGTTGTAACAAGCTACGTCGCCCATGGGAAACCAGCCCCGTAGAGATCCCCTCGCTCCGTCTGGCTATTCGCTCGAACCGTAATTTTATGCTAATTGAATAACGAACGATGACTGTTTATAAATGAAGATTTGAAAATTCTCTCGAGTGAATAGCGGCTCTGAGTTACGGAAATTTGTGTTAGGATTGATTAGTCGTCGGGACTGACTTTGGCTCTGCGGATAAATTAATTCGAAATAAGATTGACTTTCTCCAACGGGACTTGTCAGTTATTAAATTTAGTATCATCAATTTTATTATTGGATAGTTTAATATTTATTATTAAATTTATTACTTGTATTAAGTTGAGACTCGAAGATTCTTTTATTTTTACCTATGGAGCTTGAGACTAGGAACGATTAATATTTCCGGTTGTTTCATGAACAAGCTAATTAGCCAGTCAGTTTTTATATTTTGTTATTGCAGTTTATGGTTATTACGCGGTTGGATCACTTGAGATTACGATCGATTAGTTAATTGTGGCTCGGTGGCTTCAAATTATGGCTTCTAATTATTACTTCCAGTAAATACCTTTGCAAATATAATTTTCGTCCTATGAATAAATTAATTGACGATCAATCGTTGGTTATCGTATTTCAAAAACAATTCCTGATTTTTCCTGTTTGCTTCAAACGATACAGGCTTTTATCTAACAGTCATCGCCGTCCATGAATTCATTCTGTCGAACTTGTTTCATATACGACGTGATTTGTGTTTTTGTTTTCGAATGGAGTCTCAAGGTCGTAATGAGTGACGGAGAGGAATTTTCCTGGTCGATCGTCGGCCAATTATCTCTGTAAATAACTTTTCGCGCAATGTTTTCAAAGCTTGTACTCTGTATCTCAGAATCTCAGATTGTAATTAAAAGGCTTGTTATATCATTAATAAAAGAGATCCAATTATAAGAGCTAGATTTTTTATTTCTACGCTCGCCTGGCGCCTGAAGACAGGCTACCATCGATACACCGCTGCGACACGGTTCTCGGTACTACAGGAGATTTTAACGTTTTTATTCAAAATTTCCTAAATATATATATTCTTATTCGACAATTCTCCAAAGATGCGAAGAAGAAAGAAACGAATTTCTTTCAAGCAGAAGGTAATGGGGAAGGGTTGATGAATAAATTTCAAATTCACTTTTATCCGATTATATTTTTCCATCGTCACGAGTAAATACATCTATAAAAAATATAACAATTATATACAACGACAATTAGCGAATTAAAGTCGCCTATGAAGTAGCAAGCAACACAGTTACAATGTGCAAACATATACTAACGAAGTATTGGAAACAAAAAAAAAAAATAAAAAAGACAACAACAACGAGATGCGTGTTCCCGGCATCGGTTCCGATCTAACAGCCACCATATTGTGCACGGTGGATCATCGAATCGTAAAATGGCGGAATACCGCCGTTCCCGAGATGCACATAACCTATACGCTGTATATCGTTTCCCTAACAAGATAACATTGCCGCGTGTGAACAATACTTCGCTGGCAACGGATGATCTCTCTGATGAGCAGTCTTGCGATTTCCTGGATCGTTCGAACTCTATACGATCGAGAAAAACGGAGGTACAAAAGATCCTAGATGGCGCGATGTACGGTAGATCCGGTAGATCCGTTCGAACCATTCGAATCCTCTATTGAACGCTTAATCTCTCATGGTTTCTTGAAGATGGTGCCGATCGACTCGTATCCTCGACGTTTCCGATTAGCCCTCTTCAGTTTCGTATCACGGCTAGAAAGAGAAAACGAATCGATCAATCTTGATAGACCATTGCCCGATAAAACGCGTACTTTTATAGAAATTTATATTCTTCTGTATATCGTTTGAAGAATGGATTGTGCCAGTTGTTCTATTTGCTATATATAATAACTATGGTACCATATTTTATTTTTTTTCATTTTTAAGTACAGTTTTTATTTACATATCTTTGATTTGTTTGCGTCACTCCGTGTACGTTTGTGCCTTTAGATTTATCATAAATTTAAAAGTACGAAAGTCAGCAGAATGTACACGATATACGTAAAATATGTAAAATACTCCAAAGTGAAGTATTCGCCACTATCTTCAATAGTCGAAGCAAATTGCTACACAGCTTCGGTTGCTTTAATTCTTTAGCTGGTTTTCCTAATCCCTTGATAAAATTCCACAATTCTTTGATTGTTCGCGATAGCTCGTTGATGCTACTGACGGAAGGATTGCATCGAGATGGATAAACTTTTATTTCATGTGATATTTGAGCAAGAGATTAAGTTAGGTTTGTGTACATACAGTCTGTCACACAAGAGCGTGTCTGCGATATTTCTGTAAATATTTATATATTTGTAAAAAAATTTATATGAATTGAATGTACATCTAAAACACTAATACGCTATTACAGTAGGGTGTCCAATCTCCTCCATTAGCGATTATAGCTTGACATCGTTTCGGCATACTCTCGACTAATTTTTGAGCGTAGGATTCTGGTAACGACCTCCATATCTTTCGAATGTGATGTACAAGTGTTCTTATTTTTGTGATACGTCTTCCTCTCAGCTTGCCTAATAGGACACCATGCCCAAAACGAAGATTCATCAGTGAATATTATATTACTCCAATCACGATCTCTGTTTTCATTCGCCCATGCCAGACGATTTTCGACGTTTCGCGTACGCGGCACTCATATTAAAAAGCTCTGTTCCTTTCACTGTTTCAAATGAAACTGAAAGGTATTCAGCAACGCGTATTAGAGAAGTTTTCGTTTGTTTACATTCTTTTTATCTCATTCTGATTAGGTGTCAGGTTTCGCAGATATCGCAGACACGCTCTTGTGTGACAGACTGTATATCGACTTGTGAAGTTGACTGAAGATAATGCTAACCTGTGATAGCATTTTAAATAACTCTTCCTATTCTTAGACACTGATTAAGATTCTTAGGATTTTCTTGTAGTATTTTAGGAAATTTCCTGCCTACTTGCAATTTCAATATAAATTCAACACAGAGGATCAAACTACTTTTTGTGTAAATTAAAGTCAGCAAGATGTTAAAGCTGACGCGTCAACTCTGTAGACCTGTTACATCAATGTGTTTCTCTTCGCTAAAGTCAGAGTGCTCAGAATTACGTGAATCTCTCAATCTCTTCCCTTGCAGATGTTTAGCCTTTTCGCTTATTTTTTAATCTCCCCAATCGTCCAGAGTTCCTATTACCAAGAATATCTTCAAACTCTTCACGAACGTACTAGGACGCGCGCTGGATTTTCGGATACCAAGGTTCTCAGGAAGGTCGAAGAATTTTCGTAATAAATCGAAGTGGCGAGTGCAACGTTGATACTTGATTTTATCCGTTCTCTTTTCACGTCGTCCTACTAACTTAATCAGATTACTAGTTAGTAATTCAATAAAAAAAAATTCTAAAAAGGAAGCATCGCGACGAATGAAAGAAATTTGGAGGAGAAGCTCGTAAGTTTAGCCGACTATGTACGTCATGCAAACGCGATGCATGCCGTGCATGGAGATTTTTCGCGATGCGGATTATCTTGTAAGGGCTGGCCGTAAAGGTCGGCGATAAATCGTCGTTGGCGAGGAAGTTTGGTGAAACTGGTTTTACGACGCGGTGAGATTTCACGTTCTCGGTTTACCGTCGATGGGAACCCTAACCGTGGATCTGGGGAAAGCCGTTCTTCGGACGACGTATCGTTTAACTTCTTATCCTGTGCGCCACGCTGTCGCAAGAATATTCTGAATCAGGTTTAAGTCACTTTCCTGCAAACTGTCCTAGTTAGAGCCTAATGGCTTTCGGAAGAGGAATCCAGAGACTGACGTCTGTCGTCACCAGACTGCGAGGCTACTTACAATAGTTCACGAAGGTATTTCAACACTTAGCATTGGGAACTTTCCTGTATGTGTTATACATGTTATACAGGGTGTCACAGTATTCATAGTATAAGTGAGAAGGAAATGATTGTAGATGTTGTAAAACTGTGCATTGTAAAAATAAGTCGAAGATACAGGATAAGTTCTTCTCATTTATAATCACATACTGGGACGTGCTGTATGAAATTGTACGTGTTATATAGAAGGGACGAAAGGTACTATAATACATAAAGATACGTACGTAATGCGAATGCAACGTGTGAGAGGAATTAAAGAGAAAATGTTCGTTGTAACGAACTGCGATCAGCTGTTATATTAGAAAATAGATGCCAGAGTCGAATGTGAACGAGCTTACCAAGTCTGCAAAGAGTTAAATATTTTCAGTGACACGAATACTGATAAAATTGAGCGACAGATACCACCGCATTGTGTATCAAGTGTACACAGAATGAAAAAGAGAATTTTTAACAAAGTAGACTTTGATACGAAGCCTGTAAATAGCTAAAAGTAGAATATTCAGAAAAGTAGACGGTGGTCAGCTTGAAATATTGAAAAACGAATGCCGCACCATGAGCCGATACTAATGTACCGAGTCTACAAGGAATCGAAAAGGGGAATCTTCCATCTAAAATGGACTCTGATCGGCTTAAATTAAAGATGAAAGGAAAATTAAAAAATGGAAAAGGTACAAAAATAGCGTACGATAGATTATATACCTACCAGTCTACAAAGAGTTAAAGAAGGAATTAAAGGAAAAAAAAAAAAAAGAAGAAGAAAACGGACCCTGAACAGCTGAAAAAATTAAAAAATACTTATGTAACACAAAGGTAACAAGCGTACCTCCGTCTTCTGAATGTTGACGCTGTTCAGCGCGACAGCTTCAGCGGCGCACTCATCCTGCGTATTGTTCTTCACGCCGAAGATAGTTTTGTACATGAAGGAGGATAAAAGGGCGCCACCAATGGGGCCGAACCAGTAGATCCAGTGATGTGACCACTGATTGTTCCAGAGCGCTGGTGCCAATGACCTGGCCGGGTTCATGCTGCAGCCTGTGTAAGGTCCGAACGCGAGCGCAAGAGCAGCGACCGTCAGGCCGAATCTGATTGGCACCGAGTCGGTGTTTTTCACGTTTCTACTGTCCCAGACGGCGCACGCGACCAGCATCAGTATAGCGGTGGAAATGCCCTCGAGCAACAGGCCCTGGATCGCAGACAGCTCCGAGTGTAGATCGGTCACGCAAAACATGTCCGCCTCGCTGAGGGTCTTGCTCGTCAGGTTACCTGTTGGAGTCACCACCTGCAACGCCAGTTCCGGTTTTGGGTTGATATTTGCTTGCTACATCGAGATATTTTTATGGAAGTGGGAGATTAATACAGGATTGGTTAAGATCAGAAAGAATGGATTGGTAATAAGGGATATGATATGGTTGGGATTAGTTGAGATTCCTATATGTATATATTTATATATTATCTATCTGTATAGTTTTGATAATGCGTGGCAAGATTACTTGAAGAATAACGAATAGTTGCAGTTGCTTAGGGTTGATTCATATTGGTGTGATGAATTGAAGGTTGATGCATTGGTTGGAATTGACTTGAGTTGATATATTCAATTGATATTATGGATGATTCAATTCCAGTTTGGATTCTTGAAGATTACTCAAATAGTTATGATTGTTTGATATTGACATGATGAATTATTCAGTTCTAGTGCTTTGGCAGTGTGTGAAAATTAATTGAAGGTTGATGCATTGGTTGGAATTGACTTGAGTTGATATATTCAATTGATATTGTGGATGATTCAATTCCAGTCTGGATTCTTGAAGATTACTCAAATAGTTATGATTGTTTGATATTGATGTAATGAACTATTCAGTTTTAGTGCTTTGGCAGTGTGTGAAAATTAATTGAAGATTGATGCATTGGTTGGAATTGACTTGAGTTGATATATTCAATTGATATTGTGGATGATTCAATTCCAGTCTGGATTCTTGAAGATTACTCAAATAGTTATGATTGTTTGATATTGATGTAATGAACTATTCAGTTTTAGTGCTTTGGCAGTGTGTGAAAATTAATTGAAGATTGATGCATTGGTTGGAATTGACTTGAGTTGATATATTCAATTGATATTGTGGATGATTCAATTCCAGTCTGGATTCTTGAAGATTACTCAAATAGTTATGATTGTTTGATATTGATGTAATGAACTATTCAGTTTTAGTGCTTTGGCAGTGTGTGAAAATTAATTGAAGGTTGATGCATTGATTGGAATTGACTTGAGTTGATATATTCAATTGATATTGTGGATGATTCAATTCCAGTCTGGATTGTTAAAGATTACTCAAATAGATATGATTGTTTGATATTGGCGTCATAAACTATTCAAGTCTAGTACTTTGGCAATGTGTGGAAAGATTAATCAAAGGTTGATGCATTGGTTGGAATTGATTTGAGTTGATATAGTACCTATTGGAGTTGGTTAGAATGAACATGGTGTATGATTCAATCCCAGTTTGGATTGCTGAAGATCAATGAAATGGTTATGATTGATATTGGTATCATAAACTATTCGAGTCTAGGATTAATCAAAGATTAATGCAATGGTTGAAATTGATTCGGATTAACGTGATGCATAATTCTATAAATCTACCTGATACCCCAATTTACTTCATCATTTAACAAATCGAATGAAAAATGACTGTATTTAAAAATAATCAAACAAAAGCTAACGAAGACACAACCTAGATAAGAAGAAACGTTTGCAAACGTTGTTATCACAGGTATTCATTCGTTTTCAAATAGAGCTTGACCACAATCTATACAGATAGCGTGATATCATAACTAGTTATCGTTCCATAAATGAATGTAGTAGAAGGTCTTGAACTCGATAAACGGATACATGTCGAGGTTACGATTATATACTGACCTCTTTTCGAAATCGCGTTAAAATCATTCTCTTGTACGTTTCACGTATTTTTCAAAGACTTACAGCTTGATTCATACATGATAATAATATTCGATTTATTATCGTATTGTTATGTTGTTATTAGGCGATATCTATCTTGTGAGCAATCTTGAAGCTTAAGATTGATGCGCCAAGTGAATTGTTTTAACAATGTGTTTATACAAAACCTGGTTTATCGGCTTGCATGATCCAATGAGTAAAAAATCCACATATTCTCCAAATTTGCTCTTGCAGTATTGTCTATTACGATGAGAAAATATTCTGCTTCGAAACAGGTACAGGTCGTTTCACTTTACAACGTAACACGAACTTGATCTGCCCAAAATATTTGAAAAAGTACGTGTACCCATAGAATTTAATTACAGAAAAGTACAAATAGCTTTTTAGATGACGAATTTTTCAAGTTATCCTGTTAAAAGCGTGGCCTTAAAGAATTCAACATCACAGTTTATCCGTTTCGGTGTACGATCAATATAAATAGAGGGTGAACAAAGTTGTGAATGAATTACGAAAGTACGAACCTTCAGCATGCCGAACCCCAGGATTCCGCCGACTATCTGGGACAACAGGTACACCAATCCTTCGGGAATAGTCTTCTTCCCGAGCACTACCGATCCCACCGTGATGGCAGGGTTAATGTGAGCATCGCTGATGTGGCCAATAGACTGAAAGGACCAAACGAATCTTAGCTTCGAATTATTCAATAGCCACGAATAGTCGATTCATATAGACATTTAGGAACATGGCAAAATTATTTACAAATGCAATAGAACCTATTTGTAATTCAAATTTGAGTCTTCTCTAGAAATGTATTTCTTTATGATAATAGAGATTCTAACTGTGATCCAAAAGACGAGAGCTAACAGACGTCATGAATAGACTGTTTGGTTTTAAAATACATAGTGCAACTGTACAGTCTGATAGATATATCAAATCAAAGTATAGCGTATAATTTAGATCATCAGATATAACAAAATCAACGAGGGAATAAATATGTGTAAATGAAATCGAATTGCCAAAATCTATGGATACCAACTTGAATCACAATCATCACAGCAAGGCCAAAGGTTAAAGAAATTTGAAGCGGAGTGGGTTGAGAGCCCAGGCCCCCAACGCATCCCATGCAGCCAACGAACAGCAATATAGAGGTGCCAATCGTCTCGGCCAAAACTACCAACACGGTTTTCTTTATGGCGCCCTCGTCGTGCATCAGCTTCTTAAAACCTGCAACATGAAACACACTGTAGTTGATCTGTAACTTCTTAGATAATCTCAATCGTCAATGGTTCTTTCCATTCTCTTATTTAACTAGAACGTTAATGAAAATACTGGAGGAAATATTGTCACTTTGACACGAAACCTTTTAACTTAACAGCTACAGGTAGTTTCATTTTATTATCCACGGCATGGACCTACGCCTTATCAATAAATTTTATTATCAAATATCCCGCAAAATACCCCCCGAAAAACTCTAGGAAAGCAATTTTTAAATCGAAATTCAGGCATCCGATTAATTACAACCTTTAAATAAATTTGGGTAGAACTCGTAATCGAGATATACTCGATATATATGAGCCTCGGTAACTTTTCATTGTATGAAAATGTTTCTTCTCGTTCCACTCGTCAGACTCGTGACAGACATTTTCCACGACGTCGGCGACATTTATCATGTATAGAAAACACGCCAAACGAGCGTTCGTAATGGTGTTCTCGAGACCCGAGTCTCGGCAGGTGTCGACAAGGACAGAGACGTTCCCGTCGTGGTGATCGCTCTCTCAGCGAGCGAGACAGGCGGCGATAAAGGTGAAATATTAATAAACCTATTTTTCTTCCGTCTAACCGCTGCAAGATGTTCGAGGGTCCAAAAACTAGTGAATTATAAATTCCTCGGCTTTTTATGGTATTCTTAAAACGAAACACTTTCACCAAAGCACAGATATTTGGCAGATAAACGGGAAGAGCTATCGAACGACGTCGTTGTACTCGTCGCGCTTCACCTCTTCCTTTTATTCGCTAATTTTTCAACCTTTAAGATTTTCTAATTCTGAACCTCTTGGTCTTCTAGTTTCTCTCAAAAATTCTCTCTTTCAATATTCTTCGAGTTTTATCTGAAACATTTGTCGCCAGGTAATAATTTTACGATCTTGAATGTTTCATCGTATATTACGAGAGAAGCGTCGCTAATGTACGATACGCGTTCTTTCCCTCGTTTACGTATTTACGCACGATGTGTACAGATATATAAAATGTATATATATAACAATATAAACGAGACGAAGCGAACGAAGAAATGAGAAATGGCTTAGATGGAGATTTTCACGATGAATGAAGAACTTGTTTCTTTTTTATCATCGATGTATGTATATACGAGTGATAATCTCACCGCACTTGCAGACCATTGCGTCGATACTACACAGCACGAGTACACGGAACCACTTGCATCAATGAAATAAGTAGTCTGAACGATAGTTATCTACGTCGGTCTCGTCCAACGAAATACAACGTATACGTTGGTACAATGATGTTGACAGCTGATTAGCCACTATACACGACGCAGCAGGAAAATGGCTCAGCCGAGTGATAGCCCAGTGTAAATACACTTACACCGCGCGATGCCATTCAAACGCAAATATTGCACCTGTTTGATCGGTATTTTTGGAACAGTTCAATATCTATGGTAAAACGTCCTTGTGTACATTTACGTGGATATTTCTCTTTTCTCTCTTTTTATTTATTTATTTATTTTTTTTTTTTTTTTTTTGAAACGCTCTGTAGGTGGATTTTATGCATTATCTTCGTATATAAAGAAGCTAGAAAAGAAAGGATACCATCGATTTAACTATTTTTTTGAATCGCCTTTTGAATTTTATTCTGCATCGAGAATCATTATTTTTCATATTTTCGGTATTCTTTATCGTTTCTAATAAAACGATGAAACGACGGCTAAACTTATCTATGCGTGTTAACCTTCTGGCGAATGGGACTTTGTTTTTGAAACGCCTTTATCCTGTACTCAATTGACGCCACTGTTTCTGCCCACTTCCGGTAAATCTTTTTGATATCTTTGACGGAGCCGTAGTAGCTTTTAGGGGCCTCGAAACATCCTTTCGTCTGTTCACGTTTGTATCAACAGTCTAACGAGTAATACGAACCTTTTTGACGAATTTTTTACGAATAATATTCCATAAACCGATATCGCCGATAGAGATGTTTACCTTAGCAAAGGAAAAAAAAAGCAACGACGTGGTATGTCACTGTTTGTATCATTTATGATCCGTATTGGGACCAAGATGATGGCCAGATACGATTTCCCTTGAAATTTCTTAGAATTGATCGTAAATTTGTTTTTACTGGCTGGTGCACGTCGAAAGAGTGTAGAATTTCAATGACGGAGCATAATTTGCACGTCACTCAGGAATTACACTCGTGCAACGATAGATCTGGACGAGGATCGATCGTAAATCAGGACGTCACCTTGCCACACGCAAGCAGGTCGTACACTCGCGTTTACAGAGATAACGTCAGATCCGAGAAGATCGAGTCGCGTGAAACATCACTCAGCACCGTCTACCGAAGTTGTTCCTTTAGTTGTACGAGTTTCGTAACGCAATTGAAACCACAATATCAAACACTTCCGTTACGTTAATACGGGGCTCTTCACAGTTTCTGCTTTAATTAGAGCTAATTAGATTCGAATAAATGAGTTTTCTGCAGTAATATCAACCTCCGCCGTGGAAGATTTTATGTTGGAGGTTAGGAATTTGACGAGCGAGGATTTCAGGTGTTTAATTGCACAAATTGTAAATAAATTTAGACAAGGAAGTTTTCTAGAGTAGTTATTATTAATTAATTTCTTTATGGAAGTAATCGTTTTAGAGGTTAGGAAATGTGATATCGAACAATGGCGGCCCGAAGAAAAAATGAAAGACTCGAACATTTTGAGGTTAGAAAGTGCAAAATAATACTAAGAAATACGGTATATTATGTGAATACAGTATAATATACTTAAGGTTATAGATTGTTGTTCCAGCGTTAATGGTTGTTTCTACGTTAAAAGGAGTCTACGTTATCTAAAAAATGTCATATCAACGATTAACGGCACTGAAATCTCGCACTTTAATGAAAAATTATTGAGAGATTTTCTCGAGGCAAGCGAAGAAGGATAGAGTTTATTTTTAGATAAAAATAATTTGTTTTGAAATACCGAATTTTCTATATATAGATTTATTAATAAATTGTTTACGCGTTGAGAAATGCTACTTATTTATCTTTTATGTACGCAGGACCCCTACATAACATCTTCATCGTCTGCCACTGATATCAGGAATTATTATCACTTGACTACAGAATATTTCAAAATTTATGCTACCAATTCCTTTCACCGTAATACTTTCTACGATATACAAATTGTTCCGAAATTCGCAAACTCGCGAAAAGGAACGTTATCCAAAATTTTCAAAGTTTGAGGAAAGCGACGAAAGAAAATGCCAAAAATAATCCTTAAACCACTACAGAGCGTTTCAAAGCAACTAAATCTACATCTTCCAAGCTCGATCAATCCAACGCTTTCTTTCCGTTTCTTTCCATTTCAAATTATAATACTATTACCAACCTACTGCTAATTCTCGATACTTTTATACAGGGCGTTTCAAACCAAAAGATTGTTAAGTACGCGCGAACATAACCTCACAGTTAATCACGAATCTCTTCGCATATACGTTTCCAGATGATATTACAGCGTGGAATGGACTTTGAAAAAAAGAAAAGGGGCGCGTTTTTTTCACCGAAACACGCGGTTACTTGTATTTTCGCCCGCTGGCCCGCGAATCCGCTCTTCTAGTCCGTGAATGCCGGCAAAGTAATCAGAGTGCACGTTCATCGGAAGAGTGCACGGTGATTGATGTGGCTCTTCGGCATCGCTATCGATCCGTCCCGATGAAAATATCCGTACCCGTGGAAATTGGATCCATACAAAATGATGCCCATACACGTGGTTCCACGATCTCGTTATCTGCAATTACCGAAAATTCCTGGCAACGCCAAAGGGAAACAATATCCACGTTATCGATCGAACTCTAAGTTCACCTGGTGAATTTTCATTAATTTCCCAAATTTCGCGTCAATTTCTAAACTTTGAAAATTTAATTCTTTCGTGCTACGTAGTCGGTTTGAAACTCGCTTTCGTGTTCGTTTCTACGCCAATTTTCAAGCCTCGAAAATTTAACATCGTTACGCCGATCGCCTCGCTTCGGACCGATTTTCAAAAATTCGCCACTCCTTCCATCTTTATGGTACGTTCATTCGTAAATTTCGCAAATTTAATCTCCTTCATCACGCTTCGCGTGAATTGGCTCGCTTCGATCGAATTTTCGAAGCTTGGCTCCTGCGTGTCATTCTACCCCAATTTTTGATACTTTGCAAATTTAATGATCATCGTTCGCTCTAGTCGACTCGCTTCGGCCGAGTTTCCATTACTTAACGTCAGCATTTCTCCCCCACGTGAATTTACAAAATCTTTATCGACATTGTGAAGCAAATTCACGATTAATTCTCTTACAATAATCCAGGTATAATTTGGGTAATTGCGCTTTGTTTATGTAGCGGGTGTAAGATAAACGTTCGAACGTTCATTATAGTAGCTGATTTTGATTTACGAGCCAGAGTAATTAAAATAATTGCAGCCGTTTCGTAATCATTGTAATTAATTTGCAGTTACACAAACGCGATAATTTTGAGGAATTTGAACACGCTGGAATTTTTTCATCGTGATCGAATTACGTTAGCGCACGATTACATTGTACGCTTTTCTAAAAATATCTTATCCGAAACGTTTTTATCGTAAATGATGGACGTACGTAAGAAAAACAGAAGAGAATACAAGTTGAATTTCAAAGTTTTCACGATTCCCCGTGTCTCGATATTCTTTAAACATAATTTCAGAATCTTTTTATCATCATCATTCTGTATCACGACAGGGCAATAAATATTCGCAAATTAATAACTGATATTTTTCACCCTGTGTATATTTATATTCACATAATCTAGAATTTTAGTTCATGTTCTAAGACTGCAATACTATTACAGCTAAGTACGGTGAAGATTAGTAATCGTAAATTAATTGGTAACAAGAACAACACTATGATCTATTAGATAGAGGCGTAGAAAAACATATAAAGTGTATCTTTCTTTTTCAACAGGATACGAATGAGATATTTTAGAAAGGGATAATTAGATTTTAAAACAGGCATCGTGCAACGATGCGTTTCGTCGCTTTTACGCCAGTGAACAGGTAATTGCGATTCGCTGGATACATCGTAATTGCGCGTAATTTATGCCAGTCGCATTGTTCAGCTCTCTCACTAGCGACACTAGCGCCACTTTGACATTTTCCCCCGTTCTCCGCCATAAGTATTCTTCCTAACCTAACTTAACCTAACCTAACCTAACCTAATCTAACCTAACCTAACCTAACCTAACTAACCTCCTCCAGTTTCCAAAATACCAATCCCTATCAATGCAAAGATTCACAAAGTTTCCGTGCGATCTTTCTTCATAAGTTGACACGATCGATAAGAAAAGACATGAACTTTGAAATGAATTCGACTCGACTCGAGTGCTGCCTTATCTTCGAACACTTTGTCGAGAACCACTTGTGTCTTTTCTCTCGTAGATCGTTCAGATTATCGTATTCTTTCGATAAATAATCATTTATTGTTATAGATTCGCGATATCGGAATATTTGTCCGTCTGGATCGGCCTAGAATTCTTGTTTCATTGTTGTTCTTGTTCTTATTATTATTAATATTGTGTATTTTTTATTAACGGGGCAAATGCTCTGGTAGAAAGATACGACGCGGGGAAAAACAAATCGCACGCGCAAATATACGCAAAACAAGGAAAATAAAAAGAGAACGATGTACACGGAGGTTCGAAAGTCGAGATGAATGTGAAAACTAAAGTGTACGTTTCAAGCAGCGTCTTAAGGATGACAAGGATGAAGAAGGACACCATGGTGTACGGAGTTAGCAAGGTGGACTACCACAGTTAGATTAGCCATAGGTGGTACGATGCTGTAATTTATTGTAGACCCTTGCATAACTCGAAATTTTCGTTTCATCGTAGACTCTTCGAAAGTTCTCGATCGACTACAGATATTGCAGGAGTCTTTTTAAAATTCTCGTCTCATCGCAGATCTCACAATTTCCCAATTAAAACTTCCACCTCTCCGAGCTTCGTAACTTCTTAATAAAAACAGAAGATGGAGAAACACTGGAAAGTAGAAGAACCATTTCATAAACTCTGCATTGTCTCGTGACGCGGCAAAAATTCCCAATGCCCCGAGAATTGTTGTTTAATAATAAGAATGGTTATCATAACAAACTACAAAGTCTACCGAGATAGCGAGGAAAGTAATTATAGACTCGTCGTCGGAACGCCTCTGCGATTACCATACATTTCCATTCTAATCAAAAAAAAAAAAAAAAAAAAAAAAAAAGGAGTCGCGCAGAGAAAGGAAATCCGGCGACCCAATTCTAGTTAAGCAAACAAAGATCTTCGAGCAGCATTCCAGTCGATCGCCCATTGAACAAACGTTTTTAGAGAGTGTCCTCGGGCAGTGTAGTCAACCGACGATCGGCTAATTCTATGGAATCGGCATCGAGACATTATGCGGCAATTAGTCGGTATAATCTGCCTATTAGGGGGATAAGCGGCGTCAGATATAACGCAGATCGTGTTCCAATTGACTAATGGCTCGTGTCAGTTCGGCCAGTCTGGCTAAGCTAAGTCCACCTCCTTTGTTCCGCGTTCCAGCCACGTTTCAGGCCGATTCTCATCGATTTTCGATCGCCTCAACATTTTACGTACGTACAGTGACTTAAGGAAAAGAATGTACACGGACACGTCTTTCTTACTAATATATTATGTGCGTTACGTCAAGCATTTTAGAATTTCATTAACATTGTAACGAGAGTCGACTATCATAATTGCATTTGTAAAGTTTCTTGTACAATTATCTTGATAGAGTTTGGAACGAAGTTGAGAATGTGTAGAGAAATTGCAAGATATTTAGCGCAAGCATTTACTTTGCTAACATCGCGAGAGTATTTGATCGGTTTGAATAACTGAATATGAATAAAAATATTATATTATTTTTACCACTAAATATATACGTTCACGGTTACTATTACTACTCGCGCTGTATTTTAATTTTTTACTCAGTGTTTTCAGAAAACATACGACTCGTTAATTTACATTCAAATCGATGCTAAATGATTTATCAACATATAGGTAGTGACAGTTCAAATAAAGTTAAAAACTAACTGCAATATAATGACAGCTTAAATCATACGTAACTAAAATAATTCAAAAATCACGATATAATTGGAAATACACTTGTACAAATTACAATGGCCAAGAAAAATGCTTGAACGCTTTTCTCGACGAGTACGTTATGCGTAGACCGCAGATTTTTGTGCAAATTCATATTTTTATTAACACAAATAAAACAGCAAAGCTGTGTTTCATCTATTAAATATAATTAACTTTCGTCCATAAAATATTATAACAAGTACTGTATTTTCGATATTTTATGTACTAATCCACAGTTTTAATGTTATCACGTGTATTATGTAAAACATTGAAATTTCGTTAGCACCGTAATCAGACGGAACAAATCTGGAAAAGTATATATAGAAATAGTAAGATAATTAATACAAGCGGTACATGTATTTGTCATAAGCTTATCTCGTACAAGATGAAAAAATAAATGGCAAACAAATATGGCTTTACGAAATTCAAACGAGACAAGGACGATACGATGGGCACAACGGTCGGATAACCCTAGCTGATAACGTAATTTCCCTATTTGTTCGAGCAGAGAGCCGATAAAAGGCAGTTTGATTCGATTTTGACTGGCATTTGGTGGAAAATTTTCGAGATAAGATGAAACTTTACCGATTTCTCGCGAGATCGTGTGCAAATAAAAATGTTGGGCTTCTGTTTGATTTAGTGATAATGAAAAAAAGCTCTAGTCGCATTTAAGCCATCTAGCAACTTGCTCATACATGTTCTGAAAAACTGAAAAAGAGAAGAATTCCTTTTAGAATTATAAATCGATCAAATCCTTTAATTATCTTTTAAGTCCATCAGATTAAAGTTCATATAATTTTAACAGGAGCTCCGCTTTAAATGATTTAGCCAATCTAGAGCTCGACATTTTTAATTGGTCCGATTTGTGACATTCCTCGTATTCCGATAATTATCGAAATAACTTTCTTATTTAATAACATTGTATTATTCATATGCACCGACGTGTCCTCAAAAACCCGCATAAAATTTAACAAATTCTATACCTCGTTATAACATTTCGTTTAATAAAATCCGACAACTGCATGAAATCCTAAAGATCGTGTAACTATGTAGGATTCTAAATAGTATTATATATATGATACGACTTAATTAAGAGAGTTAAGAATCCCCTGAATTTGCCACTATCAGGTGGCACCATAAGACAAATTTGGTTAGACTTTATCGTCGCTCGTTGTATCCAAATGATAAACGAAGATTCAACCCTCTAAAACCTGACTGATAGTTGGCGGGGGAACGAATAGATACGCAGTAATGTAAATAGAAAAAGTTTCGTTACGAAAGAGAAAAGGTTACGTAAGTCTCGGTAGATCGAGGCCAGTGGCGCTAGTATCGTTTTCATCGCCGATCGAAGAATTTGTCTAGGCTTATCCGTATTTGTAGATATTCATTGTAGATATCCACGGCCTTGTAGGTTCATAGGCTATTTTAAACGATCGTATCTAACCGCAGCTCTGCCACTATGAACTGTTTTCGTAATATTCGATAAGTTGTTTAAAATAAGTGTCGGTCTGTCAGAATCAGCACCAACGTTTTTGACCCTTTCTCTCTAATCTTCGACACGTTTTTAGCTAAAACGAGAAACGTTTTGTGAAACGAACCTAACCTAAACTCTTCGTAGACAGATTTCACAGAGTAATGGACGTGAACTTAAACCTAACCTAAACGATCGTGAATTAGACCTAGCTTAATCCTACTGCTCCACTTGTTCCTAACCTAATTTTTTAAACCCTAACAAAATATTTTATTGGTATAAAATCAACGAGATTGTTTGGATTGGGATTCGAGTCTAACAAATTTCGACTTATAATCGAAGTAATAAGAATTACATTATTTTATTCGTTTATTCAAAATTAAAATTCGATTGTATAATGGAGAAACGTAAATTTCGGGACCTAAAGCAAAGATTCTATTCTATGGTAAAGAAAGATTATACGATTTAAGTCTAATCCATAAACTGTAATTTAGAATTAAGCAGATAAGAATAAAGTTATACCGAGAGAAGTCTCTGTCGTATAACAATGAAAATACTTGGATGCTTTCTCACGGAACTGGCATAAATTGACCAAGAATTTTTCCTCGAACAATTCCAATCTTCTCTGAATTACGTTACTTATCTTCGCGGAGAATTCGTCGTTGCTATCGGTTTCGAAGAAATTTTAGTCACGATAGGTCTGATGAACTAGACACGAATTGGATCGAGCAACGACTTTGACCCAACTGAAAATCGAAGCAATCTCGATACGAATATAAAACGAAGCTAATTTAAACATATATATATATATACACCTATGACCCAGACTGGCACACGATAACCGGAGGAACAGGTTTTAGGGCAACGCGACGGCTCGTCGCACGTAAAAAGAAAATATAACGATCGGTAGGAAATGGTATTCCGTGCAGTAATATCGTTACGCAATCAAAAAGTTTGATCGCACGATGCAATTCCGTTATCGAATCTTCGCTGCTTGCTTGCGTTTTAGTTACGTTTACATTCGCAAACAAACACGCGACTTTCGATTGTGCACATTAAGCATTTTTTCTAATCTTCCGCAGTATTTTTGCAAGTTTATCTCTTTCTCCTCGAGTTCCCGGAAAATGAATTATTCTGGAATTTTACTACAATCAAATACAGGAAGATAACACCTTTCCTCCAAATAGTCCAAGTTCCTAATTCTCTTCCCTCTCTTCTTTCTTCTGGCAAATCCGTCATCTAATTTTTAATAATTTTCCTACAACAAAATCGACGGACGTTAGTTCCGTTTTATGACAAGAAAGTTATTATTATTCGCATAAATTTGTATGCATATTTGAAACTTCTTTGGAAATATACATAGAAAGCTGGATTATGTTTGCTTCCATGGATCCTAAGAATCCAGCCGAGATATAAACGACGAATATGGTAAGATGGAATTAATGAAAATAAATGGGAGCAAATATCAAGGCAGTGGTTCATTAACAATGTTAATATCTAGTTCGACAACGGGATTTAATTTTCTAAATAAAAGCTGGTGCATAAAAATTTGTCATACCGAGGATGGCATAGAGAGTGTCTACGTTAAAAAATGTTTCTCTTGCACAATTTTTTTTTTCTTCATATTAAATGTATCATTATTAAAAATTTCACGCTGCGTATGTTACAGTTATGTTAACACCTAAACGGAGAAACCATTTATTTACTCGACGTTAATAATCGTATGACAAAATTGTAAAAATAGTTTGTTTGGCATTAATAGTCACATAAATATAACGTGGAAACATTTATTATACGCATATAAAATATCATTTATGTAAAATTCCAACTTGTTGAACATTGTTATCAATACCAAAATAATCACGAAAATAAATCGGAAAGGAATAAATCGTAAGTGGCGCGGAATCGTTGCGTAACGTTGCATAGCCTTAACATGACTTTATCACATTGAAAAAAAAAAGAAAAAAAAGAAAAAGGAAAAGAAGAAGAAATAACATAAATTCATATCATCTGCTAAGATGTAATTGCAGATATATGATGTTGATTTGCAATTCTAATACGCCGTCACGTGTTTTGTCTCGTTCGCAATACTGTTAGAAAAATTCCAACGAACAGGCATCGTTTCTCTATTCGAGCGATCAATTTTTATACCTAAGCGACGAAGTAATTTTATTCTTCCATGTAAAACGAATATTTCAAATAATCGTCAAATACACATAAAATGTAAATGCAAGGATGTCAGTTTCCTGTGAAACTTTGTCTATGTAAATATTATAATTCATCGATCGAAGCATATTTAAATGGTATTCTGGTAGCTGTATGTATTCCAAGGTCATCCGAAGTGGAAAGAAAAGGCGAACTAATCCAACCAGGTTTCCATATTTTACGTAACCGTTAGCTTCGTTCCTAGATCATCGGTTTAGTCGGCTCCCGACGCGCTGCTCGGACTAATTTTGTTGTTAGAAAATGTTTTATTTATTGGCTTGGCAACTAAGTGATTGCGGATTTTATCGTTTATCGCGATCACTTAGTCGCCAACCCAATAATATTAACATTCCATTCATTTGGATTTGTACGAGCCAAAATGAAAATTATATTTGCGAATATTATATTTAAATATAATCACAATCTTTAAAGCTAAATTACTACCTTCGGATATAAAAATATATATATTTTGTGTAAATATAAATTTTAGTGTTCCAGCCAACTACATTGTTGGGAAATATTTTGTTTAGTTTTAATATTCCATCTCTTTGGATTTATTCGAAAAAGAAAATTATATTTCTAAATATTATCTTTAAGTATAATCACAATCTTTAAAGCTAAATTATTATCTTCTTTCCCAAATATAAAAAAAATATATTTTGTATAAATATTAATTTTTTGTATTCCAGCTAACTACATTGTTGGGAGATATTTTATTTAGTTTTAATATTCCATCTCTTTGGATTTATTCAAAAAAGAAAATTATATTTCTAAATATTATCTTTAAGTATAATCACAATCTTAAAGCTAAATTATTACCTTCGGATATAAAAATATATATATTTTGTGTAAATATAAATTTTAGTGTTCCAGCCAACTACATTGTTGGGAAATATTTTGTTTAGTTTTAATATTCCATCTCTTTGGATTTATTCGAAAAAGAAAATTATATTTCTAAGTATTATCTATAATTACAATCTTAAGTCTAAATTATCATCTTCCTTTGCAAATATAAAACTATATTTCGTACAAAAATGAACTCTCAGCGATCACGGTTAGTCACTGAACTAATAAAAGCAGGGGACGATCAATAAGACAATACATGTGACGCTGATTATGAAAGTGGTCAAAGTCATATAGTTTTCCTTTCGAGATGTTTACAGTTTTACGTTCGACGTACCAACTGGATTCTGTTTAACGACGTAGCAGCCACTTCAATCCAATAGTTCAATTACTGCTACTTTGTAAAGTTAGTTGCAGATTGTTCTGATGTAAATAGATGCAACGTAGCATGAGCGATAAGCTCATGTTTTACCACATTCTTCATGTAGGGCATCTACTGCTTGTACATTTCATAATCACCGGTATATATCTTCCTATTTATCGTGTTTCTCCGTCTGATCTGCCATTGTTGAGACAAAGATGTGGCACAACTTCAAAGTCGTACTAAGTTATTGTATAAACGTTACATGACTTGCTATATGACTAACAGCAAATGACGAACAGATGTTAGCCAAACAGAAATCCATATCGAACGACTTGCAGTCGTGTCATGCCGTCGAATCATTGTAGCAACGTATACAATGTTGCACAGAAGCATCGGTCGACTAGTGTCGCGCTACTCAAACGCAACGATCGTTTATTATTCCCAAGCAATTCTTCTCCCACGTTTCGCATGTTCCGAATGCTGTGCAACATTGTGCGGGCGGCGACGTGTATCGTAAAACGGAAAGAGAGATAAATTAGCGCGACGTTCAGCGAAGAAGCCGAAATCGCGTTCCGACTTTTTCCAAATTGCAACTTACTTTCGCTCGTAAAATCAGCAGAAGCTTGTATTGGCTTGGCAACTAAGTGATCGCGCCTTTTGTCATTAAGCGGTATTGAGAAAAGCCGCACTCGCTTAGTTGCCAAGCCAATAAAGTTCACAGCATGTAAACTTTTAAACGTTTAAACAAGTTTAAATGTGGGTGAAATTTCGAAATGTTCAGTTGCAGTAGAGAAACGATACAGCTCCGAAGCGATGGTTTTCCACGATATTTTTCCCAATTTTCTCGCTACATCAGCGCGTCCACAGCAATTACGCGTATTTCGGTTGATACGGAGGAACGAAAACGGATACGACAGACTCTTAACGTTGGCTTGGCAACTAAGTGGTTGCGGGTTTTGTCATTACGTGGTATTGACAAAAGCCGCAATCACTTAATTGCCAAGGCAATATATGTATTTATGGAATAGAAAAGAAACGTGGGAGGAAGATCACGTTCGTGGTAAAATGCGATAGGACAAATTATACATGGATAATGGGAGAAACATGTAGAGACTGACTTTTTTTCTTTGTATTAAAATTTAATCTTCAATAATTTCTTGCAATCTCGCAGCGTTAGCTCTCTGTTCACACGCGCGTCTGTAAATTACGTGGACGAATTCGCCACGTATCGAAATCATGGTATTATTAAAGGTACAAAAGGTAGATTCGAAAAGATAGATGAAAAGTATCGAGATGAAAATCGATAGAAATTCTCCGTTGACGACTTTCTCAAACTTGCAGTCAGAATGACGTTCGTAGAAATGAAGTTTTCCACTTTTCAATCTGAAATCTACACGTTTCTTCCTCGTGTTTGGCTTAGAAGTAAAAGTAAAATAATTTTTATTTCTGCGAATCTTGTAATTGTTGCCGTTAATTGTTATCGTGTTTTCGCACAAGCAGAGTAGCCTTTCCGAGATTTTTCTATTTCAGTCGTTGCTCTCGTTGTAGGAAACAGACGAGATTTTCAGCGTTTGAAGAAAGTCAACTTTTATCAGTTGACTTTTTATCTGCAAAATGATATTCCATACGCATCGTAGACATTCGTTTGCAAGTTATGATTATCGAAAGTCGCCTCGATTTCTTACTAATTTCCCGCCATGCGCTCCTTTCTCTTTGCTATCTGCTCTTCTCCATAACTTTTCCTTCGTCTTTCTGCCAAACGATTGCAATTTTCCTTTCCTCGTTGTCACCTAACGATCAGACGCGGATTCCTACGCATCCGTAGAAAATTGAAAAGTGCGAAATTGCGCAGAATATATAAAATATGCAAAGCATTGTGATTTCGGTGATACTTGCCAGGTAAGAACAATTTTCTGCATACACTTGAATCTTTTTAATTACATTCTAAGAAATATAAATTTGCATAGAATACCTCGATTTATTGCTAATAATACCTTTTGAATGTCTCAATCTTTTCTTACCATGTTCCTGGTAAACACATTTTATGGAGTTTGAATTCTAAGCAAATACTAAGAAAGTTTCCTCTAAAATTCACGCCTCCCAAAAATGATGGAATAAACAAATTACGACGAGTGAGAATTAATTATCGACGAACGATCTTGCAAAATAGACCACGTTATTTATAATAAAAACAGCCTAATGCTAGTTTCCAAAGCGAATGATTTTATTTTTTAGGTTATGATTTTTATTATACATTTTTATTTATTTATGATCTTTTATGTTAGTTTAGTCCGGTAAGAGAGCAATGAAAATAATTTATCTATCGAAGAAACTTCTTTTTTATTCCTTCTCTTTCCCTTTTTCCTCTGAAAGAAGTTTATTTCGACGATGGTTTTCTCGCGATCACCCGGTATGTGGATATGTGTATGGATTCGCGTATAACGTGTATTTTGATTAGCCAAGAATCTCGGGACACTTGGTATCGCAAGCTACGAGCATTTCGGAAATTAAACTGTACTTGCAATTGGCCTGGATCTCACGATAATAGAACATGCACAGGGTGTCTGAAAATTATTGTAGAATAAAACTTCATTGTTTAAGATGTCGTTTCATCTATTGAATTTCAAACTCGAAACGAATCTAAAATTCAATCGGCGAATTGAAATATTCGCAACATCTTTTATGCATCGATATTCAAAAAATCAGCTATTGACTACCAAATACTTGCAGCATTTAATTTGAAAGAATTATCCACCGAATTGCGGATAATCATCGAATCTAAAGTCTAATCAGCTAACTCAAATGCTACTTTCTTCCGCCACAAGATCATCAGATTTCTTGCAAATATCGTTATATTATCATTTAAGTTGCAATTTCAAAAAAAAAAAAGAAAAAAAAAAACATTCATCGAATCTAAGATTCGATTGCCAATTCGAGTATTCAAAATTCCTTTCGTCAATTTTCAAGCGCAAATCTTTTTCAAAATCAAGCAAACTTCCATATCTTCTGCACGAAATTTTCAATCCACTTGTACTCGGTATTTACAGTGCCACCGTGTATAACTACGAACCGAGTGACGAGGTGTCATCGAAACCAAACAAAGCGTACCATTGTACGCACGACCATGCCCCATTTTACTCTACAGGTCCAGTCAATTCTTCTTTTATTTTCCTTTCACTCTCAAAACCATGAAACCTATCCTCAGCGAATTTTCGCTAAATCTACTACACAATTCCTCCATCGATCTCTACCATGCTTTCTCGCTGAACTTATTCTCAATCCACGCGAATAATCTTCTACCAGAATAATAATATATTTAACAACGATTCGCCCGATTCTCCTATCTTTTCCATTTCTGTCTCGACATTCGTCCGCGTGAAATTAATAAATCGTAGCAACAAAACGTTCGCTCGACCTGTGCTCGATCGGTAAATCTATTTACCATTTACATCGCTAAATTCCTACCAGAACAAATCATCTCCAACGACCTACGCGATTCCCGTTTCTTTTTATCTCGTCGAACTTCATCCTCGCGAAACTTACTAACAGTACCGCGTTAAATTTATCCTCGGTCAGCTGCAATCGTTTCTTTCATTCTTATCTCTGCCAAACTTTATCCGCTACAAATTTTCACCAATTTTCCTATCTATACTGATCTGTACTAACCACGGAGTTCCTCGCCGGACTACATTTTCCCTCCAATTTGATCAGCTTGCTACAAGAATAATTTGTTTGCAAATGCTGCTTACTCACCTGAACGAAGATCGCTAGAGGACATGGCGTTAGTTGCTGTCACACACTCACTCTATAATATAGTATAGTATATTATAGTATATAGTATACACTGACACTGTGCGGAGACGGCGAGAGATCGAGCGGCGACGATCTCGATCGATCGGAAAGCAAGAATAAGGCAGCGCACGGTCGGTCGCTCGTCCCGATTGTTTGTGAACGGCCACGATCGTGTACGATCGTACGCACTTTTATCGCGCTGGCACGTGGTGGCTCGACCACGGTTGATTCAGCGTGGAACCTCTGCTCCACGTAGCCGCCCCACCACACTGCAGCTACTGGCGTGCGCGCGAACGCGAAAGCGCGCGCAACAGCCTACGTTTATTTTCGATTACCGAGCAGCCAGTTTTATTTTTAACGCGCGTGCAACAAACTCACCAGTCCGTCTACACGGCCACCGTAAACGACATAGGTGCGCCGACTCGCGGCGCTTTTCTCAAGGAACTTCCAAATGTACGTACTGGGTGATTCGGAAGTTCAGCTTCAGCTGGTACATAGGGCAAATTGGTTTTAGGAGATTTCAGAGAAGAGTCGTTTAGAAACGTGGGCTCAATTAGGTTCAGACATGGTTGCAACGCTTTTTCAAGCTTGTAGAAATGGAGCTTGCGTTTGAGCAAACTGCAGATATCTATAGAAATTTATGTTTCTTTTTTTTTACAAAATTAGTTTCATTAATTTCTGCACCTTTGCGTCCTTATGTTTCTCGTGGTTTCGTGTGATTTCTTGTGGTTTTTGGGTAAGAGAAGAGACCCTTTGGGAGAACGTGAGCTCAATTAGATTCAGACATGTTTGCAACGCTTTTTCAAGCTTGTAGAAGCGAAGCTTGCGTTTGAGCAAACTGCAGATATCTATAGAAATTTATGTTTCCTTCTTTTTACAAAATTAGTTTCATTAATTTCTGCACCTTTGCGTCCTTATGCTTCTTGTGGTTTCTTGTGATTTCTTGTGGTTTTTGGATAAGAGAAGAGTTTCTTTGGGGGAACGTTGGCTCAATTAGGTTCAGACATGTTTGGAATTCTTTTCCAAGCTTGTAGAAGCGAAGCTTGCGTTTGAGCAAACTGCAGATATCTATAGAAATTTATTTTTCTTGTGGTTTCTTGTGATTTCTTGTGGTTTTTGGATAAGAGAAGAGTTTCTTTGGGGGAACGTGGGCTCAATTAGGTTCAGACATGTTTGGAATTCTTTTTCAAGCTTGTAGAAATGGAGCTTGCGTTTGAGCAGACTGCAGATATCCATACAAGTTTATATCTTTACAAAATTACAAAAGTGTTCGTTAATTCGTACTTTACATTTTGGATATTTTGTACATCATGTTGAGTGTTATTATTCTTTTCTCTCTTAGTTTTGATATTCCTGATAGATTTTGAATAAGAGTCGCTATACGTGTGCACACTCCGGAGAAATCTAATGAAAACGTGAGACGTGCTCGAAAAGTCGAGCATCAGAGAGAAGATTGGGGAAATTGGATTAGAAAGTTTAAAGCGCGTTCTCTCGAGAAAAAAATCATGAGAATGTTTGTTCACTGTGTTCAGGTAGACATTGCTTAGAGGTGTAGCTTGGATATCTGTAGAAATCTATATATCTTTATCAAATTACTTTCATTCGTTCCTTCTACCTCATAAATATTGCCCTTTGCAAAGCACGTGCATTCTGTGCATTTTGGCATCTTTCAATTTGATACAAAATTAAACGACGGCGAATTTAAATTCGTTAAATTCTTTAAAAAATTGAGCTTCGGAAGGAAGATCGGGGAGATTTGGTTAAAAAATGTAAAACTCGTTCTTTGGGGGGAAACGTAGGTTTGGTTAGAAACAGAGCAACGGAGTGAAGAAGTAGAGTTGCTTGTAAGTAAATATATCGTGGATATTTATAGCAAAATAATATTTCTATAAAATTGCTTTCACTCGTTCCTTTCGCCTGGTCCATCGCGCGTGCTCTGGATATTTTTTACATCTTTGCATATCGCGTGCACTCTGTGCACTTCTGCGTCTTCAAATTTCTTATAAATTCAAACGACATGCACCGACTCTGGGGAAATTCAAAGAAAATATACGCGGTGCTTCGAAAGTTGAGCTTCGATGCAGAAGATGAGGGAGATGAGGCTTCGAGAGATTTGAAATGTGTTCTCCGTTTTCACGGGACAGACGCTTTTCAATCGATGATATCGACGCACGCGTTACATCGTTCTAATTAGCTGCAATTTAGGTGCTGCAATTTCTACCGCAGCTACTCGTCCGATTGCTGAACTTTCGAGTCGACCCGTTTCAACGAAACGACTCGTTGTATGGCAAATATTATCGAGCATGGGAAATATCTCAAACCAGAGACATCGTTGATAAAATAAAATATGCAATTTCTCGAAACGATTAGTCATACGTTTCTTTCAACGCGCGATTAAGAGACCTGAGAATTCTTCTACTTATCAGAATTCGTCATTCAGGCGAATGCTGCTATTGTGTACGATCTATCTATATCTATAAACAAATAAATATATATAGATATATACATGTAGTATCGGAAAAAGGGACGTGCCTGACAATGGGCCATACCTGGGGCCCATTACAACATCGTTGTAATTAAAGGGGATCTACCTGACAATGGGCCATACCTGAGGCCCTTTACAACATCGTTGTAATTAAAGGGGATCTACCTGAAAATGGGTCAGGCACATCTGGGGGTAAAAGGAGAGTATATTAAGAAGTCGAGGCAGTTGCAGTTGGGAGTTACAGTTAGGAGTTGGCAGTTGCGGTTGGAGAGTTGCAGAGGAGATGTGAAGACGTGAAGACGTAGAGTTGCAGAGAAGACGTGAAGACGTAAAGACGTGAAGTTGGAGTTGGGAGTCGATGGAAAGACGTGAAGACGTGAAGACGTGAAGTTGAAGCTGGAAGCCGAGTAGATGACGCACGACGATCATAGTCAGCTATATGTTGAGCATTGCTCATACGAATAAACGAACTTAACGCTCAATAACCATCATTCCTTGTCCTTGCTCTAGAAACTAACAACAAACAACATCACCTACGTTACTACATACATAACATATAATATGTAACATATGTAGATATATAAATGTCTAACGCGAATGAAAAATCGTAGGGCAATTAACGGTAGTGAAATACGCTGAAAGCTACAAACATATCGAGTCAGCGTTAAAAATCCGTGTCCGATTGCAACAGATGTGATTAAATTATTTATCCTGGAGCCTCATCCGCTGTTGCGCGTGAAAGCTTCGTGGCGGATCGAAACACCGATATTCGATTGTTATTTCAACGACGGAACATTTTTCTGTTTTGACAGTTTGTATTATTGCAAAAAAAAAAAAAAAAAAAAATGATTTTGAAAATGAGCCACGAAACGACTCGTTCGCCGGTGACTTTTGTAAAAACCATACGGTACGTTTACCAAGGTTGTTCGTACGGTAAAAAGGGAGAAAAAAGAAAAAATTCAGACGTGGCGATTTCCGAGTAGACGACGAGCCACGCTCTCGCCGATCTTCTCTCACAGACGACGCTTAATTCGCTGTATTTGTCGTGTTGAATATTTCTCGAATTTCAAGCAAAAAGCTTTCGCGGATAAACTCTGTTATCGCGCCAAGAGCTGTTGCACGTTGTTGGTAAACGTGCCGAGAGTTTTTTTTTTTTTTTTTTTTTTTTTTTTTTTTTTTTTGAGCCAGTTGCCAGCGTTTACACGTTTCCGGAGCTCGCAGAGAGAGACGCAACGCAAATGAATCGGTTTTAATCGCTCATTTTCGAAATCTTTTTCTCACCATGCGAAAGCTGTCGAAACAGGCAACAGCCTGCCGTTGAAATTAAAATAGCTCTTTTTATCAGCTACGAAGTTTTATTGTCTATTTATCAACGATTGCCGGGTGATTAAATAATTGTACGAAAGGATCGTATGGCTGGAGAATTATTTTATTTACAATCTTGAGATTGAACGGTTGACAGAGATCGTGTTTCTTTCGCGAAACTGCTCGTAATCTCGTAAACTTATGAATTTAATAAAGTATAGAATAATAAAGTATTTTCCTTTTTTTTTTCTGGGAATGAAAAATCCAAATAAGGATGGAAGAAGGTAGGAGCGGCGAAAAGACACGGTAAAAGTTTCTTAAAACGTATCAAATTTATTTCTGCCTCTGCGTGCATACATCTCGATCGCTTTTGGTAAATTCGGAATTTCGTAATTTTAAAAACGCGATAGATCGAAGAATTGGATTCTTCCGTGACCTATCCATTCGATAAACGAGGCATCGAAAACAATCTGCAATTCTTTCCCGCGTTTCATTCATAGACAGAGAATTCTACGAACAATTTTTATTCTACGGCGCTTTCCTCTCTCCTCTTCCTCTCGGAAACTTTCCATCGAAATTACGCGAAACTTTGCGCCACGGTTCGAAAATTACGTACTTCGTAGAAAAATATACGTAAGAGGAGATGATGATATCGATCTAAGAAGAGGACGAATCGTTTGGGAAAATCGGTCTGCGCGACCGAGAAGTCCTTCTCGTCCGACGTTCCGCGAAGTTTCCGCCTCTTCTCCATCCTCGATCCTTTACTCGATCCTGCGATCGTCCCCCACTTTCGGCTTCCGCGACACGATTAGGATTTCTCGCTCGAATTGTGAACTACGGACCATCTGAATACGATTCTGCTCGCTGAAACCAATAAGACAGTGGATTAACGTGGCTCGATCTACTTTCTCGCCGCCTCTTCCCCTCGGTCGTATCGATCACTCGCGGAAGCTGAGATCGAGCGAACAGAGCGGAAACCGACGAAGACGAAAGAAATTTTCCAGCAATTGTCGATTCTATCTGTACGAAAGAGGACGACGAGGACTGGGAATCGTCGAATGGATCGGCTGTGTGCGCGTTTCCATGCTCGAGGTGCTGGTGCGCGTGCGCTTGACTATGTCGTGCTTAAACGGATCTCGATACAAACTGTTATTTACTTTGTTCTTTTATGTAGAAACGTACGTAATAAACGAAAAGTTTATTCCGAAGACGACAGAAAACTTGTAGGATGAGAAGCGAGCATCGTTTTCTCGTTCGAGGAACTGAAAACGGAAAATTCGTTGAAACTTGAATTCGGAGAGCGCGTCAAATTTGTCAACAAATTTTGTATTAATAAAGTAACTCCTAAGGATTATACGCTTTATTATTATTGCTCATAAAAGTACGGCATATGTTTAATTTTAACCACGTGACGGTCAAGCGCAGGCGTAGCCGGACGAAATTCAAAGTGGATTTTCTCGAAAACGAAGCCTCGAATGGAAAAAAATGTATTCCACGTTTTCGACTTATTTTTTTATGTACAATCACCCCCTCCACGGTTGTGCCATCAATGCGGGGTCATGGTGTATAAAATCAGCGCGACGGTCAATGCGCTATATATGTTTCCATACAACTATGTTCTCGAATAAAAAGATTATAAAATTACTTCTATAATTAATTCAGATGATTGAGAAATTATGGCCAGAGAGTCGCTTCGGTTAACGCGTTGACAGATTCTTCCGCGTGGCAATATCGAGTCTTGGAATGAAGAAAATCTCACAAGTTACAAGTCGCCCTATTATTATCCCGCGTTTGTCCTGCGGGAAACAAAACGTAGCAGAAGGCTAATCAGCGATAAGTTGGAACAAATGGACGCTCTACTATCGCTGTTCGCTATTCCTAATAATCTCGATCCTGCGGCTGCAAAACCTACCATCGCCATTCATCATCCTACAGCACTGTTCCGACGTTGTCCGCTATTCAGACTCGGTGGTCTTGCAAAGAAACAGACATCGATACAACAGCGACGACACGATAGCGCCACCGATTGGACCAATCCAGAAGACCCAATGATTAGTCCAGTAGCCGTTCCAGATGGCTGGACCTAGTGTCCTTGCTGGGTTCAAACTGCAGCCAGTGTATGGGATGAAAATGAGACACAGGACGGTGATGCAGAAGCCAAGCCTCATCGGTGCCGAGTCTGTGTTGGCGGCGTTTCGACAGTCCCATAGACCGCAAGCGAAGAAGACGAGAAGCCCGGTGGCCAAGACCTCCGCCATGGCACCCTGAAGAGTGGTAAGATCTGTGTGAACGTCCGTCATGCAGAAGGAGTCTGCTGCCCCCTGCGCGGTGTACATTAGCTGCACCGGTGTTATCACCTGCACAAATCGAAGAATTCTGTATCGAAGAAGCTGGACGAGTTTCGATCGGGGTTCGATTTAACGCTAAAACTACCGACGTGTCGATCGAGATGTCGCATAAAATTTTTGTCACATCCAATGGCGGATTTAATCCTTTGCGGGCCTGAAGCTAACGATCGCTTTCAGTCACCTTCGACCCAACCTTTCACCTTCCCAAAGCAAATTTATAAAATGCCAAGGTACCTGGATAAGTCGATTTTTGTTAAACCAATAGGAAATTAATATTCGCGTTCGGAGATCCTTTGCGTAATCTGTCAGGACACCGATCGATATTCGCTTAGACTAGGTGAATATTAACTTTGCTCGTAGCGGTTAAAATACGCGCCACGCGATGCAAAACCGCTAGCAAAATTATTCAAGCGGAGGATTCGATGGATTCTCGCGCACTTTAGAAAACGCAACGATCCTTCCGAACACTTTCGAATGGATCCATCGAGTTGTCGATGCGCGTCTGGAATATTTCAACAGCTATACGCGCCGACTCGACGAACATTGTTCCAGCCGAGCCAAAATTCTTATCCCAGTCTTTGTAAACTGACAAATGTATTTTATGTGATTCTGACAATCGATCGTTCATTGATCTTTTTCACAAGCACTTTTCGGGCCGCCATAGCGTCATTAGCGTCAAGGTATGTAAGTCCGCTCCTGACTAGGTCCGTGTCGTACCATCATATTGTCATACATTGTTACAATTATCCTACGATCTTATTTATTAAATATACAGGCTGCGACTAAAATAGGCCACCTAAATATCTCTGCTGTCATTGGTGACAGAACAAATGCGTGAAACCAAACATTGCACGATATCGTGGAGCACGTAATTCGATGTAAATAGTTCTTTGATAAATGAACGCGCGGAGGTCGTACGAAGATCACTTTCGTTTTTTTCAAATGGAACCATGTGCTTCTTTACGTACCATCTAGCGTGGCGGTTTAAGACCCGCACAATGATCTACACGTTCAAGAACGTTCAAGGTCAATGAAAGTCAATTGCAAGAGAAAATGATATACTTCGTGCGAGCGATCCAACACATTGTTTTATGTAATGGCGATTTATTACCGTACCAGTGCACTGCCGATGCTACGTAAAGAAACGTGTCATCCCGTTTGAAAAATCGAACTTGACCTTCGTACGTCGTCCAACTATCAAACAACCGTTCGCACGAAATCACATGGCGATATCGCGCAGTTCCGCTTCGCATATTTCTCTTCTATCTGGTTTACCTGTTTCACCCTATATAATCCTTTACCGCATTATATGTATACTATATATACATTTATCACACAGAGAATTTATTTGTATCGTAAACAATATTGAGTTTAAATTCGTACAGTCGTTGATCGCGTGTACAACCGAGTCTAGCGAAGAAGAGTCATTGGACAGAAAGAGATCAGCGCGAATGGTGAAGATCTCGGGTTCTACGCACTGAAGAATCGCCGCTAAGACGCGCGTGTACATCGAACCTTGGTTTCTGCCGAATTTTACAAAACAGCAACGACACCAACGGTTACTACGCAAAGATACTTCTGTCCTTTGTATCTCGTGTCCTGTTAATTAACGCGAATTGCCTGCCGCGCAATTTTTCATCGTGGCGAACATCTTCAACTATTGGCTTGGCAACTGAGTGATTGCGGATTTTGTCATTAGACGATAATAATAAATGCCGCAATTACTTAGTACGGTAGTTGTAGCGCTAGTATCGGGCGGTGACTTACCCTAATCAGACCGAAGCCTATCAGTCCACCGATACACTGGGAACAAATGTAGAGGAAGGTCATGGGCAGAGAGACTCTCCCTAGGATCAGAGCTGCCACTGTTATGGAGGGATTTATGTGCGCTCCACTGATGTGTCCGATACACTGGAAAGTAAAATAGCACAGTGAGACAAGAAACATCAGGGAATATAAATATTCCTGCAGTTAAATATTCAATAATTAAGTAATTTTAAAAGGCACAGCAGTGGACGGAAGAAAGTTTCAAATTCATAATATAGTGTATAGTAACTACGTTGCATTATAACTTTGCTGTATCGATAACACTCTTTACTAGATTTCTACCACGCTGATAACAGCCATCCGCATTACGTCTATCGGTAATTTGATTGTTCTTGGCAGTTGTAACACTTTCCTCTGCAATTATCGCGTGTTATTGTACTACTTTTTTCTTTCGTCCTCCGCTGTAAGCGAACATCTTGGTATCTGTTGGGTGGCAACTAAGTGACTGCGGATTTTGCCATTACCATCTAATGGCAAAATCCGCAGTCACTTAGTTGCCAAGCCAATTAGCAATAATTTGGATAATCAAAGGGAATTTGCTATTTCTCCGACATGGGATAAACGACATACTGCGAGTATAATTAGAAAAGCGAAATTTCTGCATGTCAGCCTCGTGATTATGATGGCGACAGAGCAAGAAACCAACGATACCAGGGCGAAGGAATTTTCGACAGAAAGTGATAAATTCACGTATCGACTTTCTTGCTTGCAATTTGAATTGCCGCGAAAAGAAAAACAGCCGAAAGTGTAAATTTCGAAGAGCTTGGCAAACTAGACATTACGATAAATCAGCGAGCCACTCTCGGTAAATTTTTATCATCGTTCGCTTGTTCCGTGGCTTCGTGGAAGCCACGACCGGAATCGAACACCGATGGAAAATGTATGAAATGGAACAGAGAGATGGCAGAAGCGTAAAAAGAAAAGTTGAAATAGCGCTGGAGGAAAGTGACAAGTCGGATAGAGATTCAAGAATTTACAAGCGTCAGCGTGATTGAAATCGAAGCTATTGCGAGTTCCCGGAAGTCTAAAGATAGAATTTCAATCTAGTCGTTGACCCTCTGATTCCCTGTTTGGATTGGCTTGATTAGCAATTGTAAGCAGCGGATGAGTTTTAGAAGTGCCAAAAGCAAGAGGTTCCATCAAATCAACCAATCTGAACTTCATTAGCATCTGGTTTCTCGACCAACGGAACTAGAATTAATTAGACTAACCCCGAATTAATTATAAGCTAGCGCGTGTATATATCGGCGAATTGTTAAGTTACGGAATAGTTTATTAGCTAGAGCAACTGACAACGTTATTACCAAAGATACGAATAACGTAGTACAGTCGATATTCTTTTAACCGATCGACCAATGCAAATTTTTCTTCGGCTCGCCGATTCAAAGTACTTTAACTTTCTCGTGGTAAGATAAATCTAAAAACGTGAACATAGCTTTCCCGCTATATATAATATGTTTAACTAGTATCCGGACAAGTATCTGATCGATTTCTATTAACAGTATATCAATTAAATATATATATATATATATATATATATTAATTAGTTAACACTTTGACTGTGTTAGTATAGTTAGTTAGGAGTATTTTTATTATTCAAAGCATATAATGGCAAAATAATAATAAGTTGATGATGTAAGACACCGTTCTTCCCCGATGGATCGTTTATCTTATTGGTGGTCACGGGTGACCACCGTGGCGCCTTGCTGACAGTTGATAGCGACATATTACAGCAAGGCTTCGTTCGTTTCAACAAACCATTCGCATTCCTTATTTCGTCGTAGGCAAAACGTGCAGAATATATCGTTGAAACGCGTAGAAGATATTAGTAAACGGTATTACGATTATTTTTATGATTTCGATGGAACATTCGGCTGAAATGGTAGAGGTAAAAAGAAATTGTGTTTCTGGTAAACCAACGGTAGTGGTAGATTACAAGAGAGGAAAATGTGCCGTAGATTTGTCAGATCAAACGATAGGATATTCTACGACACATAGAGGAACCCTCAAGTGGTATACAAAATTAGCTTTGGAGTTGCCGTTAAATACATCAATTTCAAACGCGACGATGCTCTATAAACAAGCGACAAAAACAAAAATCAAGGTACCAGATTTTAAAATGGCACTGGCAATGCACCTTACACTGTGCCGTTTACCAGAGCCGTGAAGTATACTTATTCGACAAAGGTTGCGACGCGAAATGCAGAGGAGAGAAGGGCAAGCGTACCCGGCACGAAGATCTTGCAGAGAGTGGTATAAAAAAATGTTAAACAGTTAGGATGAAAAATTGCTAAGAATCGGAGCAAAAAGGTGACCACCTATCGTTCAGATCGTATCGATGAGCCACGTTTATGTTCAAAGTGTTTCAACACGGTGCACCGTTAGATGCAAGATTTCTTCTCATTTCTTTTTATCGATGTTCCAGTAAAAATGTTTCATCGTTCAATGGGACACTTTTTATTTCAAAGTATCTTCTATTTATCGGTTATATTGAAAATGCCCTAACTGTGAATTTTCATTCAATTTTTACAATTGTAAGAAGTTGAAGCGCTCCGGTCACCAATGACCACCGTGGCGGGTCATGTACGACCCACATGGCAGTCAAAGTGTTAACTGCGTTCGACGTGTATACGAGAGATTTCTAAAACTAAATTTCGCAGTTAACTGGTTGACGATGAACTAGGAATCATCCGTGATGATTATAAAAATCGCTGCAATATTATTGATCATCGTATCTTGTAACAAATAGACAAATGTTGAGATACTTTTAAGCAATGACGTACATATAATTTGCCAGCCACACGAAAGAAAAAGTAGAGAAAATTGATGAAATTATACAAGCATCGATCGATGAATTAATCAATACGTTGGTAGTAAAATTTTCCAAATGTCAGAATGTGGAATTAACCGTTTCCATCTGCGAATCGACTTATATACACTGATACTGATAGAGAAATTAAGGAAATTACTGTACATTTTTTATCTTCCAAGATACATTGGAATTGAAATTGAAAATAGTTTACAGAGGTAACAGTGTATACGTGAAATGACAATATATTTTTTCCTCGATTATACTCGTGTAAGATCTACCCGGTTAAATATTGAATCAGGTGAAGAAAATCAAACTTTGCGACAATGTTAAGAAACGTGTACTCTGTTTCAATCACATAATTACAAATTCGACAAAAGAAATAAGCTAGAAAGATGTTGGTTAAACCTTGGATTTGTTTACCGCGTGCCATCGATTCGATTAATCGTACGCAAAATGCACGAACTGCCTTTTGTTTCCAAAACATTGGCTTCCCAATTCACGTCCAACGTAATCCCGCGAATGTTGCGTCGCGTTCAAGTCGGCAGCACGACTTCACCACTCAACTATACAACGTTCTGTCGCAAAAGAAACGTGTCGATTAATTTAGAAGGTTTCGCGTTATTATGGCGTCGAAATGACCGCTCTGCTCGCATTATCTCGTTTGCACGCAGGCAGCATACGAGTTTGTAAAATAGTCACGAATCTGTTCGTAGTTGCTTTTATTCTTACGAGCTGGGCCAGCACCGTTACGCGAGAAACAACCCCATAGCGTGGAGTTATCACCGAGCCAAGTTTCACTCTCCTAAACTCTTCTTTTCAGCCATTTGACGTTAAAACTTATTGCACGTTCACGCATGGGCCGTTATCCGTTGATGATATTTTTCATTCCCAGCCAATGTATCCGAGCAGATAAGAAATGCACGGTAATTTTCCAGCGATCGTTACGACGTTACACGCGCTAACTTTTGTCGTCTGTGATGAAACAAGCTCTGGTTTTGCATTTGCCCTAACGACAATCCCAAGACGTGTCACGGAAACTCTGGCTCACAGCCACTTTCCAAACGCTCACCTGTATAGCTATCATGGCACCTAGTCCAAAGGCCAGAGAGATCTGCATCAGGTTCGGATGAACACCCAAGCTTCCGATGCACCCTGTACATCCAACGAAGACCAGAATGGCGGTGCCGATCGCCTCGCTAACGGCAATGCACAGCGTCTTCCAGCCGGATGCATCCTCTCTCATCAAATTGCTCAGCCCTGTAACGAGACAAGAGGGAGAGAACTATGATTGTCTGTGAGAGATCGAGGGACCGGATCGACGCGACGGAGACGTGATCGATCGGTGTGTCTTTTGTCATACGGTCTTACGCTAGCTGAACCTGCGAGGCAATTTTTGTAAGGAAAGTGGACGCACAGTCATTGCCGGAGACGCGGTCGTCGGATGACGCGGCGGAACTCCAGGCCATGTTCTGTCGATGGAAAAACAGCCGATCACAAGCCCGAAGGTGGCCGCCAATTGGAACGAGAATGACGATACATCGATATCTGAATTCCTGCGATTCTATCAACCCTTTCGCTGCGAATTCATTTTTGATTCTGTCAGTGTAGCTGAATTGCTTGATGCTCCATAAGACGGTCATTTTATGGTCATGGTAGCTTCTCGGTTTGGCCATAGACTACGTGGAAATTTTTAGGTATTTGTAGTAAATGGAATTTATTGAAATAGGTAATTTTCCTTAGCTGGGTCTTTGACAAGGCTGTAGGTCACTTTGTTTAGATGTTAACACGAAGCAGAACATTTTTAACGCGTCAGCATTGGATTCTAGGAATGACGTTATGTCCATAGGACTCCATAGAAATTTTTAGGTACTTATGGTAAATGAAATTTATTGAAATAGGTAATTTTCCTTAGCTGGGTCTTTGACAAGGCTGTAGGTCACTTTGTTTAGATGTTAACACGAAGCAGAACATTTTTAACGCGTCAGCATTGGATTCTAGAAATGACGTTATCCCCATAAGACTCCATAGAAATTTTTGGGTATTTGTAATTAATTGGAAACATAAAACCGATAGTTTTCTTTGATAAAACGAATAAAACGATCAGATCCAATCAATGAATACATCAATTACAATAATAAAGGCAATTGGTGTCCAAGTGTCTTCCATAGCCATTGTACTGATATAGACGTTTTCAATCTTTGCCAACGTAATCACGACTACGTCGTGACTCATTGCAGCGTAAATGAAATTTCAAAATATTTAATATAACGCGGACAACTTCCATACTAAGAGTTGGAACGCTCTCGGCCGTCGTAAATTTAAAATTCCTCATAACAAGGTCCGTCTAATGGATCTAGGAATATGGTAATGGCAATGCTGACCGATATCGCTGGCGCTAAAGTAAACAGAGGCTCGCGTGGAATACAGATGTCAAGGAGATGGCTATCGGGCGAAGAAAGAGGTTTAACGAAGGGACTCGCGGTGAATGCATAATGAAAAGGGCAAGCGGGCAGGCAAAGGTGAACATTAGAGGCGCCACGAGCTGATATTCGAGCCGAACCGGAAGCCGAAATAACGCTGGCGAGCACGTGCGAGATTTTCCTGGCGCAACGAACATCCACGCTCGATCGTCTGCAATTTTCTTAATTACGTCGGGGGCCTTCCCCTAGCTGCGACTCATTAGGGTAACCGCGAACGTGCACGCTCGATCGATGCCGCTTGCAGATGAAATTGCCCCTGGATCGTGCGAAATTTCATCCTTCCCGGCTGTCTAGTCTCTCTATTTCTGAATAGAACGTTAGACAGACGTGGAAACGAGATTAGAATTCCTGGAAGAGCCCTAGTCGCCCTCCGGCTCTCGATAACAGCCATTTCGTACTGCGCTTGGTTAAATTCTAGGTTATGTTACTTTTGTAACGTCCTGTAGTTGCAACTGTGTGAATATGAGAATTTATCTGCGATCCAATTCGCATTTGGGTTCTTGACAAAGTGAAACTCTTGATGAAACTTGCTTAATTCGAGGGTTACATCGCTTTTGTGGCGTCCTGTAGATGATGCTGCACGAACACGAGAATATATTGAAGACCTGATTTCCATTTAGCTTCCTAATAAGAGGTATTGTAAATCAAACTTGGTTACTTTAATAATTACATTACTTTTGTATCATCCTATGGATGAAATCGCGTGCAATGGTTACAGGAATTTATTGGAAACTTAATCTGTATGTTTGGATTCCCAGTAACAGCTAGTCTGTGGTCGAATCTTAAATTTTGATAAACCTCACTTTTGTACCATCTAATAGATGAAATTATGTACATATTGAGAATCCAACTTATTGTCGTTAAGCTTATTTGGATCTTAAACTGCACATGCAAATTTGCAACGTCCTATAGACTAAGCCTATATACATAGCAAAATCATGAAAATATTCTCAGAACTTAACTTACCTGCGAGCTTGCAAACCTTAAGCAATCTCTAGACCCTAAGAAACGTAACTTACCTTTGATATCCAAACAAGAGATGTTCTACCACCGAAGCTATTCTCATTTTACTTTTGTATAGCCCTGTACGAAAAAAGTATCTATTCTACGCCTATGAAAATATACTAAAAACTCACCTATTGATAAATAATACCAAAGAATTTACGTCTTGGCACAATGCGTCATTAAATATTGAATTATGTAACTCGATACATATACGACCGACTAATGAATTTAAAAATCGTTTATCATATTCGTCCCCCGTGATCTTCAGACAGAAATATGCTATTTTTGAAAGCAAAATGTAGCGAGGCTCGTATGCTTGTGTTGAACGATTCGTAGGCCTGATTACAAGTGCTTCTGTTCTACTTATCGTGGATACGAGCAGTAATCTCGGGTCACTGTTACGTATACGTGTGCCAGGAATGATAAAGCCAGTATCAGCGATGAAGAAATTAATAGCATAGGTCAAACGAGCAGTTTCTGAATAAGCTTAAAAGATACAGGCGAAAAGTTTCGCTCGCGATGCAGCGATACATATATATTGCGTAATTTGTCTTCTTACGAAACCCAGCTGCATCGAATAATTTTTTATTGGATTCGTGTTTATCAAACATTCTCGTTCCTTGTATTTCCTAATTGCTAATGACAGAACAAAATTTTGTTATATCTTTGTAACGTTTCTTCTCGTTTTATATAGTCTAAAGAATATACAGTCTGTCACACAAGAGCGTGTCTGCGATATCTGCGAAACCTGACACCTAATCAGAATGAGATAAAAAGAATGTAAACAAACGAAAACTTCTCTAATACGCGTTGCTGAATACCTTTCAGTTTCATTTGAAACAGTGAAAGGAACAGAGCTTTTTAATATGAGTGCCGCGTACGCGAAACGTCGAAAATCGTCTGGCATGGGCGAATGAAAACAGAGATCGTGATTGGAGTAATATAATATTCACTGATGAATCTTCGTTTTGGGCATGGTGTCCTATTAGGCAAGCTGAGAGGAAGACGTATCACAAAAATAAGAACACTTGTACATCACATTCGAAAGATATGGAGGTCGTTACCAGAATCCTACGCTCAAAAATTAGTCGAGAGTATGCCGAAACGATGTCAAGCTATAATCGCTAATGGAGGAGATTGGACACCCTACTGTAATAGCGTATTAGTGTTTTAGATGTAGATTCAATTCATATAAATTTTTTTACAAATATATAAATATTTACAGAAATATCGCAGACACGCTCTTGTGTGACAGACTGTATGAAATGCGCTTGTTTAATTGTAAATTAGCAAGGTTTTATAGCTTGTGAGAAAAATAAATCTTGGATAAATGAATCATCGCCATCAATTGTAACCACGATTCTCAGGTAGCTCAGAGATGACGCGCTCATTGAATCTCTCTATACATCTAGCCGTGTCATTCCTACCAATTATCCCCATAATTCCCTAGAATTTAGTATTTCATGAATCACTCGGTACGCTTTAATAAGCTAACGCTCAACTTCAACTTTCCACTCTCGAGGTATATAAAAGGAAAAAAAAAAAAAAAATAAAAGGAAAATATCATATTGACATTAATGTTTCATTAGGTTTACTATCGTGATACTTTCGCGCGGAGAAAATGGCCACCATAACCGTTACGGTGGAACATCAAAAATCGCGTAAGCAGCCTTAATGGCGTCAAACTTGGCAAAGTGCAGTTTCAAGTATCTTGCGATACATGTTTTATAGCGTTGCAATACAAAATCATAGTTTCAGTGAAAATTTCGAAACTTAAGGAAAAACACTTTTGAGATAACCTAATAGTTTACTCGGTCGCAGATTTATCTGGAAATTGCATGAAACGATTAGGTTTGGACTAAGCTCGAGTTAGTTTGGTTCCTTTTGATTTGAGTTTTAACTGGTTTCCAGTTGAATTCGATTGTCGCGTAAAATATATTTTTGAAAAATCTAACAGGGCTCGGGTTTTCGATGATTCGTGATATGTCAAATTCTTCGCGAAATTGCCGCGTATTGGTGTGTATAGGGTTAGACGGAGGATATGCGTAGACACGTCTGCCCCAGAATTACGGCAGAGTTCTCGTGATTAACAGTGTGCCGGCCGGATATAATTAGAAGGCAACACGTGTCACGCACAATTTCCATTAGCGTCCCATCGAGAGTGACAGTGATCAGTCATTGACGTTTGCCACGGTTTTCAAGTACGATTCCATGTTGACGATAGGTTAATTATTGGAAAAGGATCGACTCTGGTGTTATTCATCTCTGTAGAGTCAGGTGCGCCAATCCGCACATTCACATACCGTTTTAGATAATTGCACTACTATCATGAATGAAATTTTACTTTAGTCTTTAAACTTATCACTTGCCAATTAGCAATTGGCATTGCTATCATTGGTATTGCTACCGACTGGTAAATTATTATAGAAAAGTTGTGGTTATGTTCCATCCTTCATCTTTCTATCTTTCATCTGATCTATGAAAACCAGGTAATGTAACCTATTAGGAGAAAAGAAACTAGAGTGTCGATAAACAAATTTAGGGAAACTGGTTCTTACATAGATTCAATATGCCTAATGAATACGTTGATAAAATAACAAGGGAAGGAGAAACATTTAATCGCAAGTATACATCGAATAAAGTTAACGAAATAAATATTCTGGTTCGGTGCTTAAAAGCGAATTCATTTTAAAACACTGTTCTAAGATATTCTTAATAGTATAATTGAATACTTTTGAAAAAATGTTTGTTACATAAAAGCACGATGTAAGTGGTGTCTTATAGAATGAGTCGTCGGATAACGGTGGCAACACATTCTAACCGTTGTTGCAGATTTGAGTTAGGAATGAGCAAGTGCCTCTCTCACTTAATAATGTTAGAACCAAAGTTCTTCTTTCAGAAGATTGTGTATACAAGTTTGCGATGATATCTGGTGTCCATAATAGCAGAATTACGTGGGATATAGGTGTTGCCGGTAATTACGATGAAAGTTACCTGCTCGTAATTAGGATTCGAGAAAGTGATAGTCCGTGATTTAGAAAGGAGTGAAAGGTTGATCGTCTGCCTTTCGAGCATGAAACACGATAAGAAATGGCCAGTTTCCCCATAGCTTGCATCAATTAATAATTTATGGTGGTAATCAGCACGCCATCTGCTCTTAGTGAGAAGAATCATTAATCGCTCGATAGCGTGGCTCGATAAAGAAGGAAATGGTTACGTCGATAAAAAAACGTAACGATAGAAAGTTCGATAGCGATCGATTTTTCACTGCGTAACGTATAAACGGTTAATTCGCGTGAAATAGGATGAAGCCATCTTAATTTAACGTTCACACGATCGTCAGGTATTCACGAATAGTCGTTGCTGACTTTTTCTACACCCATACCTATATTTCTAATTAATGTTCTGCATTTATTGTAATAAAAAATTCATTATACTTCTTCAACTCGAAGTATATAATTAAATTCATGTTCTCAAAGTCTCGATTTACACTATGATGATTTTCAACCTTACTAATTTTCTATATTTATTAGACGTATTTTTTAAAGAACCGGATTATCTTATTTTTTTTTTTTTTTTTTTTGTCAATATTTTACGTAGATTAGAAAATTTATCGTTATCTCTAATGAAGATATTCCACAATAAAATTAAATACTTAATTAATTAAATTTTAGGTTAGATTATGTTCAAGACATAGGTTAGGTTATTCCAACATGGTTCTGGCCGCTACTTTTCAGGGCTCACTTTTGCATCACTCTGTATATTAAGCTTCGTGTTTATAAGAGCTTGTTCACAACTTAACGTACATTTGGATTTCTAATGGGACCAACTTTTAATCAAATCTGTTTAAATATCAATTTACATTACATGTGTATCATTCTGTAAAATAGATTCCACGTCTGGGAGAATTTATTGAAAAACTAACCTATCTCCGAATGTTTTGCATAGATTAAGAAAATGTAGCGTTGTATCGCGTGATTTACGAGCTGGCCGGTGTTAAATATCTCGATACGCTCGAAACTGAAACAATAGAGTTCCTCTCGAATTAATAGCGTGCCGAGAGACTGAAGTAGAAAGCGCGCGCGGAATTAATTTCTGTCTCGCCGCAGTTTAGTCGTTCCTCGGCCCATATAGCTCGCGATTCGACGAGAACGCGCGCGAAAGCTTCCGAGATCGAGGACTACTTCTTGCTCGAGCGTTCCACGCTCCAATTAACGTCGCCTCCGCGCTTTCCGCGACACGTTCACCCCGACCATCTCCTCGCTCGACAAATTTTCCAAATATCTAAATAAGAAAAAAATTTGCTGTCGTCAAATTTCATCGATCAGGCGATTCTCATTCGCTTTATATAATATTTCATTTGGTTTTCTTTTAAATGATAACGGATGATTGAGATTAAGTTAGGTTTAGATCTTCAATTAAAAAAAAAAAAAAAACTTGACAAATGTGTGTAAGCAGAAAACGATTAGGAGACGAAATTTTATTGTAAAATGTATTTGAAGCAATTGGATTAGGTTTGAACTAAGTTTGAATTCGTTTGGTGGGGTTGAGCTAGGTTTGAATTAGTTTTAGTGATTGGGTTTGAGATAAATTTGGTTTGATTAAGCTCGAGTGTTAATGGACTTAAAAATTTAGCGTAGATTAGTCAATTGCTACGTTTATTTGAAAATAATTGAAGCGATTTGATTAAGTTTGGCTTAGATTCGAATTAAGTTTGAATCAGTTTGATTATCTTTAGGAAAGACTTAAAAATTCCGTTTAATCTTTATTCTAGTACAATAGAAGATTAGTTTTGAATTAACTGGCAATGAAAACGAGTCGAGTTCTAAAAACATCTCTGTCTGGAAAAACGTTCAAACCACTGAAATGTCGAAATCACCAAAATCCTCGTACATTTATGTAAAAGTGCCTGGTACGATTTCTTATGTTTGCGTTCACAAGGAATTATCATGTCGTACATAATTTGAAAAATACTCGTTATCGATTACCATATCTCGCGAGTCACGAATATAGCCGACTAACTATGAGTTAATTAACTCTATCGGTTCCCTTTTCTGAAAACATTCGACGAGATTAGTCAAGCCGATAAGTTTTGCCTCTTCATCGCTTCGATCGTCGTACCATCGCCAATTAATCTCACGAATTCTCTTACACAGCTGCAACAGTTACACGTGTGACATTGAGCCAAGTTCGCAGTGAACGTCCACTGACCGCTCTCCAAAACGGCACAATTCCCACTCTTTCTCTCTTTCGCGCGCTTTATTAACTGGCGTCTAATAGAACCATATCACGTGCCCACCATAATAACAGAAAAGTTGCTATTTTCACCTGAAGTCCTCCTTTACCGAAGTCTCCTGCTCAAAGACGATATTAATCGAGTAAAGTTCGTTTCTTTCCCAATTTATTATATTCTAATGCAATTTAACACTTTACCGACCGATAGTCTATTAATCGGCTTTTTGTCACCGACAATCTTTCTCATTATTTAAGCAGTAATTTGTTATTTAATACTAAGGTACCTTGCTCGGTTGCGTCAGTAGCGTTGCTTCGTAAACTCCCACGGTTTTGTACCAATTTGAAAAACTTACCGTTCGCGGTGAACGAAAAGAATGGTATTGGAGAGTCTGAACCGAAACAGAGCCGGCGCCAGGGAGAATCTGCGCCTGAGCTGCTGCCAGTCGGACGTGCTGTTGAACCGCTAGGGGTCAGTAAACTGTTAAGATATAGAAATATGCACAGCATTGATCAGGTTACTTCACTCCCTTTCCAATGATAAAAGTGTACCACAACTCATGGGACCCATTTCACAAGAGGCACAAGAACAATGAAGAAGTTTTTTACGAACGTGTGCGGCTGCCTGTCCTCGTTTCAAAGTCGTGTAGCCATTTTCGTGTTTCGTTAATTCGCTTACTTATCGCTCGGTCTGTCCGCAGGCTCGTCGTATCAAAGAATTTCACAATGTTTCTAAAATCCCAGGTGTATATTATTATACTTATCCAACTCATTCTACGAAGATAAGTAGCTGCGGATTATGGAAAGAGAAAAATGGCTCTAACTTGGAAACAAGTACAGACAGCACGCATGTTCATACGGACCTCTTTCATTGTTCTTGCGTCTCCTGTCGACTGCTGAAATGGGTCCCTCGTATTATGACTATCGAGGTGTCTGGTGAGATACCCGGGTAGCCGGCCAATTTTTGTAAACCTGACTGTTTCACGGGTACCTGGGTATCTGAGATGCTCAGTTGAAATCGTTAGCTCTATAAATATCCGCATGATGCATATCTGGGTGCACATGAAAGACTCGTTGCAGTTACCCGTACAACCTAATGCTCAACTTTGAGCATTAGCTTGATCTTCTGCCAATTTACTACATTACGATATGCTTTACGCTGCATAAACTGTTCGCAAAACACATGTTCCTGCACACGACAAACACTCGTTACGCTGGTTATCGCGATTTCGTGCTCAAAGACAGTACTAACGAGATTAGGATACGCCGCTCCGCCAGTCACGCTTACACGCATCGCGTCAAACTTTCTACACGGACCATTTTCAACGACGCTGAACGCCTCCTAAAGACCAGTTTTCACCGGAAAAATACGTTTCAGCATCCCCTGCGTGTTTATTAGCCGAGTTTGCAAGCGCAGATGACGAAGGAACAGGGCACTCGGATGTATCGCAGGTAGAAATCTCATGGGATTTCGCTTATCGAGGACTCTTACGGGCCGGAAAGAAAGTTGCGCGCGAAAGTATCTGGAACGTGGAAAACGAGGGAAATCACGGCGATTATATCGGTTGGATATCGTGGCGCCCCTATGGCCACGTTGTTTCGTGCGATTTGCGTTTGCCAAGTGGGACAGTCGTGAGAACACGCTTCGTAAATGCTTCAATAAATCAGGCCAGGTAATCAAACTGACGAAGCTGTATCTTCAGGGTGGGAACATTTCGTTCTTGCCCTAGTGTCTTTAGATTTCTTGCTTTCACCAGCGAATCCAATTTCTTCGTGTTTGTCTTCTTCAAGGCGGACAGAACGATGTTCCAATGTTGTAAATTTTTGCTTCATACCTTTCAATCTTTCTTAACAAAATGTTCATCGTATAATTGGATGGCGGAGGAAGTTCGTTGGGATTTTATTACAGTTTCTAAACGACTGTTTTACAAAACCAACGAATCGACGTAATATGAAAAGAAGAATTTTCGTTCTTGATTACTGCAATGTAACCACAACGAACGTTCTCTGTGAAATCTATCAGCAATTCGGATTATAAAATTTGTAGCTTTGAAGTTTATGCGTAGTTGAGAAAGTTACGGACGATAGAAAAAAGGAAGGGTTTCAACAAGAAAATTACACGACATGCAGAGAAACATATTATACTCTTGTGTATTTGAGCTTTCGGTTGAAATCTTTCGTGGTCGTTACAATTTTTAAAAGGAGACCTTTATCTTTTATCACATTTCTTGCAGCTGATATTCGGAAGTTTTCAAAATAAACTTGTGCCATTCGCACCGTTCTTCACCAGAGCTTTCAAGATCGTCTCAAGATGAAATACACAAGAGCACAGTACATCTACCTCGATATCGTGGGAATTTCGTTCGACAGATTTTTTTGTGCCGTTCATATTTTTCGAGATATTTGAGCGGTTCGAGGAGACACTGTGCAAAAACAAATTGTTGTTATCAACATGAGAAAAAGTATCCAGTATATACTGTTACTAAAAGCTCACGTTCCAGTTATAAACTTTCTTTCGACCACAGCTGTACATGTCGAATGAAATTACGAGGCTGTGAACATCGTGAGACGCTAGATCGCCTTCCTTAGAAAGGTTTTTTTATAGAAATGGTTAATAAAATTTCTCATTCGACAGTATGCCAAACTATGTCATTTTTTCTAACGTTAATTCCATCTGCTTTTCACTATTAGAACGTGTTATAGTTTGCAGTGTTTGAAAGATCCATTAACATGCGAATGAACGTGTAATTCTTTCGTTTCATTCGGTTAAAGTAATTAGCGAGCAATGAATTTTTCTTGCTACGTAGAACCACTTTTTTTACGTGTTAATTCGTCGTATTAATTGGTAACTTGTAACTGCACAGTTTCTCTAGTAACAGTGGTTGGATTGTACAAGAGGGAAATTAGCGCGATTAGCCTTCAGCTTCCTTAACGGTGCTTGCAGAAACCAGGTTCGGATCTGTTTACTCGACATGGAAACCATGTGGTTTTTGCCATCGTGAGAAAGGACAAGGTATTCTTGACCTTTCTCGAAAGCCAGTTTCGTGGAATCACGTTCACGTTTCGTTTCTCGAAAATGAAATCTCGAATTTCGAATAATAAAATCTTTTTACCTCCGTGATCCTGGCGACGAACGATATTGTTTAATTAATTAAACGCTAAAAATATTTAAGCCTGAATAGTAGACCTGTTTTCGTGGAAATATAATGGGACAGAGACGAAGTAACTATTGGATTTAATAGTTCAAACAATTTGCAAGTGTTCGTCATTAGTCTCGAGCGACTGGTAATGACACGATGCTAATTATCTCACACTATGTCACTATGACACGCAATAGCGAGAATAGAGACATCTTCCGGGTTATTGTTCGTCGTAGACTTATTCAAACTTCAACACGTGTAAATATAATTCACCTGCTGTATTTTAACCTACTGCATGGAAATTCTACGTGCAAATACGAAGGTTACGAAGATATTAAGGAACGAATTCGTCTGGTGATATTCTATGCAATCTAGTAACATTTGGAGACAGATGCTAGAAACTTTTATAGGAACTAACTGAATAATAAAATTGTTGGTAATCTCCTTTGGATAATAAGAATAACATTATTTCTTAGCAGAGTGTAGTTGATTTTTCTCTAAATGAGTAAATAGGGATAAGTGACTAAAGTTTCGTAAAGAACTATACGAGTAGACACGATCGTTATGAAGCTTTTTAAGACCGAAGTTTCTTTAGACATGGAGAAAAATTCATTCTTGCCAATTATTAGTAATAAAAACGTATCGTTTCCGATGTTTCGTAAGGGAGATGTAAAACTAGTAAGCTATGTAAAAATAGTAAGCTATCACAATTTTACGAAGAAATAATCGAAGAACCGGAACATGCCCATGCCAATCTTCGTTAACCTCTTTTAAACAATATCAATAACTCTTACCTAGTTATTTCATCTAGTTATCTTTTCCATTCGAAAAAGAAACTAGATCAAAAAACCGTCAGAATATCGTCTATAATACGTTGCTTCTAGCAACGTGTTTCTAGTAAATAATAAATTACCAAAAGTTGACGAAAAACTATCAAAGTATAATCGTTGTGAACCTTCTTTGAACAGCAATAATTCCTCTACGTCGATCTAGTTGTTTGTTCCATGGCAAAAAAAAAAAAAACTAGACTCGGAAAAATACCACGCAATATCGATATTTTCTCTCCTCTGTAAGATGCTGTTTCCAGCAACGTGTATCACCTATGCGAATTATTTCGTCGTTTTTCCCCATAATAGAACATCTGTTGCACGCCGAACACAAGCAGTGTCTGCCTATCATTCGGTGGTCACGGATTTCGTTTCACGTGATAGAGCTTCCGGTCGATCACGAGATCTCTGGTAACCCGATTTCCTGAAATGCACGCCGCGTCGCCGGTACTTTCTTTTCTTTCACCCGAGGGGAACCGGTGCCAGCGAGCACCTTTCTACGCGGTACGATCGAATTTTTATCCACCGGGCCGCCTAGTGGAATTTCATAGCGAAGCAATGCCAGCAACCCACCAGACCCAGTCGAATCGTCCTTTCGTCTCTTTTTCTTTCTTTTTTTTTTTTTTCTTTTCTTTTCTTTTTTTCCGCGCACCGCGTTTTAATCATCAGGTGAACGAACTTTCGCGGAATTGAAACTTTCGTCGTCGTGCCGCTCGCTTACATTCTCATTAAAAGGAATGTTTAATTTCACGATAGAACTATATATATCGTCGTTCTATTCTTTATAATTTATTATTCTATATATATTATTATTCTATATATATTTATTATTCTATATATATTATTCTATATATGTAGTATATTTTAGCATTACACGTTACGCTTTGTTCGCTGGCACGTTTCTATTGCTGATAAACAAAATTGTTCATTTATAACTGATATTATTATACATTCGAAATTCTATCGGATAAATTCTACATTGTAATTATTCTTAAGCCTGTTCATTTAGACAAAAGACATATTCCAAGCATTGTTGCTATAAAATAGCACGTTGCTTTCGCTTGTTCTTATTTGATTATTAACGCCGTTTCAGTGTATTCCATTGTAACGTGGAATCAACACGCAGAGTATTATTCACATTTGTACATTTTTGATATGCAGTATAATTTGAGTAATTTTTCAGTATCCCTCGATTTTTATGAATTTCACGAAAGTGTTACACGAAAAAAGAAGATATCTGAAGAGATATAAATAGGTAAGAGAAATAGCAGAGATAAATTTCCAATGAATATATAAAAATTCACGGTCTCTTTATAAATTAACGATGAAAAGCCATTAATAATGAAAAAGAAAGCAGACTCACATGGTATTTTGAACTTCTTCTTGGCAGTCTGTATGCTGGAGGTCGGATTGAACGGGATGCCAACGCTTTTCGATTTTCCCGCTGTACTGGCGGTGATTGCACCAGTCTGTATTATCGAGATGCCAGTTTGCTCCATGTCTCACGAACTGGTCCACGTCAATCTGCCTGCCCGTTAAAAAATTCAAAGTTCATTTCATCGATAGAACTCGTCGAGTTTAAAGGGAAGAAAAATAGGAATTCTTTCTTCGCGGGTATCTACGGGTGATTTTGTTTATTTTTGCAAATGGGAAATAATTTGTCCCGGAATTTGTCAGTAGCCATCCCATCGAATTTCAAGAAACAGTTAAGAGAAAGGAAGGAAGAAATAGGACATCTTCTTTCAGAAGTATCCCTGAATAATTCTGTTCGTTTCTTCAAAATAGGAGACATTCTAATCCGTAATTTGCCAGTAGCCATCTCGTCGAATTGCAAGGAATAAATAAAATAAAATAAAAATAGAATTTCTTCTTTTCAGAAGTATCCACGTGTAGTTTTCTTCGTTTCTTCAAAATAGGAGACATTCTAATCCGTAATTTGCCAGTAGCCGTCTCGTCGAATTGCAAGGAATAAATAAAATAAAAGAAAAATAGAATTTCTTCTTTTCAGAAGTATCCACGTGTAGTTTTCTTCGTTTCTTCAAAATAGGAGACATTCTAATCCGTAATTTGCCAGTAGCCGTCTCGTCGAATTGCAAGGAATAAATAAAATAAAAGAAAAATAGAATTTCTTCTTTTCAGAAGTATCCACGTGTAGTTTTCTTCGTTTCTTCAAAATAGGAGACATTCTAATCCGTAATTTGCCAGTAGCCGTCTCGTCGAATTGCAAGGAATAAATAAAATAAAAGAAAAATAGAATTTCTTCTTTTCAGAAGTATCCACGTGTAGTTTTCTTCGTTTCTACAAATGGAAGATATTTTATCACAGAATTCGTCAGTAGCTATCCCATCGAATTTCAAGAAACAATCAAGAGAAAGTGAGAGACAAGTGGGAATTCTTTTTTCAAAAATGTCTATGAATAATTTAATTCATTTTTATAAACAGGAAGCATTTTTATATGTAATTTGTCAATAATGATCTTCGATGGATAAATTTAAACAGAGGATGAAGAGAAAGAATAGAGAAATGGAAATTGTTTTTAAAAAGCAGCCATGAATAATTCAATTCATTTCTATAAATAGGAAATATCTGGATGCGGAATTTGTCAGTAGCGATGAAACACAATGGTAAACGCGTCGTTTTTCTATTTCGTTATCAGCGAGTTCGGAGACGCGCGTATAAGTGGGACGGGGTCGTAAATCGCGGCTGACAGAACTGTGAAAAACGCGAGAAATAAGGCGGACGGCTGTAAATCGTTCGGAAGCGGCGCTTTTCTCGCGTCGTAACATCGAATTGATAAAGAGACACAGGTTCCTCGCTGCTACTATACGTTTCCTGTTTTCGCAAACCCATTCACTCTACAAAAAATGAAAGTTTACTATACGTTTCAAAGATTACGTCTGCTATTGTTAATTGATTTCGTACTCATGAATTTCCTATTTATAGAAATCAACAGAAGTATCGATGGATAAGGAAATTTGACGAAGAAAGCAATCTCAAAGAAAAGAAATACCCAATTCTCTTTCCTCCTCTTTTTCCTCGTATCTCGAATTTTTATTGGATAAACGAAAGTAAATATTTTAAAAACCTGGTACTATGGTTTCTGTATTTCACTTTTTTCCATCTCGAACTAAGTCTACTTTTCGTTTGGAGTTGGGTCGGCAACTAAGTAGCAATTAACTACTTTGTCATTGACACCTAATTAGGTAAGTAATAAAGTAAAAAAAAAAAGCGTTTAGCAAGTAAAAAAAAAAAAATAGAAATTACTATTAAATAATTATTAATTTAATATTTTATAAAATTTAATATATATATGTATATATAATTTTTTAATTTATGAATATTATATTTATATAAATATTGTGGGTAATTTAATTTTTTATATGGAAAACTAATTTTAATAATTAAATATAAGTATATTAAATTAACAATATTATTATTAAATGATATAAAGATTTAAATTATTTAAACGTAATTAGGTGGCAATGACAAAATCCGCAATCATTTAGTTCCAATATTATTTCCTATCGTCAGATACGGACCACAGGTGTACACTTTTGCATTTCCATTCTGCCCCTATCTTTATGTTTGTCCGAGCAGCGTTCAAAGCAATCGAAGCTAAATACAAATTTACAATACTCCGTCTAGCAAATATCGTACTAACCAGCCCGGATATTTGACATATCTTCGCGTGTTATCTGCATCTTGTGAATATTTCTGTCGTTGAACTCTTCAAAAACTCACAAATATTCGCGTAACGAATTGGAACGATGTAACGTGCTGGATCGTTTGAATTTTAGCGAATCGATTAATTGCACTTTGGCTGGCTGAGCTTGCTTACCCGAACGTGACTGCTTGCATTTTCTTATTCGAATTACGTGAAGGGAAAATAACAGGTTGCAAGGAAACTCGACCAGTTTCTGTTATTATCAACTGCGATTATATAAACTGTCACACCGACAAGTTCAATTAAACGTAGTTCTACCGTGTTCTAACGATAAAGCTCGAAGAATTGTTCCAATGAAAGAAACTCGAAGAAAGTGGCAAAAGCTCGACGAAAAGACCGCACTGCAAGTCGAGTTTACCGCCGCATTGTAACGATAATTTTGACGAAACGGTGGAAAGTGCAGGTCGTATGATCGAAACTGAAAGCAATTAATTAGCGATCTACCGTACCAGTGACACTTTGACGACGTGGATAATTAAATTGCACAGGCCGAAATTGAGGTGGTCTAATTGATATCGAATTCTACCATTGTGCCAAGGTTAATTGACGTTAAAGAGCACGTTATCGTTGCGTTTCCATTACCCGGCTAATTATACCACGGGAGAAAGATAGAGTCTCGGTCACGCGTTATCGACAGATCGAAACTTGCTGTTCATCGTGTTAAACGGGAAAATTCGGATCGTTTTGCTTCGTCCTTTCACACGCGGTGACTCGCCAAAGCATTTCAACGATCGACATAGAAAGCTTCGAAGTTTCGAAGAAGAAAAAAGAAAAAAAGAAAAGACTACGTAAGTCTTTCTGAATGTGCGTTGCGACTTTTTTCCGAACATAAAATATCGATAAGTAGAATGGAGATTTTTATTATTTGTAGGAATTTTCGTACCGGAAAGGGCGCGATTCGCGGCAAGTTTAACGCTACCGAGCAAAGTATACGAAGCTTCCTCTGTCAAAGAAACTTTAGAGCGCAAGTTTAGAATGAGATTGAAGAGGTATGTATCAGGTTGTCTGAAAAGTTTCTTTCGTTTTATAAGCAATAGATGCACAGTATCGTTTGTTTTTTATTATTTCATTGGATCATGTACGATTCATTCTGTTCCAATAGAACAAACACTGTTCTGCATCTATTATTTTCTTATAAAATTAGGATATGTTATAGTTAAATGTATATTTTAAGTTGTCCTAAAGTTTCTTTCGTTTTATAAACAATAGATGCACAGTATCGTTTGTTTGATATTATTTCATTGGATCATGTACGATCCATTCTGTTCCAATAGAACAAACACTGTTCTGCATCTATTATTTTCTTATAAAATTAGGATATGTTATAGTTAAATGTATACATTAGGTTGTTCTAAAAGTTTCTCTCGTTTTATAAGAAAACAATAGATCATCAGTAATAGATCATTAGGTGACAATTATAAAATCTGCAATGACTTAGTTGGCAATCCAATATCATTTCATTGGATTATCTACGATCCATTCTATTCCAATAGAACAAACACTGTGGTGCATTTTTTATTTTCTTATAAAATTAGGATATGTTATAGTTAAATGTATATTTTAAGTTGTCCTAAAGTTTCTTTCGTTTTATAAACAATAGATGCACAGTATCGTTTGTTTGATATTATTTCATTGGATCATGTACGATCCATTCTGTTCCAATAGAACAAACACTGTTCTGCATCTGTTATTTTCTTACAAAACGAAAGAAATTTTTGGCACAGCCTGATATATACGAATTTTGCTATATGTTTATCGTCTTACATCATACGTGGTACTTATTTATAGAAGGTGAAGGTAGTGGAACGTCGTAATCCCGTAGGGAAATCAAAAAAATTATTATCATTATTATGATTATTCAAATCAGGATACTGGTTATATCATTTAAAGAGTAAAGTCCCACTTTCATTCATAAAAATATGAATTTGCATGAACATCTGCCAACTATATATATTAATAAACCTCGATAGAAATTTAGTTTCCCTATCTTTAACACCTGTCGTACGTATAAGCTCACTATAAATGGTGTGTAGTAATTTTTGAATAAATTTGTGCCTGCAACTATCATGTACATTTTCTGATCAAATTTCGCCAATATAATCACTATAGTCGTATTTCGTTGCAACGTTAATGAAATTTCAATATGTATCCGTGTAGGTATATTATAAATTATTATTTATAATATACCATTTGTATAACATCATACAGTGTATAATACATTAAACAAGCATAATTTACTCATCAAACATTTCTACACGTTGCAATATATTTTACACAACGTACGTAACTTATTCATAAGAGGTGGAAAATTTCTACGAATGTTCAACCGTTTGGCTGCATTATCGTAGAATTGCATGTTCCACGGAATCCGAATCAAGTGGAGCGATCGATAATCCTGATTTAATCCCCGGCCAAGGATCTCACGATAAAGAGGTAATCTTTGTGCGGCGCGTTGTAAACATCGGAGTTGTTGCTAATCGAAAATTCGTATACGTACACACGTATCTGAAGTTTAACGTACAACCGTGACCAAACTATGGATTAATCGTCTTCGATATTCCTCTTTTAGCGATCACAAGTGTTCTTGCTTCGAATTTCCATAATTCTTCCTTTCTCCTCTCGTTTTAATTTCATCCTCGTATCTGCGAGATTTGATTCGTTTTATAGACTGGTTTAAATTTCGATTGAAATTTCTACGAGAACTTTTGCGTATTCGAGTCGAAGCTTCTACGTTTTATCTCGATTCGAATCGACGTTTCTACGTTTCGATTGAAATAAAAAAAAAAATCTCCATATTTCGATGTAAACTCGAGTGCCCAATGTCAACAATCCACACTTCGTAACGAAATCATTATCTCCCGTCTCCATCGAAATTCAAATTCAAATCTGTGAACTGTTGGAAATTTCTGAACGAGAAATTCGAATTTCCGCGTTTCACGGCTGGGAAAAAATCATCGTGCAACGATCGAGCTGCATTCGTAGGAAATTTAAAGTTGGAAAAATGCGCGAAAATCGTATAATACGCGAAGATAAGGAAAGTATGCGAAGCGCGGTTTGGGAGCAAGAATAGGCGACAGCGTAGTGGAAATAAATTCTTCAAATACGAAATGTTTACGCAAAAATATAAATATTAATTTTAATTATTTACTAAATAATCTACGCGCTACAAAATTGGGCAGAATTTTATTCACCTATGAAATTTCTTATTTCGATAAAAGCCATTTAAAAACGAAAGGCGAAAAATAATTTATTTGTTATGCCTAATTTGCAAGTGAAATTTTGTTTCCCATTTGCATCCAATCGACAAACAGATAATAATCTATAAACGAATAATTTTTCCTCCTGTCTCATCTATTTCCATTTGTTTATTAATTTGATCGTTAATTAGCCAGACCGTAGTTGACACTTGCTTTCAAAACTACTCGCTTTTCGAACAAATTGTCCGCAGGTATATTTGGCGTATTCGTCGTAGTCAACGGACGTGTTATCGACAATTCCAAATTCCAATACACAATACTCTTTCTCTCTCTCTCTCTCTCATTGAACTGTTACCTTCGTGTAAAAGTAGATTATCTTAAGCATCGATAAACAATAAATCAAAATAAATAGAGAGTAAACTGATATTCCAAAGTAACACTTAATTTCATTGTTTCGAGCAACGCACTCGAGCTCGTCCAAATAACAATTCTTCCTCTTTTTCCACTGAACCGCCTCGTAACAAATCACTGTCCATTGAAACAACTGTCTACGTGTAAATTTATTCGACAATAGCCTCAACATTGACCATAAAACTACAGGATAGCCAAGACCAGTATACAGCAAAAAATAATACCAGTTTGATGTTCATTTTCCTTGAAAATGAAAAACCTACCTCCACTACCTGCTCTCGCTAGACCTGACCGCTTCTTTCCATCCCTCGCCTTTATACAGCGTACCGATTACTATTATAATATTTACCGGACGAGATCGATTTTCTACCGAAATTCCACTCGTTCCATTAGCTTAACAGAAACGCGTGCGGGAATAAAAATCCGCAGTTCGGTTGTGCATAAGGTGACTCACGCTGAGACGAAGATCGATCAGCTATGCCCCACCTCGTGTTATGTTGCTAGCAGAGAGAAGAGAGCAGCACGTGGTGTTTCTCGCGGTCACTCGGCCGAAGCTTGGTAATATTACACCTGGACGAAAAGTGGCGGTTGGACTTGCGCGATTCGGTACAACGTCGTAATGTCGCGTGGCTTCAACCAGACTGAATCGGCTCGCGACTCGCTTCTACCTCTATATGTAGAATCTCCTCCTCTGGCAGGCACTCTGGCTCCCGTTACTTCTGCCAAATCGATGCCAACCGGCCGACATAGTTTCTCATCCTTTCGGACGATCCTCCCCTCGGACAATGCCATTCTTTCTCCGTAGCCAGCAAACGGATTCTGCGTTCTCTCGCGCGTCTTGCTCTTCCCGCGTGTTTATGAAAGCGCGGCACACTGCGAACAAAGCTGGTGCGATTATTGGGTCGGCAACTAAGTGATTGCGGGTTTTGTCATTGGGTGGTGTTGCCAAAATCCGCGACCACTTAGTTGCCGACACAAGAGTAGGTCAGCGATTTATTTGTTTATTTATTCGTCGGTATACTCCGAGATGGTTCGTGGTTAATAAACGGTAACGCCATCGATGATCACAGAAAAGTATCGGATTGTCCGAAAGGTGTCTTTCTTTAACAGACACGTCTTTTCTAACGACGACGCATCTCTGTACAAACATGAAACCTGATCTATCGAACGTTGTGATCTTGATAGAAGAAAATGGTAATTCGATGAAAATGGTAATTCATAGGTAATTGGGTAAAATAATAGAAAACGACAAATGTTGTGTATCCATTATTTTCTTATAAAAGGAAAGAAAGTTTTCGGATGACCTAATATGTTACTAGCGATCGCGCGTTTTGCAAGATCAAGTGACAGTCGGTTACGTGGAACGAAGCAGATGCAGGCTGTTTAAAAAACGTTCGAGCCAAGTCTGTATAGGTTTGCAGGAAATTTGAAGTGGCAAGAGTGGACGAAATATGGGAAATATGGCACTTGTCGTAGCGTTCGGTGGATCAAACAGATTTATACTCGGATACCATTTGGTTAGTTGGCTTTATAAAGATGGAAATTCGCAGAAAAATCCACAATCCTGGAGCTGTTGATAATGGTGAGAGTTTGTGGCAGATAGATTATTATATAATTGTGATTAATTATCATTTCGAGTTTTCTACGTTAATCGGATTAATACCGTTAAAGCGATTAATTTTGTTTCATGTAAGTCGATAAATATATGATAAGCTCAAGTTTTCTATTTTTCGAAGCTTCAATGATGATTAAATAACGTATATCTTGTTCTTGACATTCCTGTCTTGTTTTTATTAACACGTTCCGCTTTATCGTTCGGACATTCCAGATCGCTTGTTCAGGGCAGATCTGGAACGCTGCGTCTTTTTCCTTTCTTTTAACTTTCAATTCGAAGATGCAATTGCACTAGAATTTTGAGATCTGGGGGATCAAAAATACGTTAACACTTTACCGACTGATAGTCGATTAATCGGATTTTGTCGCCAACGCTTACCGACTGATAATCTATTAATCGACTTTTCGTCGCCGACATTCTTTCTCGTTATTTGAGCAGTAATTTGTTATTTGGTACTAAGGTAACTTGCTCGGTTGCGTCAGTACCGTTACTTCGTAAGCTCTCACGGTTTTAGACCAATTTGAAAAACGTAGCGTTCGCGATGAACGAAAAGAATGGTATTGGAGCTGCCGATCGGACGTGCGTATGCTGTTGAACCGCTAGCGGTCGGTAAAGTGTTAAGTTCAAGATTATCGACGTTGTGAGCTTGGTAGGTTGAATAAAAATGCTACAATAGAAGCTTAATTAGGTAAAGCTACTTTTAAATCGATTTTTCCAAAGATTAATTTCTAATGTTTAATATTTTTATTTATATCCATTGACATTTTTATTATTATACGTTTCAAAGATCGATATTCAATATTTATGGCATACCTCTAAGAGATTAAATATCATCAAATTATTTAAAATATCGATCAAATCATGCTTTAACATTCCAACGAGCAAGAAATACCGTTTAACGAAATTTCGTTAATCGCAAGAATTCAGGGATGAACAGAGTTAGATTCTATTTAAAACAAGGACCGTGAAACTTTTATAGAAAACGTTCCCGCGTTATAAGTTCCGATAAGAACAGATAAAGAAAAGCTCACGAAAATAAACATTTTTCCATAGAAAATAACGGCAACAGATATTTCGCCCGTTGATATTAAAAGTTCTCGATTATTCCAATAAGTATTAAATATTATTTAATGTACCTAACGTTCTACAATCATATTACATAATAACTGAAGTTGATATTCTAAATATGTTATAATATTTATTTTTGTAATACGTACGTAGATAATTCACAAGTTCAAAGCTTGTTTGTGTATCTCTTTGAAATGAACAATTAGAAAGGTAAGGACGTTACTCAATATATATACATCATATTCCTATATGTATGTCTGTATAGACGTATACATATATATAATGCAAAAGTGACTGATCTATTCATCGACAAGAGGTAAAATTTCTTTTACGGAATAATAATTTTGCTGAAGTTTAACGACGTGAAATTCGGCATACTAACTCTTCGTTCGAAAGAAACCCTCGTGTGAGGATGGAGAAGGGAAAAATGGATATTTTTCTCAAAAATAGCCGTATCTCTATGATATAACTAGAGCTGGAGACTTGAAATTCGCCTGAATGAAGAAGCACCTCATTGAAAATAAACTTTCGCTTCTACGATAACAGCCTGTCGATCGTTTACTCGTATCCAGTCGATGATTAGCCATGTTCTAGTATTATTGATAAATTTTCAAACTCGATTTTTTCGTAAACTTTAAACATAGTTATTATATCGCTATCTCACCGCGTTATATCATATCAATTAACTGTTTTCTAGTAATTAGTATGTGTCTATCTTAATGTATACAATACTATGTCTACGTAGCTGTATTTTAACGCTAGAACTACCACACCAGTGAGATTGACTGGTTTTATAATTTTATTTTAAAATTCCTACTTCGTGTTATATCTTCTTTCCGCAATGATGTAATCACTTTCGCAACGATAACAAAAACAATAATATAATGAATTTTATTTTCTTTTTTATGTATTCAAACTGAAAGTAATCTTGCATCCAAGCTGCTTGTACCGATAGCAGTGAAAATGACTGGTATTTATTAAAGCGTAAAAGGGTGCTGCAATCTGTTTATCGAACCCCAATTAACCAGTTTCCTCGTTTCGTACAACTTGCCACACGTTTTTCAAATTTTTACCGCGTATCGTTCGATATGACGATATCAGTTATCAGGAAAATTGCGGATCGATCGCTAAATGCTAATACTAGAAATACCACAGCAGTGAAAACGACTGGTCCTACGATTTTATAAATGTGTCAACCCTCGTTCAGAGATCCCAGATGGATTAATAATTGCAAAAATGTACTACACAACATGGAATTGTTTTTGTAAGAAAGTAATAAATCAATAAATATACAAATATTCTATTATTACGTATTTTTTAAAGATCCTGTCATTTTCACTGGTTTTGGTAGAAATAGCTTCGTGTTAACTGTCGCTAATCCCAGTGTTAAAAAATTCAACTGTTTTCTGACTTTAATGTTACTTGGTGGTTAGAAAGATATATTTTGCTATCAAAATTTCCTTTCATTATTACAGGAGAAAAATACGATATTTTTATGATTGCGAGCTTTTTAATTTTAATGTATCGTTGGAATGTCTAAGAGATTAAATTAAATTGTTTACTTAGAATCGTTTCCCTATAGATAGTGAAAACCTAATCCATCATAATCTTCTACTTTGATTTTCAATATAAAAAACAAAAGATATGGCTTAGCGTGTTTCCCCCTGCAATCTTCATTTTTCATTTTCAGAAACGATAGATTTATAACAGAATTTATCTATGCTCTAGAGAAAAGAAGAAACGTTTGATCGAGAGGATCAATCGTTGAAATGAACGATTATCGCTGTAACGTTGTCACCGACACAATGTTCTTCGTCTGAGCGTGAAGATGCGACAACGATGAATATTTAACGATAAAAATTGCGTCAGCGCTATTAACAAATTAATGAGACGCGAGTTATGCGACAGTAACAGTGATAAATTGAACTTCGTAGATCATAACATACGTAACGTTGAATTACACAGCTTCTATTCTTTCATCTGTTTCTAGGATTTCTATGAAATTTAGCAGAAATTAAAGAATGAAAATTTATTCATCAGAAATGTGCAGATTTCCAAGGAAGAAAGGTAAACTAATTTAACGTGCTATGAACCAGCAGTATTTTACCACTGTTGATTGAATTTTATACGAATTTATAGGAATTATTTATGCACACAGCTGGAAAATTGTTAGAAAATAATAAACCTAGGTACAACAAACGAATTATTTGTTTTATCAGTGCAGCGAGGTTGAAGAATCCTGAATTATAAAATAATTGAGAATTCTAGGAAGAAGAAAATAATAAAAATTATTAGAAATAATTAATAGAAATTATTGAAGATGATCTTAGATAGAACTTATTAACACAAATTAGTGGGAATTGCCAGAGATAATGGAAATTATTAAAAATAATTGATGAAAATTATTAAGAATGATGAATAGAAATTATTAAAGCAACGAATGGAATTTATTGAAAATGATCGATGGAAATTGTTGAAAATAATTGATGAAAATTACTGAAAATAGTAGAAATTAATATCTAGAGATAGTTAATAGGAATTATTAAAAACATTATGATGGAAATTATTCAGAACAGTCTCTAAACATGCAACCTATTATAAGCATAATATTTCGTATAATTAACGAAACAAAGTTGAAAAATCCTGAACTTTACTGCTATGTATTTAGAGAATTTGCCGAGGAACGAATCGCGTTTATCATCCTGAAATTTCAGGACGATACATACATAATGTCATACCTTTCCACTTAGATAACGATCGATCGATAGAGGAGCAGCTTTCGTTCGTGAAATTCTTCCAGTCGATCGTCAGATTTACCGATCGCAAACACGCGTACTTAATTTTGCAACGATGCACGGCAACGATAGATACAGCTAGAAGTAGCGCGAAAGTATTTGGCAGCCAGAATAATTTTCTCTCTATTTCCAAACGTCTGCTCGTAAACGAACGTCGAGTTATTAGGAGACGAATTTTCCTAATAACTCGCGGAAGACGGAAATTAGTTCATTCGTTTTTACATTTTTTTAACCAGTCAGCTGTTTTTGACGAGTATACTCGTCGCGAAGAAATGGCAATACAACGAGCCCTGCGAGTAATAAAGTTAAAATATGAAACAATCGTTTCATTACAACTTAATTCTATACATATATACACGGTACATATATTTGCAATAAATTTCTTCTAACTTTTGCATGTATTTTCAAATTAATTCGAAAAATGTCCTATTCGTATTCTCGTTACAGTGCTAACAAAAATTTCCAAAAATGTTTAGCAGCGCGCACAGTATATTCATTACAAGACTTCCTCGCGGTATTTTTATATGGAATTTTGCAAGGAAATCTAATCTATACCGTTGTCCTTCGTTCGTGTCTCGTCGTAATGCTAATTTCGAAATGTTGAAGTGGTCATCGCTTCTAAGAAAACTCTACGTCTGGTCTTTTAGTTTTCTCAAGCACCGAAGCCATCGACAGCCTATAGACAAAAGACTGGGTCAAAGGCAAACCATAAACAGTAGATAGGCGACGTTGGCTTCAGGATTTTCAGCTCGTATTATATTCCGAACCTTGTATTTACACTTTAGTATTTAAAATATATTTTCTACCTTCCAATTTATCCGCGCCTTCCTTTCTATTCACATACATCTAATAACCTGAACACGAAACAACAAGGTACATTCTACATATATTTGCAGAAAATTTCTTCTAACTTCCAATGAATTCATACAGCGCGTAACGTGTTAATCTTGTTATACCGGGGTCTACTGTAGCTCCAAATTTTCCTATTATAATCGCGATATTCGTATATTCTGGTTACAGTGCTAGCAAAAATTTCCAAAAGTTTCATATAGTCAAATGGCGAGCACGATATATTGGGTTGGCAACTTAATGACAAAATCCGCAATCACTTAATTGCCAACTCAATATATTCGCAAAGAAATTGTGCAGCAAGCGTTCGAGTAAAATAAGCGCAGTAAATGTCTGTTTGAGCATAAATCGAGCAGGCAGCATTATCTCGACAGGATTTGATCCGCGATTTAATTCGCGATAACGTCGACAAACGGACATAAAAAATAAAGCTGCTAACTGTATAAATTACTCCTGGTATTTAGATCGTCGAGATTGCACTTATCTAGGTAATAAACACCGATACGACACCACGTTGACACTAGTCACTGACGGATTTGTCTGGTGCCGACCAATGATTAAATTAATCGCCATAGCAAATATATGACGCGAGGATATAGCCACGGAAACGATAAATTCCAGCAAATTGCCACGGATTTTAGCGATTATTTTACATCTGTGTCTGGATCTTCGATCGAGGGAATCCTGGGCGTTTCGCATTTCGAATCTCCGCTTCTGCGAATAGAAACTCGAAAGCGTGTGATCGCTTCAGTGAACTTCGTGATCGATAGGCGACTCAAGATGGAAACAAAGGATCGAAGGGGAACAAAGGAAAGGCAAATTTGTTCGAATAATTGAAATAATTGGAATTCCCTGAATTCATCGTCTAAACAACGGTGTTGTATTTCATGTTCTCCTGTTGCATACACGTGCTGCAGGATGTGAGAGGTGGAAGATGGATGTGATGATTGCGAAGAATCGTTTGGGATTAGGATGGCACGAGGATGGAAAATTTTGAAATCGTGGAAATTTTTAGGAATCATCTGCTTGTACGTTTAAATTGCGAAGATTTCTCTGCAGGAATTTACTAACATGCAAATTTTAGAACCGTCTCCCTTGTTCGGACTAATTGCGAAAAAAAACTGTTTGCACGATGCTCAAAACTCGACGAGATTATTATTTTCTTATTCGAATTATTCCGATCTATATACGTACAGTGTTGTTGATTAACAAAAATAATCATGTGCCTATTTTAATTCAACGAACGAGTAGGAAATTTGACGATGATCGTTGTCAAAGACGATCGGAATCGTGCGCCAAACGAGACCAGGAAGATACGAAACACGATATCAATGAGATTCCTGGTTAATTCGTGGTCGACGATGAGGCAACGATAGGCTAACCGACCGCGGTTTGCATAACATTTTCGCAGTCGACTCGGGTCGACGACTTGAACAGGAAGAGACGAAAACGTTCTCCCATTTCATAGCTACGGAATTTCTAGGTAACTCGGTGAAGACGAGTAAATAGCTTTCCCTTTTTTGATATTTATGTAACGTACCCTTCTTCGACCTTTTGAAATGCCATGTGAACGTGGAAATTACATTTTCAATTTTTCAATCTTATCTTCTTCGTTTATTACTGTTCTGTGTATATTTCAATGGTATACATTGTTAATAGACTGCAAACGTTGGTGAAATTTTTGGACACCTTGGAAATTTTTCATATCTCTGTCCTTTCTTCGACTCTTTGAAATATGAAATTCGTCGTATAAACTTCTCGAAAACTAAATATACTGATGTAATTAGGCAAACATAAACTTATTTTTTAAGCAAACCGAATAGATTTCAATCGGATCTCGATAATGAAAATACGTTGATCGCTTGACTGCGGATTTTCATACAGATTTGTATTTTATCTTCATGACCGCACATATGGAATTTAAATAGGAATTCATTCTGCCTATTATAAAATCCATATTATATAAATATCTTGTGCGGATTTTTGCATCATGAAATGTGCATAAAAGTCTTTCATAAATGCGCAAAAATCCGCAGTAAAATGGTCGATACTTTGCCTGTTTTATATATTTTTACGTTAAATTAAATTTCCCATAAATGAATAAAAATCCGCGGTATATCGGTCGCAATGTCGCAGGAGATCGTATTTAACCTGGCTCTATAAAACAGGTGGAACTCGATCGTAACTGAGTCAACGTCGTGTTCAAGTTATACGCTGATATTCGCTTAAAGGAATTCACATCTATCGGACCAGTGAATTTTAAATCTGGCTAAACGATTCGTATCTTGAAATCAATCTGACTCGACCTACCTAACTCCATCTAACGATTTAATTACCACTCTATCATTATGTACTATTGTTACTATTTTTTGTATTCTTCTGTTCAATTAAATGTCCCATAAACGAATAAAAATCCGCGATAAGGTGTTCGCTATGTCGCAGGAGGTCACGGTGACTATTCGTCCCGGCTCTATGAAGCATCTGGTACTAGACGAGATCTCGGGTGACCTACTGCTCCTTTCCTGGCAACACCACGATTACACAGCGGACACATTATTTATCCGGGCTCTCCTTTTGTCGTCGATGCTTTTCGTTCGTGCTTCCTCACCCGTTATGCTTCCCAGGCTTCTTCGCAGACTTTTGCCCCATCGGTTTCATCGATCACGCGTTGCTCCTCATCTCGGTGGGAACATTCTTTTTTCTCCATCACTCGTCGATCAGCCGTGATCCAGGTGATCAAAGACTCAAAAGTATTAGGATAGGCAACGCCATCCGAAGCGTACACTTGATTACATTCGAACCTACTTTTGACAGTGTCACAGATCTTTTCGACGCTGTCATAAATATCGTGAACCTGCCTAACCGTGCAACCACCCTTATGAAGAATCCTCAGATCTGAAACGATCAGGATCCTAGTAATATCGAATACGATGAAAGCATTGTCGTTTCTTTATGAAACACGTAATATATGTAGTTGTTAGGTTTCGTATAATTATTTCTGTTCCTATTTACCAGCGTTAATCTGTCGGAGACAGTTCACCTGAGTCGCGTTTCCATAGGTCAAACCGTTATAAACACAGACAGAATTGGAACGATGAGGTCTCGTAGCTATAACAGCGATCCATAACGTTGCAAGGATGGCACAAAGCTACTGTTACATCTAAAATAATATTATATCAATTTTAACGTTTTACTGCTTCGGATCAGAGCTGAACGGAGCTGTTACAGTCTTCAGATAATTGACACATTAATGAATTATGCAATTGAATGGATGTTCTGCTGAATTACATCTGAAGCAACTTTTCGTTTTATCGCATTTGAACTCGGTCCACATTTTCCAAATTTAAATTCATCGACCGACTCAAACTCTGACTAACTGTATATTAAATAGTTAAAGAAAATGTGATAAGTTTGTCTCAGAGTCCGCAATCGTTTATGTCATCTTCCCGTAATAAATAAACTTGCGTTGACTTTTTTGTTAGATTCATGTAAGAATATCAGAAAACTATTGTTTCATAGTGACCAATAACGAGGTCTTATTTTATTATAAATCGTCTTAACACCGACAACAAGCTAACGTTTTACAATTTCAGTTCTACCGCCGCAAACCTAGTCGAAACCCAACCAGGACAAGCTCAACTACCGTCTGGGTGAACATTTTTTTTTCCCCGATCACCTATCGATCAGTCGTGATCTAGGTGATCTATCGGGGAATGTTTTCTCCGGTAAATCGTCAGAGGAAACTATTCCATGAGGATAGAAAGATGTAAGACCGGTGTCGGTTTCATGGGACAAATTCCTTTCCCTTTTTGCTCTGGTCTTTAGTTCTTGGCTCTTGGCTCTTGGCTTCCGGCTATCAGAGACTTCCGATACCCGTTTCCCAATCAGGTTTTGTCTTCTCGATCGCCTGGCATTCAGGAAGTCGACGTGGCTCTGAGTTACTTCACGTAATCGGTTCTATAATCGTTCGTTTCCTGGCTCTCAGTCCTTTCTAAGCAGAAATCTCCACGCTTGCGAAAGATTAATGTGCAACCACGATTAATTACTATGTTTAGTGCAAAGTCGATTCGACAACTGGAAATTAGTTTTCGTTGTTGGCTAAGCGTTCACATGGGTCCAAGTTTTGTGGAAGAAATCTGCTAGTAGCTGTGTGCAAAATTTCACTGTGTACAAAACGTAGAAAAGACAACTCCGCGACGAGATTTATTATAGAGTCTATCGAGTTTTATGAGATGCGTTCTTCTATTCAGATGCGTTTTTCTTATCAAATCAATCGGAAAACGGTCGAATATTGGATCGAAGGAAGGCTTTCTGAAGCCATCGTTCGAATATAATTAAAAATTACACGACAGGCTATTTATTTGCCGACAAAGAAACATTGTAAACAGCTTATTCGTTGGAGCAATTCCATCCTATTCGATCGTAAACTTAATCGCTCGCCTATTAACGTGTAAAACGCGAGGAATAAAAGAACAAATATCAGAGGAAGCATTATTCCAGAATCTGTTTTCCATTTTCCCGTTCTACTTTTTTTTCTTTTTTCTTTTCTGTTTTCATATCCACTGTTTGACTCCCTGGAAGCAAAAATAGCAAGTCGACCGCAAAGGCACAATTAACAGCACTTGAGAGACATACCTAAATGGTTAAAGTTCGGAAAGCAGGTCACCTCTTCCCCTGATCGCGTGCAGACAATTCGCAAACTCATTTTTCTCGGGAAGAATCTCTGCCACGATAATTCCAACCTGATAGAACACGTGGTTCTGTTTGCAGAAACGTGATTCAACGATGGAAAATTCGATAGGAATATTCGTACGAAAAAAAAAAAGAGCGTGAAGGTACAAGGAATGAATAACCCTAGCCAAATGTAAACCTGTGAAATCATAGTGTAGCTTTTTTACACGGATATCCATGTATATACGTGTTAAGAGAGGTTTAAGTTATAATAGCACATACATAGGTGTTCATAGTAGCTCTATCTCCCTTATCCATATATTTTTTAACACGTTACTGTATTACTATATATTATCCATATATTTTTTAACACGTTATTCATTACTATGTATCATCCATATATCTTTTAACACGTTATTGTATTACTATATATTATTTATATTATCCATCTTCCTTATCCATATATAATTTGATACGTTATTATATTACTATATATTATCCACATATTTTTAATACGTCATTGTATTGCCATATATTAGCCATATATTTTTAATACGTTATTATATTACTATATATCATCCATATATCTTTTAACACGTTATTGTATTACTATATATTATTTATACTATCCATCTTCCTTATCCATATATAATTTGATACGTTATTATATTACTATATATTATCCACATATTTTTAATACGTCATTGTATTGCCATATATTAGCCATATATTTTTAATACGTTATTATATTACTATATATCATCCATATATCTTTTAACACGTTATTGTATTACTATATATTATTTATACTATCCATCTTCCTTATCCATATATAATTTGATACGTTATTATATTACTATATATTATCCACATATTTTTAATACGTCATTGTATTGCCATATATTAGCCATATATTTTTAATACGTTATTATATTACTATATATCATCCATATATCTTTTAACACGTTATTGTATTACTATATATTATTTATACTATCCATCTTCCTTATCTATATATAATTTGATACGTTATTATATTACTATATATCATCCATATATTTTTTAACACGTTATTATATTACTATATATTAGCCATATATTTTTTAATACGTCATTGTATTACTATATATTATTTATATTATCCATCTTCCTTATCCATTTATAGTTTGATACGTTATTATATTACTATATATTATCCACATATTTTTAATACGTCATTGTATTGCCATATATTATCCATATATCTTTTAACACGTTATTGTATTACTATATATTATTTATACTATCCATCTTCCTTATCCATATATAATTTGATACGTTATTATATTACTATATATCATCCATATATTTTTAATACGTTATTGCATTACTATATATTAACATAAACATTTATAAAACATTTTTATAAACATTTTTTAATTCATAAATACATTCTAGCGATTCGAGATGAAGCAGACACATCGCGTATAAAAAATCTGCTGAATCTTATGAACTTCGCGTATGCAAAGCCAAGTGCGACGAAGTTACAGGTACGTGCGACCGTCAGAAAATATTATCAAACCAAATCAATTTCCGGGCTGTGCAGCCAAGGTTACATAAATAATACCAGTCACGCGAAAAATGCAAACAGGTCGAACGATGATTATACTTGCTATTGAACTACGCAGTTTATGCATTAATGCGAATTTTGGAAATGCGAAAATGTGCACACACAAATAATGCAAATATACACACAATTCAAACACGATACAAATAATTATGAAAATGAATACAATTGTTACATTTATACGATACAATTATTATTAATCACGAGTACGAATAATTTATGAAAATGTATAAAATAGCGGTACAGTCTCTGTAATATAATTAATATTACGCTACATATATAATATAATAGCTTCTATAGTATTTAACATTTAATAAACAAGACAATTTCCTATCTATTTAATTTCTATTCGTTTAATTTTATTAAACTATATTTAGAGAATTGTGGATTTGATAAAAATTCGTGGCCGTGTTATCAGTTTGAAAGTAAAGGATTCAGAGATTGATAAAGTTTAATTGGAAAACGGGTGAAGAACAGATACACGAAATGACGACTTGCAATGGCCTAGTAAAGCTCGATGATCACGCTAATTCTCTGGCACGTTAATTGATCTAGCTCAGATGTAGCAAACGTGTAACGTTTCATTTGCAATTTCTTGTTCAATCGGCTGCGAAATTTATCTTTAACATTGTAACTATGGAATGGAATTCCAAGGATTCTTCGTACTTGATAGTTTAAACTTAAAAACTTAATAGCATTTTTAATCGACATTTCTTCTTCCATGCAGATTCTACAATTTTATAAAATTTAAAGAAATTATCTGCCAACCATGATACATGTTGATACAGCTCAGCAACATTTAAGGAAATCTAATAAAGAACATTGTTCAATTACCAGCAGAATCGCACTTAACACAGATTGTTTAATACGAATCGAAAGAGGACGCTATAAAATTCATAGAATATTGAAGAATGTTTAATATCAAAAATTGGCATTTTTTCGTATCTTTCTAACGTCTTGGAAAAATGACGAATAAATTACATAGATGACGGCTTATCTCCTGCGATGATTACATATCTTTTGACGAACAAAGCTGTTCGTATTCCTTTCAAAATATCTTAATAGATAAAATGAAAAAATATTCCCATCTGAAGCTGGTTAAACGTTCTTCAGGAAAATGAGCCAAACTCCTAAAGAAATTGTCAGTAACGTTCTTGGTTAATATTTTTGTCAGCTCTATATAGAGTATACATTATACAATATATGGTATAACACCATATTACCTGTTACATACATATATATAATAAATAATAAAGGAAACTTGTATCTGGCCTTATAACACCATAATTGTAGAGATTTTCTTGTAAATGAAAAACACGTTATATTTAATTCCACTTAAAATATAAATCACCGCCCATGTGTAGTAAATAATCTTCTAAATTTTATTCACAGGAAACATAAAGCGTATACGATGAATAATGAAACAACGAAGATTCAGCAGTATGGACATGTGTCAGTTAAACGAGGAGCCAGAAGATTACATCAAGAATCCTTCCAGCGGATGCCTCATGGACATCCACGGCGGCAAAAATGAAGTAAGACATACGTTTAAGGCAGTTAAAACGTCCCGCTGTTCTGCGTAAAAGGCGAGTGAAAGAGAGATAAAAATGTGCACGCGAGTCGAATGACATCAGCCGTGAATAAAATATTAGGATACGATGGTTGTGCTGCTTCTACAGCTATCTGCCTGTTCGTCGATAACTTTCGACAACGAATTCTCGAAGGAAATTCTGCCTGATCCATACAGCTGGCCATTTTGTCCCCGGAGGTGCTATTATAGCGATATCTTCCGTTTCAATTCGTACCGGCGCTTTATACCAATTTATTTTCTGTACAGGTGACCGAGAAGATGAAGAGTATCGGATGGACGAGTACATGGGAGGAGGTTCCAGCTATTTTCTCGAAGAAGATCCACCAGAGGCGAGTGATTCATCCTCGATGACGCAAGATGAAGGAAACGTGGATTAATTGCATGAAAACGCTAGCAAGGTCCGTCATAGACAAGCGTCAAATCTGCTGAAAAGAATATTTCGTGTCATGAATAATTGCGAGGTTTCTTCGATGGCTGATTTCAGTTTAAAACGCACAGCATTGAATATTCTGGTTTAATGGATGAAAGCTATCATCAAAGAAAATCGTCCACTTTTTCCTTTCGTTTTAAGAATCAATAAAAGCAAGAAGATGTAAGTAATTAATTAGCGTTTTAGTATCATTGGATATTAGGATATTAAGAATAGAAGAATTATTGCTCGTGATGGTCTCATTATGGGATGGTAATATTAGAAGAAAATTTATATGAAATTTCGCTCATGATAGCCTTTAGGGGTTGAAGTTTGTAAAGGCCAAGCAAAATTAGCTCACTTTTATCTGGAAACCTCAATTTCGCGCACCATAAAGCCTCTGGGCTCACGTACGACAAGTTATCGCTTCCACACACCGGAAATCGGTGACTTTCCTCGGGTATGGATCTGCAGGGGTTGTCGCCAGGCTCGACGCAGGCTCCAGAATGCTTCAGGGACAAATCTGCGAAAGAAAAATGAAGTAACGGTGCTTGTCTACTTGAAAATCTTTTGCGCGCATATTATACGCGTTATGTAAAACGTTTTGAAAATTCATCGCCAGTGTAGTGAGACACGACTATCGTGATTACGATGGTAAAGTTTGAAACAAACCTGAGAATGTATGTATAGAAGCTACAAAATGTTTGGTACAAGTATATATCTCGCAGAAGTGACAAAAGTTTGATTAATTGTTCATTGTATCAAGTCATTTGAAAAGTTCATAGCGCTTTTATTAGAAATTTCTGTCAAATAATGAACAAGCATATACTACTTTTAATTGGATATGACAAAGCAGTGATTTTCAACCTGTGTGCCACAAAAAGTTCTAAAACAAGCAATACCTGATTTAGACAGCTGCAGTGACCTGTTTTCCTTTAGACTTTAGACTGTCAAATACAAACAACAGACGTCCAGCTATCAATACCTTGTCTTTAAGCGTGTTACGAGATTTAAAAGATTGAAAATCACTGCCATGGAGAATTAAGGAGAAACATTGAATATTTGATAATAGACTCAAGTAGTCTAGCTAAATAAGGTCTTCCCAAGACAGCACTGACATTTATTTTGATTGTTGTGGCATTGTAAGTGATGGATACTTTGGTAGGTAACGCCATCGTTTCCGCAAACTTCGTCCTTTGCATCGAAGGTCATAGTAGAGGATTCCAGATGAGCACACGAGAGCTGCGTCTTCTTCTCGCACTCGTTATCCGACACCAACATCTTCAAATCTGAAAAACAAATTAGAAAGGGCCTGTGAAGTCAGAGATCATCTATCTTCTCAGCTGTAATTTCACAAAACGTTACAAAAAGAGAATACAATATGTAATAGAGCGTGGATCTTTATGCATTTCATACGACAAATTTAAGGATGTATAACAATGAACAAAATGCATATAATACATATACGTTAAGTAATAAGTTCATTCAAAATTGTTTGAAAGATATAAAGGTACCTGAAATGTACCTGAACTTTTTGATGAAAAGTATATGTTTATAGAGAAATGACATAAATAAGTTATTAAGACTCCTTAATTAGATAGAATACTTGATATGTTCTTTTTAAAAAAAAATTAACAAACTTATTACACGATCTAATAGAAATATATACAATATAAGAATAAAGAATACTAGCCATGAAAACTTGGTAACACAACTTACCACGAGCTTTGTGACACAAAAACTTAAAAGGATTATGATAGGTAACGCCATCTGAACCACACACTGGATTCCATTCGAACCTACTATTGGCAATGTCACAGATCTTTTCGACGCTGTTATAAATGTCATAAACCTCTCTAACCGTGCAACCACCGTTATGAAGAATTCTCAGATCTGAAACGATCAAGGTCCTAGTAATATCGGATACGATGAAAGCATTTTCGTTTATTTCTGAAATACGTAATATGTGTAGTTGTTAGGTTTCGTATAATTATTTCTGTTCCTATTTACCAATGTTAATCTGTCGGAGACAGTTCACCTGAATCGCGTTTCCATAGGTCAAACCGTTATTCGCACAGACAGAGTTGGAACCGTACGATGAGGTCTTGTAACTATAACAGCGATCCATAACTTTGCAAGGACCGCTCAAAGCTACTGTCACATCTAAAATAATATTACATTAATTTTAACGTTCTACTGCTCCCGATCAGAGCTGAACGAAACTGTTACAGTCTTAAGATAATTGACACATTAATGAATTATGCAATTGAATGGATGTTCTGCTGAATTACATCTGAAGCAACTTTTCGTTTTATCGCATTTGAACTCGGTCCACATTTTCCAAATTTAAATTCATCGACTGACTCAAACTCTGACTAACTGTATATTAAATATTTAAAGAAAATGTGATAAATTTGTCTCAGAGTCCGCTATCGTTTATGCGTTCTTCCTGTAATAAATAAACTCGGATTGACTTTTTTTGTCAGATTCATGTAAGAATATCAGAAAACTATTCCTTCATAATGACCAATAACTAGGTCTTATTAGATATTTTCATTATAAATCGTCTTAACATCGACAACAAGCTAACGTTTCACAATTTCAGTTCTACCGCAAACCTAGTGGAAACCTAACGAAGACAAGCTCAAGCTAAATTCTAATATTGCATTAGATCCACGGTGGACCTGGCCAACGAAACTCAGAGGGACAGTAGTCTCTGGAAACGTTGCTCATGTTCGCGGAATTCTACTAACTCGAAGATAAGGGATTTTTAGTTTGCATTGTTAGGAGAGTCGGTGACCAGACGAGAAAATGTAACAATACCCGCGGACATTAGCGTGTAACAACGAGCCAGAGTTTGCAAGCTGGAATTCTGGTCTCACGAACCTCCCTCAGTCCGACTGGTCAACTAAATTTCTCCAGCCAGCCAACTTTTGCTAACTTTAATCCGTATTAACTCCACGGTAAATATACCCAGAATTTGTCTTGCTTACTCTGTGAACGATTGTAATTAACGCATAAAAGTGATTCCAGGTTCGTGTACGTCTGCCCATCCGATCCACAGATCGGCCGATAAAACAGATTTATCTTGCAGTGATCATCCACCGGTAAACAGTATCCAGAATGCATGGACATCACTGAAAAGGAATTTTCGTTCATTGAAGTACGAATGTATGAAGGTAGATATTATTCTTAACGTAAGTTATGAATAATTTTTATTAATTTTATTAAATTTATTCTCAAATACCACATGATCCGAGGTATGTCTCTCGGTAATCGGCAGTTAAATTGATTAAATCTTATAATTAGATTGCGGATTTTTACGCATTTATGGGAAATTTAAAGATACACAAATGTATATACAGTATTCATTGCATACAAAAATATATAAAATATCCAAAGTATAGTACCAAATATAATATTCAGTAGGAAAAATCATTTCCTGTCTAAAACCCATTTTTTTTTTTTTTTTTTTTATTATATTTACGAAAGTATGAATTTGTATAAATATCCGCATTCTACTTATAATTGTAGTTTACGATCAAAGATCTCATAGGAAAATATGATAATTTTCTAACTCTTATGTCGCTTGATGATTTGCAAAAAGTATTTTAACATGATATACGAATAATATTAGCTTAGTTAGTATGTGAACTTAATTTAATTAGCATTAATCCGCATAATAGAATCTATTATCAACATTTATGTTATTAATTAGAATACTACTATAATACTATTTAAGAGAATGATATAAAACATATTAAATTTATAAAATACAGAAAATGTAACTTATATATCATGTTCTCCAGATGTGGTCATCAATTCAAAGCAGCAATATAAATACAATTTATTTATGAGTTCAAACTTTTATTCTTTATTGGAATATCTGAGGAGTGCACTAAAAAATTAACATGTTCCTATATTACTATAGTTAGGGAATAATGTTGCCAGGACATATATACTGTATGTAGTACATACGGTATACTTCAAGAAAATTGCAAGAAAAAGAAGGCTAACGAAGTTTGAATAATTTCACCATGCAGCTAGGATATACGGTACTGTTCGTTGAATTAGGCGCCTTCTGGCCAAGTATAGTGAGAAACATGGTACTCCATAGAATTAAAAATTCATGTACGTCCCGCGTACGTGCTTCGTGAATGTTTAAGTATGCCGTGACCTAAACTCGCGTAATTGTACGAAGCATGAAAGCTTAGAATTGCAAAGAGGGAAATTTCATTGTTACTCACCATTCTGAAATGTCTGATAGTTAACGCAGTCCAGGTATAAATCGTTGGCATAAGTAATGCCATCACTGCCACAAACTGGACCATCATACAAATCTACGTTATTAAAAATTTCGCAATTTTGGTAAAAAATTCGCTTGTCCGCCAATATAAAAGTCCACCCTCTTCTACAGATCAGTGTGAAACCTGAAAATCGACATTACGTGAAATGTAATAAACTGTCAATAATGAGGTAAATATTCCTCTTTTACCGAAAAAGAATAAGAAGGACTTCATGGTATGTGTAGGTATAAGTACACATCTGAAAATTATTTTGCGAACCGTATTTTATATGAGCTATAATCGCTATATCTTAAGGGTGACGTATTAATGCAGATAATTTCTCATTCCTTTCTATAAGGTTTTTTTTATTCAGCACGTGCTTTTATTGTCAATATTTTCTCGTTTAATCAGAATGGAATGCAACTGTAATTATCTTATCAACGTGGTTTACATGCTTCGCTAGGTATGCTTCATGATACGTTATTAATCGACAAAACAATTTGTGATAGCGTAGTTTTGATAGACGAAAAGATGCATAGAAAACTATTACAATGTTTCCTTTTATGCATAGGTACATATTTATGAAATATATATTTAAAATAACAAGTTGTATAATAAATTCAAATAAACCGCCATTTAGTAGGTAATTACCATTCCTACTATATCGTTGGAAGACTTAACAGGTTACCGACTGTACAATTTTATTAATAAAAGGATTATATGGTAAACGATTTCTGTTTTATCGACAGTTCAGCAAACGATACATCATGAAGATGTAAGTTAAGGGTTTGACACATCACATAACGTCTCACTAAACTCATAATCAAATATTCAAGTCTTTTGATAAACTTAACACGTGTGCAAAAGTTATCACGGAGTTTATTATAAGATTCGATAGTGCAATTAATTTGAACAATCCATTCGACGCTAAATATATCTGATTAATTACTGCAACTGTGTGCAAAAACCTTTAGATCAACGCCATTTTTAGGAGGTGTAGGTTGTGTGGTGGAGGAAAAGTTGGGCCACGTAGTTATTTCATGGGAGAAGATTTAAATTTCATATCTGCATTATTCGACTTGAATTTATTCAATACTGTAAATATAAGTTGTACAGTGAAAAATGGTACGTATTTTAGGAACGAAGATAACGTAATTTAATTAATTTTTCATTCGCTCTTGTGTACATGTTTGCGCTTAACTATAGTGGCAGTGACGAACAATTTGATCTTTAATAACTGTTTTCTCTAATAAATGATTATTATAAGATGCTTCCAATACAGATACACTCGATTTAAATATGTTTAATGATAAATTGTCTCACTCTTTTTCTTCTTTATTTGCTTCTTTCATTTTTGACAGCTGGCCGCTCACGTGAACATTCATTACAAATAGTAAAAAATCTACATTATGAAATATGATATATAATTGCTCTTAATTTGTACGTTGTTTATGTAATACCTTTAATGCAAATGTCTTTATATCCTGTATAGGTTACATTCATATCATCAACATGTATTTCATCGACTTTGTTTTCATAATATTAGCTATATGCATTTACAAATGTGTATGTTGGTTATTGTCATTATTAGTTATTGCCAATTAATCCTGCTATTGGTTAAAAATAGCATTGATGAATTTTAGTCAACAAAAGTAATTAATAAAACCAATATCGGTGATATCAATGTAAATCACAAAATACACATTCCTAAAATTGCTCACTAATTGCTGTACCCAAGACTTTCTATTACCTTTTATTGCATTCATATGATATGATACATATTCCATTTTAAATTATAAATATATACTTTATTTTCCCTTAGCCACTGAGGTTAGATATCAAGCGAAAACTGACCGCTCGGTCAGACAGGGTAAAGAGCGTGGACCTTCATCCTACAGAACCATGGATGCTCTGTTCCTTGTATCAGGGAAATGTTAATGTTTGGAATCATGAAACTCAGACCCTGGCCAAAACATTTGAAGTGTGTGACTTGCCAGTTCGTACAGCCAAATTTGTACCACGCAAGAATTGGATTGTTACTGGTTCAGATGATATGTGTGTTAGAGTATTTAATTATAATACTTTGGAACGTGTGCATTCTTTCGAGGCACATAGTGACTATGTTAGATGCATTGCAGTACATCCAACACAACCATTTATATTAACAAGTAGTGGTATGTATATTAATTTACTTATTAAATTTTAATGATAATTTTATTTCTGATTAATTCTTTTTTCTTCTTGTTAGATGATATGCTAATCAAATTATGGAACTGGGAAAAAGGTTGGATAGCACAACAGGTGTTTGAAGGACACACACACTATGTAATGCAAGTAGTATTCAATCCAAAAGATAACAATACATTTGCAAGTGCTTCATTAGACAGAACAGTGAAAGTATGGCAGCTTGGATCTTCCACAGCCAATTTCACACTAGATGGTCATGAGAAAGGTGTAAATTGTGTTGATTATTATCATGGTGGAGACAAACCATACTTAATATCAGGAGCAGACGATAACTATGTAAAAATTTGGGACTATCAGAATAAGACTTGTGTACAGACACTAGAAGGACACACACAGAATATTTGTGCTGTTTGTTTTCATCCAGAATTGCCCATCATTCTTACGGGTTCTGAAGATGGAACTGTTCGAATATGGCATGCTGGAACATACAGATTGGAATCTTCCCTTAATTATGGTTTTGAGAGAGTATGGACAATCGCTTGTTTAAAGGGCTCAAACAATGTTGCAATTGGTTATGATGAGAGTAGTGTTATGGTAAAAGTTGGTAGAGAGGAGCCTGCAGTTTCAATGGATTCGTTAGGTGGCAAGATCGTCTGGGCAAAGCACAGTGAAATACAGCAAGTGAACTTGAAAGCTTTGGGAGAGGAAACACAAGATGGAGAAAGACTCCCACTGGCTGTCAAAGACATGGGTGCCTGTGAAATTTATCCACAAACTATTCAGCATAATCCGAATGGAAGATTCCTGGTAGTTTGCGGAGATGGAGAGTACATTATTTACACATCTATGGCATTAAGAAATAAAGCCTTTGGTCAAGCATCGGAATTCATCTGGGCAGCTGATTCAAGTCAGTATGCTGTCAGAGAAAGTAATACCACTGTAAAAGTCTTCAAGAACTTCAAAGAAAAGAAGTGCTTTAAACCTGATTTTGGTGCTGATGGTAAATATAATAATTATTCTTCAAATTGCTGTATATCATTTACTAATATAGTTTTACTAATTTATTATATTTATATTATACAGGTATTTTTGGTGGATATTTGTTGGGCGTTTCTTCTGGATCTGGTCTATCATTCTACGACTGGGACACGCTCAAGTTAATTCGTCGTATAGACATTCAACCTACACATGTCTATTGGGCCGAAAATGCCTCTCTAGTAGCATTAGCTACATCTGATCAATACTTTATTTTAAGATACCATGCTGATTCAGTTGCAAATGCTCCAGAAAATTCAGAAGACATTATAGATGCTTTTGAGGTTTGTCATTTTACCTGTTATTAATACCTGCAATGAAGAAAGTAGTATTCTAAAACCTTTTAATATCATTTATAGAATGTAGCAGAAATGAATGAAACTGTGAAAACTGGTCTATGGGTCGGTGACTGCTTCATTTACACAAATAGCGTAAATCGGATAAACTATTTCGTTGGTGGAGAAGTTGTGACTGTATCACACTTAGACAGACCAATGTATCTTCTTGGATATGTCCCGAGAGACAACAGATTGTATCTGTGTGACAAGGAACTGTCAGTTGTCTCGTATTCGTTATTGTTGTCTGTATTAGAATACCAGACTGCTGTTATGCGAAAAGATTTCGAGACAGCAGACAGAGTTCTTCCCACGGTTCCCAAGGAACATCGTACGCGAGTGGCTCATTTCTTGGAAAAACAAGTTCGTACTATTAAGACAATCTCTTGCTTAACACTTTGTTTATTTGAAGAATTAACATTTAAAATACTGTAGGGTTTCAAAGAACAAGCATTGGCTGTGTCCACGGATCCAGAACACAGGTTCGAATTGGCTCTGGCATTGGGAGACCTGACAACGGCGCACTCGCTTGCAAAGGAAGCGAATAGCCAACAAAAATGGCGGCAATTGGCGTCTCTCGCCACTCAGCAAGGAAAATTGTGCTTAGCACAAGAATGTTTGCATCAGGCGCATGATTTCGGCGGGCTCCTACTGCTTGCCACAAGTACGGGAAACGCGAATATGATTCGAAAACTAGGCTCAGACGCTAATGATATGGGGAAGAATAATATTTCTTTCTTGTCATATTTTATCCTTGGAGACCTCGACAAGTGTCAGGAAATCCTTATAAAAACGGACAGGACTCCAGAGGCTGCGTTCTTTGCACGAACGTACGCTCCTAGTAAAATTTCATCGATTATAAAATTGTGGAGGGAGAAACTCTCGTCTGTGAGCAAGAAAGCTGGACAGAGCTTGGCTGATCCTGAACAGTACGAAAACCTGTTCCCTGGATACAGAGAAGCATTAAAGGTCGAACAGTTCCTTAGGGAGGAGAGTAAGAAGAAGGTTCCAGCATCTTCATTCCCGAATGTGAAAGTAAGAATGAGTTTACCTTCTTTTTAAAAATTTTGAATATTTCAGTAATTTGTGATATTGTAAAACATGGAATGAATTTTAATGCGATTTCATATGTCGATATTATAGCCGAATGTCGAACGAAATCCATTCGAGGAGATGCTAGAGGCTGAGCAGGCGAATCGGTTCACTTACAAAGCAGCTACAAGTCCAACCGACGAAGCAGGAGAATCAACCACCGAAATTTTAATGAATAGGCTACAGGATCTCGATATTGGTAAGGTAATCCCGTCGTCTACGGAAAAATCGAATCTTCCCGACAAGATTACGAAGACCACCAGCAGCTCTAGACCATTAACCATGGACGAGGACGATCTAGATCTCGATCTTGAAATCGATGATACTATAGATACTACTGTAAGTCCATTGTGTTCTTATCAATATGTGTTTCTTCTATTAGTTTTTCTTTTTTCATGCAACATTTTTTACCTTGTGCATGCTGTCCGTATATAAGCGCTTCTACATACACAAAGTAAGTGTACGCGCATAAAAGTACATTTACTTTTTTATTTATATTATACAGACTTAATTATGTTGTGAAGTAGAGTCATTTTAATTGGGATATCAAAATCATGAAGGGGTCTGGTGGGGGTGAATCGAGGTCAAACGGAAGAGCAACATGGGTGGGGAACAAAAGAGGGTAACTAGACGATGCTTTAATTCCCTTAAATACAGACGCGTAATTCTAGAAGGGTATTACATTACTAAAACAGTCTGAAACCAAGCGTGGTACGCACACGCTCATCTAGAACGAGTGTATGCGTAGCAATATATCGATCTCGACCGATGTATGTGAACACGTTCCACCTATCAAGCAGAACGAACACCATGTTAAATAAAGCAAAGAAAGGCGAGAAACACACACGCGGAATAAAAGGAAGAAAGAAACCGTAGGCAGGTAACGCGAAAGTGGAGAATTTCGAGCCTTTTGTTTTAAGATAAAAATCGATAGCGGTATTTTCAGTCATATTTTCTTTCCTCGTCTAATTTCTTTCTAAACACCGATTATTAGGATTCTTGAGTCATCAGCGAGTGAAGAGGGAACTACGAAGCCATAAAGTTTGTTGACTTTGCGCCAGTCACGGTTCATTCTCTTTACAGCCTTATTGCCATAACATTCGTGTACAGAATCCCTCTTTGTGTACCCTTTCCCTCGTTTATATTGTTTTATCACGCTTTCTTTATTTAGACAGCAAATATTTCTCTCGCTCAATTATCATATTTTCATATTATACAATATTTATTAAAGTATCTATTAATCTAATAAAGATCAAATTTTTTAAGAGGAGTAAAGAAAATACAAAGTTCCTAAAACAGTAGATTTTCTTATACATTGAAGCTTTTTTAAATTCCTTTTTTTCTACAATCCAAACGTTCTGTGAATAAAAGTAGAAGATGATAAATGACAATGCTGAAGAATATATTTTCTGTTTCAGGGTGTGAATCTCGACGACGACCTCCTCGAGGAATACTAGCCCGTCGATTGGAATACCATTCTCCTGTTAATCATTCCTTGCGAGCCGACCAGAATTGTTTAGAGAAAATCAAGTATTAAAGAGAAAAGAAACCGTCGAAGAACGTTTTTGTGCGCGAGTGTTTCTATCAGGCACAATATTCAGCATGTGCACGCAGACTTTATCCATGTACTGAGAATTATATATATTGTAATATAACAAAACATTCACATAAGTTTCCATCTATTTCTTTCCACAGCCATCGTTGCCCACTCCCAAGAGGTACCATTTTTATCGATGCTTAGGAACTTAGGAAATATACAAATACATGTTGTTCATATAACAGAGTAATTCAATAAAATGTAATCTTTATTTCATTTTGCAGATAGACATCCTTAAGTCTCCTTAGCATCGTGAAGAGTAAAAGACTACAACGAAAGTATTTCTAATCCTAAAAATTAACATACGATAAATTTTCAATTTATTCGCAGTGCAAGTAACATCCCAATGAGAGAATAATGACCTGTCAATCTCCGTATCTCCTTTCAATGACGTCACCATCATCCATAACTTTTTCCATGCTGAGCAAGCTCTCCACTAAAGGATCCTAAAAATAATCCAAACACTTTATAAGCGAGGAACACGTTAACTCTCTTTGAAACTCGAATAGTCGTCGATTTTCATGCACGCGTACGTGTCGTCAGCCACTGTAGAAAGAGAAAGAGATACATTTTGCGTGACTGGTACGTGCCCCGACGTTCTTCAGCACAACGTGTGCTCGAAGAAGGCCCGAACTATCGTATTCCATCTCTACTTTCATTGTATGGCGTTTGAACCTTACTCATTTATTTGCAAAATTGTTTGCAGATCCTAAAGAAGATATAAAAGAGAAGAGAAGTAGACGGAACAGCAAAGTCTATGCAGTGTTTAAGATTCGAAAGAGTTGTTAAAATGAAGTTGAAACAATCCTGAAAACGGAAGTAGGTCGAAGGAGGCTAAAAGATTGGAACTACTGTAGTAACCTCTTTTCATTAGAAAGTTTATATTTATCTGCGTGTCTTGTTGCACTTTTGTTATTTTTATAGTCGAAAGTAGATTGAGGAACCGCGTGTCTGGATAACAAGAGATGGCCACGAGGACGGATTAATCGCGTGTAAATTTACGCGACACCCGGGGAACCCGGTACAACAAGCTGAAAAACGATGCAGTAGTAGGTGGAGACAGAGAAAGACGAGGGAACGGGGCGGGAAGGTAGCCGCGCGCGTCGTCTCGAAAATAGAAACGGCTTCGTTGACACTCTGCTACAAATTGTCCGCGTCGTTATGCTCTTTGTAAGAGCCAAGCGCTCCTTCCTCCCTGGATGCTCGCCGCTGGAATATTCTGCGATTTTTGCGTTCCGACCTCCACCCTTTGACTAATCGCTCATTGGATATTAGAAACGTGTATAGATAACTTCTTTAAAAAATTATATAAATTCACAGATTAACACCGCAACTATTATTATTATTGCAATATATTTTCATAGGAAATTAGGATAGATTTTAGGATTAGGATAGAGGAGTTGTTAATTGGAAGTTAACTTTTATGTTGAATAAGATCAGCGGTAATGTAAAGATAATTGTATGTGAAGACCACACGAGAAACGGATGGTAAGTCCGTTTTTGTTCATTTTCTGATTATGTCATTTGGCGGTGAAGAAGTATTTTAACGTGAAATAGTTGAAAAAGGAGAATAACGCGATAGATTCGAAAATATGTCTTTTGAAAATACATGGTAAATCCACAATATATCAGTTTGGGGTTTTTTATATTATCCTAACTTGATTATTATTAGTCTGCATAACTGATAAATGTAAAATTAGTCCGCAACATATTGAATTTTAAAATTGCCCTTCTATAAAAATCCGAAAACGTGGCTTATCATATTTTGCACCTGTAGCCTTCCTATTTATTTGCTTTAAGTTGCAAATAATATCAGTTGGACTAAGCCAAGTGGTCGGGTATCTAGAATATAATTAACTGATTTTAGGTGACGCCTCGAGGAGTAAATGGACCGCGTAACTCCGGCCCTCTTCTCCAACCAGTGTCGCTGAGAATTTATTGCCGTCCGTTCCGCGCGAGGATTACCAGAACTCGGTCGAACGATATCTGACACACTCTCCCTCGTTTCGTCCAGTTAAATCCACTCTAACGACCGCGTAAACGAGCCGGGTAATTCTTAAGGCGGAGCCAAATATAGATGGGTAAAAATCATTCCAATAAAATTCGACGTTCTCCTTCTCTGCTTATTCCTTCATAGAATAAAGGCTTGAACTTGAAAGAAGAAAAAGGGTACGATCAAAATCCAATGTCTTCCGGGATTCCTGCTCATTCTCCTTCCCATACAAATGTAAATTCCTGATTCTGGTGAGTTAATCAATTAAAAACAAATTTGAAATTAAATAGTTCCATCAATATATATCTATTCACCTACTGACTTCCTGTTCCTCTAGCGTTCCATTATACCTGATCTCAATCAACATAGTAATTCAGGTGAGTTAATAAATTAAAAAATTAAATAAATTAATTCATCTGTTAACTTGTTGTTCCTCAAGTGTTTTATTGTTCTTGAATTCAAACAATATCATGTCTACTATTTGTATTTGGGAGTTTATATTTATTATTACTATAAAACGATGAAACTAATAATGATGTGCTAGTCAATGACACGCAGGATCGAACAATTTAGCTGGCAGCAAGAAGCGACAAGCGTTCCCTTCGTCGCACGTGCGTGGAAGAGGCCGTGAAGCTGCTAATAGTCGCCTAAATGGTCGACACGCTTGCTCTGGCTGTCGCTATATGTCACCTCCGCCCTCTATTTACACGCCACGGACGATGCACGTGCGTGTGAATCTCGACGCGACGGAAACGAAGGAATTCCCGGCTGTCTTCGGCTGCCTGCCGCGTTACCCCCCATTCGAACGCCTTAAAAAATGCAACCGGATGAACTTTCCACATAAAATTTAATCCACTTGGCTTTAACTGATTTTCTAAGCTAGTCTAAACCGTGACTAATAATTATTCTATTGCACAACCGAATCTATAACTTTTTTTGATAACATATGATATCTTTTGACGAGTAGAATTAAAAAATTAAGGCACAATTTATTTGTACGCCATATTAATTCTGGACTGCGACTTCTCTCGGATTCAGACTTTTACATGGCACCAATTTGCTTGTATCTATCCGATTCGAAACGACAGGTTTCTTAATAATATTAATTAAACTTAATCAAAACAGATCACTAATTCATTCTGTTAATCAAGCTCCTAGCAATGCACACAAGTCTTGAAACATGTCTGTCTAAGTAAAAAATACAATATGCATTAACTTTATATACTCGTGGCTTTTAAATTAGAGAAATTAAAAGTTAACAAATTTCATATGTTATAAAAACTGCTAGTAGTTCGGTGTGTCTCGAAACGAAGTTCAATCCGAGTCGTTTATGAGTGTACTTCAACGTCAGCCAACGATTACAAGCCATGTCGGTCGTAAAATCAAGAAAATTATTGTCTCTTTAATTGTCAGTTTACTAGAACTGATTCGATGGGAAATAATAACTATACGGTTGTTGCGTCCCGTTGTAAAGTACCGCGGCCACATCTCTGTAATCCGAGCCTACAGAGAAACACCACGAATGATTTACCTGACTCCCGGTGGATTCGTTCCGTGGAGAGGGGAACCACCGATGATTAACGTCAGTGTTTGCTTATAGAGACTGTTTGCGTGAACCGAACAGTAGCCGACGTTTATGTTTCGAATTTCTTGTAAGATTTAGCTATTGTATACTTTTTTTTCTATCATGGACAGATGGATGGTTTATTTTATTTTCTTCGAGACACCATTTTTCTTGTAATAACTGCAGACTGCTATTTAGAGGTAGAAAGAATAGGTTTCCTCCTATAGTAGATAAAGCCTCCCTTCCTTTTAGTCTCACCTGCCCCAGCCAACCAATGGGAATTTAGGTGTCCCTATCTGTCTCCATGGTGGTTCTTTTGCAAAGAAGAGACAGATGTTCTACCTGTCCCGTCCAACCAATAGGAGAGTTCGTATGATAGCTCGACCCTCCCCATAGTTTATATTAGTGAAACATATCTTCTACAAAATAACAATAAGAAAAATGTCAGGTAAAAATTGTATGTTTTAAAAGGAAGTTCAGAAATTCATAGAAGATTTGACACTTCAATTTAATTATTACAATTATCTTCTTCGGTATAGACAAAATTATATCATTAATATCACAAATATTATTGCAGCGCTTAACCAATTTATGATTTGGAGCATTTTATCCTGAACAACAAAAGAATTACAAACTAATTAGATGAAAACCAACAATATGAAATTGTGAAGAAAGAATGGAATTTGTAAGGACCCCACAATAAGCAACATGAAGCCACAATGATGCAAGTGGGATGACTTCTGTCCATTCCATTCATGCCAAGCGTGCTCTTTTCCATCGAGCAAGCAAGATTTATTTTGAGGCGGGCGTGGAGAAGGGACGTGGCCGTACGATCGATTTCCAGACGAAAAATAAAGTGCACGTGCTATTCCTGCGCTGATGCACGTACGGTGTTGACTGGCTGTGCACGGCCAGCCTCTCTTTTACGGAGAATATTAAAGCTCGGCTACGCGCACCGTGTTTGTAAAACATCCTCGTCCACGCAAACATCACCATTGCTGGCCATTGGCTATTTTTCCCTCTTCCGCTCTTTTTCTCATTTTGCTAGGGATATTCTGAGCCCAGGGGCTCGCACTGAATCACAGGAAGCAACTATACTTTTGTTCTGAATATCGAATCGAAATAGAATCAAAATAGACACGAATGATGAATCTGTTATGCTTTTCCATTTGCAGAATTATTACGAATTGGACAACACGGTGATTAGTTAGTTAAAGAATAAAGAAATTGTAGGGAATCTTTTTCTAATTAACTATGAAAAATATCTTGAATGATATAGGATATTTTAAAGAGTTATAAAACTAGAATTATATTTCATTTGGAATAGAATATCATAATGAAAGGTAAATGATGCTCATGTAACAGTACTAGACGATAAATAATAGAGATTTATTTTCGACTTTCCATCTAATTACAGGAGCTGCCACGTGTGTCCAGGGTTCTTGGAATAGGTCACAGTTAATTAATCAAACTACTTAGGCTTAGATATGTACACTGACGAATAGTCTTGCAGAGAAACTGCCTTTTTTTCTTCTTTTTTTACTACTGCGTTATGCGACTTACATGTTTAGATACACATTTATCTCTTGCTTCTACATGGACCTAGATATTCATATATATATAAAAGAAAACATCTTCGAGTGCCTTCCTGTATCGCGAAAGCGCCTTAAGCTACGCGTTAATCGTTAATTCTAGATCTGTGCTCCTCGCAAATTCGTTTTTTCTTTTGTGGAAACCAATTCACGAGGCACGGATCGGTCCCTCATCTCGCTTAAATATCGAATACTGTGCAGCAGTCGAAAACACACGAGGGCAGGGGTGCAATGTTTATCGCTTTAAGTGGAACAAACCTTTCACGCTTGTCTGAGACAGAATTATCACTATAGACCAGCTTCAGCTTCTCTTCAGCGTCACCACGAGAGCCACAGAAATTTCCAGTGAAAGGTATCACTCAAACATTCCACTCTTCTTGCTTACCACCTCATCCGGACGAAGCTCAGCCTAATTAACGTCGCCGAAACGACGCACAGGATGATCCTTCGGGACTCTGATAAGATTCTCGGCTTGTGACAATGGTGCAAACAGTGGATCGATTCACATGAAGCACTTGGACCGAGATTGAAACTCCATGGGAGCGAATCCGGTCGTAGAAACTCCTGTTGGAGTTGTAGATCCCATCATTCCTGAAGGAACACCCACACCACCCACGCTAGTGCTAGATACTGCCACGGTTCCCGGTTCCTCCTTCACGTTCACCACTAGAACAGAAGAAAGAAACAGACACTTGTCTCGTTCAGTCTCTTTGGATGAACAAGGAAATCACTGCAAAAAATGATTTCATTATACAATTTTATATAATCGTAGTGGCTAAAGGAAATACTTGCAAAACTATTGTATGTATTATACTATTTACATACTAATTAAGTTCAAGAAAATTTAAATTTTCCAACATTCGGTACGATTTGACAATATGAAAATGGAGCGTAGAAACTGATAAACGAAATTCTTCATTGAAAAATGTGCAAATACTTTTAATAGTCACTATATATGCATCTTCAAATTTTCCATAAATGCGTGCAAAATCCACAATAATCATGCTTGTTTAGTATCATTAATAAAATAAAATGCAAAAGCCAAAACTGATTGAAGATAATTACTTTCTGGCCAATAGCACCTGGCGGGTACAGTTTCCTGGGTCATGGCGGCGTCATGCCTTCTAGCGAAGCTGCTACCAAAGGAACCACTACCCATGGAACCTGGGGAACTCGTGGTTCCACCTGGAACATCCAAATAATTGCCTTGAAAGGCTTTGCCTGGTCGTCGAGCATTTCACAAAATCAAGTACTAATAATCTGCTGGTTAGAGGAGAGACTCACTTAACGAGGTGCCTAATTGACTGTAGCCATTCATGGTTGGGATCTGCATGGACTGCATTGGCTGCAACTGTGGCTGAAGCTGCGAACAAATTTGGGACATTGATTAATTATACTTTTACTTTTTAAATAACAAAAGTGTGAAACTTACAATTTCAGAAAATTAATTAAGAACTTGTTACTTACTGATTGACAGTGACTGTAGGACAGCTGAGATTGCTGAAGACTCCAAGCACTAGGAATCACAAATAGAGATTGTTTTTGAAATTTAATACTGGGACGAAGAAGCTTCAAGATAATTAACAATAAATGGTGAAGAAGCTTCGAGGTAATTAGCAATAAATGATAGGAGGAAGCCTTGGGATAATTAATAATAAATGGTGAAGTAGTTTTGAGATAATTAACAATGAATAATGAAAAAACTTTGTAATAATTAATGGTACCTTGTGTCGTATCTGGGATATGTAGACGGAGCATAAGATGGCGGAGAGTGACCAAACAAGTTTCTAGGACCTAAATGAACGTGTGTTGGAGAGAAAGGATCGCCAAATAGCGGTTTATGATACGGTGCATTCCTGTACGGTCGCTTCATGCGTCTACGTCTTCTGTAGTTACCATTTTCAAACATATCCGCGTATTGAGGATCTAAAAGTAGATATTGTATCGAAAGTGTATCAGAATTGACCAGCCGCCGCTATTCCTGGACTAAAAACTCCACTAACCGAGAGTCCAGAAATTTCCTTTTCTCTCGCCACCTCCGTCACGAGGTACCTTCACGAAGCATTCGTTCAAGGACAGATTATGCCTGATAGAGTTCTGCCAACCTTTCTTATTCTTCTGAAAATATGGAAACCTGGCAGTGATGTAAGCATAAATCTCACTCAAGGTCGCCCTCTTCTGAGCACTATGTTGAATCGCCATAGCAATTAGAGCGACGTAACTGTACGGAGGTTTCTTGCTAGCGGAATCGCTGTTGCTACCACTTGTATTTCCTGTTCCAGTCGCTGTGGAGGATCCATCTGCCGCTGTGGTAGGCGTCGAGGGTGTCGACGGTGTCGAAGGATTGCTGTTCGTGGTGCTGTGAAGAGCTCCGGTCGGGGATGATCCTTTTTCATCGAGGTGATGATGAGTAGAACCTGTGGAGTGCATAGACACCGCAGAATTCGGGCTGTGAAGACTATGGTGAGAGTGATGATGAGTCAGGGAGGCGTGGTGCGATGTCAGCCCTCTCGCGAGGCTCACTGTGGAGTCCAGCTCCTTCGACACGCCGATACAGCCATTCTGCATCTCTGATACGAAGCTGCTCACTGAAAATATCATGAGTATCGTTTAAATATCGTGATACAGCGAATAACCTTGAGAATGGCTTGCATGACAAGATCATTAACTTCAGAAAAATTCTTGTAGGAGAATCTGCGAATGACCAAGGACTATCTACGTGTAGAAAATAAAGCAACATTTTTGGTAATTTTCTGAAGAGATCAGGAGTTAATAAGAGAAGGCGAAAAGAGAGGCTAGATGATTTTCATTCGACACACGGTCTCCAAGAAATTGGACAATGGAACTGGCTCGATCGATCTACGTACAGGCACGACTTCCAAGAAATCTCAGTCGGGGTAAAACAATTGGACCTTTGAAAGGAATTCGCTGGGCGACACTCGAGCCTCGACGATAAAAGTTGTTTGAAGAAATGATCATCCAGGGTGCACTGCGTGCCCTTGAGTAAAAGTTACGTCATTTTCTCTTTCACCGTAAACGTATTTATATCTACTTCATTGACAAGAATCATGGTTGCTACTAGATTACATTTGCCATTGTATAAATCATATCGCGCGAATCGCATGACTGAGTGCCAGAGGCCTCAGTGATGGAAGAAAATTGAGTGAAAAATACGGAGACATGAGTCAGGAAAGGAGTGCGTACGTGCATGGTGTCGAATATTCACCGGTGCCCCGCGGCACATGTAACTGAAACCGTAATTAGACACCGATAAGTTAAGCACGCCGCACTTGCGCAACAAAGAGGATAAAGCGAGTAACAGAGAAGCTCTGAACAAAAGGAAAAACAGCGGAGTATGAATTTTCGCAAATTCAATCGGATCGATTTCAAGAGGAGAAAGCACGACGAACTGAATATTCGAAATTAAGTTAAAAAATGGTTTGTTCAATTTACTCCGGTCCATTATAGCCTGCAGTAAATGATCGATTACATTGTTATCGGAACCACTAGGAACGAGAACATCTGTTCCCAGGCTATGCAAATCCAGGCAAATATGATATGCCACTAACGCAGACCTCCAGGGTGTATGATTTTCAGCGCGGTGAAGCTTCTTCGTTCGGGACACAATGATGTTTCCATAGCAGGAACGTGGTAATATATTTCCTACGGTACCATTGTGGCGGTCACATATTTTAGCTATTTTGATAATTGGGCATGTTTTAAAAGAGAAAATTGGAGAAAAATAATTAAACTCAGACCCAAAGATGTTTCATTTCAGTCAATTTACATTATTGAATTCTAATGGATCGACATTGCAATTATAAAAATGAATTCCCAGAATTTCTATCTCTCCTTCCTAAATTCTACATTTATGAAATAAAATTGAAATTATGCAGCTTTCACGCATTATTTCGCTACTTAATTCTTGATGGGTTAACTAAAGAAACTAAAGAAAAAAAGATAGAAAAAGGTATAATCAACGAGGAACTATTTGTATATGATCTGTTATCTTCTTAAAGACTTCAGATTGTACGTCATCTTTTACAGATCACGTGTCCCAAGTTCGACAAGTTGATATCGACCTATGGGGAGCCTAACATATCTACGTAGGCTCGTGGACTCTTATGTGTAGATCTAAGGTGCATAAACGAGCGACGAGATCGCGATAACGTCGAAACGTTTGCTAACACACCTGACTGCAACTGGAGATCCTCTGCTACGCGACACCTACGAGACCACATCTGCTCTCGTCACGGGATCCCTTGTTTCATAGCCGTCTACGACAGACAATCGTCCAGTATAAAACACTGGATATAGAAAAGGAACTGAAGCATAATTTCCTTAGCTTGTACTAAAGGTGACACTTATCGTATCATATAAGAAGACCACTGTAGAAATAATTTTCTTAACATGTGCCAAAGATGGTGTCACTTATGGCGTCTTATAAGTAGATTACTGTAGGAAGCAGAACGTGTTTCGCAATAGAGCATGCAGAAAAATGCAGCTGTTGTGAAAACCCGTGACGTAATTAGGCTTGCGAAAATTGGTGGCCTTCGCCATGGTATGTTTGTAACGATGATTTAACGACGTCTGCAGATTTGTGAAACGAGTTCACGAGTTCTTGGAAAATCGGTGATTAACTAGGTTATAAATCTGTCCCATTAGGTCTCCTATATATAAAGTTGATCATGGTTCGGTTACCACTGTTCGCCAAGATCAATGCTACACATCTTATCAAATGTTCACCTGGACAAATTCTAAAGAGCGGTATGATGAAAAAAACTGTTGCTTCATCTTCAACCATGAAGAAGAGAATGAAGAGAATGGGAAAGAGAAGAAAAAGATGATGCGGATCGATTAGACTGAAACAAAGGCGATCCTCGAAGCGAAGGTCGTTGTCTTCGTCGTCGTCGTCGCACTGAAAATCGTGGCATTCGCATTCCTGAAATGCTACGGGTTCCGCGAGGAATCGGCGCCGATAAGCGAAATACAATACGCCGTGACATCACGCTGCGAATCGCATGCCTTTGTCCTCGTCGACGCCATGCGTGCCTCTCTCTCCTTACTCTTTGATCAGGTCAATCTACGCTCTAATTCTAAAAAAGCCTCTGTTAACCTTTAAACTTATTAAAAACTTATTCCTTTGGTATACATAAGATATAAAAGTATATGAAGAGGTTCCTCAAATATGTATATCGAAGATTATTATATATATATTGTAATTGGATGGAATACATACTTCAACATGTATGTATCCTCTTTCTTTCCGAATAATATCATTCACTAATTGATTAGCTAATTGTAATATGGTGGTAATATGATCATTAAAGGTGAAAGTCATACTTCTCTAATATCAAATATCATGGCGATTATAGCGAGCTAGGGTAAGCATTAGAGGGCGTCAGGGCACGTGTTCAATGACCCAGCTAATAGGGGGATTCCATTGGAGTAGCCACTCCCACCATGGATGAGTACTAATGAGCACGTGCCTGCCCATGGTGATACCATCAACTTCGAAACATATTTTATAATCTTATAATGTAACGATACTTCAAATTCAAGTATCAAATTCCAAATAAACCAAGTAAGTGATAAACTTTACCATTTAATGGAACCTGGAATGACTAAACCTGAACATGTTCTTTTCAGAATTCTTTAAGACGTTCAAGGTATCAACCTGAATTTATTAAGAATTGGAGTTATATTATTCTAAGCCTAAAATAATGCGGATTCCTTGCACGAGAAGGAGTTACGAGGATAACAGAACTGGAATCAAGGGGCATGGGGTCATCTGCGCGACGATAGCTCACAGCTTGTGGTATCATCGCATGAGCCAATCGTCAACCTAGGCGTCGCATCTTCGTCGGTATCCTCCTTCTCCCTGACGTCCACAACACCGGAAGTAAATATGGCATCAAATTTCCCTTGGTTACTATGTATTAAGTAAAGACCATTCTGATCTCTTTGTTTATGTCATGCTTTCTTTTGCAGATTTTTTAACCTTACGGTACTCTTCCACTTCTTCTGCACGTTTTTATCTTCTCAAATATCTTCTCTTTTGGAATTATTTATTCGTAAAAAGCGTAGAATACGCAAAAATGAATATTAAAGGATAAAATTAATAGAAATAATATCTATTGAAGTGCAACGTTCATTTTTGGTCATACAGAATTGAAGAGAACAACTGGATTCACTTTGATTCGTGGAGGTGGATTTTCCTCTCACTGAGGATGCAAGGAATTTCTCTGCTCGTCTCTCTCCCCTCTAATAGCAACCTGTCGCGTTATTATGTTCACTATATCGAATATATGTGATTTGGAGAAAGGAAGAAGCTACTCTGGACCAGATTCAGTCGAAAACAAATGCCAACGATTACCTAACGGAAACTGAGCGATAATAGTCAGGGGGCCCGACTGTGTTCTTGCCACTTGGTTCGTCGTTGAGTATTTATCTCGAATCTTCTTTTTCGCGATGCTTTTGCAATCGACTATCCGTCATTCTAATCGTTTTATCGTTCTAAAGAGCCAAGAATCCATCTGGTTTAGAAGCCGATAAGGAAATCAAGTACTAATTGTACAGTACTAATTCCACCTTTCTTATCTGCTCTGGGCCTCTATGGAAACTGTAAAGCAATGACCTAATTTGAGATTATATTGTAGAATTGAATATATTGATCAGTCAAGTTTATGTAAGGTCCCGACGAAAATTATGCATCTACGTAATCATTGTGAACGTTAGCGATTCCCTTATCAACCAAAGATTAATACAGAGAGCCGTACCCTTGTTTACTACAGATCTATTTTAACTCGAGTACGTGCGAAGATATTACGTCCACGACCTGGTTTCCGAATAAATAAACAGGGTCGCGTTATCGGTGATGAAAACGAGGCCCAATCTGCTACTTTTTGGCTAAAAACCGTCGAGGATCTTGAACTAACACCACAGAGGTAGTAAGATAAATAGCTATATTTAGAAGAGCAAGTATTACAGTATAATTATGATAGCGAATATGTTAAAGTGCTTTTGTCTTATTTTCTTGTGATTGGAGGGTACTAAAGAAGCTAAACTACAAGTCCGGCTAATCGGGGCACCGTTCAAGCGCTGCATAATTAAACGTGTCAGCTTTCCATGGAGTCTTATCGGGAAGTCTTTATTGGTCCGATAAATTTGCACGCATAATCGTAAATATGGCAATGCACTAGATGAATGTGGAACACCAATCGAGACATTCATATACTAATATTCGTAATTTATGCCTGCTACTCACAACTCTTCCGAATAGAAAGAATTTTCTAACTTTTTGAGGGGCCCATAATTATGTTGGAACCTACAGGTGGAAAATATTAATAAAATATCAAGTACCGTATCAAAGATCTGCAAAACAAGGATAACGAGATATTGATTCAGACATTAACAACTAAAATGACGGAATAGAGTTACATCAACCCATAAAGGATCAAGTAGTAAGAAATTACTTTCTAAACGAATGTTTCTAATTATGCACGTTGAAATACTATTTAAAATATTTTTCATAAGAAACCGAAGGAGCAAAGAGTCGCACAATCGGTGATGGGACTCAGGAAAACGCCGTCGTCGTCCTATATATCAAGTGAACCGTTGGAGTGGGCAACACTCCCGGATTAGCGACCATAATTCTCGACAAAAGCATTCAGAACGGTTCTCCTCGATTTCGAAAACACAAGAAGAGCCATCAGAGAGTCGTTGTCTCGTGTTGCTCCTGCAAAATTCTCCACCGCCAGCCACGAGAAGGATCCTCCACGTCGTCATTGAGACTGACTAATCGCTTTATCTATCCGAACACGGAACAGAGAAAGAGCTTATGATTTTTGCGACGCGTTTCGCGATCAGACGGCATGCACACGCGCATAACTGGCCGGAGATATTGATACCAAGCTTCTTAGATTTCAACGAGGCTCCGTCTATCTTCAGCGATTAGCGAATAAGAAAAATCTGGTAATGCGAAACCCCGAGTGCAGTCGTTTTCTTTTATCGATATTTTATCTGCTTCTTTAACCCCCTTCCGACAAAGCCGTCTTCCGCTAGTAACGAAAATCGCCTCCGATTTCCCTGAAACTATATTTTTCGAATGGTTCGTATACCTAGATTATGTAAACGATATAATGACTCTGCTTCGGTTTTTGATCGAATTTATTACGCGTTCGTAAACAACCAGTCCATTCGCTGCACGCGTCTCTTTCTACCTTGCAGAATGATTAATGGACGCGTTAACGACCAACGTATAGCTGAACTCGTCCATCAGCGACATATTACAACAAAATACGCGTATACACCATCTATACAAAAACAATGCAGCTTGCTGATTGTAGCTTATAAATCATCGGTGCCCCTGGAGACGCGCGTCGTATACGCAAGGATATTTCTATCAGTGATAATCTCTAATCCGAAGCCGTGGAGGATAAGCCACTGACAGTGTCGAGGAGAGAGCGTAATCGAGCCAGAGAATGTAACTAAACGACGCGTGGAGAGATCAAGACGCAGCCTCCGTCGGTATATCATCCTCTGCCGTCTCTCCGTCCACTTTCGACTTTCTTTCCTCGTTTCACGTATTCGTTGTTCCGTCGTAACGTCTCTGTTTTCTTTCAGATTACCCTCGGCCCAGTCTTTTCGTTCCTCTCTTCCCCGTGCACCGTGCCTTTCATCGTATAGAGTCACGCGACACTCGAGCACCGTTTTGTATTATTAGAACGCGCGGTTTTCGGATTCCATGAACACGGAGAAATCATTGGTGCCGGGATCCTGATGACGTCAAGCAAGTCTTTCAAAAATTGTCAACACGGTTTTAGAAGCTTGATTGTACAGCAACTATTTTTCGTTGGTCAGGATTAAGTAAACGCTTACCTTGGTGCAGAGGCGGAAGAGGTGACGGTGGGGACACCTGAAACGGCTCCTGCTTGATCTTCAACGAATGGGACGACTCCTGCATCCCTCCCAACCCTGCGACTCCCAAATTTCCATTACCTTGCTGCAGTTCCTGAAATCACGAAGAAGTTTATTGCCATGAATGTATTTTTAATGCGGGAAAGTTAATTTTATAGGAAGAAAAGTTTTTGCTAAAAATAAATTACTACAAATGTAATATATGCATATGTAATCTAGCGTCTGGCTATATGAATATTCATCGGTACTTACGACGCAATAAAATAAATAATGATGAAATAGGTAATCTAAATAACCGTTATGGCTGTTTAACGTAACAATAACACGATGAACAAAAGGGAAGAAGGAGATGATAAAAGGTGAACGAACCGGAGGATCGTGAGAGGTGAACGACGCGGCGCATCCACGAGACCGGGCCAAAGAGGCTTCTGGCTCGTAGCTGGCAATGTTTGAAGTGCCGTCGCCGGAAGCTTACAAACACCGACTCCGTGTTGTGACATCGTATTATGCCAAGCGAAACTTACGATCTCGCTAGATCGTTAATTTGCGATCCGGTTTTACGACGTCTAGTTTGCACTGAGCCACCAGTGTACTTGGCGAAAATTCGTTAAACAACCGATACCTTGAGGTAGTACATTCTTTTCAATATTTATCATACTATATTACTTTTTTTTCAAAGCAAATCCTTCTAAATAAACTATTTGTATTAATCAATTGTATATACAATTCAGAAAACGACATAAACAAGAAGATCCTTCTTCCTAACTCGTATACCTGGCCAAATAAAAGGGCGTGTCGTTGACCTAGGGATTAAAACCGATTGGGTATACAATCTGCTCGACACTGAGCTCATAATTATTTCTATAGTGGCGCTAGAGCTGTCAAGTGCGGCTTGCAAACGCAGCAAGATATACAGGCACTGTGTCGGACATACTGCAGAAGTGCATCAACGGTTGACACTGAGAAACGTCCTCGAGAAATCCGTCGGGTAGGCTAGCTGGGACACGTGGCCACCTCGTTAATTCGCTAGACAGCCATTAAATTAAGCTCCTCGGCCTCTGTCGCCACCGATGAATGCTTTGAACGAGTGAAAAAAGGGAATCAGCATAGCCATGCGATGGATTCTTCAAAGGGTAGAGACTTTAGGATGCTTAGATAGATTAATACCGGTATACTTGTTGGTAGAAATATATGGAGAGCTTATTGAGGATCTACCAAATGAAAAGAAGTGATATATCCTTCACTGAAGGTTTTAATCGTTCACTGTATTACAAGATTCATGATCTCCCTGTGTCCTTGAAAGTTTAGGAAGTGGTAATGATAATTTTTCAATTATGGAAAATGTAGATACTTGTACTTGAAGACTGAAGAGAACCCTTGCTGCTTTGCAAACAAACAAACAAACAGAAGAGGATTTATTGTTTCTGACGATACAGCTTGTTTTCACTTCAACACTAATAAAGGTAAGGGGCCTATAAATCACTCCTGTAAACTAGCAGATGAATGACTTTAGGCTCTAAGGATAAATTCCGATAAACTTATTATTAGTTTTATGTCTAAATTGTATTACTGAAACATTGAGTTGTCAAACAATCAAACATGCACTTGATCATACCGAAAGAGTGATAACTTATGGATTTTAGAAGCAATAAAGTGCGATTTTCAACAAACAATAAAAGCTATTAATGTAAGCAAATACTAGTTTTCCATTTATAATTATTCAAAGTACTACACTGTGTGACGAAAAATTGAAAAATGACTGAAAAATTTACTCTGCTCCTTTCAGCAAGTGCACGAACATCCAGCAATAGAAACCAGGCTGTGAAAGAAGGGAAGAGATCAGCATAGGTCGACGACGTGAGAGGCAACTTCTCTTATCATTAACTTGATAAAAGTTCCTCTGCTTTTCCTTCAGCTTATCAGCTGTTCGTTTATTTTCAATAACTAGTTCGCATGTCTGCCCCAAAATAATCGTCGCATCACCCTCTAATAATCGTATTCTGATTTCGATATTGGTTTAATTTAAGTCAGCACGGAGTATGCTCGTACAACTGGCCTGGTTTAGCCTGTCAGCCATAGTAAGAGGAGCTTCTATCGATTTCTCCAGTTCGCTTTGTAAATCTAAACCACGTCCAACCGATCCGCGGACTCAATCAGGTATAAGTTCATTCATGGAAGAGAAGATTATTCAATAAACTGGACGATTGTAATTGTTGGAAAAGAATTTTTCCAACTTGAATGAAGGAGACAGAAGAGCGTCAATTACTTGGAAATGGGAACGGGAATGGTTGAGAATGCTCGGCGAAGACGCAGATCGGATAGTTGCGAAATTTTCGAGATCACGACCTCCACTTTTCTCTTTTTTCTTTTCTCATGTGCGACGATAAGCGACGCTGGCTCGACTGTCGACTATCGTTCCAGCTGAACGTTCGTGAACGTTCATTTGAAAAACCGCGAAAATTCAGAAAACTTCATCGTTTTGCAATTATGGATTCTACGCTATCATCGTGAACCTCTTTGCCTAATAATATGACTGTAGGAATTGGGTGAATGATCTTTTATGATTGTTCATCAGTTCAGATATAGATAAATTGTAAATTAACAAGTTGAAAATTACCCCAGCGACGGGAATGACGTGCGAGACCATCCTTGACTTATCCAGGTCGTAATTCATAAAAATGCTGGCCGCTGCAGCTGCATTTACACTATGCTGCACGGCTAAGTCCTCCCAATAGGCGGGCAAGCCCTCCACTGTTTAACACTGATTCTTTCAAAACGTTCTAATTGATTTGACTAAAGTTTCCTTAAGATTCTTCAAATGCACTGACACTTAAGACCGTTCAACACTGATCACAACCTATGTACACCTTTGATACTTGATGTTACATCTTTAAGAGGAAGATACGTGGTACGCCAGACTATCACTGGGGTGGTGGAAATAATTCTTGAAATTTGCTGATACGATCTGTAACAGAAAATGGAGACACAAGTTCATTTTATAAGCTAAACGCTCAAAGAATTAGAAATTGTATTTTAGAAATGATTTTTATGTATTTATAGCATAGTCTAACAATTACAAGCAAGAAAGAAAAGAATCTTTCATTTCTCAATAATTTAGTAACATAGAAGCTAGTTCACAAAGTAGTTCTTACCATGATCATCGCTATACTGTGAATTTTTATGCATGTGCAAAAATGCACATAGAATGCATATAGTATGCAAAAGCATAGAAATGAGAAGTAAAGAAGTATTGTAAAACAAGACTTGTGGTCAGTCTAGAAATATGAATTTTCATAAATATCCCTAGTCTAATAGTCCAATCAATGCCAATTTACTAAGTAATACAGAAACAAGTTCTTTCACAGTTCAAAAGACATTATCAGACAATTTCTATGTATTTTAGAGACCTAACATCTTCTCCACCGACGTCTACCAACGAAATAACCGGAACCCCTGTTCGTGACAAATGTAGCGAGACCATCCGATGCTCCTGAACGATTCCCAACGTAGAGACTCGTGTTTGAAGCTCAAAGCCGCCGATGCGATGGGACAAGGAGTTTGACACGGCTCTGGAAGGGAATGTTGACGAGTGAGCAACAGCTGAGCACTTAGCCGAGCACGAGGAAAGGGAGTATATCCCGGGGGAGTCGTTGAGACTTCCGGCGGCCGCCGACAGAAAATCCTGGATACATCCTCCGGCGGACATCTCGTAAATTTTGACAATAAGAGGGTATACGCGGCCCGTCGAACTCATTTATTTTAAGAGTGAATGTACATTAGGAGCTACTCATATCGCTTTATCGCTGAATGAGCTCATTAGCCGTGTATCAGCATCAAACCGCGTGTAATTCTGCTGATTATTCATTTTAATGCTAATCGAGGTCGTTTTTTTTTTTCGTTAACAATTAAACACTTCTACTGGGAAATGACTAACAAATTTATTGAACGTTCCATAACGTATTCAGATATGTTTACGAATATCATGGATAAATATTTTGATCTGTAGGAGAGCATCCAAGTATTACAAAATGTAAAGCTATGTACAGACATTGCGTGACAAAAGCACGAGACTGCCTCGCGAGGTGTGCATTTCACTGTTTGCACATAACTGAAACTGTTAAGCACCTTTGATTTCGCTAAAAAACATCTTGACAGACATTTTGAAACTTTTTACTGAATTGATATAGCTATTAATTGATGTTGTTAAAAAGAAATAATTATGCAACAGTGGAATGTACAAGCTAAGCCTCAATAGGGGGGAAATTAATTGTTATACCTACACCAAGTTTAACGAACCAGTGGTTGTGAAATCTCTGATTAAAAATCGAGCATCTATTAATTGATTTTGTTTAAAAAGAAATGTCCATATATGTAGTGATGGAACGTGTAAATCCCAATAGGAACAAAAAGATAATTGATATGTAGGAAGTTTAATGAAATCAGAGAATTAATTTAGCATCGAATGATTGTGCTGTTGAAATCCCTTAAGATTGGTGCATGTTAATTGATCCCTGATTTATGGAGGTGCAGACGACTGTTTTGACGTAATTAGAAGATCCTCTTATCTCCTTTGGCAGAAGGAAGAGCCATTTATCTGGTTGTTTACTAAACACCGTGTTAAGTTCATAGGAATTTTGCTGATCGTGGAATCAAGTTTACAAACTTGTTCCTGGCCACGGTCTTCTAGATATTTCAATAATAATAATATGTCACGAAATCTACCTTTTTATTTTCACTCGCGTATTGTGATAGTAAACCATCTCATTCATTAGATTTCATGATCATAAACGTTTAGTATGAATTGAAATGTTAGATCAATGATGACCCACAGCTTCTAGAGGTGAACTTTGCACATGACGTAAAAGACCACGTCGTTAACGTCCGACGGCGCCGTCAGGTTTAGAGGAATCTAATTCTGCATGATTTTTCCCTAAAATTATGAGAACAAATTTTTTCCGTTATCAGAAGATTCCAATTTGATTAAAATTTTCCTAAAAATTAAAAGGAGGTAAGATACAAAATATAGTTTACTTAAGGGAGAAGGACAAATTTATAATTTTGTAATCTTTATTTGGGAATCCAGTACTGATCTTCTACTTATTTCAGTGAATTCTTCACGTTCAATCTCCAAAGAAATTTCTTAAATTGCATATGGAGACACTCGTGCACATTCATCTACTTCATCTATCTCATTCAAACGATACAGAACGCCAATTTTAAAAACATATTATGCTACTCATAAAAGTAACACAAGCTGAGTCTGAATGACTCAGGAGCCACCAGCAAAAACTACAATTTTACTCAATTACACTTTATGCAACTGAAGTCTAACTCAAACTAAAGAACAGGGAACGTATTACCAAACAAATACAGTAAACCACCGCATGAATTTACCAGAAATTAATACAACTAAAAATCGTTACTTTCAAGATGGTTAAATAAATCACTAAAAGCATTTACATATAACTATAAGCCAATGAACTCACAGGAACCAGGGAGCCAGAGAAAGCTGATGGTTCTTCATCAAGTGGAATAGAAGATTTTTGAGTTGCAGTAGCTGGTTCACCAGGAAGCTTTTCACCAAGAAGGTGCTTGTTTGAAGCACTGCTATAGCAATTTTTATCACTGTATCGCGATTCGCGTGGAAACCGTCGAGTAACAGCGGGAGCACGATAGAACGTGCGCCAGAAAGGAGAGCCAGCCGAGATTGAAACTAATTGAGAACGTTCTGAGCAAGCCAGCGAGCGTTCCGAAGCGAGTGGAGGCGCACAGAGGCGGAGTTTCGCGGCCACAGCGCCGTTCAACTTATCAGAGACCTCCCACGTCTGGTTCTCCGCCTCCAACGGTTGGAACAGCCAAAAATTCTCCTATGCTACTTTCATGCTCTCTAACTCTTGCTATTTCTCTCCAATGCGATATCGAGTGCCTATGAACTGACTTTGGAAATTTTCTTTGCAGGAGATTGTATGAAAAACTCCACAAATGACGCGATACGGTGGGTGGATTATTCTTATTGAGACTGGAGAAAAAAGCAACAGTTACATGAATAAGGATGTCTGACTATTCATGGTTGTTGATCTGTTGGGGCGTTATTTGTTATACTTCCAGCAGCAAGTTTGTAAAGAGGTAGTGTGGCATGAAACAAATATTGTATTTAGAATAATGTTCTGAACGATAATATTATTTATTGGTCAAGTTTTATAAGCTGTTATTGGAATTTCCGGGTACAAGGTGACTTGAGTAGAAATTAAGTTCTCCTAGAGATTGCCAGTTTGTCAATGAAATTAAAATATATATATATTTTACTCCTAAGTATCAATCAGTCAGTATAATTTAGATAAAATTAGATACAGCATAATTAATAATAAAATTGCATCTGTCCAGCTGTCCTAAGGTGAAAACTCCACAGAGCTTGTTCTGTTCGGTATTCTTCAACCTCCACCACCACAAAACATGTACATATTGGTGTGCTCTACTTTGTAAAGAATTGGTCCAACACGAGTCATCAAGTGCAATTATGTAACCAGTGCTCAGGTGGCGTTTAAGAAATCATATTAGGCAACCGTGTTTTGCACGATAATCATTACCTACAATCCTACTGGAATTAAGGTCGCCGAAAGAAACGCTGAACTGATTGGAAAATGCCCGGTCAGGATTTCATTGCGCCCGGTCTGACCATAGAGTTGCCGTTTCCACTGTATCGGTTTCAATCAGCGCGCACGCGTTCGTTTCGATCGATACCTTTTCTCATAGCTTGTATCTACACGTAAAAAGCTTCCTTTAATCAAAAAGAACAATTATTATAGTTAGATTATATTCTATCTATATATCTATCAATATATACATAAGTTACGAAGCATACATTTGTAAAAATTAATTTCTGTTGAAAACTAAAGATTGATAAACTGTTTGTAGAATTATAAATCTTTAATATGATGAATTCTTTTGACTACAAAAGTGAGATATATGTAGTCAATTGATCCATCAAAAACGTATTTCTGATCAGGTTCCGTTTTTCGTGTTACAGACAGCATCGGGGATGTTCATTTAACAGGATAGAGGGGAAGGAAAAACGGTCGCCATATTTTGGGCGGGGACTGCGATACATTTGCCTGTTTCATTGGATGAAAAGATCGATCTGGTGCATCAGCTGCACGCGCCTGCCCAGTGAACATTCTCTGATACCTTGCGACTCGTTTCACTTAGCGAGAGTACTGTACCGAGTACCATTTCAACCCCCTAAAAGCGATACTCGTTGCTTTCTAGAAAAAGTATACGCTTCGAGTACCTTTATTGGAAGAAAACTGTACTGAAACATTTTCCAGACAGTTCTGGAATAGTCTTATGTAATTATGGTTAGTCAAGCCCTGAGTAGGAAATCAATTTCATTGTATTAGATATCAAGTATCAATTTCTTTTAGTAGATTCTAGGAAACTTTCACTTTCTTTCTATCACTAAACTTCTAAACTGTCAAATAAAGTACGCAGTTTATTGTGAGAACTTTTTGAGGAAATTTATTTTAACAAACTACATTAATACAGATTTATTGACAACTTTAATAATTATAACCAATAGACTAAAAATTATGTATAGTTTTATTTTAGGGAGGTAGGATTCAGAGAAACAACGATGCATTTATTCTGGTGAAGTTTCTGAGAGCCAGTTTCTTTTCACGGTGTCGCTATCGGAATCGAAATCTCCGGGCAAATAAACAGCGCACGAGTTCCCAGCCATTGATCGTGAGCAATATAAATACTTACTTCCTACGTGATGTAGGTACGATTCTGAGAAATAGGCTTGTCATATATGTATACATGCCACTGATTACGTAATACGAGGCTACGTGATTTAGGCAGGCTGCTGATAACGACTGTGAAATAGAAGAGCTTACGTTTCTTGGACCATCTAATCAACCAAAATTCTTGCTTCGTTTAAAAATTGCGTACAATTGACCATGTAATACTTAATCTGTTAACAACATAACATAGACTATCAAAACAATGAAAGAGATACCGTAACTATTAGTTTATGTGCATTGTTCGTGCTGTATTATCGTGTTGTATATCACGTTAAGTTTTAAAGCTGTTATTCTTAAAATTTCCACAATATTCTGAAAATTTGCTTTTTGATTTTAAATTTACTTTTTAATTTATGGAATTGATCAGTGTGGCGTCCGAGTTGCTCGTAACTTCTGATGTTCTTATAACATTCTTTTGTCACTCAAACTGTATTTTCTGTGTTCTTGTACTCCTTTTTAATTGCTGGAAGTCTTCTCTCTCTCTCTCTCTTTCTCTCTCTCTCTCTCTTGCAATTAACATACTTAAGCTAATTTTTTTTTATTAATGAAATTCTTTTCTCAGGTTCTTTTACTGATTTTTTAATACCGTATTCTTCTTTTTGTAGGTAATGGTTAGAGACAATTTGAAAGAAATGGCCATGAAATATTCGACCAGTGGTCATTGATCATAAAATAAACATCCAACATCAAGCATTGAGGAAGTCAGGAAATAAACTTTCTTTAAACAATTAATACAAGGACAAGAATTGAAAGAATAGAAATTAATCAAGATCCCTTATGAAATACACCTATCAGCCTATGAACCTTCATCATCAGTAAATTAGTCTGGAAAAATATCTATTTCTGACTATGTTCTTCAAATATATTCAAGTCAACTATTCTATAACATAATTTATAATTAGATTTTTGTACATTACGATTCTTATTGATTTCATACATTAACTGAAGATAAGAAATTTGAAATTAACGACTAGTTAAAATTTCAATTAGGTCCAATTAGTTGAAAAAAGAAGAAAGAAAGAAAAACGACAGCCGGATATTTTTCAATGGTGATAACGGATTGTTGATCGAAGGCTAAGACTCACCGGGCTGAATGTTGTCACTGTAACAGTGTATTGTTAGAGCAGTACAATGAGCGTGTTTAACAATACCGGCGACCGATCCGGCCGATTGTTTCCTCGCCTCTTAACGTTACTGTTGCCATTAGCCGCGGCGATTGCGATTAATTCGCTACTAAAACAACGTGCGCCTTGCCTGTCCAATTATTATCACGTGCACGATACTCTATTACATGCGAACTAATCATATCGAAAGGAATATATTGAGACTCCAGATAATTTGTTGCAAATTATTTTCAACTAGACCGTCGATATTTTTTTATTATCTTGGATCATTATGAACAAAGGATAAGGTGAATATTTTTATTATCATATGCTGTTGGAAACTATAAAAATTCCTGTCGTTCGTAACAGGTCACGCTTATGAAGGGACGATAAATTATTAGGAAACTCAATCCTTCGAACCCTTTAAAAATTATGACTGACCCAACAAGCGTAAGGAAACACGAGGAAAAAGAGAATTCTTGTTTTGATTAGGGAATGTCAAAGCAAACTGACTCCGGAACACTGGACTGCCCTTTCTTTCAGTCTCTCCCTACCAATTTTATTGGCTTTTTATGGCGGTTTGTCATGACTGGTCGTGGTCACGTTCTACAGTCTACAGTAACGCATTGCAAGCTATTGTGTCATGGTTGTATGTACTTCTTAACTTGTTAAGGGAAGTATAGAAACGTAGAATTGTTTAAAATTGTTGTCTCCTATTTTTTAATTAGATCTCGTGTCACTTTATTTAGGTATAATACAATATAGTATGTACAATACAATACAGAGTACAAAATACTCATATTAAACTGTAACAATAATATTATCACAGAATATACTGTATTACAGAAGTCTACAATTTTCTGTATAATTTTAGGATTGTACTACAGTTGCTTAAAGCAGATATTTAATAATATAACACAATTTTACAGGGTAATACAACGATTTTTTAAATAAAGCAGACCATATGAAATAAATTATCATTTTAATAAAGGAGATCACGTAAAATAAACTATCATTTTAATAGACGAACCCATATAAAATAAATCGACATTTATTTATTAATGCCAAGAGTTTACTAGGACCATACAAAGTTTTGCTGTAATATTGTATGTAATTTGAAATTTTGCATTACTTATAAGTTATCTAGTATATATAAAGAAAATAATACAATAGAGAGAGAGAGAGATAAATTGTAAAGATTTGAAAAACAAAGAGAAGGAGAGTATTTCTTATAATCATTGCAATTGTACTTGCAATGAATCTTATAATTTTTTATTACGATTATTTGTGATTCCTTAAAAGTTAATAATGCGGTTGATCTGTCGTCTGTGGTACGATCACCGATGAGGTACAGGCCATAGAGAGATAAAGATAGAGTATGCGAGTCATATGTTACTGTGCAAGTAGATGCAATATGGGAATAGAAAGAAAACGCTGTATAGAGGGTTCCTTCTGTGCTTGTCTAATCAGACACAGTGGACACAGACACCACTCATTGATTACATTTTTATTTACTATTTCTATACGAATCTGCATGTGTTATTAGACAAGAATATGAGAGGTTTGTATGCAGCATTCTCTTTCTACTCTTATACCCACTTTCTCAACTTGTTCACACAATCTTTATATCTCTATGGTACGACCCATGGTATGTTTTACGTCGCTTTTCATTTGCCTGTCATTACATACGATGATATAGACGATCGAAAAAGACTGGAAAAAGCGAACAGAAGAAAGATGAAAGTAGTATACAAGATAAATGAGTATAAAATCTCAATAATAATAACTGGTGCTTGCTTGTACCTTTCATTAAATCTTCATAAAATCATCAATTCTTTATTGCTAAACAAGCCTAAACATAAACAATTAAATTTTATTATTCTCTGATAATGTGGATAAACGAAATAAAGGTAAAAATAAAAATCATTTTAATAAGATCATATTTAAATAAGTTTGTATAAAGGATCTCAAAAATTGATAACATTTTATGTTGTAGCAGAAAATGTAAGTTGATGGATAAGTTTTTAAGTAATATACAATAGAATTTATCTCATACGAAAATCTAATTGTTATCATCAAATCATAAAATATTCTAAAACACAACGTAATGTATGCATATGTGTATATATTACATATACATGTGTATATATATGGATGTGTAACAAAAAAGGTTATATACATATTTGTAGCACAGATTTTTTGCTTCTGTCACCTTCATGTTGTCTTTATCAACTTATAGTAGTTAAACTTATAATTTCTAGACTCATTGCTCTAAATCATAGAGGACATAAACGTATGATTTTTTTTTTTTAACGTCCGATCGGTATTTCAAAACATAGGATTCGAAGTCTCGTAAGATGTTAGGTCTATCTTGAATACCCGTGTGTGATTCCATTCATCTGGCACCACCCGACGATAGCTGCAAGTACTAAATGATAACCGGTTCTCGACCGAGTTTTTCGTAACCTATAGTAGCAGAAGACTAAAATTAAGGGAAAGCATTGGCACTTTGTAATTTGTGCGAGTCGACAAGAGAAAAAATCGAAATTCCGAGATGGACGATGACAATGATCAGGAACATCTAATCGAGGACGATTACTACACGTTCCTAAATATCGCGAGAAACGTGAGTTACCGAATCATTTCGAATTACTGAAGCTGAAGATCAATTTCTCTATCTCCACGTGACATAGTATTCCTTGGTGTCTGATGTAATCGAGCTTCCCTTAGGGATATATAATAAATAATATAAACTTCTACTTTAAGAAAATTATTCAAACGTACTATTACATTCCTATATTTTGCTAATCAATCTTTTTCAAGGGAATAATAGGTTATTTTAGTCACTGTTCTTATAGGCTGAATAGAGAAACATGCACTTCAGGATTGAATTTTCTTTAAGGTTTCTGTCATTAAAATTAGAAATTATTTTGCATCATTTTATTTATGATATATTTGCTTACAGGCTACACAGGAAGAAATCAATTATGCGTACCGTACACAGAGCAAACTATATCATCCTGACAAACATGTGGACCCTGTGCTCAAAAAGGAAGCGGAAGTATTGTTTAATCGTACTAAGGCGGCTTACAAAGGTTTATATAGAATAATATATTTTAATGTTTTATTATGTTATATGAAAGTAAAATGCTTATTATAATATATATTACAGTTTTAAGTAATCCCCATCAAAGAGCTATTTATGACACTGTGGGGATTAAAGGACTGAAAACTGAAGGCTGGGAAATAGTAGAACGTACTAGAACGCCTCAAGAAATCAGGGAAGAATATGAATATCTAGCAAGAGAAGCACAAGAGAGAAAATTACTGAGTGTTACGAATCCCACTACTAGTATCACAATGAATATCAACGCAACAGACCTTTTTAACAGATATGAGAAAGAGCCTGAAGATAGGTAATGCACTGTAACCTTTAATTCAGATATATGTACTATAAAATACATTGTATTTTAAAATATAGCAGGGATATACTTTCATGCATAGAAGTCAGTGGAATGTCATTTACACAATCCATTGAAGCACCTCTTAGTTTACAAGATATTGTAACATTGTATGGTCAATTAAACACAAGAAATGGTGTAGGATCTGGTTCTATAAACGTGTCAGCAAAGCGTTTGCTTTCGTCTAAAGGTTGGGTAGAATTAGAGGTCGGTGCTGGGAATGGGCCGATGATATCGTTCAAGGGTTTTCGTATGCTACCCCATAAAGTATTGTTCAACGGGGCAACGATACTGGAGTTCACTCCATTCGAAGTTAAGGCTAGTCTTATAGGCAGTATGTTCGTCCACCTTATCTTACTTATTGATATCAACTGCTGAAAACATTATATAATTATTAAAAGAATTATATTAATTGCAGGACTCACAATGCAATTAGATACTCATACAATGGGTGACCTAACATATAATGCAGGTCCAGAAAGTTCCATGAGTACCAGTATCGTTAGAGATACAGCAAGAACTTATACATCGTTTTCCATTCACCTTGGTGTTCTAAGATCATTCGTTAGTTTTAATTACATATATAAAATGCACGAGAAAGAGATGAAGCTACGTGGCAGTGTGAGGTTAATATCAGTCAACAAATTATTCTATTATGCATGATTGTATGTATTCTATATTTGTAAGTCGTGAACATTTTATTAATTGCAGAGCTGGCACATTCGGACTGCTTGTAGAATACGGAGCGGAAAAAAAGGTTTCGCGACACACTAAACTATCCGCGATCGTGTCCGCAGGAGTGCCAACAGGAGTGATGCTAAAGCTTAAATTGAATCGTTCCTTTCAAACCTATGCGTTCCCTATTCATCTTAGTGATGAGGTTCTTCCAGCTACTATGTTCTATGCTACTGTAATCCCACTAATGACATGGGTCGTGCTGAAGAAGATTGTTATAGATCCTATGGTAAAAAAACGACAAGAACGTGAAAAAGAAAAAGAGAAGGAGGTAAACAAAACAAGGATGATGGAAAAACAAAAAGAAGCGGAGAGCGCTACCAAATTAATGAAAGCCACCGTGAGTAGGATAAGAGCTACAGAAGAATCAAAGAAGGGATTGATTATCACCAAAGCTCTGTATGGAAGATTTGTTTACCCTAAGCAAGATCAGTACAACTCAGAGCAGCAGACTATACGTAGAGACGAAGTAATAGATGTAACCATCCCTTTACAATGTTTGGTAAAGGATTCAAAATTAATCCTTTATGATGCATCTAAGGTATGTTTTGTAAAATTAGTTAAAAATAATGTATCTTTTTTTTTGTAAAAAATAAAATTATTGTATGTTCCCATATTGCAGAGTGAACTGCCAGGATTTTATGATCCATGTGTAGGAGAAGAGAAACAATTGTTAATACAATATCTATTTCGTAATCAAACACACGAATGCATAGTCAAAGATAATGCACCAGTCAGAATACCATTACCATGTAAGAACTAAATTACATAATATATAATGGTAACTGTGACTATAATTTTTATAAATATTAACAAGAAAAATTGGTCTGTTTCAGCGCATAAAGTGAACACAACATGACGTATGCGCCATCATAAGAAATCGAAATAAAATCACCGTGATTCATGGTGATAGTCTGTGCTGCTTCATTGAGTTCTTTCGACCGTTTTTAGATTAAACTTCCACAGATACCTTGAAGAAATTGAGTGTTCATTGATCATTCATACTACTTTATATAATAATTTTATGTACCCAAAGTAATCGTTTGCATGATGTCCCGCGTAAAGAAAACAGTGAAAGAATCAGATTATTATTTTCACAGTTACTGTAAGAAAGAAACAAATCGTGTTAGATACGACGACTGATTTATTCTCGCGTATAAGATCAAGGAAGGGGAAACTTAGTATGCCTTTATATGACTGTAATAGAGATATTTTTCACACTAGAGAAAGTATTATTCGAAGAATCGATTATTGATAGAATTGTATCTTTGCTTCGTAATTCGTTAATATATGAAATATTTCCTTCATTAAACGCAAAATGTGTATAATATATACATCATCTTTTAGAAATTGTATTCTCATACATTTAATTTCTCGAAAATAGTAGTACTCTATGAATTAGTATGAAAAGTGTAATTGATAAATTATGTAAAATGGTAATGTAAATCGCACATGCATAGTTCCTCCCCACATATTTAATCTAAGGAAGTAATAAATATAATTTAAATTTTAGTTGGAAACACATTTCAAATGAATAATTTATTTAAAACAGATGTTACATATCATTTTTACATATTTACATTTAAATCAATACTTTTGAATGCATTTGTTGAAATATTGGACCAAAGTTGAGTCAATATAGTCATTTCCTTGTTCTTCTTATCAGTCTCTTCTAAAGGTGTCCATGAATGATCATGTTCTAGTCTGTAGGAACCCTTGTAAGTCTGAACTGGTCCAGAATTTGATATAGCCCATTCCTGAAATATAAAATAGTTGGACTTTTCACAGATCTTTTTTAGTTCTGGAATTTAAAAGCATAATTTATTTACTTCTGGACTAATCATGGATAAGTAAAGCTGACCAGTTTCTTTTTGATATAAATGATACACGTGTCCAGGATGTTTTACAAAATTACAAGGAACATGATGTAATTTCATGTTCCAATCAGCTTCTGTGAGAATATTTTCAGCCTGTTTCTTCAGGTACCTTATTTGGTCTACAATCACTTGCAATTTGCTGCAGGCATTTGCTTTAACAAAGTTGTCTGCTTTTTCTATTTCTGTTGCCAATGCAATTAAATCTTGTCGAGACGTTTTACCCACAGCTTCTGGATCATTTAATGGAATACCTTGCGGTTGAATATTACGCTCTACAAGAGCTACTGCTTACACATTAATAATAGATAACAATTATTATCTTAAATAGTAGCAAAAGAGTGATAAGATTCTATTTATACCTTTACTAGATAGATCCTTGGAGTCATCCATAGTAGTAGCTACTCTTTTCATGAGGAAGACAGTTTACAAAAACATTCATCGAGAATTTTCTATAAAAATGAAAATTAACAGTAAAGAAATAACGACAACATAATGAAGAGGTTATGATGCATAATAATTCAAATAATCCGATAAAGATTATATCGTATGGTTAAAACATTTAAACTTTCCAAATTCTGGGATTTTGACAAGTGTAACGGTCAAGATGTCTATAAACATACATATTATACATACGCAACGTAGTGCTGATGTCAGCTGTCGAACTTTTGAAGTTATGTTATTAGGTCCGTGTTCACATGGATTCGTTTGACATATAAATTCACCATATACCTTTAAAATGTATAAGAAAGGCATATATAGGACTTTTTTTTTTGCCAATCTTCATCTGTCTTTTTCAAATCAAAACTTTTCTTAAGTATGCAATGTTGGACTTATCGCCGATTGAAAAACGGAATAAAATTTTTAGTTGCTTTTAAACACGTAATGGCGCTGTCATCGACAACGAAGGATGTTGTTTCCATTAGCAATTGTGAAATCTACAAAGCGATCGAGGGAAAGCGTGTAAACAGGGATTAAGTAGTCTTACATGCAACAAATTTTAACACGTTCTAAATGATTTACAAAGAAAATGATAGAAAAATGTTTATCGATAGATACGGCGAGACGAACTAAATACAAAATTTCAACGAAATTGAACGAAAGAAATCGTTATTTGTGTATAATGAAATCCTACTAAGTTTAGGCGTTTAGATAATTATTGGCTATAAGATTATTTATCAGACCAATAAGTAATTTGCAATGGATTGTGCAAGTATGATTGACCAAGCTGTGAAGCAGTTCTACGCGGGGGGAAATAACGACGTTCACTCATGGTTGCTCGAAGTTCAGACTTCTCCGGAAGCCTGGACTTTTGTTTGGGATCTTCTTCACTCCTCTAAGGTAATAGAATATATTATTTTATCCATGGGATATTGGTATCTTATTGGAAATAATAGTCCTCATTTTTATCATAGTCAAAAGAAGCACAGTTTTATGCAGCTACCACGTTACATACCAAAATTTCCAAGCAATGGGATGAAGTGCCCAAGAGTGAATATTCTGCTCTGCAGGAGCGTTTAATAAACTTTATGAAGCAGCCAAACATGCCAAAGGTTGTTCTGTCTAAACTTTGTCAAGCGGTAATATCTCCTATTTGAATTTATTTGACATAATTTAACTTGTAGAGATTATAAAGTAACAAATTCTATGGTTTCAGTTAGCTGGATGCATAGCAAATGTTAGTATAGTTGCATATAATGATAATAAAAATAAAAATATTGTAGAGGAATTGACACGGATGTTGTCTTATGATTCTGTTTCTATGATGGAACTGTTGTTACGCACGCTTTCTTTGTTACCTGTAGAAGTAAGATATATACATAAATAGTTTTTATAATCTTCTATTATATATTATATTAACATGTTCGTTAATGTAATCAGTTTGAAAGAAGACATGACGTAAGAAGAGCCAAATTACACAGCTGTCTAATAAATAGCTGGTATAAGACAACCTGTCTGTTACAAGAAGTTTTTTCCATGACTAATCTAAATTCTGAATACATTAATAATGATATGCACTTATTAGCTATGGAATGTACATTATCCTGGCTTAAAGTTGGCCAACTTCCTATCGAGGCAACAGGGCAAATATACCCTCATTTATTAACAGCTGCAGCATATTATGCACCAACCAGGTATGTGTATATATATTTCAAACATATTTTTTATAAATGAGACAAAATGATAAATAATTTTAAAGGACAATGCATGGCGAAAGTCCCAGAGGTTGGGAAGTAGTTCAAGAATGCTTAAATATAATAGTAACCCATTGTGAACTTGTAAAGAGACCACAAACATTGTGGGAATGGGCACATAGTTTGGTAACCATGGCAAAACAATACAGTGACAAATATTTTTGTGAAATTTTAACTGCAATTGGAGAGGCTCACAGTAGAACATTTTTAAATGCTTTACTGGAAGAAGGAAATGAAACGCAGAAATGGACAGTCGAAGGTTTAATTGAATTACTTTTTCAATGTTCAGAACAAGAGGGAAGATATCCCACGAATGAAACTCGCAGTTCTATCCCATTTGGGTTCTGGTACGCTTTGCAGGATTGTCTCCCTACTCTTGATCAACCTTACGACAGTCGTGCTTTGCTGATTCTAAAACCCATTTACGCAAGATTAGCTCAAGCATTATTAAGAAAGTCGACACTTCCCTTAACTCACAGCGAAGCAGGAGATGTAGATGAAAGAGAACTTTTCAGGTGTTACAGACAAGATGTGGCAGATGCTTTAGATTATTGTTATAATGTATTAGGACAAGATTTACTGGTGCTTCTTGGACAGAGATTAAGTCAGACGTTAAACAGTTCACAAAAGTGGACAGAAGTAGAGTCAACGTTGCACGCTTTTGAGGCTATAGCAGATAGCGTTGGTATCGAGGAATCCCACTACATTCCTGCTTTAATGGATTTGGTTCTTAGTCATATCCCATATGATCACTATCCTGGAGAGGTACAACAAATTCTCTTTTATTAAAATGCTGCATAATTAAATTATATTTTGGAATTTTATATTCACTTACAAAAAAAGTAATATGTAGATGCTTACTCTACTTCGTCATAGATGGAATGCAAGATTTGATTCTATGCTTTTAGGTACTTGCATGTGCATGTTCAACAATGGGAGCATATGCAGAATGGATTGGAGAACATCCGAATCCTTGGCTAGAGAGAGTGCTTCGAATTGTAACTTTGGGTTTGACAAGAGGCTCAGTAACGGCACCTTCTGCTACTATGGCTTTGAAAGATTTAGCTCGAGAATGTGAACAGAAACTCACACCTTTTGCTCCATCTATTCTCAATACCATCGAACAAACTCTTCCAAACGTAACTCCGGGATGCGCAGAAGGTTTACGAATGATGTATGCAGCTGGCAAGTTGCTAAATACCTTGCCCTCTGTTGACGAACAATTAACTCATCTGGACGCTACACTAGGATTATGTATAATAAAAATTCGAGAATTACTACAACAACCTTGGTTCATGGCTCGTGGTGCAGTAATGAATCAATTAAAAATGGCCACCATGTTCTTTTCTACATTAGAAGGATCTATTGGAAAGGCTGTATTAGATGGACTGTTACCGATATTCGGTCAAATTGTTGCCCATCCCGAGTGGGGACAGGACAATTTCACACTAGAAGAGATGTATATCTGTGCCCAGAAGTCTCTGATGTCATTGTTGCATCCTGAGGAAGATGCTCGACCTCTACTTCCCATTCTGGCGAACTCGTATAAGAATTGGCCTCATCCCGCAGCTTTAAATCTTCTTCGACAACTCGTTCTATTATTTGGACGAGATCCGAATAACGTAATAGGTCCCGTTTTCGCGGATATAAGTTCTATTACGCTAAGTGGCGTCAGAGCCTGTAGATCCGTAAATGGAAATTTATCTGATTGGGCAGAATTAATGGAAGCATATCTTGGGTTGTTGGCTCAAATTTGCAAAAAGAATACCAGGCTATTGTTACGGATTCCTGAACAAATTCCTGAAATGTTGCAATGTGGTAAGTTTTAGTTTATAACTTGATATATTTTCGATTATTAAATCCGGAAATCTGTAATACCAAAATTTAAAAAATGCAGGAATCGACTGTTTAACGTTACCAGAATCGGGCACAGTTAAGGCGGCCGGACATTTCCTCACACATGCTATTATGCAAAGTCCGCACCTACAGACGTTCGTTCAACCAATTGGTCAACAGTTAGTTTACGTAATTTTACAGTGTGTAGGTATGTAAATAGATAGCTGTTCCTTGGAAAATTTCAAATAATTATATAATAAAAATTCGTAATAATAGGGGGACAAGTACCACGGAGATACCTGGAACCTCACGCAGAAGTTTTGTTGACATTGAATAAAACATGCATAGAATGGACAGTACAGTGGCTTCGTGTTGCCTTTGAAGAACATGGTGCCTTATTCAAAATTTCGCAAATACAAAAGGAGAATTTCATTGAAAATGTCCTACGAGAACGAACGAATAAACGGATGTGCGATTTATTGCAAGATTTTAGCCTACAAAATTTATCTTCCGCGGCTAATTGGAGTGTAATGACGCTCAAGCAGTAAAAGCAAAAAGGAAGGTAACAAAAAGTAATTAATCATGCTAGATTGAATAAATTCTACTATAATCTGTGTATATCTTTTACCGCGAATGGTAATGTTTATCTTTTATATAACAAGCAATTTTAAATAAAAATTATGCGTATGTTTAAAAAGAATACATACTGTGTGAAAGGAGAAGTGATAAACAGAAGTATATTATATAAGACATCGATTTTTTTTATTCATTGTCCATAATCAGTGCGTTTTAAAAGTTTACAAAGAAATCATTTCCATTTTTTAATAGAATCCATATACTGTCACCTACATAATACTCAATACCGACCTCCACACAACATAAAACATAAAATATTCATTTATCTTGTTGTTTCTAAATCACATTAAATCAATTTTACAAATTAACTTCTATGTTTCAACATTATTCGCATGTATAACATTCAACTCGATATGCTTACAAAAGAACGGAGAAAAAAAAAGGAACTACAAAATAAAAATGACACATTTGAAGTGTCGATATGCTTACAAAATCGGAAAAAAGAGAATTCCAAAATAAAAGTTACTTATGATTGAGTATTATAAACATACTACTTCAATATCCTTGAAGATTCTTTTTCCATTTGCACACATGCACCTTCGTTTTGTTTGGAATTTTTTATTACACAATATCGAAAAGAAATGTAAAAGGGAGATAAGCGCGTCAAAATGTCTCGATTGTTTACCAAATGTTCTTTCTTTTTCTTTAATCTTAATTTTGATTTTTACTATGATTGGCTTCTTCAATTTGTGTTGATATGCAAAATTTCGCCGCAACCCGCGACTTTTTAGGCTTTATTACGGTCTGTATATTTTGTACTTGATGTGAACTATTCTGCACTGGTTTCTGCTTCTCAAGGGTCGTCGTGCTGACAGCTTCCACTTTTATCGTCTAAAAAGATTTAATATAGGAATCAATATTTATAATTGTTTGAGAAAAAATATTGTTTTAAAAAATATTGATAACAAACCTTCACTGGCGATTCCTTTCCCTTCTGTTGTACTGTGGGCTGAGGTTTATCTTTGGCACTTTGATTTGCACTGTCTTTGCTTACAGCTTGTTTCGCTGTGATGTGTCTGCTTTTCTTTTGTGCTTGTAAGGGTACGAAAGCTGTGCACTTTTTTGTCTCTGCCTTTGGTTCCTTCTGATTATGAGTTCGTTCTACTTTTGATTGAATATGATGCTTATACTGATGTTTGTTATGCTTGGGCGTTTCTTGAAGTCCAGGTACGCGATGATGGTCCTTTTGAACCCAATCAGGGAAAAGTTGAAGAAGTTTAGGTTCTGGAGGGTAATATGGTACTGGTGGTGGCCTTATATTCTGTGGCCAATTACTGTTCTGGGGATTAGAGTACCAATGTTGCGGGGGCGGTAAAGGTATCTTCATATTTGGTAATAAATTAGCTAATTTTAGTTCCTGTCAAAAAATCAACAAATAGAGTAAGAATAGAAAAAGTAGGAAGATATTAATAAAACTTCAAATTACTGTATAAACTTTCTTTGCAGCACTTCCTGCTGCTTGTTCGTGATTCGCACAAGGATCTCCAACAAATATTCTTTTATCTGGTAAAAGAATATGTGCTTGGATCAAATTACTATCTCCAACACCAAAATAACTATATCGAGGCATTCCCACTCCACTGAGTTGATAGTAATTCAGTAATTGTGAGCAGTACCAAGTTGGCGCCTTGTCGTTCTGTCGAGCATGCTGGAATGGAACAATTCTTTTTTAATATCCCTATGTTAAAGAGTCGAAATAAATGCTTACATCAAACATTTGTTGCACTAAAGGTGGCGTGTCCAATGCCTTCTTTTCTTCTTGTGAGTTATTTAAACTTTTAGTTGTTTTAGATATTCCAGGGTGGACAGGTTCTTGAGTGTTTCCATCGGAAATTTTTAACACTGCTTTTAAGAAAGCACTAGGATCTTGTAGCTAAAATACCATGATTGGTAACAGTCTGTTAGTAAAATGCTAGATACCACACAGCTATACTTACTGAATTTTCGGCTTGTGGCACAGCTTTGATTAGCTCCTAGTAAATAAGTAATAACTTAAGATCTTTCTTAATTTCTTAAAAACAACTTAAAATATTTAAATTGTCAATTAAACTAACCTGTTTTTTATGTAATTCGTTCCATATTGCCTGGAATTCGGATGTCGGTTCTGCCATTAGTTTCTTCGGTACGTTTTGAGAAAGTTGTACACTTTTTGCTATTGGTTTATGTGATTTCCGAACGTTCACAGTGTTCTGCGCGTTATACTGCTTGAATTTATGAGGCAGCTGATTCTTCGGGATTTCCTCTATATTCTTTTGTGTAGACCATGACTTTGGTGACATTGGTGCTTCCACCATTAAATGCTTTTCGTTCCTATATATAACATTGCTGGCATTTGTGCGCGATTGAGCGTCCTGATTGATGGCCATGATGTTCTTCCATTGCTCTGTGGATTCCACATTCATTTGCGTTCCTTTACCCTGCTCTATTCTCTGCCCATAACTAATATTTATAAAATCAAGGACTGATAAACGATACGCGCGGAATTCAGAAGATCCATTTATGCTAAGTCCACCTAAAGATAATGTCGAAGTAAATCAAATTACTGAAATTCACTGCTTCAAGTAATAGAAATTATCCTTACCTATGATTGGTTTGTCGAACACAACATCGTACATAGTGTCCAATGTATTTTCCATCTTTTGTATTCCAATTATAGTTCCCTTGTATCCAAGAGGTACCGTGAAATTATCTTTAATACAGCAAATTCTGTCCAATAGCTGAGTCTGCGTTTTTGGATCAGGTGGAAGGTTTGTTATATGCAAAGTAGGTGTATAAAGCAAATATGGTTGAACTTGCATGTCCACAATTTTTCCAATGCTATTTGGTGACTCGAGATACGCGTCCACTATTTCTTCAAGTTCTTTCATTATAGTATTGTCGACAATTTCCCTGCCACAGGCACGACTTTCTATTCCATGAAGTTGATCTTTCAACCATGCCACTGTATCAGTTAGTTCTTCAGAACTATAGTATTGAAATATCACGACTTAATAGTTGTCAACCTCACCAAAGATTGATTGTTAATGAAATTATTGATTACCCTTTAGTAAATAGATCTTCTTCTTGAAAAATACATGTAGTTGGATTTTGAGCTAATCGCTCAAACAAAGTAGGGCATCTCAACATGTAGCTACGGATTAAGTCGAGAGCTTTAGGACTATAATACCATTGACCAAGTTCCCCTTTTCTAGTGTAACCAGGTATCTAAAATTATATATACAATGATAAATCTATAAAAAAGAAAAAAAAATATATATATATGCACTTACCTCCGCGTTCTTTTTGTTGAACTTTAAATTAAATCCGATATTATACGTAACATCATCTTGCTGAAGTTCATTTGAGGATTGTTTTACGAAAATCGTGCCGGTAATTCTACTTAAAAGCAGAGAGCTTATACCCAACCTCTGCGAAGCTACGCTGCCGTGCATATATTGGGTTTGGAGATCTGCTTGAATCTGTTTGATCGCTTCAAACGACGGCTCTCGCATCGTTGTTACGGATACTTTTATTCTGCCCGACTTCTTACAGACCGCGGATTCATGTACCTAGTAGAAAAAGAATCACACCTTTGCTTTACGATGTATTACTCTATACGTTTAATACTACTACGACTAATTACTTTATATGACGTACTTTTCCCATTGCTCCATAATATGGATGAGCCAACATGAAACATACAGTATCTGGTTCAAAGATATCACTGACAGTCTTGTATGATTGTTCATTATTACAATAGGTTGTGATATCTTTTACTATAGTCTGATAAGCATAACAAGTTTGCATTTCGGTCCAGTGTTTCTCAATGTTCACCTTCCCTTGAGCATTAAAGATGTACTTTTTGCCTACCAATAGTCGTATATGAACTAAAAACTTCGTATCTCCGATATCCACTCCGAGATGATCCTTATACCTACAAATAATAATTATTATAGAATTCAGAGCATTAAATGACAAATTTTAGTTGACTTACATTTCTGTTATACGTTTCTTCCACACATTCCATTCTATTTCATTGATGTTGTCAAACTGATTAACCGAATTCATCTTCCTGCTCGATTCAGATACACCGATTACCAAACCTTCCTTCAAGTGAGGCCAATTCACGTACACTGTTTTACCTAATAATTTCGAACCTATGGTTGTTAAGTCAATATTGGACTGTGGTTTTATGTGGAGAATCATGCTTTCTCGGCGCGATTGTCTCTGGAATACCTTTACCTATAAGCAAGAATGATATGTCAATGAAATAAAGCAATATAGTTAAGAGTATATAGTAAAAAGATTGTAGATACAGTGACTCGCGAAAGTATTCATACATTTGTCGATACCTTTTATGAATATATTATTTGTGTTAAACGAAGCATTTTGAAATTTCGTTAACACTGTAGTAACACCCATTTGTCATGATTATATTGGTAAAGTGTAAAACCATTCTAAAAATTTACACGGAAGTTACAAAACATTGAGTACAAGTATATATTTTGCAAAGATCATAAAAATATTTAAACAATATTACATTATATTATAATAACAGTATTCATAGGATTATTTTTAACACTTATTACATGATTGAAATGACTATTTATACTGTATATTAATTGTTTACTAAATATAAGTTTGTAGTAAGTATCTTGCAACTTCTGTATATGTATATTTTCAGATATAGTTTAACTTTTGTTAATATAATGATGGCAGTCGTGTCTCATTACAGTGCTAATGAAATTTCAAAATATTTTATATAACATGTACAATATATACAACATAATAATAAGTGTATGAATACTTTTGTCAGCCATGGCAATTTACTTTGGCTTTTTCTAAACTCGCAGTATGTTCTATATATTGTAGAGTAGAAAAACCAGGATAATATACATCCAGCTTTACACCAGGACACAACCCCCGAACTAATTTTTCCTGAGGTACAGCAATGTCCTCACGATTAATTAGTTGAACTTTTGCGTGATTAATAATGTCAGGAAAATATTGAGGTGCCTTATAAGCACCTAAATTTTCTTCTGTATAAGTAAACAAACACATTGGACCATGCCTGTTTCTTGCCCGTTCTTCCGGAGTTATTTGTGGATAACGAGGAGCCATTGCTACAAAATTTCAATTAGTAATTTCAATTTATCGATAAGCGAAAATGTACACATTTTTACGCACCGTCTACTATATCTTTCTCATTTATGAATGGAATGAGTACTACAGCTTCCCATTCCTGCTCCTTGCCATTTAAATCTGTTTCAAAATTCGTCGGATAATATTTAATTATAGGAGATTGATCCTCAGTTAACAATGTTTGGAATGCTGGCGGTAATAAGTCTTTACTATAAGATGGCAACACGGCTAATAATTGTTCGAAAGGTAAAAATGGTTCCCCTAAATCAAATTCCAATTTCAAGTCTTTAAAATCTTTTATATCCGAAATATAAGGTGCATAATGGTGTGGATAGTACCACGACCAGCTGCAACAACCGTTGTAGTAATAATTTAAATTCCATTGAATTGCTCTAACGTAACCCTCAGCTTGTGAACGTAAAAAATTTCTAAAACATCATTTAAGACATAATTAACAAACGTAAGAAGTTGAGTCACATAATCTTTGTTAGTTACACTTACTCGTCTATATTTTCGTATTTTAGCTTATTTATATAATAATCCTTTTTGCATTGAACAAATTCCATAGTGTACATTTCACAATCTGATTTATCATCACCATATTCATCATCATCATACTTTCCTGTTGACTGCATTAGATTGCTGTTAAAGAGTAAATATTGTAAATATGATTATTTAAGAACAATTTAAGTAAATACCATATCCGCGGCAGATCTAAGTAAAGCATCGAATTCCTTATCTTGCATTTTCCTTGGAGAACGAGTCTCTTCACTGCTTCCTGACCTTTTGTCATTGGAGTTTTCAGTTTCAGTGAGAGGTCTCCCTATCTTACTTTCAAAATACTTTAGATCTGCGTAATACTCCGAAAATTGCAATGTGTCAAAACGACTAAGTCTTTCCATAAATTTTTCAAATCTATCTAATCGTAACGTTCCTGATTCATTTATGTAACCTGAAATGAAATGACTACTTTAAGAAACTCATGAAACATACCGTATTATATGCTTCCTCTGTTTTAGATTATCTAACCATCTAATGTAGGCATTACATCCATATATACTTGATACAATACAGACAATGCGCCGTGTACAATATGTAAATTTGGCAGATGTGGTATAAAATCATTTCCTATAAGAAATCCCATTAAAATCCAGTCATCGATTATATTTTCCAAATTATATGGAAAAGGCAATTTCTCCTTTAATGAGGAAAATTCGTGATTTATATACTCTCTTAACAGAGATAAATGAAACAGACAAAATTTTGTCTCTTCTGGCGTTAAACAAACTTTTTTTTGTTTTTTACCAAATGTCAATTCTTCCCTCAATAATGTAAAATGTATTTCATGTGTGCATAAACCTAACATTATTAAATCTGCATCTAAACCATATAAACAATGTTTTGTATTTACATCATAATTTGCTTGTGTTTTCATATAACGTATATAATCCATTATTTTGTGTTCTCCTTCTCCAGGAACCTGAGACCCACTGAATATGACTTTACACTTTTGCCAAAGTTTGTCAGTTGATATCTTACATGTAATAAAATACTTTAATTGTTCATCAAGTTTGGACATAAAAACCGTTCCTGGAGTTATACAGTTAGAGTCAAATCTTTTTTCTTTGGGTAAAGTCATACCCTTAACCTTTGCTTTATCTTCCTGAATCTTTGCATCTTTCGCAGTCTTGAATCGTCTGCTTCTTTGTTGATTAATTTTCGCTCGTGGTGCCACACCATCAACTGCTATAAAAAATAACTTCTGAGGCTGGATCATACGGAACAATACTTCTATGTAACGAAATATATTTTTGAATATGGTCTCTTCTGAAATACGAAATGTAATATCTGTATCATCCGGATGTGAGCAATCATGTATAATACCATTCACATCTAAATATAAATTATCAAATTCAGGTATCTGTAAATAATAGCATTATTTTACATTGATAGTACATCCAGATATATATTCATTTTATTTCATATATCATTTATGTGTATTTCAGTTAGAAAAATTAAGATATGAAAAAGTTTTAAATAACAAAAAAGCATAAAAATATAGAAGAACAGAAATATATAGAGGGATGAATATTGTTGACGAGATTTTTTTTTTTAATTACTTGATAGTCCTTCAATTTTTCAGTAAGACAAGGATATCTTTCGCTTATATATCGAAAGAACTTCGGTATACCCATTTTCAATATGTAATCTTTTCTTACTGATTAGAAATGTTAATTTGAACTGTGATGATAACACTTAACAATTTCTAACTTAAGAACTATTATACAAAAATTAAAAACTTCGACCATATAAGTTTATCAATTTTAATCATATTCCATAGACAATCAGTTTTGGGGAGATGCGAAACTCATTGGATTTAATTAGAATATAGCGAATTGATGGCTATTATTTTCCCTAAAGTTTTAATATTTAATACATAAAAAAAGAATAAGAGATAATTATTGTATTATTTTTTAAACATTTATGAACTTCCTTATCGCGCTAAATTCAAAGTAATTTATTTACGCTGTGCAAATTTATTATAAAGAAAGATCATCATTTCGTTTTTTGTAATTTAATTTTTTATTTTTTCATTATTGTACATTAATTCGATATTATAATTTGCTATTAAAATATGACACACATTATTCATTAAATATTAATATTTATATATTTTTTTATCATTCTTATCGAGTAAGTAAATCGTGCAAAAATGCGAAACGTAAATTTACAGCAATTACACAAATTTCTCGTTTATATTAAGAAAAGAAATAAAATGTTGTAATTTTTACAGCTAATTATTGTAAAATCGAGAAATTGTTAATTAAATTCACGAAAGTTATGAAAAATTATTTATATTTCCTATAAAGAAGAATTTGTCAGATTGTATCTAAAAATTCAATTTAATGTTTATTGTCGAATGGTAGTATTTCAAAGTTACTATAGAATCGATAAAGAAGTCACGAATTCAGAATGAAAGCCAGTCATAAACAGCTTATTTATCTTTCTAATAATTGTTCGTCTCGATTAATCGCAACATACGAAAAATCATTCTAAAGTTTTGCGTAGGTACTACTGAAATTTTATTTCAAGTCAAACTTTATTGTCCTCGCCGATTATCTGTTCGATTTCTATGAAATATTTCAGTTTATCTTCTATCGTCTAAGAACTTAACCTTATACAGCATCAAAGTAACATTAATTCGTTCCCTGACCAAAACACTAAAGTTTTTGAAATGGAAACTGGAATTGTATACATATCAGATTGTTGCATAATAAATGTCACTTTCCCACAGGATCTTGTTTCAGACATTCTGAAATCCTAAAACATTTAACAATTTTATGGTGGATGGGCAAAAGAGTTTAAGTTAAAGTTTGGTTGACAGGATATGTAATATTATGCTAATATTTTCTACATTGCCGTCTTTTGCTTACAGTTCTAATAATACAAATCAATTTCACTTCTTTCCCACTCTGTTACTTGAGATTATAATAATATATTCAAAATCTAACACCTAATCCTACATTGATCTTTAAACACTATAAATATTTCTTTGTAAAATTAATAATTCTGACTTATATTCTTTTACCTAACAAAGAATGTTTTCATTCGTAAATTATTTTGTTTATGAGATTTTTATTATTCACTTCACTGATTTCATGGTATTAAGGCAATTACATTCTAAGAAACAAACAATATCAAAGATATTTTATTGTTACATTTCATTAAATGGAATAATTAAATTTATTAGTTTTTAGTTGCAGATGATCAATGTTGGAAGAATGGTATTGTCGCTCAATTGCAAACAACAATGCAGATGCAGAGGACGATGACGATGATAGTCCAGAGGAGGAAGTGCCTAACTATAAGGATCAGTATCGAAATCTTAAGAGAAAATTAAAATTTTTAATTTATGTATGTATATCTAGTACTTATATGTATATTTTGGGTATAAATTTATTTTATCATTTGATAATTATTTCAGGAAAATGAATGTTTTCAAGAAGCTTTGAGATCTACACAAAGAAAATTACTTAAAGTAAATAGGGACAAGAGTTTTTTATTAGATCGATTATTACAATATGAGAAGGTAGATGCCTCTTTCAGTGAAAGTGATGAAACTGAATCGTCTGATGAAGAAGTTACTCACCTTGATACTTCAAAAAGGTACTTGAAAAAATTTTAGTTAAAAGGAAAGTGTTAGTATTTATGTATCAATTTTGTTCTGTTCCTAGAAAAAAGATAGAAATGGGAATTAGTAATCATACACCACATCATATGCCAACAGTGACAAAGTCTCAACTTAACACAAGCAAAAAGAAGAAACCTACTCCAAAAGTAACAAAATCAAACAGCACACCTATAGTAAGTAACTATTTGTAATTTAAAGGAACAGTTAGTTTAGGACATTTTATATTTCAGGTACAATCATCAAATAATGTAGTACCAATGTCTTTGATGTCAGATGGCCATATGACACCAGAAGAAGTAGAAAGACATCTAGAGTCTCGACAGACTTATTTGGAACTAGTACCAGAGAAAGCACCACCTACTGTACCAACTGAAATGTTTAGTAATGACCCTTCATTAGACAGGTAAATAGTTTATTACAGAAGTTTTTGTAGAAATATGTGTTATACGAAATTTACATTTATAGCGAGTCTAACGAAATCGGAGAATTAGAAACGTCTCCAAGTAATATGGGTGAAGACTGCCCCAGTGTGGATATGATGGCCGAGTGACAAACATTTATTCCTAGTTTAGTGATTAATTACAAACTGCACATATAATTACTTATCTCATTAATATTACTTTACTTGACTAACTTAACTGTATTCTTCGTAATGTAATACAAGTTTTTATACATGTAACGAGATAGTTTGTAAATGACCACCTGTTCATAATCCTCATTTTAATGAGTACTTACGACGAACAAGAGAAAATAAATGAAATCTTGTCATCGGAATTAACGAATTTCATTTTTCGATAACATAATAAAATAACATAAACAGCAATAATAATTGCAAACTGAAATAATCATGTAATTAATTTTCGTTCGTCTTTTTTCTTCTTCTGAATATGTTATAAATATTCAGGTTAAACAGCTAAAAATAGTCTATAATGATTGGTCAGAGGAGTTCCGTGGAAAGTGTCCTAGAAAAAATTATAGCAAAAGTTGAAGCAGAATCGAACCAAAAAAATACAGGTGTTAAGTTGACCATAAAACGAAAACTCAATAATTCAAAACATGATTCGAATAAAAGAGCGAAATTGAATCTACATGAATCCCTTGATGAGGCGACACAGTGTCGTATTTGCTACGATTCTTCTCACCAATTACCCATTACATATCCCTGCAAGTGTAAGGTTAGCTAATCATCGCCACTTTTAATATTCCAAGGAAATTAAAAAATAAAACGAATTAAATTTTTTCAAGGGAACCATGGGTGCAATCCATTTGAAATGTCTAGAACATTGGCTAGAGGAAAGTAACAGAAATAGCTGCGAATTATGTGGGCACCAGTTCGAGATCAGACGAACTCCTCGTTACCATGTTCTACATTCTATATTAATTTGGGTGTGTCTTAATCAACAGCAACATCAATTGTATGTTCGAAGTTTGAAGGCCGATTTACTTCGGAGCATTATTATTACGCCTATGGCGATAGGATGTTCTTACATTTGTATAGTCGCGGCCGATTTTTACGCCAAAAATAATTACGATAGCTTTCCCCCAGCGGGATGGTCAACTTATTTATTATTAGCTATGATGTCTCTGTTGCTCTTCTCTTATTTTATATGGATGTACATGGCGATACAGTATCATCAGAAGATCTGGTTTTATTGGTGGCAAAAGACAAGTACAGTAAGAGTTATATTGAATCCAGAAAATAGAACTTCAATAAACTACAAGTCTAACGTATCACAAGTTTAACAATTACTGAACACTTATACCCGTAGCAGCAGATACTTTTACGATAGTCATTAGGATGCTCTTCTTTTGATTGAAATTTTTCCTCGACTTAATTGGGATATATATATACGCACCTTGCTTCCATCTGAAACTTTCTTCACCCATATCTATAAAATGAGGAAATTATAATTTAAGAAAAACATTATAATAAAAAGAAAAAAATTTTATGAATTTGTTGATAATTATTTACATACAGCTTCAGTTCCTATCGCCGAAATATTTGCAGCGAACCTAGTTAAATCTTTCCCTTCTACGTACACTGGTTGTCCACGATGGAACCTATAAATTTTCTTGATTTAGATAGATAATTCCAAAAATAAAAACCAAAATTACCATCGTCTTTCATGTAGAAGTTTGCCATCTTCTATCCTAGTCTCTATTATAGGGGTATCAGAGGGTGGAGGAATATGTTGAGAAGGCATGTTTACTGTATTATAATGTGGTAGTATTGCTGCAAATAATGATTCTTAGTTAATTCATGTACATTATTTTGGAATTTTTAGTCAGTACCTGGTTTTCGAATAGTGGTCAGTACTTTACCGCGACTAATAGCTTTTAAATCGCTCTCTATCTCTTTTTCATCTAACAAATAGTTCAATTGCGCGGGAGGTGGTTTCCTCCGTTTTTCTACTTTCTCAGGTACAGGATCGTTTGGTCGCCTTCGTAATTTCCTCGTCATTACAGGTTTCACCTCAATAAGTAGAAAAATAAATATATGATATAACGAAGAATGAAACTGCTATTTGTATCAGATTTATACCTCCATTGAATCGCCAGTGAGTTCCATTGTGTGTCGATCAGATTCAATCATTTTCCGTTTCTCTTCCATATCCGTTAATAAGTTCTCCTTTAAATCGATTTTCTTTTCCTCAAATTCCTTCACTGCTGCTTTTTTTTCTAAGATATAGTCCCGTTCTACCCATTCTGTCAAATAATCACGGTAAATTACATTCAATCGTAATCTGTAAATAAACAATTTAATTAAAGGAACAGGTACATAGTAATTTCACTCAAAATGAATATTATACTTAAAGAATGGAAACCTTTCTTTGTACTGAGCTTCCAAGCGTTTTAGTTTCCGATTATACTCTGGATGTGTGCCATCCTTTAACTGTTGTAGTTGTTTCTTTAAACTAGCTAACTTATCTTGATAAACTCTGAAAAATGTGAATGTAGTTCACCATTGATCAAAGAATCGACATAAATTTAACTACTTACTGCTCCTTTATTTCTGTATACTCTTCAGATTTACCAAGATCTGTTTCGCTTGCCTCCTCTGTATCTAAAAATTTATAAACTGCCTGTTTATAAAAGTATTAATTACAAAAATATATTTTTAACGAATTAATTGTACCTTCATCACTTTCATCTTGTTCTTCAGCATCTCTGTCATCCTCCAAATACTCGTCGTTGTCTTCATCAATATCATAATCGTCCTGACCATACATTGTCGAAAACGGAGAATCCTGATACGACATTTTACAGTACAATAATCATTTCTTACTATTTCATTAACAATACTAGATATTTTAAGCCAGTTTGAAAAACAAATAGCCACCTCCAATTAAGGTTATTCATATATCTACAATGCCATTTACAACAATACTATGTTGTTTCAATTTTCATAATATGTGGAACTCATTCTGATAATAAAAGAGCTGTAAATAGAGCACTATTATGTGATAGGAATAATATATAACATGAAATCGTATGTATTATTTTTGGAATATATAAACAAACACATATGCAATTGATCAGCTGTGGAACATTTGATGAAAATATTATTAAGGCTGTTTTAATACAGCGATACTTTTGCGAGTTTTTAGTAAATCATTTCATAATTTCAACTGGTACAAAGAACGCGTAGCGAAAGAGATATTTGAAAATTTATTGTAATAATTTAATATAATGATATATAGAATATTATAATAATTTAAACAAAAGCAAAGTTCATTTAGGGTTCATGCATAAGACTAATATACATGGAAATTAAATATAAGAATTTGGAAAAATTATACATTCGTTAGGAATATTAATATCAATTAACAAAGGAAACGCTTAATTCCAATATTTGCTTCTTTTACACATACTTTTATTGCATCTTAAAATGCAGATTATTTTGCGATAATGTTTTTCGAACAATTAGAATTCATTAAATGATAAGAATTCATTATCTTATGATATTTTAAATAATCATCTAAGAAATTTTCGAAAATCGCACGTTTTCATACTTATGCATTTGATTAAATTTAGAACTATATAGTAATTATGAGAATTCAAATGCTATTGGCAAAGCATGCAATTGGCAATACTTTTTAACGTACTTCGCAGTTGTATAGTTACAGTTTTAAAATGAATGCACGAGTGATGAAACGAATTTAAATGTAATATATTCATTTTGTTCTGTATGTTTCTAAATTACGCCGTTTTCCGGATACTCTATCAGATAATACTTTGAATGTACGCTATCCAAGTTTGTGCCAATTGCTATTGGAAATACACAACAGGATCATTGAAATTTGGCGGCAGCATAACCTTATGGTGACCTTAGTGGGAAAGTTTATAAATGATTTTTTCTTACCTCATATATTTTAATATCCTGTGTAAAATATGAAAGAACTAGGGGAAGTTAGCTGTGAGGTAATTCACAATGTCAATGGAGTTTCTTATTTTATTTTCTTAAAAATATGCTATGAAAATATTTACTCAGTTATTGTAATATTTATTTGTATATTATAAAAGGCAATATCATTCTTAATCTAATAACAATATTATTTTTGTATAGATACGCAGTGTTGTGGATATTCAGCACTCTATAACAAAATATTTAAATAACGTAAAAGGAGATGACAGTGGACCATCAAATGGTTCGCAAATATATAATGCTCTTGATGGTGTTTATGGAGGTTTTCTAAATGATGCCACGTATGCTTGGCTAAGTTATGGTTGCCATTTAGTAGTTCTTAATACAAAAACTGGTGAAAGTACCAGTTCGTGGACCTTCCGAGGGAAAATCACTTGTGTTTGTCAATTTCCTGCTCAGTGTGGGGAACTACCATTGCTCCTTGTTGGTTTGGACAATGAAGCAACTAGAATTAAAGATTCCGTGGGCTTATTATGTATCTTTGATTGTACTTCCTCTCGTGTTTTAAGAGCTATTAAAGTAGGTATTGAAATATGATAAATTTCTAAATTATGTGGTATTTAGAATGAAATGTTCATGATATAATGTATTATGTACAGATGCCAGCTGGTGTAGAACAAGTTTGTATTGTATCTGGTGCAACAGATTGGGAAGGATTTAATGACAGAAGACCAGACAATATTCTTATGCAAATGGATGGTATAGCTTGTGTAGTATTACGCAATCTTCATCATCTCATGATTGATCTTCAGAGATCAACTTGGGAGGTTCCTGATTTATCTGTTATAATGGATGAAATTTCTCCAGCTGAAATACAATTCTTAACAACTAAAGATTCCTTTCATAGAAACAGTAGCAAACACATGACTTGTAATTTGCTAACTCAACGTAAGTATAACACAAACAACACTCTGTTTTTGGTGTTTCTTTATCTTACTTTAATATACATGATTACATTTTTTACATTTGTAGGTATAGAAAAGCACATTGGTTTTAATAGAGAAAATTTTGAAATGAATTCTTTTCTAGACGAAAAATTAACAAATACTATAATTAGCTCAATGAAAATTGGTTGTTTAATATCAGGATGTTTAGGTAGAGTGATAATATGGCAGAATGATGGTTCTGTGGGATGGATTAGCGTACCCATGGATGAAACCATGATAATAACACATTTAGCATTATTAGAACCAACAGATGATCCCAGACCTTTCTACTATTTGTGGGTTGTTTTTCAAGACGATTCGTTTAAGATGCCTCCTATCTTGAGAATGTTTGCCTTATTGTTCCAGCGAAAATACTGTGACAGAGGAACTAATTTATATTTTAATCTGGAAGGAGAGCCTAGCCTTAAATTCGAGATTGAATTAGACCCAAAAGATAGAGTGGTTAGTTTGTCTACGTTCGAAAGAGGAACTAATCTGGACCAAACAGAGTCAGAATGTAGGAAAGGTGAAGACAGTTTGCTTCTAATTTCAACTACTAATAGAACTTTATTATTCGATTTGAATCAATGGTATAAGGAACAAATGCCTCAAACACTCAGTGAATGCAAGAATCCAAATAGCATATTGTCCTGTTATAATACAAATCACAGGGCTTGCAACATAACTGGCAAAGAGATAATAAGTTGTGCCTATATTCCTCGCACTTTACAAGAATTTCCTAATAATAGTTTAAACTCATCAGAAGAATTATTTTACCCAAATTCTTTGTTCTTTGAATGGATAGAGTTAAGTTTGTCAAAATTAACATTTTGGTATACTAGAGGAGTCCAAGCTGAATTACTTCGTGAAATTGCCCTTGCAGGGCCTATCATGCTAATGCAACCATCTGAAATGTTTCACAAGTGTCTCTCCGTTGGTTTGACTCCGTTCAACACAGAAATTTCATTTTCTAGCGATCATAATGCTCAGAGGGATATGTTATTATCGCTTTGTTTGGAGCAACGTTGGGCGACTTTCTTGATTAAGTGTGCCAAAGAGTGGTCAGATGGAAGTGCTGCCTACATGTATCCAAGTTTCTTAAAGTGGGGAATACAGCGCGCGTCTTCTATAAAAATGATCGCTGATCGTCTATGTATTTCTCTATTTGATCAATCAGGTAATAACATAGGCGAATCCGAAGTAAAAACGTTGAGATTTTGTTACCAACAATTGGAATGTTTATCCAATGTAGTAGCTAAGTTACCTTTTGAAACAAGCAGTTTAATCAAGCAACGAAGAGCACTAAAGCGAGTATCTATGTACTTCCAAGTATTATTATGGTTTTACGACGTGGGTTTGTTACCCGAATCGGAATGTCTAGAGGAAGGTCCTTTGCCAATGTCTCTTGCTCTGAAAATTCCATATCCATTCGAAAAATTGTTTTCTCTGTATAAAGAAAAACGAGAATCGATTAAAGACAATAATTCCAAAGAAGGAAGTGAAGAGCTGCTTTTCATAGATGAATTGATAGCTCGAGAGTGTCCTGCCTTGAATTTACAGTGGGAAAGAGAAGCTGGAGAAGCGAATACCAATGGCTATTATCCTCCACCCTCTTTGCAGTCGTTACTGAGGAGTTACTTGACTGACTGCGATCAGACAGAGTCAAATGAGATAGAATGTAAACATCAGATCACTATATACCTTCTAATGGATTTAGCTATGCTGTTACAGGGTTCCTATCCTGGAGTTGATCAATTGATCAAATATCCTTCATCTTTCAAGATGAGTCCAAGCCTCATAAAACTTACCCAAGCATTCTGGCTTCTAGATCATGAGGATTACCAAGGTTTCTTGGACATGATGACTGGCCAATTAGTCAGTGATTCTGATGTCAAAAACTGGCATCATAAACTTGTGCTAAAAACACTGATAAGGAACAGTCAGCACAAGTTAGCTTTAATGTATCTACGCATAAAGAAACCTCCTTTGTCATCCTTTCAAGAACAAAGCACATTGATAAGTTTATCAGTGGAGCATGGTTTGGTTCAATCTGCTTTTCATCATAGGCTGCAGTCACATTATACACAGCTACTAATGTGTTTCTTTCAATCCTGCAAGAATTGTAATAAACTCGGCGATATTTTACATTTGGCCTTGGATACTGAAGAAGAGGAAATGTTTGTTAAGTTTCTGGAGGATTCCAAGTCTGAAGACATAAAATTATTGTATTATTTGCAACGTTGTCGTTACATGGAAGCCAATAGTGGAAGCACTATTACTTGGTCCAGTTCTGTTGCTTCAAAGAACATGCACTTTGATATGTTAAATGCCTACAATGCAACTCTACCTAACGTAGTGAAGCGGTTTTCCATGAACATGGGTAAAAGTAATCTAGATGCAGATTTAGAGTCCAGATATCCCAGACCTATGACCCACAACAAAAGTTTTCAGAAAATTGCAAATATTTATGAAACAGTTATCAGGAAGGCAAAGGAAACCTATGTTAGAACAGAAAAGTCTGTGGTTCCCTTCGTCACTGCCCCTTGTGCGGCGTTAAAGTCATCTAATGACAGGATCAATATAAATTGTGTAATGTCTCCCAAAATGGTACAAATGAATAACAAACGCACTTTAGAACAGGTTTTACATGATGAAGAGAACAGTGGTATGAGAACACCAGAAAGAGCAAAACGTAGGAAGTTGCTGGATGATAGCGAAGCAGCTTTGAGTGCTGCATTTAGTACCCCATTGGTAAAACGGAAAATATCCACCAATAGGGATATTCCGAATGAAACTCCGCATTCTATTTTAAAAATTCGACAGCTTATAAGATCTTCGACGTCTCCAATTGCTGCTAGCCTACAGGATGAAATTACAGGTAGTCCAGTGTCGGACAGGGAGCGTAAAGTTAATAGACAGATACGATTCAATATTAGCCAGTCAAAGAACAGCTGTTCTCATGGTGAAGTTAGGAGAGAAGAAGAATTTTCTAAACTTAATACGTCTGATCAAAACGATGAAGTGTTCGTGAGTCCAGCAACAAGTGAAAAGTGTCTGATTGATAGTCCAGTTTTATCAGATAGTAGTTATACTTGCAAAAATATATATACAGCTCGACCTAGACCGAGTCTTAGAAGAACTTACTTACAAACGTCTACAGAATCCATAAATGAGTCTTTGTTCAATTGTTCAAAGACAAAAAATTCTGTAAATTCTCGTTTGAGCGTTCCTTCAGTCAATATATTGAATAATCGCTCATTAATGAACACGCCGCAGGTATCCAAAAGATTATCTACGTTATCCCCTTCCTCCAGTTATTCTCCTGCGGTTCTCTCTCCAGATAGTAGCTTTGAGATAAAAGTTCCTTCAAGAAGATCCGATAAGAGTGACCTTCAGCGCCCCTTGGAAATCCCTAAACAAGAGAATATTAATCATAATTCTCTTATGGCCTCAATACCTATGACAAAGAGTTCTAGCCCTGAAAAACCGCGACACAGTTCGGAGGAATCAATTAATACAGAAGTAGAAGAGGACATTGTTCCAGAAGCATTTTATGAAAATAGAGAGAAGACCTCGGAAAATATCGATCAATCAAATCATTTAGAACTACGTAACAATAAAAAATTAAAAGAAGATGTGAAAAGTATATGTATAAATAGAGATGTTTCGAGCTCTAAAGTTTTGGCTAATATTAATGAAGATCATGAAGGAGATGAAGAGGAATATAAAAGTCTTTCTAAGAATAATGTAAGTTGTTTAGAGAACAAAGAACAACGCCATCGATCATTTCATGAAAAATTACCGAAAGAATTTGAGCACGATATTGAAAAACACGTTAATTCTAAAAATGGTGTACTATTTGACATCACTGACGATGAATCCTCAAATGGTAGCGATGAGGTATTCTTAGTTCTTGATGAACCGGAGAGTAAAGAAAAACAAGGTTCAAAAACGGTACCAATGAATACAGACAACATCTTTAACGCTTCAAATATCACAGATGATGAATCTGATTCCAGCATAGAAGTATTAGATAATCTTCAAAGAAATATTGCACATCTGGATAAAGAAGAAAATATACGTGACCAATCCAGATTTTCCCAGAAGAAGGAAGAAAATGCAGAGGAACAAAAGACAAAGGACAAGTCAATTCGACTTGATAACAATAATTCTAATTATAGAAGAACTAGGAGGAACTCAGTTCGAAGTTCATCAGATCATATGGAACCAAAGGACGTTGTTAATACTTCTAATTTAGACTCTGAATCCCTAGAAATCACACCTAGAATGACTAGATCACGTCGAGCTTCATCCATATCGAAAGAAGCTACTATGTCTCCTTTAAATTCACCTTGCAAGGTTCTTGCAAAGACGCCACGATCTAGACGAGCCAGTTCGTTGGTGAAAGAAGTATTAATTGCTTCTGTAGTACCTGCAGATGAAAGTGTGAAGCAGATGGCTTCTTCTGGATCAGATGGATCATCTGGGATTTCGTCGCCAAGGAAAATCAGGGGCAAGAGGGCATCTTCTGTTGCTAAGGATATTTCCATAGAGGCAGAAAGTGAGGAAGCTAAAGTTCCATTGAGAAGGAGTTTAAGGCGTTCTGCCTCAATACAAAAGGAGTTACCAGAAAGTAGTGAGAAAAAGGTTCAAACAGAAACTAAGAGCTCAAATACCAAACAATCCTCAGGAGGATCAAATAAATCGAGTACAATCTCAATTCGATCAAGAAAGCAATCTCAAACAAGTGAACAGGATGAGGAAGAGCCTAGTATTGTTAAGTCATCAAGGAGACGAGGTAGTTCTGTACCTAAAGAGTCAGTCAACGTGGTAAGAACAACTCGAAGGTCTAGCAGTATAGCTAAGGAAATTGTCTCAAAGGAGCTTGGACCATCACCAGAATCAGTAAAAAAACAGTATTTTGTAGAACAGGTAGTAAGTAAACCAGCTGCAAACACACGTAGTCGTAGATCCTCAATACAATCAATACCGGAAGAACTTGAAGAAATTCTAAGCGTACCATTAAAAGAAAGACTCTCTACTACGAACAAGAGGCAAGAGGCTGCACGGAATCCTCGACTGAGAAGAGCAGCAAGCATGGAATTATCTCAAGTAGAGACAAGGAGGAAAACCAGAAGTGCCCGTAACAAGGAAATCTTTGAAGAGACAATAATGGAGGAAGAAGGGACAGAAATCACAAGTCCAATAGACGATTCTAAGAAAGTTTCTAAAAAGAGGAAACGTGGTGTTTCTGAAACCTCTACTCGAGAAGCGAACGAAGCGACATCAAAACCAAGAAGAGGAACAAAGCAATCAACAAAACAAGATACCAAGGATAAGGCAGCTAATCAGTTTTCTTTTTCACAGCCAGAGAAGACGGATGATCAACCATTGGACCAAAAAGGTACATTCTAGCAATATTTAATTAATATTTATTCATTGAGAAAATTTATTAAGAGAACTGTTTTAAATTTTATTTGCAGCTATTGGTGAAGTTCCAAAATATATGTTTTCACCCCCACATACCAGATCAAAAACTATGGCTTCTGATCATCGTAGGTGGTTACTTTTCAATTAAATTAATTTATTTCTTTTCTAGAATCTGTTATGAGCTTACTTCTCTCTTACGTACACACGCTTCTGAATCTTTACACACTCAATGCTCTGCAGCTTATTCACTTATGCTTCTAATAGCAGCTAAGAACTTATACTTTGTATGCTTCTTTATTACCTTTTAAAAGCACAGAATCAGTATTAAAATTTTTTTTATTTTTTATACAGATTGAATAATTTCATTCCGATTTTGAGCGAAGATGAGGGGGAGGAAGAGAACGAGGAAGAGACACAGAATAATATACAGAAAACCGCAGAAGTGAAAAAGCCGAACTGTTATCATATACGCCGCTGTAGAACGAAGTTTGTACTACCCGTGAAATCAAAGAGTACAACAAATTAAATGTAATTTTACGAAATTTTTTAAAACCTTTTTTTGCACAATCGTATATTCAGTTATCCAATTTTAAATGATTTACAATCTATAATCTATGATAGATCATATACAGTGCTTTCTTTCGACAACCATGTACAGTGGATAATATGTAAAAAAATGCAGTTGTTTTTCGAATGACTTAATTGCATAGAGAGAAAAAAAGATGGATTAGAGATTATGATATGTGGGACCATGTGAAATGAAACTTTTGTTATATCATAATGATGCAAAGTTTATCACAGAGCAAGATTCGTTTCTAAAATACAAAGCAGAGAAAAAGAGGACAGTCTGTTACTATCGATTTGATAATATTCAGTATAATGAAAGTTATAGCTATACTTTATAAATGAGTAATCCGGTCTGATGCATAACAGTTGGAACATACGTTAATATGGTACTTTGCGAGATGTATATTTTTTAAAATTAACATGGTTTATTTAGAAGACTATTTTATATAATCTATAAATTTATTTAATCAATTTAATTAGTATTTTCATGCTTATGAAATAACCTGTTTTTTTCCTAATTAGTATTATTAAGTTTCCAAAGCGTGTGAACAGGTGTATAGAAAGAAATCTTCATTAATTTGTATCTTCTGAATATTAAACCAGCAAGTAACTTCGGAAATGTATTATAAAACACAAATAACTCTCTCTCTCTCTTTCCATCTCTGTAAATCATAAGATTCCTTACTTTTATATACTTATTTGGCAAATATATTTGTTACATTAAATTGATCCCTTTTTTTTAATGCAATAAGTTCATGGAATGAATTATTGTCTTAACGTATATTTATATGGTGGTTTTTGATGAAAATGTGTACCATAACTTTGTAAATAATTTATTAATATACCCATGTATAGCTGTATTCATACAATAAATGTAAAAAAGAATTAATACATATTATTGCTATCGAATAAATTTCCAATCACCATAAATAAGTACCTATAACATAAATACTGAAGCAACATTAAATAATAATACTATAATTGTGCTGCATCTACATTATAGTAGATAAGTAAAAATTGTAACACGATCATTCAACTTATATTTCCTAAAGTAAAGCTTACAAAATCATTTAATTTATCAAACATTTGTTTTATAGTACGCATTCGTAGCTTCGAATATTTTTCAAAAAAACGAAATTCTCATGTTGCTAATACTAAACTTTGTCTGGTACAAAATGAACGTTATAAATGTCCTCTTTGGCAGTAAATACATATATATTCTTGGTTCTGCATCTTAAATAATTAAAAAAAAGACATTGCTTTAAGAAAGAAGCAAGGAAAATTTATGCATATGTTAAATCTACATTAAATTTAGAGAGCAATATTTATGTAATTCGATTAAAATCTGTTTCAAGTAGATCATTTGATATTCAGTCTAAATGGTCGATATTTGTACATCATTGTTTGCTTATTTGATACAATTAAATATAATAGCTGAATCTTCTCTTTTTAATCTTAGTGTGATTGTCTACTTCACTGCTTTTATTTATTCATTTTTTTTTTTGCATAAAAATCTGATATTATTATATAATATATTATTCTCAAGTTCGATATAAATGTACACGGATAAAGGCAGATGTAAGATTCAGGACGGTGTAACTGGTTATTAAATGCTAATCAGTTTTCGATATTCGTTGACTTCCTTACACCGTACTCTTTCAAAAGGCACATTTATCTCTATATTGCTTTCGTTAAATATATTTTTTTGTAAATGGAAGATGGAAATTTAATTCTATTTCTATATTGATTTTTAAGTTAGCTATGTATATGATATCAGCTTCTACACATAACTTATGATAAGTAACTTATATCGCTTTTTCATGGCATCGAAAATGTTCTATCGAAAAATAAAGAGAAACTTAATAAATTATTTTTACTGCTGTTTACAACCATCTTTTACACGACGTTTATGCTTTTCTTCATGAGCTTGGGACGGGGATTGCATTTGATTTCTTCGTTGTCCTTGTATAGGCATGTAACACGGAGCATCATCGTTCATAAGCTCCTGTGGAGGTGTAGGCAATGCATATGTAGGACTTACTGTGCTACTTGAGCTACTTGAAGTGTTTCTGTGCATACTTCCATTGTATGTAGGATCAATAATTGCAGCTACGTTTTGCACTTCTCTTATATTTTCAACAGACTCATCTAATGTTTGTATTTCTTCAGGATCAGGATATTGTGGATAACTTAAAGTTGGTTGTACTCTAGTCTTGCCTTGTGTGCCTTTCAATTCTAATCTATCAGGTCGTTGAGGCTTTTCCGTAAGATTCTGCTCCTCTAATTCTTGAAGTTGCTGTCGTTCTAGTTTTCTCTGCTTTGCTCTTTGTCTTGCTTTCCTTATTTTTGCTCGCTCCTTTTCCTGAAGCATTCGTGCAAGTTCCGCATCCTGTGCTTCCATCGCAATCTTTTGGTCTAGTAGTAGTTGTTCATTAACAGGACCATCATGATTATCTATAGCATTTTCTTCTTCTTCCTGTTGCAGCTTTCTTGCTAATTCCTTTATTTAACAGATAAAAATTAGTGAATACTATAGATACATTGTTAGAATATTTTCTTAAATACCTCATCTTTCTCTTCTTGAATATGTCGTTCGAGTTCAAGCTGTGCAGCTTCATCGTCCAATCTCAATTGCAGTCTCATTTGCTCTTGCAATTCTCTTTCTCTCTGTCTCTCCTCTCGTTCTAAGGACAATGCAATCTGTTTTGCAACAAGAGCATCTCTTTCCTCTCTAAAATCAGAAACATCAATACAACATAAACTTTAACAAATCAGTACAATCAAAGGTTCAAATACTAACTGCTGTTGAATATAGGATTGATATCTAAGCTCTTCCAACTCCTGTTCAACCTTAGCCCTTGGTAAATCCTCTCTAACTTGTGCATTGCGAACTTTGTTGCTTGTGTAGTGTTCCCTAACTATAGGGTACAGTATAATAAAGATAATAGCCAATAAAATCAACAATATTTTACAAATAATCTAATATTCTTACTTTCTTCGTCTTGTAGACGGTAAGCGAGTGCTCCATCTTCGTGCACCAGCCACTCGCGACACACTACAATATTGTCAAAGGATTGCTTATTAGGAATGCCAGGCAAATGAGTAATTCTAATATAATTGCAATGAGTGACAGGAGGCGTTGAAAAAATGCAACATACCTTCGTTTACTCGGCCTGCCTTCGGTAATGTATCCGAGCTCAAGACGGATTTCGCCATTTCTTATCGATTAATCGTTGCCTTACGGGTAAGATACTACTTTTCAACCAACTTTCTTGTTTACAACCACCTTACGGAAAACATACGTTGTTTTTTCTCCATCTTGAATAGCAATGAATAGAATAGAGGCCTGTATTTGTGCTATTTCCACCGTACATATGCATTTCTCCATTCACGGTGTAGGTAAGAATATCCGTAAAGCACATTGGAGACGTAGTACGAGCTGTGAGTACACATATATACCGACACACTTTCAAGCCAAGCTTCACTGAATCTAAGTGATAGGTACGGTACTGCTCGTGAGTTGTGAACAATTTTTTAAGCAATTATTTTATTAAGAAAGCATCCAATTTTTAAATTTCTTCTTATTTCATAGCAATAAATAAAAATATATTATTCAGTTTCAAGTTAGTGTTAAAACTTTATCAGAAAGATTATATTAAATTAAATTAGGTTGGGATCAGATTTCAGTTCATTTTAAACATATTTAAATAAACAGAAACAATATCACTTAAAATTATTGTTTAAAAATTGTTGACCCTAAAAATAATTCATTATTTTAACGCAACCTAGACATAACTAACCATTTTGGCAAAATTTCATTATTAAATGGATTAAATATTAAATTTACAAAAGTTGTCCTTATTTCTTAAAATAAGGTTGTAGTCAAATATCCAAAATTAACGTTACTAGAACTGTATATATAATTAAAATTTTCTTAATTCTGTAATAGCATACTAATATTTTTTTGTAACTTCTGTAAAAGTTACTAATATATAGTAATAAATATTGATTTATTTCATATAGTTGCTTAAAAATGTTTGCAGGCAATTGTTTGAGCAACTGTTAGGTTAAACTCATCACTACTTCATTTAAGATTGCTATGTAGTAGTAATGGCGTAGTGGTGTTGTGTTTGTAGTAAGGCGAGCGTACTCACGTCGAACGTTAGTGAAGTGGATAGTAGAGTTTCCTGTATTAATGTCACTCTTAAATTCAATACATAGTACGGTCTGTAAGAATAAATTCTGTGTTCGTTCATAATGAAAGATGATGATAGATTTCCCTTTACTTAAAAAAAAAAAAAAAAGAAGAAGTGTTGCACTAATCGTTGCGATGATATCTTTCGTTATCTGTAATTTGAATCGTGTTAATAAAAGAATTCACTGAGCAAGATGTGAATCGGAGCGGGACGTATTATCCTGAAGTAGACTATACGTTGTAAATATTATTTAAGGTAGATGCTTCACTATCCAAGGAATTTAATTATGAATTTCATACATTTTTTTCCATGAAATAAATGTAAAACATAAAATTGATTCGTCAAATAATGCACATCTTTAATGGATATTTTAATGAGCAGTTCTCGTACAGAAATTTAGGAAATGAACAAATTTCAAGCGAGTGTTCTGTCCTTATACGTGGAAACGAATAATATATTCAAGTATTTGTATAAATGAATTAACTTTTAGAAGTTAAAGTAATTTTACAATAAGAAGATACTGATGCTGAAAATCATTTAATCCCTATTTCTTCTGTTGCAGATAAAGAATTTCATCTCCAAATTTGAAGTGTCCCATGGCAATTCTTCATCCAAAGAACAATGAAAACTCATTTATTACATTTATTAATAAGAGAAATTGTATTACTTTGTTAGATTATATTGCATTATTATACAAATAACAATATATTATCTTAATATCATTCTGTACAGCTTGAATTACGTTTAACAAGTCGAAAAATACAAGGAAATCAGTGTTTTTTAAATTTAAAAACTGTTAGAAAATTTTCTTTCCTAGTGAGAAAACATCCTCGCCCAAAAATGACGTTAAATTCCATGAATAAGTGTACGAGGAAATAATAAAATAGCAGTAAAATTTTCATTCCGAAAAATGACGTCATATTCCAAAGTTGCCGAACTCGTGCCACCTCTTATGATGTTATGTTCTCCTGATACAAAACCGAGATGCTGGGAAAATTTTTTTCGAATTGCTTTGATTTTCGACTTGTAATATTTTGACTTCGTCTCTACAACTTTTGTTTAAATTTTTGGTTTATAGAACTTATTATTTATATGGTGATGGTTTTGATAAATAAAAACGTTTGTTTAAATATATAAATTGTTATTCGTTATTTCTAAATAGTGTAAAATTCAATTTAATGCAGATAGTAATCGTTTATAATGATTGTTTATAATAATTTATTTGCATTATAATCTAATATGTAATATAATATAATAACATAACAATGAACATATATTATTATTTAAATAATGTAGCATTTATTGTTGATTGTAGATTATTGAAGATGTAAAATTGAAGTTCCTGTAACATAGAGAAACAAATATTAATTTTAATAGAGAAAACTAAAAATATCATTTATATAAAATTAAATTAATATTGAAAGGTATTAATTTATAGTTAATAAATGTACTTCAAAGTATTTAAAAAATGTATGTTATTGTTTCACATCTATTTCATTTTGTTTATTATAATTTGACTAAAATATATTTTGTTTATTAATAATTATAATATTAATATATATGAATACGTATTCGTTTGTAAAAGATGAAGTTCAATTTTTTATATCATTTATTACTAGTTTCTAAATGTAGAAAATAAGAAGGAACGCAATTTGCGAAATTTTTACATTTTAAAAGAATACCATTTTTTCAAACTTTGTGGAAACCTATTTGATTTAATTCTGTTGGCGATCTATAGTTAACGTGAGGTTAAAAACTAACCTGCAAGTAATATTTGATAGAAATGGTGAATTACATATTTAAGTAGGATAAAGTTACATAAACTTTAGAAAATGCTGTGTTACAATGGAAAGCTTAGCTTTTTTTGTTTTATCGCCGCTAGTTTAATCGCAATCCTACCAGAAGTATTGTTAAGGTTAGAATTCAATGTTTTTCAAGAATATTTTAACAACATCTGGTTTACGCATTTATTTCAATATGGATTCTTAAATATACTTGTACTTCTTGCGTTTCGCGACTTTGCTTATCAGGTATTATTATTATAACAATTCATTTATGTGAATTATTATGAAGACATCAATTTATTTTATGAATACTTACATTTAACAGGTTGCTGTAAGGGCAGTTCTCCTAGGATATGCGTTTGGTATTGGGATTATTGTGTCCTTTGTTGCACCATCTTCATGGCAAATGTTCGGAGTGTATATCACTATAATGGCAATATTCCATTATACAGAATTCCTAAGCATAGCTTGGATAAATCCTTCTACTCTTTCCATCGACAGTTTCATTCTAAATCACAGCATAGCTTATGGAGTGGCAGCATGTTCTAGCTGGATAGAGTTTGTTATAGAAAGGCATTATTATTCTCCAATGAAAGAATCTTCTTTTATATCATATTGTGGACTTGTACTATGCATTTGCGGGGAAGTTTTGAGGAAATTGGCAATGTTTACTGCCAAGCATAATTTTAATCATATTGTGCAGAGTGAAAAGATGGATAGTCACGAATTGATTACGTATGGAGTTTACAGAATTTGCAGGCATCCTAGTTATGTGGGCTGGTTTTATTGGTCTATAGGAACGCAGGTAATAATCTTTCATATTAAATATATATAATATTTTACTGAAGTGTAGACAAGTTTTATATTTGTCTTTGTAGCTAATACTCCAGAATCCAGTTTGTTTCCTTGCATACACTGGAGTATCTTGGAAGTTCTTCCACGACCGCATTTTAATCGAAGAGATTACTCTGCTTAATTTCTTTGGGCAGGATTACGTAGAATACCAGAAGAAAGTTAATACAGGATTACCATATATATCTGGTTACAAGCTGAATTTATAGCAGCCAGTATGTGTCTAAAACACTCTAATTGTATCTATTCCTCAGGTTTAATCTTAATATTATTTGTACTGACTATGTTTTTATTGTATTTCAAGCAACAATACAATAATTAAGGCAGGTTTTTTTAACAAAATTATATTTATTGTCTCATTTCATTTTGAAGAATTATTCATATAACAATAGACTACACTTTCATTATATGGTTACTTTCAGTTGGTAGATTATACACTTCCTTTTTATATTTATGCTTATTACATATGTGTGTGTGTATATATATATACGAAATGTAAAATAATAAATATAATGCTGTAGCTAACATTTGCATTGACATTCAGAAAGCATTCGTTCGATGTTGGATAATAAGAAAGTTTTAGAGATTTTAGCAATGTACTTACAATATCGTTAAGACTGTACATAATCATTTACAATATTTTAGTATCGATAAAGCTTTTTGATATAATGATGTTAATTATCGATCTTGCCTTGATGATTCATGGCCTATATATTTTTTATTATTGTGAAACCAAAGAATGAATTTAGATTATGAGAATTTTATTGAGAGAATATGTAGTATTATTTATAGATAAAAAAAAGAAAAATGAAAGAGAATTGAATTATCGTTGTGCATTAGACTTGAGTTACACAAGATTTATATTATCGTATTTTGTTTGTCATACAAATCTAGAAAATGCCCATGATTGTTACTGCTTTCCACGTGACAGAATATGCATTTGTTAATTGAGAATTTAATAGACAAATGCACTAACAAAAGGAAATAAGTGACAATATATCGTTGTAATAATCCATGAATAAACAAATAACAATAATCTGTAAATTTATCCTTTGTCGAATCTTTCATTTAATCCTTACCTATTCGTTTTTTTATGCAATATTTCCTCTGAGAAATAGCGGTTATACAGAATGTAAGAAAACGCTAAGGTTTGAGAGACTAATTATAATTATTTACACACGTCCGTCGCATTTTCATTGAATACAAATCTCCTTAGAACTAACAACATATTTTACTAGCACCGTATTTTAACTATGCAAATACTTGTAAGTAACTTTCCTTTGTTAATATCACATAATGAAATTTAAAGTGTTTCAATAGAAAGAAAGGAAAACAAATTTGTATAGAAGTCATAGAACAATCAATAATAGGACCTATCATTGGTCCAGATAAATGTTGGAATAAAAATTTTACTTCGTAATACAAATTATTTCTTATGATTTTCTATATGTCGAAGATAAACATTCTCAATACAATGAGAATTTATTGTAACGTTACAACTAGAATGATGAACTAATGGAGCCATTTTTAGTGTTTGCTTAGCTAAAGATTAGAGGAAGTCTATGGGAAGTTAACAACTCAGACAATGGCAGTGAAAACTTATGCGTGACGTAATATAATATTATTGTATCCATTCGCAGTCGCCTCAACGTTCATTCTTTGAACGTGACAGTCAATTGAAAAAAAAGCATCGTCAGATAAAAAAATAAAAATAAAAAAGGGAATAGGATTGGCTAATATGAGGAAAGAATCTATTGTACTTTATAAAAACAAAGAACTGTATAAAATGTAGTTAATTCGGTTATAAAATGTTGTCAGAAACATATTCTGTACACGTACAGATATAAAACTGCTTATACATATATCATTTGCCGCGGTAGGCTTTACAAACTGAATAATATAATTGTCCCTTCACTTAAATAAACCACTTCCATATCTTTCCAAGGTCGCCTCTTGTTGGAAGTCTATCGTCCAAATAACTATAAAACAAAAAGAAATAAAGAGAAAAAAGGGTTATTAAAACATTAATAATCCTTACTTGTTAAAATGTTAATAATTTACCTTGTCCCCAATGTTAACGAAGCGTTAAACAATTTACAAATTGGATTAATTCCATAAGTTACCAGAGAATACGTGTTTCTTCATTATTAAATCATTGTTGAAAAGATACGTATTCACTTAAACAAGACCTAATCCAAATAAACAACACTTAACTCAATATACATTTGATCGCGTTTATAGTGTCTATGCATAATACTGTGAAAAGCACGCTCTGCTCTCGAATATCCATGGTGAAAGCGAGCAGATTTTGAAGTAGGATTAGCAATGAGTAATTTTTGATACTGTACGCAGCTAAATTTGCCGCTGGTTTAGGGTGGATTATATTGACAGGAGGTGGAGGAACAAACGCGTCGAAGATGTCCGTATCCGCGTTGGTAAATACTAAGGAAGAGGGTATCCATCTTGCTCTAAGCAGCATGAAAGATTAACAGACCATTTTATACAGTTTCCATGTTGTTTTCTTAACAGAATATTATTTTTTCATTTACCTAGTGCATGGTGAAACGTTCTTTCCCCTTATAGATTTTTCTCCAATGTCTATGGCCCCAGAATCTTGCACCTCCATGGTGTAAATGCAACCAGAAAATCCTTCTTGATATTTTCCATAAGTCATAGCATAGTCTGGTACTCCACCTAAGTACACGCTGCCTCTAGCATTCAAACCTTGCTGTGTTCCATAGCTAGCACTGCTTTCCATATGTTCTCCATTTAATTCTATGCTTCCATCACTTCCCTGGCGCTTTAAGATTATTCTGTGTCGTTCTCCATCATCTACCTTCTGTGCAGTGACACGAATCACTACTGGTCCTGTACCCAAGTTGTACTGATACTCTACATAACTGAAAATAGTAGATTAAATAAAATATTTATTCTAAAAACTGGAATAAAATACTTATTGCTCGCAAATGAATTCATAAATTATTGTGTTTAATTAAAAAAAACGTTGTTAATTACCCATCAACCACAGCAAGAGCCATGTAGTGATCAAGATTAAGATCATTTGGCGTCTGCCCATGCCACATGATCAGTCCTTTGGTCTTGTTCGTTGAAATTTCAAAACCTAACACTTCACGTTCTTCTTCATGGGTCATTACAGACTTATCTAACTCTAACCAACCATCTCCTCTGAATGCAACATCATAAGTTACCTCTGCCACTGAAAATCAAAGAGAAATTGATAAGATTGTAAAATAAATATTTGTATTTAATACTAAAATTGATTCTCTGAAATACTTACACTTTTCACAATTCTGTCCATTGTAGCCTAACCGACAATCGCATTTGTGGGACCCATGGAGGTCTGTACAGGTGCCTCCATTTCTACAGGGAAGCAACAATTCGCATTGCTTCAAAATGTTTTCACAGTTTCTTCCCACGTAGCCGTATTCACAGGTGCATGAATAGTCGTACGAATCAGTATTCTGACACATTCCATGAATGCAAGGATTGGAGGCACACGGATCATAGGGAGTCGTAGTGGATGATGGAGTAGTGATTACAGTAGTCAACTTGGTTTGATTAGGATGTAGAATATTGCAGTCATCTATGTTTACTGAATCCAAGGCTGACTTTAGTATGTCTACATTCATCGAAGACACTCCAAGCTGAGAATATAATAGAATATTATTTGTTTTATTTGGATAATTCTATCAAGAATCTTCTGAAAAAGTTTATGGTGAGCTTACATCACTGATGCAACCACGAAAAGTTCTATCTACGCCGGCATTTCTGTTCACTATAATTCTTCTGCGATCAACACCTCCAATATAGAGTAGTGTATTAAGCGTCATAGTGCGAGCAGTCCCGGGAGACTTGCCTCCTATTGTAGGTTCTCCATTTATAGTCAAATTCCCCTCCTTGAAGTCCCTGTTGATGGAGACATGCGTCCATACACCAGGTTGAAGAACATGGTTTGATCTAATGATCGCCAGGCCAGAACCAATGTCGTATCGAAACTCGACACGTTCATCCTTGACTATCAACGCAACGAAGTCTCCAAGTCCCTCTTCACTTTGAGCACAATACATCAGTATGCCATCTTGATTGTCCAGAGGATTGAAGTTCATTGCTACTTTCAATCTGTAATAACATTGGAAATATTAAAGTCACTGTCTTGATTTAATATTAGATGTAGAAATTAGTTCCTGTTAGTGGGAGAAAATATTAGAATTAATGAGAGAAAGTACATTGGAGGGACACACAATTTTGCTTTTGGAACGTGACTTACCTCTTTGATGTTCATAAACTACTACGAAGGCAGGTAATCAGCAAAATGACAAAAATCCTGTTAAATCAATTTTTATTTGCATCTCAAGACATATATTTATACTTATAGCATCACTCGAAGCCCGTCGAAATACATATAAATGGTCATTCTGGCCCTAGAAACACACCACTTATGGCACATACATCAAACAGGTTCTTACAAAATAAGTACAAACATCTTAAGATGTGCCTGATATTAAGTGTGTGTGTGAATGTGTTGAGTGTGTGCTTAGTACACAAATCGCGTATAATGCCACAACACAATAATGCCAATAATAAGCTCTTGATACTACTGTAAAGCGCCTTTCTTGTTTGGTAGTGATCTTATTAATGGTTTACTTTAAACAATAATTAAAATAACTAACACAATGCGTTAAAATGTATTATTCAAGAAGCTGTACAAAAAACCCTTTATGGTCCAAGATCCAACGAATCGAATGGCATCTTAATAAAAAGAGAGCTCTATCGACAAGAATTGTTTCTGAAATAATGTTGCTATGAAAATAATTACTTGGACCTGTAAAAGGTTGTTATATGAAAAGTATAACATAAGTATATTAATTGATACTCTAATATTACAGCACCATGAGGTTCATTCCAAGGAACTACTCACTATACAGGCTTCAACATAATCATCTATGACACGTATGAGGCAGACACAAAAAAAATCTAATTGTAAATAAAATTCTCATAAAAAAAATATATATAATACACATATAATATATAATATGCTGACTAACTATAAATAGCAGTTACAGAAGAATCGATTCGTTCTCTACAAACATTTAATAGTTATAAATGACTTTTCCTTCGTTTCTTTTTCTTTTTTTATTATTATGTGCATTGAAAGGGTTTGGTTGTGAAAAAAAAGACTAATGTTTCGTGTGGTGCAGCTTATTGTGGTGATGTGGCCTTGATCGTGGATTTCTAACTTGTGCGTTGCGTGCTCGTAATCGATCGTATCTTTTGGTTGGGTTCATTCTCGGCCTGAAAATCATTGTTCCAATTAAGATCAGGGATTTCTTTTTATTGGGGGCAAGTTAAAGTGCGCCTGAGGATCCTTTAGAGAGTATTTGTATCCATTGATTAACATTTAAACATACATATAATAAATTGTTTAACATGAAACTCTAAAGTGAAAACTTTCTAATTGTTTACTGACAAATATAAAAAATAAGGGATATATGCAACAGGAAAATTGGGCTAACTTTTCTAATCATGCATCATGCACTGTCCACATACTTACCGCCTAAGAGCTTTAGGTGTATCGTGTGCTATATAGGATTTATCGTCATGGAAGGCTGGTTCATAGATCTTCATCGTATTCTCACAACGAGCACCGGTTGTTCCGTAAGGACAATAGCATTCGAAGCCCGTTTCTTTGTTTATGCAATCGCCTTCACCACATGCACCTATAATTACAGATAATTACAGTTGTACAGATATAAAAACAAAAGACAAAAATGAAAAAATAAAAAGTAGTTAAAACATATTTTTACCTGGATAACAAGGCTGGCCAACATAGTCACAGTGCTTGCCACTGTAGTCAGCACGACACAGACAAATGTATCCATTTTTTGTAGCAGCTTCTTGACATACACCACCATTGTTACAAGGATTTTCAGCACAAGTTTCGCAGTTAGTGATTCCAAAGCTATCTGTCTGATCACCAATCAGGTCAATTTCCTTTTCTCCAATTACCAATCTACTGATACAGCCAACGAAACCACTGTTGATCTCTGCATACTTGGTAATTATGGTACTACTGGGGACTCCACCCACAAACAATAATGATTTCATATCCAATCCTTGTTTCCTGCCATCTGCAATACCTTTGTAAGGGCCTTCACCATCGACTAACATGGTTCCCTCCTTTCTGTGACGCTGGAGTTTTATAGTATGCCACTCTCCAAGTGTTACAGGCTTTTCTGCCCGAATCATAGTTGGTCCAGAACCAAGATCAAAGCTAACATAGGAAAATTCTTATTATAAATGCAATTAAAGAAACAGAACCCACACAAAAATTTGTTTCGCGTTTAAAATATTACAACTAGATATGTTATGTGTCTTTGCATATCATGCGCATTCTATACATTATTGCATTTTAATTGCATATTAGTGATATGTTCAAGTTATTTTTAAGTTAGTTATTGATAATTACCTAAATTGTGGGTAGCCTCTAACCAGTGACAACATAATAAAGTCTCCATTTCCACGGTTGGATTCATCATTGTACAAGATTATACCATCATAGCTCTGTGGCTTGAATGAGATCTCTATGTTAAATTTCAGATAGGAGTCAGCTAGTGGAGGTAAAGCGATGAAACTTTGAGGTGCCTGACTGAAGTACGGAACTACTCCAGTTACGACAAGCATAGTCGGTATTTCTATATTTTCATGGTCGTTGTTCACAGTGCAGATGTACGTGCCTGCATCCTCTGCCTTGACGTTGGTTAGCTTTAATTTGCTCTAAGAGGGAAAAAGATAATACATGAAGTCAGAATGTCTTCTGCTATCGTTTTTAATTATGATTTTTACATTATGATTATCGTACCTCAAACACTTGCGCGTCAGGTTGTAAAATACCTCCTAGTTTGCTCCAGGAGAACGTCAGTGGTGGATCGATGCTAGGACGACAATCCATTTCTAGACTGGAGCCATAAGGAGCAAGCTTGGTTTCAATCGCTGGAGCATCGTTGTTTCCACCTAATAAAAGAATCCTCAATTGAAGATGTATATTTTTGGAGCTTTGAACTAATTGTATACTTACATTGAAGCATAATTTTGTAAGCATAAGTATGAAATAAAGACTTTATTAGTTTACTATATTACTTGAATGATCAATAAATAAAGTATAAAGATTAGGATACTGGGAAATAAATAGAATAATAGAATAATCAAGTATGAAATTTTACCATGGACAACAAGATTGAAGTCCTGCTCAAAGGTACCATCAGGAGTGTCTGCAGTGCATCTGTACAGTCCACTGTCACTGACAGTTACGTTAGACAATCTTAGAGTGTTTCCATGCACTTGAGCATTTTGTGGCAGATTAGAATGGTTAGGTCTGGACCAGTAGTAACGTGGATTATGAGTTCCAGAGCATGCACAACGTATGTCAATGTTATCCCCAATGTTCACTGGATCCTGAGAGACTTCCACACTGACAGCAGGTATTGTAGTAGCTAAAATATAAACAATAGAGTTAGCAGAATGCATTAAAAGTTATTTTTAAAACGTATGAACGTGAACCCCTTTCCATTACTGCTTCCTATGACATTGAGTTTAGGATAAATCTAAAATGACAATGGATATCATTTGGATCAGGAGCAGGCTATTCTACAGAATAACGAACACATGTGGAAGATATTTAATAACCTTGCTAAGATGTTAATATCCTTTTCTATGATCATTGTGCAAAGTTTCTAATTCTTTCAACCTTTAGTACCATGAACACAACGATACAAAGTTTAAGGTAGTGACAGGATGAAGAAGATCTACTAACAATTTCGCAGTCAAACTGTGTTCCTGATTTTTTTCTATTAGGGTAGAGATAGTTTGAGAGGAACAATAAGAAAATGTTAATCTTGTTCAACAAAAGAAGGAGAAAAGCATTAACTGTCTAATAGACATCACAAATCGGGAACACATAATTTGTTGAAACAAAACAAACCGCCTAGTTGTTGAAGATAGTGGGGAATCCACCGTTTGTTGTTGAAGTAGTGACGGTTATCAGGATAGAAGATAGCATTCACATTGCAATAGTAATCCAACAGAAAACATCCTTGAACGCTGCAGACGCAACTGCTTTCCCTGCACTGCATTGGGTTCACACGCGTGCAATCCGTACGCAAATTAAGTACTAATAAACAATACCGCGACAACCATAAATAAAAACTGTGTCCACCGAATCTGTATTATGACTTGCTGATGATTAATTTTGCTCAAATTGAACTGAACTGAACTCAATCCAAAATGATTCATGCTCAGGAACAATTTAGTACAATCAGGTACAATACATACCCTTCTAGTCATAGTTTTTTGATCGTACGTTGTCTAATTTTATTACTTGATTTGTATTGAGAAAGATGAAAAGTATGAAAGTGAAGGAAGAACACCATGCATGATGTGGTAAAAACCATGGGTTTCAACTTACGTGAGACATTTAAATTAACATAATCACTGGAAACCCCATGAGAGGTTTGGGTCTGGCAGATGTACCTTCCACTGTCTTCTAGTCTTACTCTGGGTAGGTCCAAATAATCGTCTTTGATTCTAGCATTAGGTGGCAATGGCAGTCCTTCTCTGGACCAGTGTATTGTAGCTCTATCGCTGACCATGCATCGTAAACGCACAGGCTGTCCCACATATGTGACCATGTCTCTTTCAAGATGTCTAACTTCTGTGTTCTCGTAAGGATTTTCTGAAATATATGGATTATAACAGGATTACATTTCATTTTATACTTATATATTAGAGCTCCATTTATCTGAACTCAGTGGAAGTGTTTATTAGTGCTTGATTACAAGGCTGCGTTTGCCAGAATGTGCATCAAACTGGGATCTCACTCCTGTGACCAAATTTTATGACTTAACTTTAAAACTTATAACTGTATTATGTTATATAAAAGTACAAATGTGGTCCTGTTTGATTACATGAACTTCTCTTATATGCTCACTGGCTACGTCATTTGTCCCAAAAATGGGATCTGATGAATGGAGTTTTATTATAGAACTATTAAGATCAGAGTCTATGGTATTACGTACGATTCACTAGAACTTCAGCAACAGCTTCAGCGGTTCCTGCTTCGTTGGTAGCTTTACAAACATATTTTCCCGCGTCAGAATAAGTGATTCCATGGAACTGAAGAAGTCCACGATGATGTGTCACCGAATGAGGTAAGCTACGCCCTATGGCATCCCATTCTATGTTCATTGGTTCATCACCAGTGGTACGACATTCGATTGATGGATTTTCTCCGGATCGGACTGTTTGTCTTGGTGGGATTAACACAATCCTTGGTGGAGCTGCAACAATATATAAACAAATAATTTTCAATTCTGTGATTATTCAACTCGCACATAAGACATTGGAAACGAAAGTGGACTAAACTTAATCAATCATACAAAAGTAGGAGAATTCATTAAATTAAATTAAAAAAATTAAACTAAATTAAATCGAGATATTATGTCACATGAAATAATAAGATCAATTGTTGCATTAAGTACTTTATAATCATGTCTATGGTAAACAAAGAATTATTCAATTTGCTGAATACTGAACTTAGTCCACTTCTGTTCTCATATTATGTAAGCAAGACAAAGCTCGATCGAAGATCTTACATAATACTTCAAGGACAGATGTGGCTCTGAAGAGAACATTTCCAGTTAGGTCTCTCCCAGTGCAAACGTACTCTCCTGCAGCGCTTTTATCCACGACAGGGATGATTAGTACACCATTGTCAACGGAATTACCAGCTGGCAGAGGTCTATCGTCCGCCCTTCTCCAATCCAGATAAATTCTGTGTCCATCGGAATCCTGCACATGGCAACGCATTTCCACCTTGCCGCCATCGGGGATCCTGAGGTAGTCCGTTCGTATAGCATTATCATTTCCGTCCTACAACGAATATTTCAATGTTTTATTAATACTCACCATATTCTTAAGCTATGGTTACAGTAGATACGTGTTCTGACGAATGAACGATTTCAAGTGGTAAGTGTTTAAATATTTTTGTGAGCTATTGTAAAAATACCATAACAAGGAAAACGTACAATTACAAAACAATTATAGGAACACGTACATTTATATCCTCTACTCTGATATAGACTCGTTCCTCAGTAGTTCCTACTCTGCTACTTGCATGGCAGATGTATGAACCTTCGTCACTCGAAGAAGCGGAGTGTATTTCATAAACGGCCTGATGAGGGGCTGCCAATTCATTGGTTGTACTATTGTAGAAAAATCCAGCGGTTACCTCTGGTTTTTACTTTTTAGTATTATTATTAGACTGCGAGTATTTATGCAAATTCATATTTTCATGAACGCAACTAAAGGAGTATGCTGTAGTTTCATTTATAAAATATTATATTTAGTACTGTTCTTTGTACTTTTACTTCATGTTTATCTCATATAGTATGTCAGAAAAGTAATGAGATTAATGTCGTTTCTCGGGAACTGATAATTTTATGGTGTTGTATAGTTTCTCAAGAATATTTTAGAAGTAACAAAGTTCATTTGTACTTGACGTACTTGCAGATATATATTTTCAGAGTATCAGTCCGATTACTGACACACTTTGTAACGGAATACATAATACGCATAATGTTTTTTAGAATTCTTGGTAGATAAAATTATTTTCTACCTTTTTAATTATGTTCTGATATAAAGTTGCATAAAAATCAGCAGTCTAATTATATGATTTTCTTTTTAAAAAGTAACTTACAGTGATACTACGTTCGGATGTCTGCTCCAAGTAACTGAAGGTTCCGGAAATCCATTTGCGCTGCATAATAGTCGTACTCTATCCCCAGGTCTCACGTGCAGCATTCCAGATTGGGGCGATATACTGATGACAGGCATGGATTGAACTTCTATGTATACCATGGCTGAATTCGTTCCAGCGGGATTGATAGCGGTACAGACGTACGACCCACCATCGCTGGCTGTGATATTGGTTAGTCTCAGAACGCCACCAGGAAGTTGTTTAACATTATGAGGGAACGGTCGACCAGATTCGTGAGACCAATGTAACTCTGGCATGGGGATTCCAGTTGCTCGACATTGGAGATCCGTGGACCCATCCAGAGTAACTGGAGGGACATTCTTGGGATAGATCTCTACCAATGGAGGTTCCCTGCCTGTTTAAACAAGCCCAAATAGTGTAATAAAAGTTGTTTCTAAACGATTCTTAAGCTTGTGTGTGAATAGATTATACAATTAGTAAATTCTAATTTTAATTCTAATTTATTCATCTACGAGTCAAAGATCATTATACAAAGATATATATATACAAAAATTTACTAAAGCAATAGTAAATAGCAGTAGGGAACAAAAAACTTAATATTTACTCACGTTCGACCTCGATCATGGCGCTAGCTTCGTGAGTTCCACTTGGTCCAGTGACTCGACACACGTATATACCTCTGTCAGCAATTTGGATGTCGACAATTCTCAAAGTGTCTCCTACTTGTCGTACATTAGAGCTTAGCGGTTGAAGATACTTGCTCCACGTCATATGTTCACCGGGTTCTCTGCTTGTTAGACATCTTATTTCAGCTATGTTGCCTTGAGGAACGGTCTGTTTCTCAGGTGTCACCTTAACAAATGGCGCTGGTGTTCTAGGTGTTACTGTTATGTTGATGGTGCTGTTAGTCATTCCTATGTAGCTGGTCGACGTACAGACGTAGATACCGGAGTCATAAGGGGTAGGATTTACAATTGTTAAGACACCATCACGTTGGCTGGCAGTGTGAGGTAGTGGGTTTCTTTCTCTAGACCAGGTGAGATTCGTTATTAAAGATGTCACGCACGTTATCACGATCGTTTCTCCAGGTTGGCCGAACCATTGTGACGGGGTGATGGTTGGTGGTGTTATGGGTTGAGTGGAGTGGAATGGTTTTCCTATAGACAGAATGATCATCCCGTAAGGACTATTTTCTTTATAACACAATATTAAAACTGTCAATGAAAATGTATTTGTTAACTTTTGTTAATTTACTAACTTTAATATAATTCCACAATTAAAGATTGTTAGATACAAAAACACAAATCTCTTGAAAACAGCTTACAAGGTAACGAAGATTTGTAAAAACCAAAGGTACAATTATTAAAGAAAGCAATGCTTAAATATCTTCAATATTTGAATATTATGACAAGCAATATTTTCAAAACTATTTGTGACTTTTTCTTCTGTAGTTTCCATATTCGACAATTTATTAATAATAAACTGGCCTGATTTTGGCTTCAATTTATAAGAAGAATATTCTTATTATATCAAAGCAATGATGGAATGACAGTCAACGGTACCTTCAACATGAAGAATGACAGTTCTCTCGTCCACGCCAACGTTATTCCTCGCCACGCATTTATATTCGGCGGCATCGTACCTCGAAGCAGACCTCAGAAGCAAAATTCCATTGTTGACCACTACACCCGGGCTCATGGGACCATAGACACGAATCCATTCGACTCGTGGCGGGGGATTCCCAGTTGCCTCGCACCGGAATTCCGCTGGTTCTCCTTCCATTACTTGTAAAGATGATGGCTCGACGATAACCCTTGGTGGAACTAGATTTGAGTGTTTAAATAGGAAAATAAAATTATCCGAATGAAATCAAGATAATTAATGTATTGTGTTAATGTCGTTCTGATTAATTGACTGTTGCCTTATCTGGCATCTTCTCACTTTTCAAAATGTGGAATATTGGAAGTTTTATCATTATTTTATTTATTATGTATCATCTGCCAAATTAGACCTAAATATAGACGCAGATAGGACATTTTATTGTAGCATTGTATGTTGCTGTGACACGTTGTAACATTGTATGTGCAGCTAAGTTATTGCTACTGGTATTTAAGCTAAGACTCGTGTACCTGGAATGTCCAGCAAACTTCGTGGGAAAGCTGCGTCCGGGTGAATTATACGATACTCAATAATATTAATAAAATGTGTACGAAGATGAATATTCCTTAGTGGTCAAATTTTCTTTATGTTACCTCCAACAGTGAGAGTGACGTTCTTGTAACCGATATGCACTCCATCGCTGATTTGACAAATGTAAATACCGCTATCAGACACTTTCAAGTCTCGAATGATCAATAAACCACGTTTGTCGTCTATACTTCTTCCTATTGGTAGTTCGTCACCTTCTTTTTCCCATCTGATGTGCAAAGATCCCTGTATTTCAAGAAATATTTAATACATCCACCGTACACACATATCTTTCCAAATGATTTATTCATTTTTCTTACATTGTCTGTTCTTTCAAAGCAATGGTACCTAACAGTGCCTCCAGCTTCAACGATCTGGAACTCGGGTTCTCTGATATAAACCACAATCTTTGGTGGATTTATGGGTGGACGACTTGTCGTGGTGGTCGATATTGTGCCTTCTGTAAGAAATACCATAAAAGTTAAAGGAAGCAAGTCTTTGGAATCCTACGATCATATAACATAGAAACATATAAATGGAAATAATGAAGGACTTAATTGTCCAAATCCGACATTTTACACTCAGTTTGATACAAGAAGCCCATCAACCAAGGTGTGACCAACAATCAAAGTGGTCAAAAAGTTAGAAGATCTATGAAGTAGTCAGTAGTGAACATATGTGATTCGTAAGTGTGACTAAGGGAAACAATCATATCCAATAATGAACTAAACTAAAACACGAATGAAGATGAAACCATGATGTTCCACCCTTCCAGGGACAAACACGAATATTCCTTTAATTTGGCTCATCAAACCTGGCGTGACCGTCGTTATAACTTTGATCAGTTCCGTTCCATGATCGTCCACGATGCAGCATATTACATTGAAAGGATTCTGCTGGACATAAACGTACCAGCTCCTCCACGATCCATTAGTAGTTCTTTCAATGGGCCCTGGTGGTATGCTGGACGAGGTTAGTGGCCAGCCGTCGCACGGAGTCATTGAGAAAAAGATATAAAATGGGTGTGGGGACTTGTAACTGCACGTGAACAGAACCCACGAATTTGCCTTTAACACGCTCGTCACTGGCGTTAGACTTACCATCAGCCCATCTAACCGATCCAAAATATTTCATTTAATATCTCCCTCATCCTAAATTGCTTTAGAGAATTTTCTTGAACCCTGACAAGCTTCCAATAAATCTGACAATAAGTACCTTGAAGTTTTTTCATACGTACCAGTGTATTGACAATACTGGCCCACGAATCCTGGCTTGCAGTGACACTTCACGTGGCCGGTGTGCGTCATCTCGCAGCTCTCCTCGTTGTTGTTGCAAGGACACAGGATGCAGGAGCCCAGGTAGCTGACGGATCGGTCGCTAGTGTCTCTGTAGTAACCTGTTGTGCAAGACTCGCAGGATGTTCCAACGTATCCGGTCGGGCAGCGACAAACTTCCACTTGGACAGCTCTTCTGTTGCCAGTTGGATGCTCCACGGCTGTGTCCAGGCTTATATCGCTAATGTAGGTGGCTCTCATTCCTTCGCTGTGGGTTGCACGAACCAAAATCGCCTCCAAGTTAGAGAGCACAGTCATCAGATCGGTCCTGGAGCTGACTCGAGGCCCTTCGGTGGTCAAACGCTTCCACTCTGATTCCCTGAATGGCACCGAGTAAGTCAATGGAACGTCAGGCTGGATGTCAATAGGATTCGTCCAGAACAACGTGATTCCATTTCCAATTAGGATAATATCTTGATCCTTGTAACTCTGAGCCCCAGGAATGGCAGTGATATGTTGAGTCAAAGTCAGACTTCCTCCGTAGCTTTTAACCTTGTTGCCAGTGAAAATGGGCGGCAGGGACCACAACAAGCTGCGCCGTCTGCTATCCGGATAACGATACCCTATTTCGTTCGTAGCTAAGTTCAATTCGAAATCACGGTGGTCGATGATTTCCTGTCTCGTCGAATCAGTTAGAGTAAATCCGTGTTGATTGTCGTATACCCACATGGGAATCTGCTGAATGTATAAGGAACTCTCGTGACATTGATCGGTCAGTCCACTGCAGTAACACTCGTTACACCCATCCGGATTTTCTGCGGACAATCCAAACGTAGATGGACGACATCTGTTACACTGACGTCCCTCGACGTTTCGTTTACAATCGCATCTGTCACCAATGTACAAGCTGCTGCGCGAACCCATTTCGTTGCAATCAGTATGGTTTACTTCGCGACCCGTGCAATCGTAAGGAGTTCCTCGAGTCGCGTCACCCGTGTATCCTGGTTCACAGAACTCGCACAAGTCGCCAGTGGTGTGGTGAGCACAGTTCTCGCATACTCCCGTATCAGGATTACATTGGTTGGAGTGACCATTGCAGTAGCAAGGCTCGCACGTACCCAGATAGAGACCTTCGCCACCTCTAGTGTATCCAACATCGCAGTCCTCGCAAGATAGTCCCTTGTAACCCACTGGACAAGAACATTCCTCCACCTCTACGGCTCTTGCTCGACCTGTGTTGTACTTTTCAGCTGTATCCAGGGATACCAACGACAAAGCAGCCTCGTCGGTGTGGGTGGTATATGTGGCTTTGATCCTAATCGCGCGAATGTCAGCCAGGGCCATTAGCAAGTGTTCTCTGTCAGCCTGTGTTCCATCGTTGCGTTGCCAATACTGTTCTAACAGGGGTACGACGAAAGTCTGGGGAGTATTTGGCTCAGGAGACTCTTTGGAAAAGTACAACAAATTGATATCGTTGGCGCTGATCAACTCGACGTCAGCAGCGTTGTTTTTCGAGCTCTGACCACCTGGAGACGGAACATAGCGAACAGTATACTTGAGGTTGCCGCCATAGGAGGTAACTTGATCGCCAAGGAAAATGCTAGGCAACTGCCAGTAGTAAACGTCGTTGTTCCCACGGTTAGGGAATTCGTTGTAAATGATTTCGCGGCTGACTGTGTCCAAACGAATACCGTCTGTGATTGGTAGACTATCTGGTGTTCTAGACTCGATGAGAGAGAAGTCCCTAACAGAATTGGTAAACGAAACTCGAATCTGTAAAACAGTACCGCCTCGTGACAATCCTGTAGGTTTTTCATTAACTGCAACGTAAAATATACTCACGTCGTTTCTGTACCAGTTGGAGGAGACGCATTTGTCGGTAATGCCCATGCAAAAGCAACTGATGCAGCCAAATTGATTTTTCGATGCCAAATTGAACGTGTTCGCCTTACATTGATTGCAAGTAAGACCCGTCACGTATTGCTGAAAACCATTACGTTAATACCATATGCATCAAAATCTATCCATGAATCGTTTCAGTACTAATTTTCTCCATTTATCCTTCTGTACTTACTTTTGAATAGAACAGGAATATTTCCGAATTAAACGACAGCATAAACAACATTGAGCACGTCATACAAACTTATTCTAACTTAAGTAAGCAAGTAATTTTCTACCCTTTCATAAACGTATACTGGATTTCTAGACCAAGAAATTTAAAGTTTAATACCTTGCATCGACACCTGCCGGTGTTAGGATCCGCGATCGTACTGAGACTACCGTCAGGGTCACAAGAAGATTCAGGAACACACATGTCTCCTGGAATAAGAGGATTTCCTCGGTATCCAACGTTGCACTGTTCACATCTACGACCTATGTATCCTGCTGGACAATCGCAGGTCGGCTGACCATCAGATCCAAGGTGACAAGTGCGTGCAAACCTGTTTCAGAGCAAGTTTAAGCAAATAGTTGTAACATAATTCTTTTGGACTAAGTTAACTAGTGATTGGACTGTGGATGTTTATGCAATTATAAGAAATTAAAAATTATAAAATACGCCAAGTATATTACTTGTAAAATATTGGAAGTATTCAGAAATATCTAAAGCGAAGTGCTCATAAAATGTCCAAACTACCCTGACATATTCCAAAATATCCAAAGTATAGTTACTCATTAAAATATTTAGCGAACGAATATTCGTAGTCTACTAATGGCATTGTCTTACTGATTGGATGGATTGGTGAGTGGACAGGGGCACACTTGGCAAGGAATGTTCCTCGCAGGATCTCCATAATATCCCAAAGGACAACCAGGAGGCGCGGCTAAGTAACACTGACCAAGCCAAGGACCAGATTCTCGTCTTTCGTATCCTGGAGCACATTGCTCGCACGACAGGCCACTGTATCCTGTATAAATATTGTGTTTCGTAATCATTCTGAACATAGATTCGGAAAGTCTGACCGGTGTCTCAGTGAATCGAATTAATACTTACCTATAGGGCATTCACATTCCTCTACATAAGAGGCCGATCCGAGTCCAGTATTCCTTACATCAGCTGTGTCCATCACTATGTTAGTGAGCCGGACATCCAAGTACGGAGAATCGTCATATTGTACTCTAACAAATAATTCTTTCGTCAATTTCGATCTGAGAATTTGCTAATAACTAGACTGCGTGATTTTATGCATTTGTGGGAAATTTGAGTGCAGAAATGTACAGAATACATATAACGTGCAATGATATAGAAAATGTCCAAAATATATTCAGCAAAGCAATTGTCTATCAATAGTATTATAATAGTATGAACTTGCATAAATATTCGCAGTATTGATAACTGATACAAACAAATGATCCAAACGCCGGTCCTCAGTCACTGGAGAGACACGACTTAACGTCTGGGTCATCGATTTTGAATAGATCAAACTGGTTCGCATACTTGATCAAGATATTGTCCACGTTCTCCAGTGTCATCATGATATCTTCTCTGGTAGCAGGAACCTCAGCCCATCCTTGTTGCTTATACCATTCGCCATCGAAGAACCTGACAGCCTCTTCGTTATCGTAACCCGTTATTATCTGCTTTCCTTTATGCAAGAGTCGATAATTATTTCCAGTCAGAATAACCGATGGCGCACTGTTTGGTATGCCAGTTCCATTATAGGTTACTCTGTACTTCAGATAGCCACCATAGGATTTTAACTGATTTCCGTGATAGTTCTCAGGCATGACGAAGTAAGCAACTTCCTGTTCCTCTCTTGAATCCAGTGTCAGTTGGTTTGCATCGTACAGCTGCACTCCATCTCGGCCTATACCTCTCACAGCTTGTATCTGTCTGGTGATGTCGTTTAGAATTTGAAGATCTGGTTGAGTTTTCACGCTTACGATACTGTGGCGGTCGAAAGGCGGTGGAATGTGATAAGTGAAGAGGTTGGCGCTGTGACACTGGGTAGCGACTCCGAAACAGAAGCAGGAAATGCACTCGTTTGCGGTTCTAGCTTCAGAATTGAATGTTCCCTTAGGACAGATCTCTGGTCCGGTCTTGTTCACGATCACGATGGCGTCGGGGGTGGCAATTACGAAGCCAGCGCTGTTCAGCGCCTCACAGGAGTAGGCTCCTTGGTCTTCTGGTTGCATGTCGGGGCAGGAGAGAGTTCCAGTTCCGTTTATCGATGTCATGTAGCATTTGGGTGGAACGTGGCCCCAGTTGAGACGCCAATTGATCTCGGGAGTGGGCACGCCAATCGCTGTGCAGGTTATCATTAAAGTTGTTCCTTGAGACACAATGATCATCGGTGGAGGTGGTTTCACTATGTAAACTGGAGCTAAATAACACAAGAAAAGAAAAAAACTATTGCTTAAATCAAATTCTTTACAGATTCAGAATAGCGGTGCCCGCTTAAATTCCAACAGAATTATTTTGCCTGAATTCGAATATTCTACTGTTACCTACTACTCAGTGCCTCGAATTCAGTTTAACTAAAACTCGCTGACAAAGACGATACACATATATAGTGTGAGTAAATGAAATATATTATGTCTCTCTCACATTTGTTCTCATCTCTATTCTTCCTTTTGTTGAGGAGCTCGGAAGTATATGCACCGCAAGTATTAGAATCTGCTCTCCCAACGAATTGAAATTTAAGCGGCTACTGTATCTAGTAAAAGAACAAAGAGACAACACGTACAGCATCCTACTTCGTCACTACCGTCTATGCAGTCCCTCTCCAAGTCACAATGATAGCTTTTGGGTATACACTGATCGTGGCTACCACAGGCAAACTCCGTGAAGCGACAGGGAGTGCCTGGTGCGTTTGGAGCACAGTCCTCTTCGTCGCTGCCGTCGGCGCAGTCCTTGTCACCGTCACAGCGCCACACTTTGCTCACACACTCTGTGTTGTTGCAGCGGAACTGATTTGGCTCGCAACCGTGCGGACCTATTTGATGTAATGAATTTTCTTGTAGAACGAAGAGACCAACCTTGTATGAGTCAGACTATGAATCTTCATATATTTAAACGAGATTCGAAGATGCAAATATCCACAGAATGTGTATAAAATATTCATAAAATAAGTGAACCAAATCTCTATTTAATCAGGTTCTTGCATAAATATTCGCAGTCTGACGTCTATGAATGATGACTTACTGCAACGCATCTCGTCAGAACCATCGGTACAGTCCAGTCTGCCATTGCACACGTATGATTTGGGAATACATTCACCGTTGCTGCAGGTGGCTTCGTCGTATTGGCACGCGTGGGGTTTGTTGGTTGGTGGCGGCTCGACTGTACAGAGAACAAAAGTGATGAATCGAAATTACCCTTGTTGCATTCTCTGGATCATCGAGTTTCCCTCTTTTTCTTAAAAATTGCTTAAATTTGAAGATAGCACGAAAGAATAATTCCTTGTTTCAATTCTGCCAATTTATTTAAACGCAATTCTTTTGGCTTGTTAAAAGAAGAGTAAAATTAGACGACACGAAGATCAGAAGACTGCGGCAGAATTAAGAGGAACATTCGGAAAAAAGGCCTATAAAACAATTGAAAGCAGGAATAATTTTTTTGAATTTCAAAGCACGTACACTTTTCTACAGTGAGGTACACGCTCACTTGGTGACCAGGCGTGGACGAAGGGTAGCCAACAGCTTCGCAGATATACACTCCTGAATGTTCCAGTTGGATATTTGGTATTTCTAAACGTCCATTGACATCTCGACTTCCAGGAGGCAGAGGCAGATTATTTCCTCGTAGCCAGCGCACTCTGGCTCGAAGAAGACCTTCATCACGGCATTGGAATACGACCTCACGACCTAATTTATGAAATAACAATGTAATATCCGAAGAGACTCCTGCCTTTTGGCGTTACGTGTTACTTGTCTTGTATTAATCGTGATGTTCCCATAAGAAGCTTATGTTATGAGAAGAGTTTTTATTGTTTTTATTGTTTGGTGTGAGTAAAACGAAGAACATGTAATGATATGCGGTGTTGTTTATGGAATTGTTCTTGGGAAACGCTTTGTCAAAAATATATATTACGCTGTAAAGTAACTGTCTTTGTTTAGATATCCTCTTCGCATGCACGTTACTATGAAATACAATTATCTGCCGTCAATTGTAAATTAACACGAAACTCCTCGCAGACATAGACGATTCTGGTATTACAATTATGAATGAATAAAATGGTCCTCTTAGATGATCATCCACAATTTCAACGAGTCATTAATCACGTTCCATAAATAAAAAAAATTGCGTAGCATTACTTGCGATTGCTGTCAGTAAAAATCTTACCTTGCTTCGGCGGGTCTGGCCAAGGCAAGAAAAAGATAATCAAAAATTGTATTAATCTTTTATATAATTAATCTGCTTAACTTATAATACGTATATTTCTACGTGTAATACATAAAATACTGTGTAATACGATTATTATTCTTTTGTTGCCACTAAACTTACTTTCTTTGATCAGTTGCTCGCTTGGATAAGTCTTCAAGTTGAGACGACGAGATTCTCCATCTAGAGGAAGCAGGTAGAAAATGATCATGATAAAATATATCAAATAATACACATTAAACTTAGGATTAGTTACATACAGCAATTTTCTTCGTCGGATCTGTCCCTGCATTCTGGCACCCCATTGCAGAGGGAGGACTGAGGTACACAATCTTTGTCTCTGGTGCACGCGACGTAGCCGTGTGGGCAACTGCCAGACACTGGGGGAAGATTGTGATCTAATAAAAAATTCGTGCAAGAATATTAATGTAAAATACCTTCTATAATATTCTAGAAACGTTAATAATTGGGAAGAATATAAAAAGGTGTTGATACCAGAGAGATGGTACAGCATAAGACTATACTATAGAATGAGAACGATACGGTATAATCGTAAATTTAACTCAGAAGAGACTATTCGTTAATGCGATCGTATCCACGATCATAGTTTAGATTCGTTGAATCTTGGATTGTGAAAATAATTTTCAAATTAATATTCAAAGCAAGCCTATACGATATTAAATCGCTTATTACTTTATGCTCGATGGGAAGTGTGTTGCTAAAGTTTTGAAGAGAAGTCTTTCGAAGGAACGGTTAATGGCAGAAAATATTGCTCGCTCCTAAAAGGAACTTGAGGACCTTGCCTCTTCAACTTTACATTTTATATCTTGGCACTCCAGATATATAAACTTTAGCTCATCGGTAATTTTACGAGTGTACTATATCGTTTCCACCTAGTTTGCTCACTCCACTCCCGATCTGTAGACGTAGACGATCGATTCGTGGCTATTTTTGGCTAATAAGGAACATAAAAGAGTCCTATTTTTAAGACTGTGTCGAAGGAATATGGTAAACCGCACTTGCATTGTTCCCATTCTGGTCTTCTTTTTAGCCAGAAACAGCATGAAAACCTTACCACAATTTTCGTCAGATCCATCATCACAGTCTATGAAATTGTTGCACTGTTGGTCAGCTCTGATGCAATCTCCATTCGCACACTGGAACTGGTCTCTGCCACAGCCTGCAAACACGTCGATGTATTGTAACTGATAGAACGAACAACTTTGTCTAGAAAAAACGATCGTATGATCGTGAAAAAGTTTGAACGAGGCACAAAGGATCTATTACTCTTTAAGTAACGGTCTAAGGAATGAAAAAGAGCATGGACCACCAACAGTACCTAAAAATGCTAAGAACAGACATAAAATGATCGGTATATGTACACGTGTACTGGCACGCACAGAAAAATAGCGAGAGAAATTCACTTTTAACCCCTCCACACTGATGAGTTTAACATTTTACTTATCAGGCCAAATTTGACGATAGATATTTTTACAATTAACAGAGGAATGATAAAGTAGAAATAGACCAGATTCAGAAGGTTAAGGCTTCCACTGTACATTTTTCTGTGTATGCTCATTAATAAATTACTACGAAACTAGAAACTGCTGCACTATTCTACAACACTCAGAACATAGTCTACGATCGATCACTTCAGGTATATGTACCTTCTATCTCTAGCAAATCAAAAACTATGTCTCATGCTATAACGGGATCTACGCTAGGTTCGTATCAACAGGGATGTTCAACAGATTGTACCAGGCAACGGATGCACTAATAATTTACACAGGGATGCGTTGAACGTGTGACTGAGTTGAGTAGAATTCACTCAAGTCTCTACTCGAACAACCTACACACTGCCTATTTGGCTGCTAACACAGACTGAAAGAAAATGCAGAATCTAGAAAATCTGGGGCGTCCAGGGTTCCAATGAAATCCTTATTATAATCAACTAAAAATCATTTATGCTAAAGCAGAAAAAAGAGCCGAGGCTTGACAGTTACAAATTAAATTATTTTTGTCACCAATGTAGGCGACATACAATTCCTGGATAAGCGATCGCGTCTTTTCTTGGTCAAGGTTTTAAGAATCATCGTTACTTTTCTTTGCAACTGACCATTATTTTTGAGCATACAAAATGATTCCCTTGATAATCGATCAAACATAGCTACGTTATTTCATTTTCTTTAGAAGTGACTGATTAAATAAAAGTTGAAAAGCACATGTTATTTGATCAAAGAAACTGACTGTAACACAACTGAATAGATAATGAAGAAATTGGAACGAAATGAATTTGAGGGGATTGGACGCCAGCAGATCATCAAGATCTGCCAGTGATCTAACCGAAGCAATACTGTTCGTCGGTAAAGTCGCGGCAATCGTAGAAATGGTCGCAGTGGTGAGTTTCAGGGATGCAAGTGCCATCAGCACAAACAAAATCATCCGGAGCACAACTCCTCGGAGTGCTCAGATTAGCTGGCGCCTGATAATCCGGATTGTAATCCTTGCTAGCCTGGTTCACGTGGGTTAGTCCCACCAGTGTGGTTCTACCTAGAAGTAACCGAAACTGAAACCACCTTGCACCTGGCTCTTCCTTTCTTTTAACTGTTTCTTAACCAATCGTCCATCTCTGTCTTGGAATTTTAATCCTGTAACTACTTACTACTGCGATTCCAGTCTTCTGCCTCTGAAGGAAGAGACAGTCATCGTCTGATCAACTATTTGCGATATTTTGTGTGTGATTTATAGGGCACCACAAACTGACAGTAGATCCTTTATGATTACACCAGTTATTACTACAGGTAATGAAATTTAGTTTGCTATAATTTTGTTTCAGCTGAGTGTTTGATTTCCTGTCAGTCTGGTGTAGAATTTGGGCCACTTGCGACTGAATCAGTGCACGTACAAACTCGGTGCGGCACAATTGGTTGCCTCTAGCAGGCGGTGGACACGGTGTCACGGCCAAATACTGCGTGTGCACCTGGTGCGTTGCGTGATCTACTGGATCAAGTGTGCAGAACCGAATAGAGCTTATGTACAGACAGTGGAAACGGCCACGATACGATCAGACATCAGAAATCCTCGACAGACTCAACCGGACCTTAAGAAACGTGTTTCTGATTGTAAGATGCAACTTGTTCTTGCAATAGAAGTTCTCCTTGAACAGACTAAAGTATTTAAGTTCCTCCAACCATTTTCCAGAAATACTGCAGCATTCTTTTGCACACTTGAACTAATATTACTGGCGCAATTTTGCAAATCAAATGACCATTTACAAATTCCAAGCCATCCGATTATCATTGAAACAAAGAATTATAGACCTACAAAAAAGAAGTTCACAATTTGTATCTTCTATCCCATCAATTGATTAATATTAATCGTTAAATTATTACGTAAGGCGCAAATGAACTTTGATCAGAGAAACGAATTAAAGTCTCAAATCTGTCAATATGTTTCTCAAGGAACGAGTCAGTTTCGAGGATGTTCAAACGGGTCAGTGTAGGTCTCTTAGCTGGTCCCTGCAGCCTTTTCCACCCACTTTGGGTCAGACTACGTCTCCCTATGCGACGTCTAGGACACGTTTCAGTCGGTGCACACGTGTTCCTGCCTAGTTCCTTCTCTTCAGCGTCCTAAGCTGCCTTAGCAGACATCTTGTGCACCTACCTTGATGACAGTTCGCCTCGTCGTCTTCGTGAGGGCAATCTGGGCGTCGATCGCAGACAGCGGATTGCGGAATACACGTTCCATCGCGACACGTGAACTCGTCAGCACGACATTCCTCTGGTGGGGTCACCACGTTGTCTGCAATTTGAAACATTTTTATCGTTTTCGTTATTACTTCTCGCGGATCGCTATGGATATTTATCTACAAGTCAGGAAGTTATATTTATTTTATTGGTTGGGATAGAAGCGTCGAGTATTCTGGAATTCTGCAGCCAAGGTCTTTTTAAGGTTTTCAGCACCGGATTACTGTGGATCAAGGATTCGTCAACCTCCACACTGTTTCGAGGCTTCATCACCTTCGGGACTCTATTATACAGATTTTACAGTAGTTTGGAGCTTGGATAAGGAGAAGGTTACGATCTCCATTTGAGTTTGACGATTAGCTGAAACTGACGCTCCAAGAGAAGCTAAATTCTTCGAACTATTTAGGACTGGATTAGTGTATAATAATGTTTCTATAGAACTCGTTACTAGGAACCAGCCGTACAATAATTTCTGGAATTCTTTAACGCTTCGTGAAGTTCGATAGAGTTCTTTTGCAAAGTCCTTAGGGTTCAGAGAGGGAGGCAGGATTTCCACGGTGCTTGGAACATGGGGAAAAAGCATTGCCAATAGGTTCTGAAATGGTCTGAAATCCTTACTGCAGTCGCGCTCGTCGCTACCATCGTGGCAATCGATGTTGTTATCGCAGAAGAAGTTCTTGTTGATGCACACACCGTTGTCGCAAGGTCGCTCACCGTTGGGGCACTCTGAAAAAACAGGCGACAGTTAACGAGGGAAAGGGTAATTTTTCAAGAAATATTCAAAAGAAACTGTGAAAAAATATACGAGAAAAGAAAAGAAGTAGACAGTATGCTCGCTTCCCTAGAACCATAAATACCCCCATAATGCCATATACATTATCCCAAGCAATTGGAAGAAAGAGAAACTCGACTGGACAGTTGGAACAGAACAAAAATGTAAATAGACAGGTTCCGATCGATTCTCCACGGTCCAGTGGCAGAATTCCATGAGAAAGTATTGTCGAATAAGCGGTCCATGGTAATTAACCGATCGATAGACTGTCCTAGTCGAGATACCAACAAAGATAAAACCGTCAAACAAACAGCGTGCACACTGCCGGCTGTCATGCGACGTTTTAAGGAGCGCACATGTACACTGATCCCTATAGCGGAACTCTCTATGGTGTCGTGATGGCGTTGACCGTCCGCGTTTAGAGATAGTAATTTGTAGAATCGATTGGAGTACCAATGGAACATTTACATTTGCTGTTTCTTCTTTTCTCTTTGCTCTTTTCTTAGGTCAGATCAGGTCTCGCATCTATTATGTGATATTATAGTTTGTCGAAGACTGAAGGAGGGAATTTAATTAATATGTTTGATTGGTAAACTCAAATGAAAATTACTTTCACGTCAATCATTGCACTTTTCTAGCGACTAATTAATTTCTAATTAATTCTTGTAGATTTATAATTAGATTAGAATCGAGCAATCATTGCAACGAAGTATCCTCGTAAGATAATTTTCGAATTGAGAAATTCAAGTTATCCAAAGTGGAACAGGAGATGTCTTCCTACTCTCGGCAGTTTTCACGTCACTTTTCCAAATTTGGGATACTTTATCAAGACCGATAATGAAATTCTCATATCTTTATAATCTTCTCAACACGGAATACTCGATTCAGAGTAAATTTGTCTCTTATTCACGCAGCTATAGAATCGATAATATTGTCAAAATTTACTGGATGATTCTAATCTATTAAACTGGAACTCTTGAGAAAGAATATTTCGTGCACGCCAATCTAATAATTCCATAGAAATCAAATTCACTGATTCAAAGTCGAACGACGTATCTTAGTGATTTCAACGGAAGAGGATATCAGTAGTTTGTTACTCTTATCGATACTGTCAATTTCGCGATTAATCATGCGAGAATCGATTCTGGTAACTGGTAAACGGGACCAAAGACTAGTTTCCATTGTTACTCCGTGGGATGTGCGTGTATTGGAAGAGTGGTAAGTAGGAAAATTCTACTATGCAGCACGATAACTCCGTGAACTACGTTCTCCCTAGGGAGCCAGAGTGTGTAACGTACTTTCCAAAAGCTACAGGAAACGTTTAAACGTTATCAAACAGAAAGATCTAGGCAAAAGGCGATGCCTCGTAAATCTAAGGCTATGGTGTACCATATAGTAAGTAAGAGACAGAGACAGAGAGAGAGAGAGAGAGAGAGAGAGATACAGAGAAATAGATAGAAAGGGGCACATACACTGGGATCGATCAAAAGTTTCCTTCTAACTCATTCTACATTGCCAAGGAACTGAAAATTACAGAGACTTAATTGTAGAAAATTATTAAATTGTAGAAAATTCCGCTGAGAATTTTCCACTGAAACGAAGAATATTTCGCTATTAAACTTTTCCTCGACACCAGTGTGTACAGAAATACGAAAGTCTCATCCGGTTTGACGACTTGTCGAATCCTAGGATCCTGTGTACGTGCGCTGTGCAAGACTTATAATCTAATATAGATCAGAATGGAAGAAAGATATATAGATAAATGTGAATATAAATATATATATATATGTATATGTATATGTATATACAATCAGAGAGTGGAAGAAGTATGTACATATCAAGGTCAGGCAACCTGTGCTGAAAGAGAAGACCAAAAAATAAAACAACCAGTATGTGAAAAAGAAAAAAAGAGAGAGAGAGAGAGAGAATGGCAAGAATGGAAAGAAAGTGAAAGACAGAGAGAAAATTCGAGCAACAGGATAGAGAATTGTTTGCATAAGAGCGTCCAATTGCATTTCCATAGTATCAATTAGAATAGGTTGAAGTATTAGAACGAGATTTAAGGGGGGGGTGGGTAGAGCTGAAACATACAAAGATACCGTAATTGTTAATTACACGAGACTACAAAAGGGCACGTGCTTATACAGAGAGAGCTAAATTACATGAAATAAAATTTTTCATATTATTCTCACATAGATACATTCAAAAGTTCTAATGAATATTATAAGGGAAAAAGATGGAATAATAACTGTTTCACTTTTAACAGGAGAACCAACGATTTCTGCTTAAATATTATTCTGACGTTAAAGATTGGAATGACTTCCTGTGGGATCCATTTAAGGGCCTTTTTCATATAGAATGTGAAATAATATGCAGGGTGAGTTAACGGGGCGATTGTTCATGGAAAACCGAGTCAAAAATGTACGATGCATTTTTTTCGCCTGAGTTTCTGTTTTCAAGAAAAACGACTTGAAAGTCGGTCGCGAGTACGTGTTTTTAGCGTAGCTGGCTCCAGTGGTTCTTAACCTGGATACATTTCAATATACCAGAGATAATTTACCACAGTCTTCTACCGTTACAATTTACGCATTTGATTCAACAATAATACCTACTTATAGTTTTTCATTCGAAACTAACCTCTCTCTTTACCTATCTTCAATCAGGCATATGAATATTATTTAATAAAACAGATACATCTCAAGAATTGGTTGCCAATGGGAAGAATTAATTGCGAAAGGACTAGGAAGCTTGATTACGTTACTACATCAGCAAAGATCGTATTATGAAAAAAACGGAAAGAGAACCACTGGAGTACCGTAGAGCGCAACGCCTTTCAAGTTCAATTTCCCTCAAAACGAAGTTTCTTACGAGGAACCTCCACTGCATCTTTTCTTCTCATTTTTGCCCAAAGAATCGCTCTACATAAAAACCAAAACCCACCACTACTAACAACCCACATAACCTAACTTTTTATCACAAAAATCAATCGTAAGTCTCTTAGATCCATCGTTAATTGTTATTTATCTTTGAGCGTGAAAAGCTTCCAGCATTGATATATCTCTATTCAGAGGACAATTCGTAGATTCCATAGCCCCAATGGACAGCCTCATCCTCGATGACGAGGCCCCGGTCGCGGCGTCGCGATTTAAGCCGAGACGGCAGTCAACGTCCGACTCGAAACACGGTCGATAGGAACGCGGAAACGAGATTAACGGTTCTGCACGGCCAGACAAGAGCGAGCTGGCATTAGTTACAGCTTCTTAATTGCCGTCTTGAAGACCGACGCACGACCAGGCAAAAGGTGGAGGGCTCTCCCCGCGATTCTCCGTACGCATCGATTTCTATTCGATGGCTTCTTCTCGTTTTTCACGCTCCGTCTTGTTTCCTCGAGCATCCATCAGATAAACCGGCACTCTCACTTCGATTTATTTTCTTGGAATCGTTCCTTGATCTCTTTCTACTTCGTTTGTCTATAATTCTCTTTGGATAGTCTCGAGGAAGACACAAGAGAATTTGTTACAATTTGAGCTTCTCAGGTGTAAGCTGTGTTCTGAAAGAATTGCGCGTATCGTTCGAGTTTTGAAAAGACTATAATAATTTTAATTTTAATTTTAGTTTTCAGTCTGTGTGTCATTTGATTTCTAAGGTTGAAATATGTAGTCTGCGATATAAGTAAACTGCGAATTTTCACGTTATTTTCATATTTCTAAGAAGGTAGTTAAAAAAGTAAAATCTTGATAGAAAATTGCTTTGCCTATTAAGCATTATAGAAAGCACTATATCTTGGATATTTTAAATATTTTTTCATAACATTATGTGTACTTTGTTAAATCCTGCACTTTTAAATTTCCTATAAATGCATAAAAATTCACGGTCTGCTTATAAGACGACACAGCTTAACCCAAAAATTTCAAATTGCGATATCAATTAAAATAAACTATGAGCTGGTGAAAGTCCAAAATTTTTTACATGGAATTGTCCTGCGTACGTGGATATCGAGGTGGGAGTCCTCTACAAATTTGACTGTGTGCAGGACGGGGTATAGCTGAAAACGAAGAAACGATGAGCGTTAGAGAAACGTGTTAAAGAAAAGCTTCCATTTCTTCCTCAGGAATAATTCTTCATGCGAGGCGTCCCGGGAAAATGTCGAGACCCAACCGCGGAATAATTTATCAAGATGCGATTTCGTAGATTTAGCTCCGAAAGGCGAGGAGATTGAAAAGACAAAGGAAAAGACGAGAGAATGAAAATAGAGAAACCGAGTCCAGAGGTCGGTTGATTTGCATTACAGGCTGGACACCGCGATCGATGGGCTCTGGCGTGATTGTTTAATTGCAGCTCTCTGCGCAGAGGAATCCTGCCACGTGCTGTTTTTTCTGAATTAAAACTCGTTCTCGTTTTTCTGATACCACCGTGAGGCGGTACTCCATTGCCTAAATATAAATTGGCAAAAAACGAGGGAGCGCGGTTGCAAAAAAAAGGAGGGAGTGTTTCTTTGCACAAACTATGCTTCTCGCATTATGAAAAATAGGGCGCAGGTTGGCCATGCCAGTGGTTCTCAACATCTAAACAAATAAACCAGACTAAGAAAAATCCCTCTGCGTTCATCATTTAACTCTAAACAATGAAGACAAAGAATCTTCTTCTCGTTTCGTCTTTATTGTCTAAAACGTAGAAGAATGAATCGATCGATAGATTAATCGAAGTTCTATTCTTAGTTAAGTTTCTATTTTTATTGTTAAAATGAGAACTATTGGCAGTGAATTTATTCAGGAGATTCTCATAAGTTCTCCCGTATCGACCGTCGATCACGAGATCGATTCTCCATCGATACTGCAGCCTGCAGTGCAAATCGGCTTTGATCGACAGACAAGTAGACAGAGAGAGAAAGAGAGAGAGAGAGAAAAATAAATAAAGAAAAATGACGACCGTACGGCAGTTGATTTCGTCCGAGCCGTCCTTACAATGTTGTCGACCATCGCAACGTCTCTTACTGTCCAGGCACAATCCGTCGTTGCATCGAAACATTCCAACCGGACATTCGCTTACTATAACGATGCCCAAAAAACGGTCAGGTGATTTTCCATTAGAGCGTCTCGTGCAATGGTGCGCAATTCACAAGAGAAAAATGACCTTATCGACGGAGTTCATATGCCCTCTTTTAATTACCATCTATTGGTAACTATTACGTCTTTCTCTTTTTAGTAAACGATATTTAATTAAAACTTAATTATAAGCAACAACACTAATGTTCTGTGGTATTACGTGTAAAAATTTTTGAAAGAGGTATAGGACTCCGTCACCACCTATCTCTTCGACGTCCTTTGCGTACACGTTGGTCCATTGGTTCAGGAATGGAAAAAGTACTCACGTATATCTCCAATACAATCCCGAGGAGTATACTCGGTTCTCTAACCCTTTCGTTGTATAGAAATACATACATACAGTACATATAGTTGCATAATTATTACATGTTAATTTTAGATCTTTCGAACCTGTTTATAGTGTCTAGAAAAAAGATAGAGATTTTAAATTCCATTTTCGAGCCCTGACCCAATTTTAGGACACATACAAGTAGTTCCAAAGACGCTACCTTAGAGAAGATAAAGAATTTTAAGTTTAGAATCAAAAACGTTTTAGAGGTTATGACCCCACATATTCCATAATATGCCAGACGATTGTAAAGACTAGAGTTTCAGGCATGAAACGATATGAATTGAGATTTAATAAACAACGAATGGGTTACAAATTAACCAGCATACGTTTCAGGCAATAAAAACTGGCCCCAATGAGCCAATGAAGTATTATACATGCTTGGAGATCGTATACCCATTCTCATGCAGAAACATGCATTTAAATGTCCAATTTAAGACTCACAGTCTACGTAATAATTGACCAAAACTTTTACATGCATCCGTGTCGCTGAAAATACAGCGTAAGGCTGACTTTGATAATGCCAATATATCTTTTGCATCGAGGGAATGCGACGTTAGTTAAAGAACTACCAAAAGATGTTTCCTTCCGTTAAGGACGATGAATCAGAGAATAGGAAAGTTAATGCAGGATAAATGGTTTTAGTTACAAATGCCATGAAATGTGCCATTGAGGTTAGTAAATTTATATTGTGTTAAAGAATGGTCCCCGAAAGGTAATTTTCTATTGGACAATCACGCAAAGGAAGAAGACCAGGTGGCCAGGACATTTTTCGTCATGTATTGGTAGCAATGATCCATAGTTACCGCATCCAATCTCGTCAGATCCGTCAGCACAGTGGGTTACATTGTCGCACCTCTCGATTTCAGCTATGCATTCACCACTGGCACATTTCCACTCGGCAGGTGTGCAGACCCCTTGACACAAGTAACAGCTCAACAACAAGCTCTAAAGAAGCTTCAACAATAGGATGGTTGGGGAATTGCAGCGCCATTGACATAATCACTAGGGTGATCACTTCTAGTGACCACTCGTCATGGCTCAGTCATTACCAGCTGAGGCGGGCAAAAAGGATCTCGACCAAGGTAAGGGTCACTCGAAATCTTGTATTTCTCACAAAAGAATTAAGGAATAACAAGTGATTCTTGAATTATTTATTACTCTGATGTGACCAACTGTGCACGTATATAGGAAATTCAAAGATGCACAAATATCAGAGTACAATTTCCATAAAATAAACAGGTCAACTATCAACCACGAAATTATCAGTTTACTTAAATTGAGAAAATAATTTCTACCGATATAGAATCTGTCTTTCTTCAAATTTAAGATCGAGCTGGTTATCAAAGGTACTTTATTCGATGAAAAAGATTATCGGGAGACACTGAAAATGCAAAGACCATTCGAATGACCTAATTGGGTGTAAAGGAAGCTTACCACAGCCATGCTCGTCACTACCATCGAGGCAGTCGAAGATATTGTCGCATTTGCGTCGAAGCAGAATGCATTGTCCGTCTTTGCAACGCATTTCCTTGCTCGGATCGCATTCCCTCGGGCGCTCAGTTGTCTCGCCTGGCCATGCATGGCCTGAACATACATACACAAACAAGCACATTGCCAGCTACTCGAATACAAGCCTTCTGCTATATACAAACGTAAAAAAGTATCTCCATGTCGAGGAAAACGATGCTAGTTCGGTCAAGATCACTCCTTACCAAAGCTTTGTACACATTGGCTTAATCTGGATAGAATTGGGAACAATTGTCCCATATAATAAAAGGTTATATAATCAAATGGAACTTATATTTGTCAAAGAATAAGAAATTATAATCTTCCAGGTTTTCCTAGCCAAATTTTTCCAAGGTATTCTATATACATATGTATATAGATAAATAACTTTGAAGATTCATTCAGAAATTACTGAAAAGATAAAACAAATGGCAATAGTAGTGAGCCAAAAATAGATTCATAGTCAATGTAATTTGAAACTTCTATCGTTGCTGTTGGTAGAAAACCAATAGCGATTCAAAATTGAGTGTGTTAATCTCTCTTCTTAACACGTTCGTCGCCCAGGATGATTCGGCTAAGTTTCCTGCGGGGTCCAAATCCCACTGCCGGTAAACAGAACGTAAATAGAGCGACAAGCAGGAATTCATCGTTTATCGCCTTCGATTCATTGTTTATCCCCTTCGATTCGTTGTTTATCGCCTTTGCTTCATTGTAAAGAAAAGATTATTTATTTCTGAAATAGAGACAGCGATAAGCTATCCAGCTAGAGTATTCCGAGGGATCTCATGGCAGATATCTCGGATCTTTCGTTTAGTCGAGAAGCATACTCGTGAGACGTACATCGGTGATTTTTTCCTCCTCAAAATGTTCAGCAAACAGCGTGAAAATATATTTGAAAGTGAGGAGAGTAGCGATGACGGAGTCTATAACTATTTTTCGATATGCCCAAAATCACCCCAAATGTGTTTGGAATGCTTTAACGAACACCACACGATATAGGATAATGTAATATATTATGCAGAATATAAATTAATAAAAAGTATGGTAAAATGTGTTTTTAATATTTTTATGTTGTATATCCTATATATAATATCGTACATTTAATTAACTCGAACAAGAAGAGCGTCACCATCCTTTGGTGACGGGGCACCCACGCAAGTATACCCATCGCACAGATATGGGGCGACGAACGTGTTAAGGAAAGTATATTTTTGTTAGAACTTGTTAACAAAGCTTCAAACGACTTATATTTACATGAAATTTTCCCCTTTCCATATGAAAATTCTATATAAGTTTTTCTCCCATTTATATTCGTACAACGACCAGACAAAGTTCGTCGAGAAAAATTGGAATATTCAATATAATTCTACGTTCTTGCAAGTCGCGATAGCTAATTATTTTTAATTGTTTTTTACAGTTCTAGTCTCTTGCTATACGGGATACTGATCTTTGAGACAAGGTACGGTTGAAGAGCTTGAGGAAAATAAACCTGGAAATAGAGACAGCTTCTTAGCCAGTTTCACTCTTGCTTATATCAAGCTAATGAATTAATTAGCGGTGAGGCCACGGCTGACCAGCATCGTCATCCTCGTTGTCAAGTGCTAAGCAAACGAGAAATACGCGTCTACCCAGCCAGATTTTTACCTACATTAAGAGGAAGGCCCCCACAGTGTATTCGTAAATACGTTTCTTTGAGGTGTAGTCAGACAGAGGATGGAGGAAGAGGAGTCGAATATAATCGAATGCAGATGGTATATCAAGCGAAAATGTATCGTAACTTTCACTGTTGTGCCTGGTTGGAAGGAACGATCCGCAAGTTACTATAATTTTTGTTGAAATTCTCAGGCACAGAATATTTATCCTACAATTTCAGACAATCTTCATCTTACAGATTGGAAGATCAACAGAAATTAGATGTTTTGCGAATGGGATATTGAGAAGAGATTTTACATTTCACGCTCTAAAGTTTCTATAGTATACACACATACATATCCCTGCGTGTTTGCGTTGCAATAAAGAAATTATGAAGCCTCGAGCTTCTTTTATCAGCTTCTCAAACTTCTTCAAACCGCGTCAAACCTTACCAAACTTATACGAATTCAAACGGATGCTCGTTCAAATTTCTCAAAATTTATCCAAGCGGAGCGGAACGTTCCTCCCAACAACGACAAAAACTTAAATTGTCCAAATTTTGCTGCTCAAAATTCCAAAATCAATGTTGTAAACACGTTCAAACTTTATACTTCATTCTATCGATATGTTTTAGGTATCTTTTCTTGCATATTTCCGATGATGTGACAAGACTGATTCACGTTCGTTTATCGCACTATTGAGCAAGGAATTTCGTGCAAAGAGAATGAAAAAAAAGATGAAGAGGGTGAAAACAGCGTACTGATAGGTGGAGTGGCGTGTGTAATGGTTTCGTTAGCGCAATCTTCGTCGCTCTGATCCGGACAATCCGGGTGGCCGTCGCACCTGTAGACACCCTCGATGCACTTGTTCCCGGTGACGCATTTGAACTGGGTGGGTGTGCATTCCCGTTCTGTTTGTGTGGTCGTTTGTGTCGCAGCAGGAATACACGGGAGCAGAGAACACACATTTATATATACAAATACGTTGACAATGCTGCTGAACAGGGGATGGTTTTTTGTTCAGGAGGACTCGATCGTTCGTCCATTGAAGAAGAATTTTTTGCCTTTAACACTAGATCTAGTCTGTTCCATCTTTGAAAAACGATCGAGATTGGAATTTTCTAAAAACTACAGTTTCATGAAAGTTAAGAAATTATTATATATTAGGATGTTGATTCATCTTCAACGTCTACGTTATCCGGTTGATAACTCAAAATACTTGAGATTTAAGTGTTTCAAAAATTACAATTGATTATAAATCGTAATAAAAAAAAATAAAAATAGATTTCTGCTGAAAAAGTTATACAAGTTTCTTTATAGTTTATTATATTGGGTTGTTATTTTATACTTCTTCTTCAATGTCTAGTTACCTCGTCCTCCTGATAGAGGATAAACGTTGCGCGAAAAGGGGGATCACCTGTAGGGTTTCGATTCTGTTATGACATTACGAAAAGCTCGAAGCTCGTCCACGAACAACGAAAGCGTTCGACGAACAACGATACAAAAGCTATTGCTTTGAACAATACGGGAGAGGGACGATCGACCCTCTCATTCTAGCGTTTCAAATTGGATTAAGGAAATTCCTCTAAACTTTCTGGGGACTCGGGACGCGTGAATTTATATACAATTAATGGTCTAGAGAGGTGAGGGTTAAAACTTTGAAGCTACCAATATACAAATGTAGGCACGACGGGTAACAAAAGCTTTGACGTTTTTCCTTTCACATTCTTTTCCTTTCTTAACCATTTCGGTTGACCAGCAACTGATTTTTCATCCGAGGATAACCATATTAAAGTACTGGATTCTATTTACTACATTGCTATACTCTCATTGTTTTATTTACTATCCTGCATTCATTTTTATTTCAGTTATTCCAAGCCACCAGTTACCGGTACCAATAGACTCACTTTGATAAGGAAAATATAATAAACGAAATTTTCACAATAAAGTAATAAGTTAAACGCGCGGGTGCTAGAAATAATTGGAATTGGAATTGCCCAGTTTATGTCAATAGTATTGCAAATCTTTCAAGTAATACAAATCAAAGGAACATCAAAGCTTCCTTCACCCAGCACATGACACGCTTCGTAAGTTCGTCAAGGATTGAGATTACTTGGCAAGCAGAAGCAGAGACCATCAACACCAGAAACTCCACGTCCACTTTCTCCAGCTCAATCAATTAATTAAATATCTATTTCTTTCTGAAAATAATAATTTATAAAAAGAAAAAGAAAAAAGGAAATAAAGGAAGAAATGGCACTTTTATGGAGTCTCCAATATTGAATGTTCCCAGATGATAGGTAAGTGTTTATATACCGCAGTGAAGCTCGTCTTCTGCCCGGGGGCAGTTGTCGAATCCATCGCAAACAGCGCTCTTCGATATGCAAGAGCCGTCGTTGCAGGTGAAGTCCATAGAAGGGCACGGGGCCAAATCTACAGGGCGCCACCGGCAAAAACAGACAGCCTGGTTTCGTCAAACCCGTCGCCTCGAGCTCCCTCCTCAGGATTATTGCTCCTCAAAGTCGTGGAAAAGCTCGAGTCGAGGTGGCCATGTTACATTGGTTATATATTAAATATAAATATATGTACAAGCTATGAGATCCACGTGGACAACACACGTGTGGAGACATTTAAAGCGGGATCAACTGGGCTTGATACACTGAAAGCATCTGTTATGGTGAATGGTATTTATATATGGGCAGCTGTCAGCCTGCGATATTGCCTCACGGCTGCCAAGTTAATCCTGCATTGCCATTGTTTCGTCTGATTTTTGAATAACAATTGATATAACACCTTTGTACAGGTTTTGTGATTTTTCTGTTTTCAAAGGAATATCAATCTTTCATATTTGAAACTTTCTGTCTGGCTCGTTGTTGCATCGAGGTTCCTTAACGTTAGAAACATGTTACCGTTTGTAATAAAAAGTGAACAATTCTTTGTAATCCGACTCTGCAAAAATCTATAAAATTCAACCGCTATGAATCCGTAACATTTCTATGAAAAATTATCTCGACTAAAATCTGCTAGTTCTAGAGTTAAATCCTGCTGCAATCGACGTTCCTTTTTTATCATTTTCTTCCCCTACATTTCTTCACAGACATCCTTTTTCATAATTCTTCGGCTAAGAAAAAGTTATTTCATCAGTCCATCATAGCGCAGCAGGATGAACAATACAGCCACAGTACATGATGTTTATTGGCACAGTATCTGCAGCCTGACAGAGCACACGACTCCTCGACCGCGGGGTATCTTTTTACAGAGGATTCCTTCGAAGCTGGCTAACACTTAAAGCAATCTGAACGAAGCCTCTCGAAGGCGATTAGGATATATTCCATGGGTTCTATGTACAGTGTGTGCGTCTGGACGTGTAATTTGTCTCTCGTGTCTGCGTAACATTAACTGAGAACATCGACGACCAATAGAAGAATCGGGAACAACGTTGTTTGGACTCCAAACAGATTAAATACTTTGGTTTACTCGTTGAACCTCAGGACAAATAAACTGACAGCGAATTGCAGTGTGCAGTCCGCAAGACCGATGAAAGATGTTTGTTATATCCAGAGATGCAAGCTGTCTCGACTTCCTTTGCATTCACCGTTTGCTTTATCCCTATCTTATTGACCTTATTTGTACAGCTGTGGTCTTCTACTCCGAGGCCTACTTTTTCAAATAACCATAATACGGTGGTAATTCGTTTAGATTCCATTAAGTTATGGGTTGCAAGCTGTAATTATCACGAAACAATCTGTTCTTTATTAATAAGGAAGTAGTAGTATTTACTACAGCAACAAAAGTCTATCAGTAAGAAAAGTTTCAACCAAATTTATGTCTCAAGAGTATCGAATTTAAGAGAATCACTAGGGTTTAAGCGAGGTATGTAACTACCACTTTGTGGCCTACCTTAAGATCTATCTTTTCAGGTAATCGAGAAACTTGAATGCAAAGGAAGAGTCACGGTGACTTAGCCTGTGCAAGGAACAGAATTCCTCCGAGTACATTCAATACAAAGGCCTTTGTACAGCAAGGATGGACGCCACAAATTAAGTTCCAACATGAACATACAAATATCTTCTTCGTCAGAATTTCTGGGCCAGATTTCGAAGCCACCACTTTGTACAGCGATAGATCCCACCAATTCAGAGCCCCGCTTTTCAGACCTTCGTTGCTGGCAAGGTTTCACTGAAGAATATTCGAAGATGCCAAGAAGTGAAAGAACAGAGCGGAAGAAGGATAGATGGACTGGTTTCTACCTTCCATCCCACAGTCAGCTTCGTCTAATCCATCCTCACAATCCTTTACGTTATTGCAGACGAAGATATTGTCGATGCAGGTCCCGTCGCAGGCAAATTTCCACATCGGACATGCGGAATTTTCTTCGGTCTCGTTCACTCCATTCTCATAATCTCCATTGGTATTGCCGTTACAGTCAAACTCGTCGCCATAATCTGGACAGTCTGAATATCCATCACACCATTTGTCTGCCGCGATACACGTGCCATCGCTGCAAACGAACTGACCCGGGTCGCAGTTCGCGGTCGTGCTAGTCTCTTTGGAGATGAGGTCGGAATTTGTAGTGCTCGGTCTTTCTGTGATATCCTCTTCGCAATCGTCCTCCACGTCCTGGTCAGCTCTGTGCTTTGTGTTCGTCTTTTCATCCTTCTTGCACTTTCTTCTAGCCGGGGAAGAGGAGGTCTTAGTGGCTGGCAAACTTGTAGAAACCGTAACGTCGTCTACTCTGGAGTATGTTTTACTCTGTTGATCCTGCCCTTCCTCTTGGTCAATGATTTCCTTGGACTCTTTGCTGATGTTGTTCCTGCTGAATTCTGTCACGGTCTCCACCAACGTCAATGATTCTGTGGTGTCTGAATATTTAGGATCAATTGGTTTTATAGTTAAACTATGGTTGAACACCTCTGAGAATTCCGAGAAGTCCTGAAAGGAATCTGAAGAATTACTGTTATCTTCAGGCTTGGAAAGTGTGGTATCCTCGATTAGTCCGGAATCAATCTTATTCTCGCTTGTCAGAGACTTCTCGATACCTGCTTGTCGCAACTTCTCCTCCAACTCATGCACTCTCTGTCTGTAGAAATCCACACACTTCGAGGTACAATTGTATATCTTCGCTTCCAAGGTTTGGTCGATAGAAACTGAATTAGGAAGAATTTTATCAGCTAACCTGTCCTTACTAAGTAGGTTTATCAGGATCTTGGAATTGTTCAAATTAGATTCGAATAACAGTGTCTCCACGTTTGCAGATACATTATAACTGTAATCCTCGTCTTCAATCGTAGAAGCTGTCGACGATACAGACGATGATTCCTTCTCTTCAAAGTTCTCGTCATAATACGTCGTCTCTTCGCTATCTTTTCTGCTACCTGATGTCTCCGTAGAATCCTGATTAGATCCATCAGCAATGAAAATTTCCTCCGAACTTAGCACAGTCGATGTCCTGTACTTCTCCGTAGTCCAGGAAGAATTTTCTGAATCCGGCACTGTGGTCTCTTCCAGTAATGTCGTCTTCGGGCTCCAATCCAGCTTTTCTTCCAACGAATATTTAGTCTCAGATATATCGGAAGTATTTCTTTCCCCCGAGTCCAATCTCATCGCGTATTCTTCCCCGGTGAAGTTTAACTTCTTGTCTAAATCTTCTTCAGAGTACCAATTCCAATTTGTAGTTTCTGAGAAGTCAGTGGAGTTGATTTGTTCTGTACTCGTCGACGTGTTTGCCACGGCTTCTTCCACACTCCCATCTTCAGAAACAAATAATTTTTCAATCGATTCTGTAAGAATAAGAGATTCATCCTTCATCGAAACAAAGACACTATCCGTTGTCGTGTTCACCTCGCCTTCCAATGTTACTTCATCTTCTTCCTTCGTCCAAAGATTAATCTCCGGCCTAATCGAAAAATCTTTCACTTTTGATACCGTAGTTTCCTCCACGCTTTTCAAAGTACTTTCTTCTTCCATCTCTTCTTGAATCTTATTAGAAAGTATTTCATTTTTCATTGAACTTGGATCATCGTCCACGATCGAGCTAACAGTCTCCAGTGTTGTCGAGTCTGTTGGGTATTTTGTGCCAGCAAATACGGACATGTGTCTGAATCTACCCTTCTGTCCTTTTTTCCTACCCTTCCTCGACTTCTTCTTCTTCGCGCGTACCTTTTCATGGTTGACCACAGTCGTGGAATTTGTGGAATCCGTCAGAACTGACACTTCACTGGACGTTGCGTTCTCAACATCAGACTTTCGGTGGTTCTTCTTCCTGTTCTTTTTCGGCTTCTTCGCCTCATTGTCAGTGAGATCTCTCACGCCGTTCAAGGAACGTATCATCATTTTGGCAGATCTCGAGCTATTCCTATCGGGAGTGTGAATTATTTTGAAACCTATTCGTGGCAAGGGATTTAAGTTCCTCGACTTGGACCTCCAAATGTTCCCTGGATTCGTTTTTTTCTCGACTATTTTCATCGAGCACGGATCGCTTATCTCGATGGCTATTCTTGGCAAGGAATTCGAATGCTTTGGCACGGACCTCCAAATATTCTGTGGATTCGAACTTTTATCAGGTAGTTTATTCGAGGATGGATCGATGGTAAAGTCGTTCTTCGGGTGTTTCTTTGGATTTGTCAAATTCTGCTGCTTCAAGTCACCAACGTGATTCCAGTTCAGCATTCTTATTGTTTCCAGATACTTGCGAAACGTATGCTCATCGTTGTATAAATTCCTCCACTTGGCCTTTTCTGTGACGACGATCATAGTGACGGAACATGAAGGACTTGCCTTTCCGGAGAGAGAGGCGAACGAGAGAAGAGAGAATCGAGGCGGAGAAAACCCTAACCTTCCACCTCGATCGAGACATCAACGTGAGAAAGAGGAAGAAGAAAAAGACTGGACCAAGACAGTGGACTAAATAGTTCACTTGCTCGTTAAGGCTACAATTGATTTGTGAATTTTTCTCTAAAATCGCCCCCAAAGTGAGAAAAAGAAAAATATTTCGTCAACGACCAAAGCTTAACAGACGTGAAATTATAAATTTCACAGGGTCGTTTCACAGAAATACTTGAATTGCACGGACGATTAATAAAACCACGATGAGGATTAAACAGAGGGGATACCACGAAATTAGGATGGTGTGGTTTCAATTTTAAATATCTCTAGCTACGTCAGAGCAACAGGTGTCAGCATTATTCAGAAAGTTCATTTTCACGTATCAAAGCCGACTTGGGGACCCTATTCCACGCGTGTCTCTCTCAAGGAACAGTTGTACGACTAAATTTATGTATTGCAAAAAATGAAGTCCGCTCGAAGTAGCACGATACTAATTGGCCATGTAAAAGTGAGCAGTACTACTGAAGAGATAGGAACTTTCCCATCTTTCCCTATTTATTTTTAATTTTTTTTTTTTTTATGGTGTTTTTAAAAAATCTGAGACAAGCATCTGCGAGATATTCCTAATTAGCCAATTGTACGTCTACCCTCTGCAATTTCTAACAAGTGAGATACACAGAGATTAGATTAACACTGGAACTAGCACACCAGTGAAGTTGACTGGCTTGACAATTTTATTTTAAAATTCCTACTTCGTGTTATTAGTTTTAAAAGAATAATATAATGAATTTTATTTTGTTTTTATGTATTCAAACTGGAAATAATTTTGTATCAAGGCTACTTATACCAATACCAGATAAAATAACTTATAGCTGCCCAAGTGTAAAAGGGTCTTGCAATCTATTTATCAAACCTACGGTCCCAGATGGAATAATAATAGCAAAAATGTATTACATAACATGGAATTGCTTCTGTAAGAAAGTAATAAATCAATAAATATACAAATATTCTATTACGTATTTTTTAAAGACCCTGTCATCTTCACTGGTTTTGGTAGAAATAGCTTCGTGTTAACTATCGGTAGTTCTAGCGTTAAAGTAAAGAAATACGGTAGAAGCAATCTTAGCCGAAACACTGTGATGCCGTAGAACAATTAGAGTCAGCGTTAGAAACACGTCGTTTTCATTGGATCGATCAGTCGCAGTCTCTTCTTCCTCTTCCCTCTCAAGTTTCAGCCACGTCGAACCGATAAAGCCACTAAACCTGATCCTCATGACGCGCTAAATGCTCTTTTGCACAGATCTCTGCTGAAATTACATAACTGATCCACTGAAACTGTACGATCCGATCGAATCGTCGTTCCAATATTGTTAAAAACAATTGCTCATCATTCTACAAAAATTCAATCAACGATCATCAGTGATCGATAACGAAACATCATGGTCTAATTGCAGCTCGAGATCCCAGATGTTGAATGGGGCAAAGAGCTACCAGGAGACAGACACGACGCTTAAAAATCCAGAGCAAAGTATATTGTTGTATGTGTGTGTGCGTGCGTGTGTGCACGCGTTCGTCTGTGTATATGTGAGCGTGTGTGTGTAGACACGAGTGTAGGGGCAGGAGTAGGTAGTGTGAATGGCATAATTACCGCAGTCCCTTTCGTCAGAGCCATCAGAGCACTCCTCCACCCCGTTGCACTGTAACTCGTAACCGATGCACCGTCCGTCCGTGCAGCGAAACTGGGCCTCTCCGCAACCTGCTCCACACACCACACTCATGCACATTTAACCCTTTAACCACGCGCAACTGGTCAATAATATCGGGAATGAACGATGGAGAAGAATTTACAGAAGAAGAGACTTTTCATGGTCCTTCTTTACATTTTAATCCTTTGACGTACTTTTGATCTGTATGGTTCTCTTTGATGTTGAAGATAGAGAGGGTATGGTGTACAAGTGGATTATGGTAGAGGGATCGTTTGATATTCCGAGTCTAAGAGACGTAAAAACTGGCAAATTTACGTGTTGACGTCGATCGGAATAATTATTTTTCGAAAGATTCGTTGGCAGACTCTTTTGACCCACTTTCGGTCTTGATCGTACCTTGGCGTTAAAGATGGTGAGGAGCATCGTTCGGTGAAATATAGTAGAGGGGTGATTATGGTAGTCCAAGTCTATTAAAAGATGCGAAACTGAGAGAATTAGGGTTGGTTGTTGGTTGGAATAACCGTTCTTGGCAGTGCAGTTGTGCGTGAATTCTACAAGGGACGACAGACTCTTTGATAGACTCTTCTGGACTTCACTCTTGCACCACTTTCCTTCATGTTCAAACTCACGACGATATCTTGTGAGTGAAGGAATGAATCGTTAGATCTAGTGGTGTAGGTACATTAAAAGACGAGAAAATAAGAAATTTAATATTCAAATATGGTTCTCGAAAATTGTCCATGTCTCATTTGTGTCCAAGTCCACGATGGAACGAAGGACTTAACTTTAATTAATAATTCTTTTTTTCATAATAACAATTTACTTAACACGAAGAAACGAGTGATTGCAGTCCGAATTCCATTTCTCCTGGAGCATAACCCTGTGAGTAAGAATGTCTATTCCCACGGTGATTTGGAAGGAGAAATATTCGAGAGAATGGCGCGGTTAAAGGGTTAAAAGCGCAGCCAGGCAGGCTTCTCATCAGCCCCTGCTTCACAAATAAAACACGCGGCTTCGGCTTACGATTCAAGCGTCCCCTTTGATGTGTTCCTTTCCCCTTTCCATCCAATGAAATCAGCCGTGTGCCGTCGATACCGAGCCCTCAATGAAACCGCCACAGAGCCGGCAGAGCATTTTAGATCCTCTTGCCGTGATTACCAAGCGGCGGATGATCAATGACTTTGTGATTCATGATCCATGAGACTCGAAGTTTTACGAGATTTCGAATCACTTCGAATTTCACGCAGTCGATGATTTTCAGTATGAAACATATTCTACATTTGGACTCGTTTTTTCAATGCTTCCTACTAATGGGAGATTCCGCAGGACAATTTTTGTTACAGGGAAATTAATTTACGACGTTTTATCAATTCTTCGGAAGAGGTTTATCGAATTTCGATGATCAGCAGATTATTAAATTCCGAAGTGATTCGAGCTCGTGACAAATAAGGGGAGAGATGAAATTGATCGAGGATGATTTTCGAGCGTGAAAATCTGTCCATGCGTGCCATGGTGGAAAATTGCAAACTTGGGAATAGGAAAAAGGCCACTTCCGCTGTGAGGTTGACCAACAGGGAAAAATCGAACATCGTCCAAAAAAGGAATAGACATACTCCACCGAGATCGTTCGTGTCTTGGATCCAGTTTTTCAGCGATAAATAGTATCTTCCAGCTAACTTAAAAAGATCATATTGTCCCTAGTCAATTTTTGAGTGAAAGAACAAACGAATCCGTGGAAGACTAATAATTCTTGGGTGACCTTGAAGGTGAAACCTATTTAAGTAAGGCTCATTTTATCGTGGAGGATCCCAACAAAAGACTAATACAAACTGTAAAATAATTTCTTTCTAGGTAAATTTTTCTATAATAATACGATACGTAGAATAGAACTTTTCGATAAAAAAAAAAGAAAGGAGACTTTGTTTGACTGTTTGTTTATCTGTGCATCAGATTGGAAAGCGTCTCCACCACAATACAACGAGCTACGCGAGTCAAACCACATAAATTAGTAGGTCATCAGAATTACTGTGTCGAGTTTGCTTGTTGCTTTTGCAATAAGCTAACAAGTGGTTTTCAAACACCTGGCCTTTCAGACCAAGCGTTCACACCAGACTGTGTCGGTCAGAGGATTCCATCAGATCGTTGGAATCCATGTTTCTCAAAGATTCCTATCGTATCTCAGGAATGATTAAAACAGTTTGTCTTTCTTCTTCTTTCGTTAAGAGATGAGAATAGGTTGACTCACCACATTGGCTCTCGTCCTCTCCATTACGACAGTCTATGTTCTGATTGCACCTTTTGTCGATACTGATGCAGGTTCCATCCAGACACCTGAATTGATCTCCGCTGCATGTGGTCACTTGGAACGAGAAATGGAAAATTAAGATTATTTCGCTGTGTCACGCTGAAACTGATGTTGTATCTCCGGCGAATGACGTTTTGTGCAATTAACAAAAAATAAGATAAAGCTGAACCGTGGAAGCTTGAATTATATTTTACGATAATTTGGCTCGAATTTTTGATTGCCACATAAACATGACGAACGTCCATGGTTCAGTGAAAATAAAATACAAAGGAACATAATGGTACCGGTGCAATTGATTTCGTCAGATCGATCTCGACAGTCGGATCTTCCGTCGCATCTCGAGGTCTGGCTCACGCAACTTCCGTCTAAGCACTCGAACTCGTCTGACCGACATCGAGCTGTGAGTCGGGAAACAGAAAATAAGAATAAACAAAAGTTTCATAATGGTAAAAGAAATGTTTAACTTGAAAGGAACAACGACGCGTAGGGATTTTAACCAAAGAACATAGGCTAAAAATTAAATTACAATAACAGAGATACAAATCAATCGCTACGACTATTTGTATTTACTCTGCTACAAGGATAAAAAAGAGTATTTTCGTTAGCCTGAATTAGGTTAGGTCACACATTTCAGAAAGAATTGTGATATAATTCTAAAAGAAGTCGTACAGAGGTTATAAATTGCTCCTAAATTAAAATCTATGTTGGGATATCTTTTTGAAAAATTACAATACAATTTTTTTAACATGATACAAATCTTATAAATCATTCGTAATAATATTTTATACACTACAAAGTCTTTCCCGCGCAAAAAAATAGGAGAGGTTATTTTATCGATTTTTAGGTTAGAACTTCTAAAGAAATAAAAGTTTCCCAAGATCTAGCCATCTTTAATTATACTGTCCACCCCAAACACACGCCCCGTAACAAATATGCGAAGATTCAGCGATTAAATGCGTAAAAGTGGAGGCTCGGTGACCTAACCTAGCGGCAAACGACTTGGAACGGTTCGAAACTGATTCTAAAGGGGATTGATCGGTCAGTGGAGATGAAACGGAGCCAGGAAGGTCCATTTATCGGGTCGACGCTTGTTCACAGCGGATAATTAGGCAGTGGAACGATGATAATGAATCGGATTATTCCGTTGCGCCTCGTCTCAACGCGAAGAAAGGAGGGATATAAGATTCTGAAGGCAGGAGAACTAACGATTACGACTGCTCTGTTCATAGCCGTGCAATTAATTACTCGAGAAACAAGCGTCCATTATTGAGGCCAGTAATATGCTTCGGCTCGGACGATTACTCGGCCGAACAACCACGCGACGAGCCGTTTCACCTGAAATCGAACCTTGCGCCGCGTTCGCACTTAGCGCTTCTTTCTCGCTCGTTCCTCGCGCTTATTTCAACGTACCGGGTGTCCCGTTCAACCGTACACCTTTTAACAAATTTGTTCTATTCTTTAATCAGGAAATGTTAGTGAATCGCGAGAATTTACAAGTTTCTTCTAGAGAAGTTTAAAGAAAGCCGACCTTATTTACTAGACTTTGTGATTTTAGTCAAATCTATCGTAATTTATCTTGCTTGCGTGATACAGTTATTGACACACTCTATATTTACTTTTCCGATTTTCTTCTTTTAAATTGGGTAGAAGTTTTTCTTTGAAAATTGTGTTCCAAGTGTTCGGGATTTGAATCTCGCGCTTTCGTTTAAAGGGTCACGTGACCCCACGTGGTCAGTGTGTGGAAGGGGTAACCGTGTAACAACGTTGTACCATGTTTTTCTCTTCCTCGTTTCTGACAAGTATACTTAATTTTGTCAGTCTTAAAAGTGATTTACTTATCACAGGCGTATTCAGAGTTTTACAGGGCACCCGGTATACATCCCTTTAGAGGAATTTATTTATTCAGACGTAGAAAATGTTTTGAATGTTGTCCCACGATAATTAATACCTTTTACATTGTTTATTTTAGACCCATCATGCTTTAAAATTCGCTATTGCCTGTCGTATCGTCTGGTACATATCAGAATCCCATTTGTTTAAAATTTCGTAAGAAATTAAATTAGAAATGAATTTATTCAAATTCCTCTGTTCTAGTGTAAAAGGCAAGCGAATTTTGAAACATAGGTTAGGTCGTATGTTTGTCAGTAACTTGTGAAACCAGTCATTTGAAAAAGTATGCGCCTCTCTCATTCATATGTTTTCACGGATGATTAGTGAGCTTCCGCCCCGTCTCGCTTTACTTCGTTCAACTGATTAGTGGTTAGTTTTCGTACTTATGTGCTGACAATTTTCCTCATCCCTCCCATTTCCACAATCCTGGTATCCATCACAGCGTTTCGATTTATCCACGCAATAGCCTGGGGTGCATTCGAATTTGTTCTCTCCGCAAGCTGCAAGAATCGTACATGTTCCATTTCTCTGTTCCTATATTTATGCTTTCGCATGTTCTTCTTCGAGTTGACAGATGTTGACAATACGAGTTGAGAAAAAGCTCCACGAAGGCACAGAGAGCGAGTTTCACGAAGACAGACAGACAGAGACACAATGGAGAACACATATAACGAAGACTTTCGATACGTGATAAGCTTGAAGTTTGAGGTTAGGAGGATTTGCAGATGATTATTGCGCGAACCTGGCGCCACACGTAGGCGACCAAGTGCATTTTGAAAACATTCCCAAGTGGGAAAACAGAGATCCGTATATCATAGGGTTAACAAATAAATAAATATACCACGTTTTATGATAGCGACGATAGAAAAAAAATATTTCAAACACATGTAGCGCACTACTGAACACATATTGTCCCATGAAACTGAGACAAACTATAGTTTTATAACATGTATCGCATAATTTCCGTATTTACGTATTCTTTACGTATTTGTAGAAAATTTAAACAAGAGAAAATCTACAATAAATTATACACGATCGTGAATTTTCAAAGTCGATTTTCTCAGAAACCTGCGACGCAATTTTATTATTTTTCATTCTCGTCTTACTTTGAAAACTCAAATCGTCCTAGTTTCACGAGACCGTTGCACAAATATTTTTCGAAATCTTCATCCAACTGTGACCTGCCAGAAAGCTATTCAAGTCCTCGAATAAGATGAAAAATTCTTACAAAGCCGTACTATAAAAGTGTTGACGACGCTACTTAGAAGTAATAGGGTTTCGTTTCCGTGAAAAAAAAGGCGCCATATAGATGTCGAAGGTGGATGAAGGAAAGCAGTGGTAGAATTAATTAGTAACCAGACAGATGTAGAGAAGGATAGCCTACTGACTAGCGTGATGTGGCCATTAATTAACACGCACCTGAGGAAATTTCGCGGAAGAGATTATAAATGAACAAGGAGTTACGGGCCACGCGGCGGCTGTCTAATTTACGGCGGCAATTAGCTAACGATCGAGGATGAACGGCACTTCGAACGGAGTGCACTGGAAAGAATGGAAACGGAAGGCAGCCAACCTTTAGGAATTTCCATCGAGCTTCCCCTGGATCCTACTCCAACGATTCTCGACGTGAAAAATAAGCCAACTGCTGTATTCTTAAGATTCACATACTGGGTGTCCATTTCCAACTCCACTTGCGGAATTTTGCATTGCGCAGATACTTGGAGAAATGTTACGTATAATTAGTCCATAGATATTCATCTGTTCGTAGGAAAGTCGAAATTGCACAATTACACAGAATATATGTAATTGCATAAAAAAAAATTCGCGAGCAGTGGCGTCTTCAGCACAGACCTGAGACTGAAGATCTTGAGCCGTGTTGCCACTATTAATTGTCTGCTTTGCATATTCATGTAGTTAGTTTTGGAAGTACAATATGCCGAATATGTAAAAATTCAATGAAGGTTTACAAGGAGGTGGACATTTTGCTATTTAGAATATTGCTACGCATGTTTTCATAACGCGCTATGAGATTTGGTATACGACCGGTGTTGTTTCGTTTTGTAATCAAAAGCAATTCCTGCGTAGAGATTAGCAAAGGAAAATATATACCTGTGAGTTATCACGGTCGATAAGATCGAGACAAGGAGAAAAATAGGCTAGTGGCAAAGCGGAGAAACAAAACGTTCCATTGCGCATAAATATCGTTGTTCTAGAAATTAGAATGCTGTCGCGGTCGATCCATTGTTGGAGGACTGTTTCAAATAGTCTCTTTACGTACGTCGCAGATCGAATCTATGAAAAGTTTCATCTAACTTTCAGATCGTCCTTGGTAATTAATAGAGCGCGGATATTTATGTGAGTTCATATTTTTATGGATATGATTGGCAAGACAGAATTCAATCGGTTTACTTTGCGTATTAAATATCATATAAACAAATATTGTACTTTGCATGCATACTACGCTCATATATCATAATGTCATAAAAATACTGCACTTCCTGTAGATTTTGATGTGTTAAAATTTGCCATTAACAGATAAAAAAACCGCAGTCGAATACTGAACACTTTCGACCGATAGTCTATTAATCGGCTTTTTGTCACCGACAATCTTTCTCGTTATTTGAGCAGTAATTCGTTATTTAGTACTAAGATACCTTGCTCAGTTGCGTTGGTTCGTAAGCTCTCACAGTTTGATACCACATTTGAAAAACTTACCGTTCGCGATGAACGAAAGGAATGGTATTGGAGAGTCTAAACCGAAACAGAGCCGGCGCCAGGGAGAATCTACGCCTGAGCTACCGGTCGGACGTGCGTATGCTGTTGAACCGCTAGCGGTCGGTAAAGTGTTAAACATCGCGAGAGATAAAAGAAATGGCAGGTTATAAGTGATATATAAGATACATTCTAATTGCAATGGCAGCGCTATATACCGAGTGTTCCGAAAATAGTCGGCGAACAATAAGTGATGAAAATTATTGTTCCTTGCCGAATAACGTGGAATAATTAACAGCCACAAAGGGGAGCTATTTCTTTTGACCATTTTTCCTTTTTACTTGGTTTTTCTCAACGAATTTGTTCCCGAGCTGGCGTATTGTTGCTGGTCGACATGCGAAACACAGGCTCTCACGTGCGCAATAATTACACAGAAGCTCGACGTTACGAACGTGTCCCCGTGTTTCTATTAAACGGCGACGTTTACACGTTTTTACCTCAACGTCGACTCCTTTGCACGCGAAAAATGGCGGCACGCGATCACTGGGGAACGCATTAACCGGCTTGGATCTGAATTAATCCGCCCGATCGGACGGACAACCGGCTGCCTGTTTTTCTGTCATTATCTTTTAAATAATAGCCGCCCGTTGATCGTTCAACTTTTTATTACGATATATTCCACGTAACCGTTGATATACCGCGTTTCATGCTCGTGAAAATCGAATTTCCTAGCTATATCCTGCACGACGTAATTTAACTCAAGAATCGAGTAGTTCGTTGCTTATTTCCCTTTCCCTTCTCAACTAACGTCTTACTATCCAATTTTTCACGATTTCTTTTCTCCTATTGAGGAGACACCCGGTATGTGATAGGATGCAAATTTCAGAATCGAATATCTTATCAAGTTCCTATTGTTCTTTTTTCTTCTTAAGTAAATAACTGGACTGCGAATGTTTATGAAAATTCATACTTCTATCAACGTGATAAGAAATAAAGATTCGTTTCATCGAATAAGAAATGTATTTAATTGTATTAAACGATTAAGAATATTTAATAAAGGAGCTATAAATATATATATATATATATTTACCTTATATACATATCTTTTTATATTATGTGGATTCTGTGTATTTATACAGTTTCCAATTTTTTTATAAATACACAAAAGTCCACAGTCTAGTCCACACAAAGTCCTGACTATTACGACTGTTCGCGACGATGAATATTCTTACGTCTGACATTTCTAAACGAGGACATCCTGTGCATAAAGTAATTATAATATCAAATATGAAATATCAAATTTAAAAAACAGATTAGTCTATCGAATTCTGGTTCTGCTTCTTCTATAATGAAATTGCTGAGTTGGAAATTTTTGGACAGACAGTATACGGTTGTGTCAAGAAGCAGCAACGCAGGCAACAAATTCGGCACTAAACGGAGCAAATCGACCTGGAAAAGGGAGCAACGATTCTCGATAAATCCTGTAATCACGTTCTTCCATTGGGCAGGACCAACCTCCCCTCTCCGCTAGAAAGAAGCAAAAATCGACACAAGTCGAAATTAATTCGATTCCATGGAAGCAACGAATCGAATGGAACGTGAGGTCGTGAAAATCTAGTTACGATTTTAACGCGATTTGCCATGTGGCAAGTGCGTGCTTCCTCTCTGGTCGTTGCATTGCCGGTGATCGACGAATATAAAGCGAATATCGCGACCTCGAAATTGGCGAACGTGCGGCAAGCTACGGTGGCGACACGCGTGACGCGCCTCTGCAAACAGGAAATCGCGAAGGGAACGGCGAAACGGGGATAAATATCTTACGATTTCTCTGACATTATCTCTCAGGTTCAAGGCTCCATCCGCCTGTTTTACGCTGCGGAATTGCAAACGACTGGTTGGCGATGGAATCGCGATGACCTTTCCCTTTTTCCAGCGACTAATCCGTCGCTCTACGCTTGATCACGTACCTTTTATGACAAAAGTTTCTAATCTTTCTTTGATGTTTGAGATTAGAGGTTAGGAAGACGCCCTCTAAATAACGCTATTGGAAGAAAGAAATTGAACAACGAACATAATTTATTCGGATCTGATATAGGATGAGATAATGTTTCGTATTCTTGTTCTTTGAGGTTAGAGGTTAGAAGGAGAATTATTGATATTTTAGGATAGTTTAGGATCTGCAAGAACTGTAGCTGCAGGAAGGAAATTAAATAACGAAGTTAATTTACTCGGACCTAACCTCTACACAGGATGCGATGAAATTTCTGATTTTTGAGGTTAGGATTTATAAAGAAGAATTTCTTGCTCTCTCTGAATACCTTAGGACTTTCCAAAGCTGAAATTAGGACATCCAAAACCAAATAAATGGGTGTAACCTAACGTGATTTAGTTCAACCTATATCGGGAGTGATAAAATTTCGTATTCCTTTGACTTTTTAGGTTAGAATCTAAAGTAGAAGGGTTTATTATTACCCCTGGATGCCTTAAAACTTTCAGAACGCGAAATTGAAGGAACAAAATTAAACAAGTGATCCTGATTTAACGAAACCTAGCCTAACCAATATTGAACAAGAACTTGCTGTTCTATTTCTGCCTTTTTTTTTTTTTTTTTTTTTTTTTTTTTTTTAGGTTAGGAATTAAATAAGACTATTCATTTTTTCAAAGGTTAAAATTGCAAGATCAGAATTGGACGAGTAAGCTGACGATTACTTCATAAACGAAAGATTCCAAGAAATTCCACTGTCCGCTTTCTTCAAATTCTTCCTTAGCTTAGGTGGATACACGAAATGACTTGACAGTTCTACGTTTCGCAGCCGTATATCCTTCGTATCTTTCCTTGTGTTTTCCCCCGTGTTTTTCGCCTCTTTTTTTTTTTTTGTAATTCGTCAACAAACTTCATTAGCGGCATTAATATCGGACGCCGCAAAAACGGGCAACACTGCCACAGCCAAATTTAAGGCGGCCCCCGTGGCCGAACGAGATTTACTCGCGTTTATTAAGCCGCCCTAATAACCGGCTGCAATTTTAATCCGACGTTAATCTCCAGCGGGGCTGGCCGGCCCTTTCGCGGCCTCGGCCCTGGAATTTCATCCGTTTTCACCGGGTTTAATCCAATTCTGATTCATGCCTGGACCCCTCACGACCTCCTCCGCGTTACCACAACGTACGAACATGTGTATCAGGATGATGTTTTCAGCGTCCGACAGACTTTCCCCCTCTTTTCTCCAAAATCTAACAATGAAATTATATTGATTGGCGTATCAGCTTCGTATTTGTTATTTTATCAGCTCATCCACTAGGCAGCACTATTACTTCCAGTATGACGAAGAAACGTAAACCACAAGACTAAAAACTTTTTTTTTTTTTTTTTTTTAAGAGACAGTTTTAGAAAAACGTAGCAGGTTTAATATTAACGAGAGAACTCTGTGCAACCATGTGGTTTTATCGAAGCTTTCTAAACCGAATCCCAGATCTGGTCACTCTACCCGATGATACTAAAAACTGGATAGTAGCCCTGACCAGTCTTTCAAAATGCAAGCCAATTTCGACAGAGTCAGACTTGCCGAAGAATGGAAAATCCCACATACATTAATCAGTCAAATATTAATCACTGTATTCGTACAAAACTACCAAAGAAATTTCTCCTCACCCGAGGCCGATATTATCGCGAGTTTGAAAATGTCCTTCGAACTATTGTACTTGGAACTCTTCAACCACGCGAATCCGCTTTCGAAATTGAAAGTTCCACTTTCCTTCAAACGAGCACGAGATAACCGACAACGATTTTAATCATTTTAATCATCCGTATAAAATAGCCAAAGAAACTGTTCCTAATCCTACTGCGATCAACTCTGTTCCACTTTCGCAATCGATTGCCAAAATAATTTTTTCCGACGTTCCAATAATACGAATGTTTCGCTTTCCAATGAAGTGTTTGAAATCAGTGGTCGAGGAAGATAGCCAATTTTTGTTTGCAAGTGTCGGACAGCCGAAACTGGCATTCCAGGTCGATACGAAGGAAGAAAGGGACGCGAGGTATCGCCGTAGGCTGGTTAACTTTCGACGTGCAGCGTCGGAGCGTGCCTCCGCAAAAGACGATGGAAATAATAAGGGGTTAAAAGGACAGGAAGATAGAGTGCGGGCTGACAGAGGGAGGAAAGGTGGGGCAACAAGTGCAATGGCCTGAAAACGCGAAGCCAAACCCCTTGCCTCTTCCCTCTGCCTGGTCACCCATGTCTTCCGAGCACGCCATTGTTATTATTGTCACAGCTATTGTAATTATTCAGCTCATCGTAATACCTGGCCATTCGCGATTAGTTTCGGCGTAGTCGCGTGCCACACTGACGATGGCCGCTGATAAAATTGTCCTGCTTTTGCTCGTTTTCTTGCCCGCTAGATTTCCTTTGCGTGTTCACTGTTCAACGAATTTTGGATGCTACTAGGCGCGGATTAAGGAGCAAGCTAAGGAAGAAATGCTATGGGCCCAGCTCTTGCTCTTCCAGGGCTCTCGCTATTTCAGAGAGATACAGTCTGTCACACAAGAGCGTGTCTGCGATATCTGCGAAACCTGACACCTAATCAGAATGAGATAAAAAGAATGTAAACAAACGAAAACTTCTCTAATACGCGTTGCTGAATACCTTTCAGTTTCATTTGAAACAGTGAAAGGAACAGAGCTTTTTAATATGAGTGCCGCGTACGCGAAACGTCGAAAATCGTCTGGCATGGGCGAATGAAAACAGAGATCGTGATTGGAGTAATATAATATTCACTGATGAATCTTCGTTTTGGGCATGGTGTCCTATTAGGCGTGCTTGGACTATCCATGGAAGAAGGATGATTCAAAGAAGTGTAAAACACCCTATAAAAGTGCATGTTTGGGGTTGCTTTAACGCACGCGGTTTTGGCACTTTGTGCGTCTTTACAGACAATCTGAATGCACAAAAGATGGTGAAATTGTACCAAAGGGGACTTCTCACATCCGTGAAACGTTGGTTCAACCAAACCGAGGACCAATGGATATTGCAAGAAGACAACGACCCTAAACATCGAAGTCGCATCTGCAACCAATGGAAAGCGAAAAACGCCATCACAGTACTTCCTTGGCCATCGCAGTCCCCTGATGCAAACCCTACCGAAAATGTGTGGTCCCTAATGAAATGCAAGCTGAGAGGAAGACGTATCACAAAAATAAGAACACTTGTACATCACATTCGAAAGATATGGAGGTCGTTACCAGAATCCTACGCTCAAAAATTAGTCGAGAGTATGCCGAAACGATGTCAAGCTATAATCGCTAATGGAGGAGATTGGACACCCTACTAAGTAATAGCGTATTAGTGTTTTAGATGTAGATTCAATTCATATAAATTTTTTTACAAATATATAAATATTTACAGAAATATCGCAGACACGCTCTTGTGTGACAGACTGTACATTTTACTTTGTAACTAGGACGAGAAGTTGTTTCGTTCGTCTGTAGAAAAATGAACAAAGAAACAAATGCCTTTTGAAAGTATAGTAGAAAATTTGAGAGGTATCCTGGGAAAAAATAAAATTTATCCAACGTTTCGGTAATTTAATGATTTTATCATTACGTGAAGAGACTGTCTTTTGAAAATGTATAGTAGATTATTTTAAATATAACTTGTTACAAAATAAATTTTTTTCATGTTCAATGTGTTTCATTTTAACCCTCCCCCTTCTCTATTTCTCCTCTGGATCAACAGACACAGACCTACAAAATTTTAATTCGTCCCTGGATGCTACTGACAATAATAGTGAAGGACAAATGTGACTATGCTACGCGTAGAAGAGAAACCAGTTTTTGAGTTCGGTGAATCGATGAATATGGTAATTGCGATATTTTGCACGAGTTCAAAGAGATTTGATCGAGGGTAGGTCGTGGATTTGTTGATGTGCGAATCGTTCAGTAGACTTTGAGCGAAGATTATTATGAAGGGAAGAGGGCGTTTTTGGTTTCGACGAGTCTATGAAAAAAGGGAGAATGAAAATTATATTGTAGTTGGTCGAGAGTTTGCAAAAGTCTATGGAGATCAGAGTAAGAGCAGATTGTGACTTTGGGATGATATGAGTGTACATGACTTAAATATGGTGTTTCTAATTTTTTTTAATTAAATTTGGTTCTATAGGTTTGTGAGTTAGGCATGTGAATTAGTATGTGAATACAAATACGGTTTCCAATGCTATTGACACTGACTGAAAGGTAAAGAATGATATAAAACAAATATTTGGATGTAGTCCAAAAATGATGAGAAGTGATATGTTGTTTTGAGACAGACTGACCGGTTTAGAAGATTCGAAGGCAACCATTGAAAGAATTGAAAAGATTTATGGATACTGTTTCACAGTTGTTTTCGGTCAATGTGTCTAATATATCGACGTTAAAATGCTTTTGCCAACTGTGCAGCAGATTGGACAGGAGATTTAATATCCGTGTGTTAAGTAAAGTTACATCCCACTTGTTCGAGAACGTACGAGAGATCTATACCCATCGCTACCCACATCATTTATGTTCTTACGATAACAGATGATGCAGGTAACAAATTCAGACATTTCTGAACCTCAGCAGAGAGTGAGAACAAACATGCTTATGTTAATCGTCTGAAATTTTGTCCTGACATCGTTGAATTATTATTGACAAGTACCTGAATGACTAATTTCAAGACGTTAAATAAGTTAGTACACAATTGCCAAATACATTGCAAAACCAAGGCGTTATTTCTCCCAAGATCTCACGTTAGATTGTCACGTGTCACGGTTAAATACGCGAGAGAAAGATCACCAAGTGAAATTAATCGCGAAGGAGAGAAGCCACCCACGAAAACTGACGGGTTACTTTTGCAAGATCAATTACCGAGAACCGGCGACGAATTGTTTGAATAAAATCCACGCGTGCATGCCATCGAATACATGGAATATAGAGCCGCGGTTACGAAATATTTCATGTTAATGCTGAGACACCCAACGGAACGAAGAAAACAGAGAGGAAAATAATTTTCCATGCACGACGAAACGGAAGGAAAAAAGATCCTACGAATGTACTCACGGCAGTTAAGTTCGTCTGATCTGTCTAAACAATCCTCGACGTTATTACAGCGGTCGCCGCTGTCGATACACTGACCGTTTCCGCATTTGAATTGCGAGGCGGTGCAGGCTGCGAACACAGAAAACGAAAAAGTCATGTAAAAAAAGAATGTGTAAAATATATTCGCACTCGAATAGGAAACGTTGGAAATATATGATGAGGGTCGAACGAATATTTCGAACTTTGATTCCCGATCGATCTCATGGATCTCATATTGCGCGGATATACTCGCGTGCATAAACAACGACCATAATGCCGATTCAATTTTGTCTATACGTATATGCTCTCTCACTCACTCACTCACTCATTCACACTCACTCGTTCACTCATTCACACTCACTCATTCACTCACTCACTCACTCACTCATTCACTCATTCACACTCACTCATTCACTCACTCACTCACTCACTCGCTCATCACTCACTCACTCACTCATTCACACTCGCTCATTCACTCACTCACTCACTCACTCACTCACTCACTCACTCATTCACTCATTCACACTCACTCATTCACACTCACTCATTCACTCATTCACACTCACTCATTCACTCATTCACACTCACTCATTCACTCACTCACTCATTCACACTCACTCATTCACTCATTCACACTCACTCATTCACTTACTCATTCACTCATTCACACTCACTCATTCACTCACTCACTCATTCACTCACTCACTCATTCACTCATTCACACTCACTCATTCACACTCACTCATTCACTCATTCACACTCACTCATTCACTCACTCATTCACTCATTCACACTCACTCATTCACTCACTCACTCACTCACTCGCTCACTCACTCACTCATTCACACTCACTCATTCACTCATTCACACTCACTCATTCACTCACTCATTCACTCATTCACACTCACTCATTCACTCACTCACTCACTCACTCGCTCACTCACTCACTCACTCGCTCATCACTCACTCACTCACTCATTCACACTCGCTCATTCACTCACTCACTCACTCACTCACTCACTCACTCACTCATTCACTCATTCACACTCACTCATTCACACTCACTCATTCACTCATTCACACTCACTCATTCACTCATTCACACTCACTCATTCACTCACTCACTCATTCACACTCACTCATTCACTCATTCACACTCACTCATTCACTTACTCATTCACTCATTCACACTCACTCATTCACTCACTCACTCGCTCATCACTCACTCACTCACTCATTCACACTCACTCATTCACACTCACTCATTCACTCATTCACACTCACTCATTCACTCACTCATTCACTCATTCACACTCACTCATTCACTCACTCACTCACTCACTCGCTCACTCACTCACTCATTCACACTCACTCATTCACTCATTCACACTCACTCATTCACTCACTCATTCACTCATTCACACTCACTCATTCACTCACTCACTCACTCACTCGCTCACTCACTCACTCACTCACTCACTCACTCACTCACTCGCTCATCACTCATTCACACTCGCTCATTCACTCACTCATTCACTCATTCACACTCACTCATTCACTCACTCACTCACTCGCTCACTCACTCACTCACTCACTCACTCACTCACTCACTCGCTCATCACTCACTCACTCACTCATTCACACTCGCTCATTCACTCACTCATTCACTCATTCACACTCACTCACTCACTCATTCACACTCACTCATTCACTCACTCGCTCACACACACACAAAACACAGAGAGAGAGAGAGAGAGAGACACGCATGCACACGCTCACGTATATATATATATTTATTTATAGTCAATGTTAAAATTCCATCTACTTGTATAAATATATGTATATATAATACAATTAACATTGACTATAAGTGTAAGAACACCAGCTGATATTTGGCGTAGATTGAATACTTTTCAATGCTCTTATTTTCTAGTTATTTCGATAATAGATCCGTTGTTTCATCTGCATATGCGTGTTACAATGCAAAGTTTGTTTGGCAGTTGGGTTCTTACAAGCTTCGCAAAATAGGAATAAAGTTGCATTGTACAAATTTCGATTCACACCACTCTGATTCTCAGCCCACTAGATAAGACAAGGTAAATCTTGTCAGATGGGAAAAAGTTCACAAATGCTTTATAAGAATGTTGTAAAATGAAATTATAAGCTATAAAGAATTTCAACATATCAGAATAAACTAATTAAAAGAATCAGAACGGGTGACATATTTGATTTAATAAAAGTGGTAATGACACTATGAGATTTAGCCCTCTTTGCAAAAATTTGATCAAGAGCATGTTGTATCAATCGACTGTAACTTCTTCGTTCGACGTTTTTAAATATCGTTAGGGAATGTTGTATTGCTTTAAACGAATTATTTATGTAATACTTCCTCTTTGAGCTTCATAATTTATGTTTCACATAATTATTGAAATTGATAGTACTCGGTATCCCTCCATTAGGTTACTTGAAGTTTAATCAAATTCAGTGCACATGGTGAAATTCCTTCTGCAATTCGTTCCTTGTCTGTGATTTATAAAGGGAGTAGGCATCAATGGAACTCGAATTTCTCTGATATGCGAACAGACAAAGGAATAGAAATACGAAGGATCCAATAATGCCAATTGAATGCCGTTTAATATAAACTCGTAGAGATACCGAAAGAAAAATCAGATTTCAAAGACTAGGTCCTCCATGGCATTCTACTATTTCTTCACCGTTTAGTAAAACGATAAAGATACTAAGCCAAATATGCTATACGACTTTGTTTTCCGAATGTCATTCTTAGAAAATCAACAGCAACAAACAAAAGATTTTCGTGGGTATCAAGAGCATTTCTTACATTTCTAACATTATTCGAACAATTTTCAATATTGAACTAACGATAAAAAGACATAAATCCTACCTAATACAGTCTGTCACACAAGAGCGTGTCTGCGATATCTGCGAAACCTGACACCTAATCAGAATGAGATAAAAAGAATGTAAACAAACGAAAACTTCTCTAATACGCGTTGCTGAATACCTTTCAGTTTCATTTGAAACAGTGAAAGGAACAGAGCTTTTTAATATGAGTGCCGCGTACGCGAAACGTCGAAAATCGTCTGGCATGGGCGAATGAAAACAGAGATCGTGATTGGAGTAATATAATATTCACTGATGAATCTTCGTTTTGGGCATGGTGTCCTATTAGGCAAGCTGAGAGGAAGACGTATCACAAAAATAAGAACACTTGTACATCACATTCGAAAGATATGGAGGTCGTTACCAGAATCCTACGCTCAAAAATTAGTCGAGAGTATGCCGAAACGATGTCAAGCTATAATCGCTAATGGAGGAGATTGGACACCCTACTGTAATAGCGTATTAGTGTTTTAGATGTAGATTCAATTCATATAAATTTTTTTACAAATATATAAATATTTACAGAAATATCGCAGACACGCTCTTGTGTGACAGACTGTATGTTATAGATATAGGATAGATAGTAAAATAGAAAAAAAAAAAAATAGAAAACAGTAAAAAAAAGCAAATAGTTTCATTCTTCTTATTGATTATAACATTTTATAAAATAGCTACTTGCAATAGTCACATATTGCAGTGTCACACTTTGTGCAAGTACATTCGTCATGTGACCAAAGTGCGCGCATTAGGCACCTGATCCATATTTTTTCACTAGACTATTGGGGAAAAAGTTTGTAGCAAAATAAACGATACCAAAGTGACTGAGCGAGGAAGCCTATAGTCGTTTGACAGATATTCATTTGTCAGATTAAAAAAAAAAAAAAAAATGGCGCTATTCCATACGAGGTGTGCTATTCCAATATCTGGTCGTTTCTCTCTAATCATAAATCTTAAATAACATTCTCACAGCACTTTTTTCTTTTTTATCTACCTGCTTAATCACCATCGATCTTAATTTACCGACAGGGATAAAATGAACGAGTTTGAACCAGGAGAAACGATGTAAGCGCCAATTAAATGTTTTCCATCTCGTAATAATTTTTTCTCTGGCCAGTTAACCTCTGCCCACTGACTGTCCAGTGATTTACTATAGGCAAGCCACTCTGCAGAGTTGTCAAAAGTGTTGGCGTATTGTGTTACAGATAAACAGAGGCCGTGGCTGGACGCTCCAGTTTCAAGCCAACAGACCAGACTCCAGCTACCACTCGGATGTGATACGAGAGTACGTCGACCATGGTGTTTCAGCAATTGAATCGACAATGGTTCATCTCGTTTTCACAATTATGCCATGCTCATTTGAGACAATCCGATCACGTTTCGGATAGCGTTACCGTAACGCGCGTGAAGTGCCTCGCGGTTCGTATTTCTACCGATTTCCCGCGCTTCCGACCGACTTCCGCCGATACTGTTACCGACCAATGGTCACTCTTGTCGATTCGGGCATTAGTTTCATATTCTCACAAAAATAACAAGAATGTAGGGTAATCGGTAGATTGCGGTCATTTATGCAAATTCGTGCTGTTACGAAACACAATTGGTAGAGTAGAGTCTAAGCAGAGATTCGTTCCGCTTATATGAACGCTATAAAAGATACTAAATAACCAAGTGCTAATAACCAACTATGAATAATATATATATATGTCGGATTAAGACTGGAGTCTTGGGCGCGCGACAACTCCTCACGTGGATCAGCCATCGTTCCACAAAGCCGAGTTTATATTTACACGTATATACAAAACTATCACTAAGCTTAACAACTAATAAGACTAATGAATAATAAGTTTGATTAATAATAAAGTTAATGAATACTAAATTGTACGAATAATAAGATTAACAGATAACAAGTTTAATGAATACTATTAATAATGTTTTTGAGTTCAAACGAATCCACGGTCAACGGGATAACTCTTTTCTAAGCGCAATTACGATTGTCGAAATGCTCGATGCGTCGCTCTCCAAGGCAATCGCACGAATGCCCACGTCGTGGAGATTTTTCTCGCTGTACGATCGCATTTGTTTTCTGTACCCGTTTGGAAGCATCGAGAAAGTTCCAAACGCAGTTGCTAGGCAGTGTCTGCCTGCAGTTTGATTCTTAATACAATGTATGTCCCATCGTATCGGCACCTCCGAGGCAACATCACGCGTGGCTAGGCCCGCTCTCGAGGCCGCATGCCACCACAACTACGTTTCTCGGAGAACCCATACAACCAGTCCAGACCTCCGTTAGACAAAACGTCCGTCCCGCGACCGTGGCTACGTTCGGCGACCAATTGTCACCTCGAACCCAATCTCGCTATCACGAATTCTCGAGCAATTACAGCTATGATAAAATCTAGGCTAGAGTACTAGAGGACATTCCCAAAATTTCCAAGAATAGGCTTCGGCTTTCCTTTCATCTCCGACATATATATATATAATAATATATTCGCATATTACGTGCCATTTTTCATAGGATGATGTTTGACAAATTTTCACTCGAACCACTGTGACTCTCGGTACGTCAAATAAGACCGCATCGTCAGATGATAAAAGGTTCGTGAATGTTTTATTCAAAAGTTTGTAACGATTCTACTATGCATTCTTGCACCCTTAAATTGCCTGTAAGAATCAGCGTGGTCAATCTGATTTGAGAGGCAGATGCTGATCGTCGAAAACCGCAACAGCGGCCACTCGAGGATTCTCCGGGCTTTTGTATCCATGATCTCTACAATTACCAATGGAGTAATGCGATATTTAGGGTGGTCTGAGTTCCTCGGGTTAACTCTCTGACGAAGGTTAAGGAGAATTCCTATTAGCTTTCGTGGCAATGGCAATATACCAGCAAATGGCCAGCCAGAGTCAAGTACGGCGATTGAGTGATAGTCTCCCGTGTCAAAGCACACTCGAGTTCCTTTAGCAGACATAACCTGATCGTGGCTCGTGTCTCTCGTATTCTTATGCCATCCACGTGTCGAGTAAACCCAAAGTAAACCGCTCGACACCAAAATCAAACGTGTTCTTACAAAACACCGTGGAACTCGATTTTTCAACCATTTCCACTACTTGACTTTTTAGGTTATGTAAATAGATTTTAGGTTATGTACACGAACATTCGAAGCGAGGTTGAATCGAAGATCCTGACGCAAAGACTGGGCAAGTTCGCCGTTTACGAAAATTGTACTTGCGGAAGTTTTGTATATTTTTATACATTGCCGATCGATTCGACCAAAAATCGGGCAAACCCAATGCGTGTGTCACACACTTAAGAAGACCACCCGCACAGTAACCAGCTCGGCCGAACACCCCGCATGCCACGTCTGTTAAAACAATAACAAAGCCCCCTCCAAAGGGACTAGACCCTCGGTAGAAGGACCTTCGAAAAACCAGCGCTAAAACACCTTCGTTGTAACACCTCGAGTCAGTCTGTTCTGATATTCCAAACCACAATATTGTAACCGTCACTCAGTTGGATTTCTGCAATAAACGTCATTGTCGCATACGAAATTCTAGTTTCTTTATCCTATTCGTGAAAGAATCATTTCGTTCGAACCGCGACGCGAGGAAATCACCGGCGATCCGTTAATTTCGCGATCTGTTGTGTCTCCGACGTGACACGTGCGTGACAATCCTTGGACCTCCGCTTATTCCATTTTCACCATGTGCCTGCCGTTCGGAAATATCATGAATGTTTATCAACGGTTCGCAAGTTTGCCCTTTTATCGTGAAAATTCGTAATAATCGAATTCCACCGAAATGCAACATTATCATCTTTATTGGAAAGAAGGAAACAACAGGGTAAACCGCGAGATGGAGTGAAATATCGAAGGTGAGAGCGGATGGAACCAAGGCGGATGGAAAAGTTTGCCTGGTTACGTTTTTTTACGCTCTAAAGATGCATGAGAGCGTGCCTCGCGCTTCAAAAGCCCCGTCTCTTCGAGATGCGTCTCTTTACAGCCGGCGTTTTTTCTCTTATCATTCCTCCCCCCGACCCCTGTCATGCTCGTTCGATCATAACTATCTAAAGCCCGAGAAGTTGTGGAAATTGCCGCTCCGCCACGCTCTAACCACTTCAACGTCGCGAGTTTTCCAACATCTTGATAAAACATACAATTTTCTGGCCCTAAAACGCCATTTTAACCATCTGCCTGGTAAATTATTCAATAGCCAGCAACACTTGCGCAATTTCTAATCCCTCCGTCTATGGCGCGATAAATGAAGCATTTACGCGATTACTTGGACATTTGGAAACGCGCAATGATATTGTTTACGAGTTTCTATTTGTCATTTGCGCTTTTAGATTTTCCCATTTTTACCCCTCGTTTTTATTCCTTACGTTATCTTCGTTTGTAAAAATGTCAAGGTCGATCACAGGCGATTCCCGTTCTCCATTAGGAAGAACAGTTTTTCAGCTGTGATAACGAGGGCATTAGTATCGCGTGCAACAGCCCGTGCAAAGTTGCAGCGCTGCTTTTTCAGTCGCATCAACCCGGAAAGAACGTCTTAGAGGTATCGCCGGGGTTGAATTAATTTACTACACAATGTAAGGCAGATCGAATAAATTCCTAGGTTGCCTCGGACAATTAACCAAATATTTTCACGAGCGAACGCTTCTTTGGAAACGATGTACTTCTGCTATAGTTTTCTTTTAATCAATTATTAACAAGAGAAACGTATTCTTCCAGGGGGTTTTGAAAGAAAAGACGAGGACAATAAAATTGTGGAATTTTCACGAGAAACAGATACATTTATTCTGTAATTGGCGAACGACCGATGGAAATTTTAGGTATAGCAAATTAATACACTGCCTTTAGATCCATCAAAATCTATAGATACAAATTATAATTTAATAAATTATTTACAACTATCCTGGCTATTTACTAAATTTAATAGATTACTAATTATTAATAAATATCTCTCTGTCTATTACAATTTAATAACTTATTAATTTTCAGTAGTCATTTTACTATCTATTAAAATCGAATAAATTATTAACCATTGATAATAAATATCTAAGGGAAATTAAAAATCTCATTGGCTTATAATTGCTCTTCGGACTCTAATTCCACGCGATTTAGTTTACATCACGCGATATAGAAATTAATTAATTTGCGCTTCTAGTATGATCAAATCGAGCATGAGAGGGTTAACAATTACGTACAAATTCAGGGAGAATAGTGTTCATTGAAATATAAATTCCTATCTTATCCTTTGACTTCTTTTTTTAAGGCAGGTTTATTAGAAACGAAGAGCTGAAAGCGTAAGGTATGAAGGTAAGGGGGTGAAAGAATACCCCATGGGGACTAAACTTTCGCTGCTGGCAGTCCATTAGAAGAGCACGGACGATTTAGCAGAGGGGCTTTTAGGTCCAGCAATTTGATGCTGCTTGCCTGTCATGCTAATATCCCGAGCTTTATATCGAGTCGAGTTTTTCTTCACCCGCTTCTGATGTATGGTTTCCCCGTGTAAGTTGCCGGGAGTACACGTCGTTGAACATACCGCTGGATGATGCTTTTGTTGCTGCTGTCCCGGATTTTTCCTCGGGGAGTAGCTTGTTCAGAATTTTCTCTTCTTTCGCGTATAAATATTTATTCTACTACCATTAAATAAAAATTCTAGGACACGTAGCGCGTTTGAGAGTCGCACTTGGATATCTTGGAACTTATTTCGTCGTCTTCCTTCTTCGATGTCCTGGCGTTAACTTTTTCTGTTGCTGGAATTCTCACCTTTGGCAAAGTTCCATTAACTTCTTTTTATCGCTAGAATTTCTGTCGTGATTCTGCTTAATCGTATATTGCTGAAATTCCTTTTGTTTTTACTGCAACTTTACTACAATTGCTTTTTCAATTGCTGTGTGTTTCAATTTACTGTTGCTGTAGTTTCCCCTTTTCTTAAGTTTACACGTTGATCTTCATTTATTTCTGGAATTTTCATCTGTGGCAAAGTTCTACTACTTTCTTTTATTGCTAGAATTTCTGTCACGATTCCGCTGAATAGCTGATTGCTGAAATTCCTTTTGTTTTTATTGCAACTTTACTACAATTGCTTTTTCAATTGCTGTGTGTTTCAATTTACTGTTGCTGTAGTTTCCCCTTTTCTTACGTTTACACGTTGATCTTCATTTATTTCTGGAATTTTCATCTGTGGCAAAGTTCTACTGCTTTCTTTTATTGCTAGAATTTCTGTCGCGATTCCGCTGAATAGCTGATTGCTGAAATTCCTTTGGTTTTTACTGCAATTTTACTACAATCGCTTCTGCAACTGCTGTGTGTTTGAATTTATTGTTGCTGTAGTTTCATTTCTTTTGTATTCACACGTTGATCTTCATTTGTTTCTGGAATTTTCTGGTTCCATTTATCCCTGAAATCTCCTATTCTCTTTTATTCCAGAGAACTTTCGATGCTCTTGAATTGCTGTTTTTGTTAGAATTCCATTTCTGGTTTTCCTGCCATTGCTTTCTATTGCTGCAATTGTCTCATAAATTTTCTACGTTAATTTCTTTGTTACTAGAATTCCCCTTTTCCTTGGTGCTGGAATTCTTGCCCAATGTACCACACTCTTCGTTGCTGAAATTCTTCTTCTATTGCTCGTACATTAATTCTGATCCTGCAAGTTGATTTTGATACCCACGCTTGACTAGGGTACGATTATTTTTCGATAAATCGCGAATTTTTTCCACGTACATGAAATATTCAGGAAGAGGAGGGACGCGTTTTGCAGCTGAGAAAAAGCAATACGGCACACGAGCAACTCCAGTTCCCGGTATACTCGCGTGATTTAGGAGATAACGAGTTCGGGCTCGTCCTAATGAGACACGGAAACAAAAAGGGCGTGATTTCCCTTCGAGGAGTGGAAGCAGTTCTCACTCTACTTTTCCACCCCCGCGTAACAAAATCCATCCGCAACCATAACCCTTCATAAAACCACAAAATCGACCTCCTTTCCGCAAATAACGACCAAACTACAATGAACACTAACAAAATTATGAAACAACTCTATCTTTCTATTTACAATTTTATTCTGTATATTTTTTTAAGAGATAGCAAGCTAAGGACCAGTTTGAAATAGCAATTAGATTAACTGGAATTCCCCATTCAGACCTCATTATCTGCCACTGTTGTAAGTTCAGGTTTCAAAGAACGTCGCACAAAGTGATTCCTAACATACGCATTTCTTAACATTACACAAATAAAATATTCACTGTGAAAATAGTATAGCCCAAAGCTCATTCTTCCAACCATAGCATTCGGAAGTCTGATAGGAGAAATATGTCAAAAAAAAAAAAAAAAAGAAAATAAAAACACAATAGACAATTAACATTATAATAAACAATATAAATAGATAATTGTAATTGATAATACAATTAATTTGCATGCATTGCGGACGTGATAACCAGCGAAGAAATAAAGGTTTGAAAAGAAAACTGTCGTGAAACTGAAGAAAACAGCCAGGAAAGGGTTAACTGAAGTGGAAAAACACAATTGAACGAGTACTAATTTCTTGGCAAGAAAATACTCGATTGAATGAATGGTTCACCAAGGAGAACTTTTTTAACAAGTGTCTTACGCCATTGAAAAGATCAAGACGAAGATTAGGCTCAAGGTCGAAGTTTAAACGCGATCCATCAAGACGATTAACCATTAACCAGGTCCATTCGTAGCCCTATAATGGCGTAGACGGTCAGTGATAATCGTTTTAGAAAAATTACCATGGATTTCGCGGTTGAATTTGCATGAAAAATCGCCGCACGTTGGATAACGAGGAAACGAACATTACGCTGCGTTTCCAACGGGCCAGCCGCCATATATGAACGCGGTATATAAAGTATATTCGCGTCATATATTGCGGGGATGTGCCTTCTCCCCTCGTACACCAGGGATTCGACATATTTTAGTGGCCGATTTGCAATTTAAACGTTATAATTAATGACGTCCTGTCGTGTCTCGCGACGCGTTGCGAACGCGCCGTAACGAAAAAATTATTCCACGAGGAATGGCTGCGAGGAGGGCTGCGGCTAATTATTCAAAATTATCTTTGCAACATCCTTCTCCGTTCTGCTGGCATTTTTCTCTTTCTCGCGTATTTCCATGTGACATTTTATTGAGAGAGAAAAGTATATAACATATATTTTGGAATTTAACTATATGCGTGTAAGCTATTTAGAAATTCACAATTAGTTTCCTAATTATATGTAATTTAATTTAAATTGTTTAGTAGTTTCGAACCCCGTTAACGGTTCCTTACATCGCATGAAATTCTTTACCGAAAAATATTTCGATGCGAAGCAACTCTAAATCTTTCCAATTCTGTTTTATCGATATTCTACGATTAATTGGAAAGCAATTCCGCGACAGCGATTCCCTTTGTATCGATAGGCGATCTATTGAAAGATAATTCGAGACAGAGGAATTCAAAACTGGATCTCTATCTCTTACTGACATCTTTCTAAACTCTTAATTTCCCTGAAACTGTAATTCAATATCCACGGAACGAGTGACCATAGTTCCAGAGCTTTGGCCATTATCAACCGAGAGAAATATCTGAGTATAGAAATGTGCGCACACATAGCTATATTTCCTTTTAGCCAGTTGCATTTTGCATTAGCAAGAAAAATGAGTGGAAGCTGGAGAAGGAAGCGGAACGATAAATAAATCATCGACGTTTAATCATGTGCACAGTGAAGACGAGTACCGAGCGGCGCAATCGATAACTCGTTTACAATTAATTTCCCTTGGAATGACAAATACTTCTGCGAGTAGAATGGCTCGCATCGAGCGGAAGTCGCGGCGTGAAGCTCCACGATTTAAGCGTCCTTCCCAGCAGTGATTCTCAACCTGTTCTATTTGAAAACTGTAATTGAAGTTCTTCTTAAAATGCCATTTCATCGACATTAGACGAGGATTGACCGACTGAAGTTGACGCGTGATTTTACGTACCATTAGACTGCGGCTTTTTACACAAAATTATATTTCTAGGAACACGATTAAAGGAACAGAAGTTCGATAAAAATTCACTTTTCTTGTTAAACATTATAACAAATACTCCACCATTACAGGTATATTTTAATCATTTTTGTACATTATATCTTCTCACCTTGAAATTTTGAATAAATGCACAAATCTACAGTTGAAATATGTATGAACCTCTCAAATTCCATGAAAATTCTTGGAAATGTTAACATTCGATATACTTTTCTTTGCTTTCCAAAACATGTGAACTTTTTAAGATTATAAAACTATATCAATGCTCATAGCTTTTCAACAGCTTGGCTATAAAATTTTGTATCGACAACAGATCTGGATCGTAAATGTTACCGTCTGTCGGTAATACTTCCGACAATATCGCTATATCGAGAAAGTCCTCAAAATTCGACGAAGTGACAAGCGAAAGGAACATTTTTATAATGACAAGAGATCTTGGACAGTGGCCGTTTTCATTATATTTCTAGAGCGTGAAACATTTAGTCCTTCACGCGTGCAAAATCAACCGAGTAATCTACACCGGTGTGCATGCGTAAACTCGGCGATAACAACGACTAAACGTACGTCTCGGCCCCTTATCGCGATTCAACCAGCCATAATTCCCGTTTTCACGGCTGGATCATTGCTATCTTATGAAACCCAACGCGGAATCGCCCGCGGCCACCTCGAAAAACTGCTGTTCTAAACAAAGAAGAAATTCTTCCTCGTGGAACTCTAGACAGATCTCTACATCTTCCGCCAGTTTGTAAATTATGCGTTCGACAGGTCGAAACTGTATTCAGAAATCTTGAACGAAACATTGCAAATACAAATTCATTAATTTTATCATATAAAACATCAAAATCGAAGTTTTATACGAGATCTTGGTAAATTATTCTGAATTTTTAGGTGAAACCTTTCGCTATAGAATCCGCCAGTTTGTAAATTATGTATTCGAAAGGTCGAAATCTTTGATAATGTTTCCCGATTTTATAGATTTTTAATTAACTTTATGATATTAAATATAGAGATACGTTGAATATTTTAGTAGAAAAGTTGGAAATGTCATTGGTACATTGGTCTACATTTTAAAGTTAGCTTGCAACGGTATCTACTTGCAAATTGTTCTGTTTGACCATCGAAATTATCGATAATGTTTTTCATTTTTACACATTCAATCATTTTGTAATATCAAATACAGAGATACAGAGATTTGGATATTTCAATGGAAAAGTTGAAAAGTAATTTTACGAAAAATATTTCTCGGCCGTGATAGTCACTCGTCGCCTTATCTGACGATTTCTGCGCGACATAATCCACCTTTCTACGAACCACCGAGTCATCGGGACTACAACGGGACCATTCTGCTCTCCCCGTGGGATCGCGGCGCTTGTAAACCAGCCTGTAGCTTACGTTCAATCAATGGAGTTTGGTAAATCGGGGAGAACACGGAAAATCGCGACAGAAATCGAGGTAACAGCTTGTCCGATCCCTCGGGGATACTACGGATGAAGCATTGCTTGGATTAATAAAATTCTGCCACGCGAATTTTTAGGTTAGGTTTCGCACAACGTAGTCGTGACAACGATAATTGCTCGTCGATTCGTCTTTACGTAACGCAGGAAAATACTTCCTATTTTAACTCTCTTGCTGTCGATTATCGATCCTATCATTATCAAAAGTAACGGAAATATAACCTAATCTTAACTTATGTATAGACAGATAAATTATTTACACGTCAAAATACTTTTAAGTGCTGGAAGGATTTATAATTGGAAGAGAGGAAAACCGATGCTGAACGATCGATGTGATCAATTAGCAACAATCAGTTTTCATTTGACTTTCCTATTTGCAAATGCTCTTCAGAAAATAATTAAAAAATCTTCTTCTCCCTTCAGAGCATTCAAAGGCTACTCTTCTGGAACGACCAAGTTTCTACATACTGTTATTAATATTTATAAACTCGCTTCGGGTGCTGAAAACAATAGAGAAAATCCATATAAACGTACGTTGTATCTATTTTCGTTTATGAGATACCACGAATTTTCTGTTTTGATTTTACATTATCTAATGAGTTTTACAGCACACGCTCGAAATGACCAGCTCGTATTTCAACACAATGACGTCTTGCCATGGATATCCAGTTACACTCTGAATGTTTCCTGGTGTATGGCGAATTTGTTGAAAAGCCTGTTCTATTCTGAACCTCGGTATGTTAACGTTCTCTGTATATGTAGCAGCGTTTGCTCTGTGTACAAAATTCCTGATATCTCATAAACGAAGACAGTTAGAGCAAATGTCAATACGAACTTTTCTCACTGTTTTTAGCTGCACAATCAGCTCCTCAAGTGGTTCGTACATGTTCCCTTACACACTTACTACAATATTATCCCATCTTTCAAAAAATCCCAAAGTCAGCCTCTAACCACGCTGTTCTTCTTCGTTCATTTTAAACAAATCGTTTTAAAATGATCGACCGGATCGATCAGTAGACATCAACGGTGATCTGGCAGAAAACACGCGACGACAAAGAGGAGTCATCGATTCGTAGGTAGAGACCGAGCTTTGGCTCGTTTCGACAACGCGACGACCATAACCATACGCGGCAGCAGCAGCCTCTTTCCGCCCTCGAGTATCGTAAATAACGTTCAGGTAAAACGAATTGTCGATAAATAAATGCTCGAGCCGCGGATACGTGTCACGCGTGGGTGGACAGCGGCCGGTTGGATCGTTATTTCATAACAGGTCACGCTATCGTTTTTCCACCGAGCATACGAACCCACCAATGTCTCTCTCTCTCTCTCTCTCTCTCTCTCTCTCTCTCTCTCTCTCTATGTCGCGTAACGCGTTTTCATTCGTTAACTGACGTGCGGTTTGTTCTCGCCAGACGCAATTAGAATTCAACCGAGTGTCCTTCTCCTCTGTCGATCGAACCTCCTACCGCCTCCACTTTCATCCGACAATTCCATTTTTTCGACTTTCCACCATAAAACCTCGTTGATACAAACTCTTCCCCTTTCAACGATTCTGTCCGCTCCAAGATCAGAAATTTCACGTGAAATAATACCGTTCTTCTATCTGCTATCCGTTTGATTCTTCGGGGTCTAGCGAATTATTTGAAATTTTCCAAGCTCCTTTATCTTCTGAGCGAAATTATGTTACTCGAATTTCGTACGTATTACGAAATAAAAATTAAATGTGTAACATCGAGAAGTTGTACAAGGTACAATGAAGGCGATAACTCTTCAGATTTCTTCAGTTTTGGAATCATCGATAGGAGAACGTATGGACAGAATTAATTATGTGTATCACAATGCTACTATAGATTGCCCTTGGAACGATCATGTTATAGGTGCATATGTGAATGGTTCATCAGTACAGGTGACAGAATCTTCAATTTAAGGAAACTGGGTAAGTTTGCCTGATCCTGATAGGGAAGTCTGTATGCAAGCATTAATATACATTATTATACGAGACCATAAAGGAAGAAGTTGCTCTTCTAGAAAAATTTTCTTGGCTATTAGACGAAGAGTGGATTGAAATCAAATTTCCAGGCAGATTTAAAATATTACAACAGAATCATCGTTGCCGTGTTAATTAATTTTCGAGGAAGATTAAATTGTAATTGGCAATATGGAGAGAAGGAAAATTATTTTTCCTGGAATCGTTGTCTTCGATTACAATACCAGGCAAACATTTTGTGATACCAACTCGCAGAAGAATGGACCAAAAATTGGTTCCGGTTTTCCTAGAGACTATGTTAAAAACCAGGATAACTCTATGGCTGGCTTTAAAAATCCGTGTAGAAATATTTGTATTTCGGTTGACAGAAGCTTCGTACGGGAGATATCTCTTTATCAATAAGAAATTCTCGGCTGTGCAGTTTGCGCTAGCCGGGAAGGAATCATATTTTACCGCATCCGCAACTGATACGTGGAGAAGATGCCTTCCATGGCACATTCTTAGACGTCGTTTGAGATTTCACCAGCTCCGAACACCTTCTTCCAGAACCGATCTTTGTTTGACAGAATTTCTTTCCCACGGTGCATTAAATTTCTTACAAAATTCCCCATAAATTCATCGATTCGCGATTGAACAATTTCCAAATCCGACTCAGACGTTGACAGGTGCTTTTCGCGTGCTGCAGTTACCCATTTAGGATCCGTTTTTAGCTGCGCGTAAACTTCCATGACTCTCACTCAGAACTGTATCAATATTTACTTCGGATTTGCCAACTGGAAACAAGAATTTTCTATTCTGTTACTATTTAAACGTGTCAAACGAGCAGCAAAGCTGGATTTTCCTGAAATCTGCTTCGATAATCTGATCAGTTAGATTGAGTTAATATGATGGGGCTATGTATATAGTATGTATGTAGGAGGTGAATTGATCACAAACATCTATTATTTTTAGAGGATGCATACATCGATGAGTATTAATTCCCACTTGAGCCCGATAAAACGTCATTGAAAAAGCTTCTAGGTAATTTTTTCATGCAACCCTTTCTGCATAATGCATGGATCGATACAGTTGGACGACTTGGAGGGACGCTTTCGCATGCAGAATTCGCTCGTAATTGTTGGCACGAGCCGGCTGGACGCTTCCTGTCGCCTTTTCGACTGGCTGACAATACACGGTTAATTATCGTGCGTCGCATAACTTGCCGATGCAATCATGCAATGCGACTGAAAATACCAAACAACGCACACAGTGGTGGTAGTGTGTTTCCTCTCCCCCTGTTTTCCCCTCTTTCTCGGACGAATACTCCTCTTTTTACCAACCAATGCGAGAACGTGACACGATCAACGGAGCGAAGGGGCCTCTCTTTCATTCGATGGTGTGTTTGTGTCGCACATGCATCGCCAGTTATGTCACCCAGTCGAATGTTGCACGCGATGAGTTCATCGCGGGCATGCATCGGCAGCGTATCGCGGAAAACGTGAGGTGACGTCACTCCCAATTCCATTCGATGAGATCTCGATGTCTTTTAACGTTTCTCTCCAGGAGAATGAACAGAACCGCTAGGAATTTGCTCGACGTCAGAAGAGAAAACCGCAGAGAAGAAACGTCGTTTGTCACCGCTATTATAATACCCATATCATGCGCGTGCACTTGATCCATCAGCCAAGATACAAAAGCTTATCGTTCTTTAAATAGGGAAATTAATTAGCATAACGAGTTATTTTTTATGATCGGTGTTTAATGTAGTACTTATTGGAATTTTTAGCGACATAATGGAGAAAACAGCTAGGAAAAATTTGTAGGTGAAGATCGGGAATCGAACTCGCGACCTTCTAATTTGCTAGCGAGTGCATTAGTCAATGTGACCAATTAAGTAATCGATGTTCAATGATTTTGTAATCCTTATAAGGCGTCATCTATTCCAGTAGTTTGATAGAATGAATTACACGATATACGAGTAGTGAGTCATATTATGGTATTATAATTAGATGATGACCTAAGTTATTAGGTGAATATTCTATTAATCAGATCAAAAATACTGGAAGAAATATCTGGCCCAATTTCCTTCGAACATTTTTACTTAAGAGACACCATACAGATGGTCAAGATAATGATGCCACGAGTCAATTTAGACACACTCGTACCCTAATCGAAAAGCGACATTCAAAGAGCATTTTGTAGGCTAATTGTTCGTTACGCCACGCGTTTCCTTGGAAATGATTTGCCGTCGTTTAATCAGGCGGGCGGATTATATTTCTTAGCAAGAGGCGTTACTTTTCGTGGCGCCACGTGGGTTTCTATGTCAATGTCGCGGCGTATTCACGCGAAAGCCTCTCGCCTTTCGTGAAATGTATCAAACCTACGTACGAGACTATTATTGGACCATCAGAGACTCACGATCTCGTGGAGCGTTGGTGGAATATTTCTGACTATGCAAACAGTGAATCAGCTTGGACTCAATTAATCCAACGTGTTCGCTCTTTGCATCACGATCATCAACATGATTGATCTGTTTTTGTAGTTAGATAAAACAGGAAGTTCCATGTCTTCATACTAATTTAACCGTTCGCTTAGAATTTTGTAATCTCCGCTCGTGTAAATCCTCGTGTCACGCATGTTACGAGATCGCCGTATATGTAGGTTAGTCACGTGTACTGGAAGGGACTGGAGATTCAATGAAACCGATGGAATTTTACGAAACTTCGAACGTGGGTCCAAATTGCTCTGAGTGATTTAATGCCAACAAGAACAAGCTTAGAAATTAGGAAAACGTGCCTCGCCATATATGGCTGACTATAGGGACCAGATCTAATGGAAGATGGGGAAATTCCCTAGATTGCAGCGGGTGGGAACATTTTATGTTCCACGCGTTGGCAGACTTAGACGTTAAGTAATCTTAGAATATACTTTGGAGGTTATATCCAAGGTATTTCCTGGATCTGAATATATTTATCAAAATTGATGGTTTAGCGTATGTAAGGCTGACACTTTGAGGCACAATTTTGATAATTTTATGATGCTGAACTGTGTAGGTCTAAAATCTTGAATCTGAATTTCTAAACGTCTGAAAAATGTAAGAACGAAACAAGCCAGAACCTAAGCTGGTATTAGGCTTCTCATGCACACTGATCTATAAAATCTTATTTTCTTTTTGTCATATAAAATTTAATATGTTACTTCAATAGAAATTTTTATACTGAATTCATGTATAGAATCTGTTTGTTCTTGTCACGCAAGGTTTTCGTGTGACACACAATTTGATTATTTGGTGACTCGTATAACTCTATAGATTTAGGAACTGTAGAACACAACGCCTAAAACCTGGTACCTATCGATTTGCTGGAATATTTTGCTCGAGGAACATCTCGTTTATGCGTCCAGCAATAAACTAACGAACACGGAATATCCTCCCTGACATTCTACGTGCATAGACATTTCTCGCAAGTTCGCCAAATCATTTATGGATGTTGAGATTATTAAATGTATGTGAACAAAGGAACGCGTGGATAAATTGTAAGGCAGAAAATATATTTTAAATACCGAAGTGTAAATACAAATGGGAATATAATTGAGCTGATCCAGATCCGCACGCCAGCAGTGTTACCCTATGACTGAAAACCCCGAAGCCAACGTTGCCTGTGCACTGTTTATGATCTGCCTTCGACCCAGCCTTTTGTCTATACGCTGTCGATGGCTTCGGTGCTTGAGAAAACTAAAAGACCAGGTGTAGAGTTTCCTTAGCAGCGGTGACCACTTCAACAGTGGACAATTACAGTCTGTCACACAAGAGCGTGTCTGCGATATCTGCGAAACCTGACACCTAATCAGAATGAGATGAAAAGAATGTAAACAAACGAAAACTTCTCTAATACGCGTTGCTGAATACCTTTCAGTTTCATTTGAAACAGTGAAAGGAACAGAGCTTTTTAATATGAGTGCCGCGTACGCGAAACGTCGAAAATCGTCTGGCATGGGCGAATGAAAACAGAGATCGTGATTGGAGTAATATAATATTCACTGATGAATCTTCGTTTTGGGCATGGTGTCCTATTAGGCAAGCTGAGAGGAAGACGTATCACAAAAATAAGAACACTTGTACATCACATTCGAAAGATATGGAGGTCGTTACCAGAATCCTACGCTCAAAAATTAGTCGAGAGTATGCCGAAACGATGTCAAGCTATAATCGCTAATGGAGGAGATTGGACACCCTACTGTAATAGCGTATTAGTGTTTTAGATGTAGATTCAATTCATATAAATTTTTTTACAAATATATAAATATTTACAGAAATATCGCAGACACGCTCTTGTGTGACAGACTGTAACTAACAGCGTTCATCTACATAATAAATATATTATCTATCCTATATATAATACGATTCTTTACGGTTTTCTTATAGGATTTTGTTCTTCTGAATATACTAAGCAGAAATTAAATCTGCTATTGGCTATAACTATTGACAATATAACAGTAAATTCAGTTATCGTTAAGTAACATAAATCATTATTACAGAAAAACTATGACTGACGAATGACGGAGCATCGAAAAATACGCAAGAACCGGCATAAATATCCTCTGTGACAGAAATCATGTTGACCAGCGTAATTATAGGCTACCAGGAGTAACAAATTCTCTCGTATGACAGCGACAAGTTTAATAGCAAAGCAAGTTACCAGTCAGCTGAATCATTTCGCATAAAATAGCCAACCCCGTAACAAGACCATGGCATACAAATCACAACTATCAACTGATGAATTATCGTGCAAGGGGGCCTTTCTAACAAAAGGTGAAGAATTTTCCACATACGGAGAGAAACCTTTTACACGGTGGAGGGTTCAAAAATTACACGAAATTTAAGATACATATCTCTTTGTAGTGCACAGAGAGGGACGTTTTCTAGCGTTAACATGGTCGCGCCTTTGTCATTTGTCGTTTAGCTTTTACAAGGACTGCCTTTAATTATGAATGCCTTCTGTTCTGTTTTTATCTTTTTCTTTTTTCTTTTTTTTTTCTTTTTTGTTTTCCTACGTTCCGTATCGCGCGGTGACATCAGCGAGTCGCTAATTCTTTCTGTCAGTTCGAACGAACGCTTCACACCCACGGCTACGATGAGATCAACCGACCAAAGTGGCGTTTTAATTACCGCGAATCGTGGGTGTTCCACGCAGCTCGATTCCTCGGCACCCTGGTGCACGAAGAAACAGGGCAGACCTCTTTAATTATTTACTAGCCCGGCGAGAAGAAACTGGTTTAATCCGATCGCGCCTTTTTCTTTCTCTCATTCCAATTAACCTTTCTCGCGTACACGTTCCAAGAAACGTTCTTTACGATGTCATCTTTGCATATGTATATGTATATACTCCGTCCATGGATCATAACCTAAATTATGCCAAAGAATGATTCGCCGGACACTTAGGAATTATACGTAGAAGGTAGTCTTTTGTGAATGAAAAACGCCTTCGAGGAAGGAACGATTTCTGGAGAGTTCATTATACCCGAAGCAGAGGATATCTGCTGCAGCGATCTCACTCGGCGTCGGCCTTTGACTTCTTGCTGCCAGTGTGGTGGTCTGGCCACGTTGCCAACTGTTGAATCCCTTTTACGTGCCACATTCTTGGAGATTTCCAAGTTTCGCTTGGCAAAATCGTCGTTAATCGGGAATTTTATTATGTTTTTGGAAAAATTCGATAGAATTTAGATTCGTTTAAGTAGCCGACGTTTGTCATATTACGGTAAAACAGTGTGAGATGATACTCAAATCATGAAATATATGTGCGTGATAAGACACGACACAAATTTATCCAGCGATCGACGTGCTGAAATTCCGAATAGCAATGAAAGATCATTAGCAGTTTTCAAATGTAACTCTCAAACATGTTTGAACAACACATAGTTGAAAAAACACCACGACAATAGCATTCAAACGATCTCCTAAGGGAAGTAGTGAATTCCTAAGTACATTTTTCCTCATCTCGAGCGAGGGACAACGATCTCCAAGATTTATTCAAATCCCCCAACATCAAACAACAACCCAATTGGTGTCAACAAGTAGCCAGAAGCCAGACAAGGAACTGGTTTGCTTGCTCTGATTACTCTCGGGTCACTTTCATTGAGCTTCGACACGGTTCTACAACGGTTCGCCTCGAGAAATTCTTTTAAATTTATCAATGAATTCATCATCATCCTTCTTCTTTTTTTCTTCTCAACGCTACAGAAGAGGAGAGAAAGCTCGAAGGGAGTGTGCTTGTCACGTGTATCTTTCATTTTATCGTGGATCTATCGACAAATTTCTGTGTTAACCGCAATTGCCAACGAAAACATGCAGTTACGAAGCAGCAACAACATTCCTAGAGAGTTACCCATTTTTCTTTTTCCCCTCGTCACGTGTAACCGAAGTGCCAGAAAAGCGATATGCTTTCACAGGCAATTATTCACGCACGACTTCTGGCCACATTGCGACTAAATGAATAATTCATAACGGAGCGTTGTTAAAATGCCGCGACGGCAAATATTTACGATTAAAATTGATCGATATGAACGTAAACAGCAAAGTAACGCGAGAAAAAGTCGCTGAGAAATATTTCTAAAGGGAAAGGGGATTCGAACCTGGGTCACGCGCGTGGAAGACAGCCGCGCTAGCAACTTGCCCAACTTCGTTCTCATACATCTCAATCTTGTTCCATTTATTAGTCGAATGGTTTGATTAGAAGAATGATCAAAGTATTCGGAACGATCTACTTTTCTAGAATTCCATTTTTTAAGTAAGTACAACGACGCACTTAACAAATGCAATGTACATGTTGCAAATTTAACGTATGCAAGACACGGATACTATAAACAGTTTATCTATAGTAGTATAATAATTAATTGGAAATTGAATTCTCAGTACGAAATACAGAAGTATCCTTCCCAACGCACAAATGCTGTTATTAATTTCATTTAATGACGGAAGATTAATCTTCGGTATGTCAATGCTAAGGAAACCGACCAACCATAAGCATTAGAAACGGTAATCGATCGATCCGTTGAACAGGAACGAGCAGTTCGTTTCCTCAACCTGTATTTAGCTGTGTTAATGATCGTCATTATCCGCAAGAAGCCAGGAGCAATAGACGCATTTATCCTATCCAAGGATCGAGCTATTGGCGACGATAATTGGCATGGTGTGTGCTGATAAAAAATAAACGATGCAACATTCTTTTCGCAAAATAGCTGGAGGGATTGAGGCATAACCTCGTGATTCTTCGTGTTAGTAATCATCGACGTAAAAGATTGCCTATTTATCCACGAATTCCATACGATTAGACGTGTCTGATTGTTTAATCGAGTTGCTGATAAAATCGTTGATTCTGAAAAGAATTGACTGTAAACTTCCATCATTGTCCGAGTATCAAGCATCCTCGTCTTGTCTGATTGTTGTTCCACGTGCCGACATACATAGATAATAAAACAATAGAAGGATGGTTGCGCCTGTGCATTGAATAAAACAGGATAATACAACCATCCAGCAACAGTTCATAAGCAACGTAGTAGAGAAAAACTAATTTTTGTCATTTTTGCCTGCCTGTCTGCTTGTTCGTCTGTACTCGCATCACGTAAAAACTACCGAACGGATCTTGACGGGGTTTCCCTTGTTGTATAGCTTAATGTCCGCGAAAGGAAACACAGTACATTTCATCTCCAACCGTTTCGTAGAAGCAGAGAAATAGTCTGGCATCTGAGTTATATGCGCTCTCTTACTTCGTATTGTTTATCGTTTACGTCGTGCTTCTTCCGGAATCGAAGCTTTTTGTAATTTAATGCTTTTTCCTACGAGCAACAACCTGGCTGTTATTATAAAAGATACTAAAAAGATATTTCATATTCATAAAAATTCACCTGCTTAAAAATTGTTGCGTACATTAGCATTCTACGCGAACGAAGTTGCGTGCGAGGAGTAGTATACAGTATGAAGGTAAATGACTGTGCTATTTTCATTTGTCAAGGGGATAGCAAGTAGTCTTATGCAACTACTTCGATGTTACACGGTGAACAAAGGATCTTAACATCGATAGAACGATTACTGTTGTACAAATTCAATTAGGAATAATTAAATTACGATCATCAGCTCACATTTATCGATAAAATATCGAGTCACTGTTAACGCAAATAGAAACTGCTTGTTTTTGCAACGTATATTAACGTGGCTTGTCGTTAAGCTGTCAATTCAAGAAGTTAATACACCGTCATTAATGTATCTACAGATAAAATCGCGTTCATAAAAGAATAACGGAGAATAAAAAATGTTATATAATTCTCTTTGCAAGATGATTTATTCCTCGCGCTTATCTTACATTCCTCAGCATGTGATCAGTCGCAGCAGCACAAATGTGTCGATTCACCTTTGACGATAACTCGAGACGAGGCGAGGATGAACGTTAAATGATCTATCACAATGAAAACACAAAATTGAACGAACCTAAACGCCAATTTACTCGATATACGTATGAACTAAAAGTTAGCATCGGCACTGGCTCGTTATAAACGCGTTTGACGTTGGCAGTCAGGTAGGTCCGCAGCATCGAACGGAATTTATCGAAGCTTCTCGAACGAGAGGAACGAGAAGCACGAGAGAATGACAAGGCAGCGCTGGATCATGGTGCTATTTCCGGCCTGACCGCGTAAAAATCCCTAAAACTCACTTAACGCGATTAAGCCGTGTATTTTCGCGACCTCTCCAGCTTCATCTTCGTAAGAGCTTGATAAAATACTGAAGAAGAAACGGCAAAGAACACGCAGGCAGGCGCGAGACAAAGAGAAAGAAGCATAAGCAAGGCAGGAAGAGTAGGAGGCGGAGGAGGATTGAAGCAAGGATAAACGCGTTAAGTCTGAGAAATTCGGTCGACCTTTGTACATGACGAGACCGAGTGCACGGCTATTATGCACTCGAATCGCCGTGAACTCTAATCCCGTCCTGCCAGAACGGAACAACGTAACACCTACACTACTCGTCTCGCGTGACAAATATCAGCTCATCTCAGGATTGCACACGGTCCTCGCAACCTTCCTAACGACCCTTTCAACGCGCGAATTATGTATACGCCAGGTTGAAAATATCGTCGTGGTAGTCGAAAAGAAATGCCTCCAACAAGTGGCTTTTTCCTTCCTGGTGTTTACTACTGACGACCAGTAACCTTGGTTTTTAGAAACTTTTGAATGATCTAGAATCTAGGTTGTCACGCTTGAAAGACAGGTTCCTATCTAAGCATTTTCGCTTGTTCGTTTTGATCCCTTTGTTACTTCTTTTGTTAGTTCTCATCTAGGATTAGGTGTGCTAGATATTACAGGATGAGGGAATTTTCGTGGAGATGCTGCAGCATTCGAATCACGAGCAATGATCTAGATAAAGAAGACGGAAGTGGAAGTGTCGCTGAGATAACGGCCTCGGAATGCCTACGCAATAATCTCGAGAATCTTGGGAATCACTGGCGGCAAGCGGAAGCGCCGATGAAGAACGACGAGCTTCGCACAAAAGAACGTTTTGCGTGCTCAACCACGCGTGTAACCATATCTTCTATCTGCGATCTCGTGCGCAACATTTTCTCGATTAATTTCTCAGAAAATTGAACTATGTCCATAGCCACGAAACGATAAAATTGGTAAAATTGATATTAAGATGAATCTGGTATATCGAGAGATTTGCCTCAAGGCAGGCGGTAAAGACTAAACCGTTCGTTTGCGCAACTTTCTCCGCGATTGCTATACTTCTACGACGTCCGGATTAGCATCAGCGTGGAAAACTATTCGAAAATTAGCACCTGACGTTATCCAGACTTCTAATCTCGATGTAATTTCTAGCTCGGGCTTCGACGTCTGACGCTTCCCTCGCCAATGGTCAAGTATCATTATGTTATCTATACTTGAAACTTTGGTCTCTTATTAGCAACACGAAGAAATTGTATCTTTGGCCGGTGTGAAGAGGTTCGAACTCCTAGGAGTGGTTTTATTTGCGTACCACACTACCTAAATTTAGTAGAAATCAATTTATACCTCTGCAAATAAGATTGGAAGGATGAAAGAACCAAGAAAGAATGCTATTTCGCCTACTAAATTCTGGAATATTATCTTTATCAATTATCGCATTTTTGTCACTCCAAGTTTCCTACTACCAGCTAAAATATCTAGGATCGCTCGAATATTTCATGCTCCATGCTAAAATTTCATTCGAGTCGCCATCGTTTCCTGTCGAATAATGAAACGTAAAGATTGGTTGTTTAATAATAGGAACCTAGAAACCTGACTCGAGAGGACTGGCGAACATGGAAAGACGAAAATCAAAGCGTTACCGATGCCTGTACATCGAGGATGCACTTCAAAGATCTTTGGAAATTCCCGCTGCATGGCAGAGACGCGCGCGCGCGCGCGCGCGCCCGCGGGTAAGTGGATCTACTACATCACTGGTGAAACATCTTAACCGTATTCAAGGCGCGCGTGCACACACCCGCGATAAAGCTGTTCCAATATGCATTAGAATGCCGTTACACGCCAAGGTGAACGCGGCCGAATAATTTATTTCACCGTCACCGTGAGCTTGCGCGCGCGCGCGCGCGTTACTACGATCCTCCAAGTCCTACACTTAGCATTTCCATTGCGTTGCGTGTCATTTTCGCGGCTACGTTTCCTCCCATCCCGATGCATCTACCACGTAGCTGATGTTTTCCTTTTGTTTAACAAAAATAATTCCCACAGAGGAAGCAAGATGGCGGTCACAAGTTTCCTAACCTGACCTGTACACCTAAAGTAATCAACCTAACCTATCTTTCGATCGCCGCTCTATTCTCGTTGTTTCCCAATTAAAACGGATGCGAATCGGTACACGCGTTCCTGGAACGCTCATCCATCGGCTCTGATTCCTTTTGCTACTCACCGCTATGAATCGTCCGTACTTCGGTCAGTCTGAAAATATACCTGGTTGTAAAACGTTCGATGAGGTCTTGGTTCGACATACGTAGCACGTTACGGATGGTAATTTTAGCCGATCGTTTCGGAATCTTGTGGAATATGAATAGAAGTATTTCACCGCATTGCAATTCTCTTGGCTAATCCTATTACCATAGATCCTATGGCATAGAACGATTTGCTTAGAAGCCGACAGACAGTCGCGATCACTCTTCGCTGGACGACTACGATTTTCTAGTGACAGTCGAAGACGCACAACCGTTCGATCATGGCGCATTCCTCGCTTGGATGCCACGGAGATGGCTCCCTGGGTCGGCTGGCGTTCGTCAGCCTCGTAAATATCGCAATTCAAAGCCTGCCACACAGATTCCATCGCGGGGAGGTCGATGATACCCGCGGCAAGAGGCGCACGCAGTCCTCTGTGCCTTCTAGTGGCAATTTAAAATCGCTTGACGAGCGAGTCGTTGACGACATTCGGGTCATGCGAGCGGTAGTCGTCCCTGACTCGAGTGCTGGTCGATCCTTTGATCCGCTGTCTTTTTCGCCAAGTTCGATGATTAGTCGTGTACGTGTTGGTTTCTGGTAGGTTCAAAGGTCCAACTAAGCACGATTTTCTATATTCCTCGCCAAAAGTTCCTACGATTTATAATAAAATAAAAAAACTCTGCTTTTGATCCACCAGCAAAATCGTTTGAGAGGTTATGTTTGATCCTCTGTATCACGTCCAAGGTTGGCAATGGCACAGACGTTCTTCGATGTATTACGATATTGATACACTTAAACTGAGAATAATCCAAGAGAGGATATTCTTGTAACATTGACTAATGTACACTGTGATAAATAAATAGCTGTATCTTCCAAGTTATTTTTCTTGGACGTTTTCGCTGGTAGCCAGACAGATGGATAAAATCGCGAAGGTCTCGCGGTTTTTGATCAAACAAACAAGTTTGTAACAAATGGCCTATACAGAGGATCGAAATGGGTCAAAAGTGGTATACGTGTTGGGAAAATAAGTACGATCTGCTGCAGCAAATCAAATTTGCCTGTGAATTTGATTTTCATGTGATAGTTTAAGAGAGGATTTTGCAGACGACCAATTCGACCAGTTATACTTTAATTAAATGCCTTTGTGTTGGACAGCCACGATCCACGTGTCGTACGTTTCATCGATCGCCAGGCTCTGGATAAGCCTGAGACAAGTGGTGGGAAGATGAAATTCGATAGACAACCAGGGAACATGTGTGTCTCTGGAAAAGTATGTTTACCGCCAACCACGAAAGTCAGTCAGAAAATCTAATAACTGCGCAGATCAAATATCTCGGGCAAAGGAAAACGTAGTTTCGACCTAGAGGCACTATTCGCTCGACGAAAAAAATCTTCGTGATCAGCGGTTCTAGATTGAATCAAGTTTAGGTTAGATTTGAGTTCGGATCAAATTAGCTTGTGCTTTGCCATTTATTTATATTTTATGCTTCCATCCGAGCTCAATTTCGCTTTAAATTCAGCAAAATTGACAGAACGACAGACTGTCGGAACAAATGTTAGACGTGGATCAGATTTGAGTGTAAGTTAGGTTAGGATAAATTTAGGTTAGATTTGAGTTCGAATCAAATTAGCTTGTGCTTTGTCATTTATTTATATTTTATGCTTCGATCCGAGCTCAATTTCGCTTTAAATTCAGCAAAATTGACAGAACGACAGGCTGTCGGACCAAATGTTAGACGTGGATCAGATTTGAGTGTAAGTTAGGTTAGGATAAATTTAGGTTAGATTTGAGTTCGAATCAAATTAGCTTGTGCTTTGTCATTTATTTATATTTTATGCTTCGATCCGAGCTCAATTTCGCTTTAAATTCAGCAAAATTGACCGAACGACAGACTGTCGGACCAAATGTTAGACGTGGATCAGATTTGAGCGTAAGTTAGGTTAGGATAACAAGATGTCAGCCTATGCAAAGTCTATGCATACTGAGTGATTAATTTTTCCTCGGAATTGGAATCGGATCAGGCAAAATAAAGATAAAAATAGCGAGAGAATGTTAAAATCTCAGATAATGATCGGATTAAGCTTGAAATTAGAAATTCGATTTTCTCAGGTTTGAGCGAATAAAAGTTAGAACGTCGAGCCATCTGTACCCTCAATAGCCTTACCAGACCCGATCAGACGAGCGGTTTAAAAATTTCATTTAATTTCAACGAACAAAAGAAACAACAACGAATGTAAAACTTCAAAGGAAATTTTGAAAGCGGTCTTTGGACCGGGTCAGATAAGGTTAGTGTTACGATGAGACTGACACGATATAGGAACGCGAACTATGCATAATAGAGAGCTAAATTCGGATGTCAATTAAGCGAAGACGATGAGATGACAGAATATTACTTTTACGTTTCCATGTAAGACGATCCATCTATTCTCGAATCCTTATGAGAACTTTACAAAACGGAACTCGGTGGCCCATCAGCGCTCGCACACCTTCGGGATGGAACCCAACCTCGGAAGAAGACCGCAGACCGAGCTGATATTTATTTGTCAAGGATAGAAAAACAGCAGGAAGTCGTGGATAAGGGGCGAACCACAGGGTACCAAATAAATCTTCTCAACGGCGCAGGAAGTAGCGGCATCTAAAAGAGACCGGAAGTGGTACGTCATGGGCTGCCCCGTGCAACCAATCGAACGTTCCTCGTACAAGTGCCAACGATTAATCGATGGAAGAGCCATAAGAAGAATGCTTTCAGGTCTCACGACGAATCGAAGGGAAACTGCATCCCTCGGGACGGAGGTTGCAAAACTTGTCAACTCGATCGGATTTGCCAGCCGTTCCACGCGAATAGTCTTCGTCGTCTGGCGAAACAATTTGCTCGTATCGACTGGAAAACAGCACGGAAGAACGGATACGAAAGGGAAGAGGCTCGAGATACTGCAACTTAAATAGTCTCCGGGCTGGTTAATACCTCGACGAACGTTCTGCATTGGTTGCGCAGAGAATCAATTTGGCTTTTCATAACGCCGAGCAGCGATAAGACAGAAGTTTCTTCTCGTTTGCTGGATCGACAAGGCACGCTATAGCGGTCGCCAAAAACTATCGACAAAGTGTACTCCGACGGAGGAGGCTGGTAATGTCGAGTATGTTCGGATATCCGAAAATAACCAGTTACATTCGGGTCAAAAGAAGGACGATGAATAAGTAAGGCGCGTGTTATACTCTTTCACTATCAGCCTCCCATTTTCTATGGAAATTTCACGTCGAGTATTAGCGTATTTCGTAAAATCTATATTTGTTCGACGAGTTTGTTACAGATTTAGGTTACAGCGTGGAATTAAAGGTTAGACTTACGAGTCGATCGAAATAAAACCAGCGATGCTACATTGTGTGCTAGGGTTTCGTGTGCGTAGATACAATCCAGATTTAGGCAAACTAATAATGTGCAGCTACCTTTTCTCTTATTCACCTTTTTTTTTTTTCCTTTTTCTTTAAATATCGTGCAGTTTAAGTCGTGTCTTCTATTATATCAATGGTCGCTGCGATTAAAACATGGACGTAACCATCCCACAAATGCGGTGGCGCGTTATCGATTACACAGGTGATAAAATTCTTCCGAGAACAGAGTCACGTCGTTTTTCTCTCTTTTACATCGAACAATTTTTCCAATTAGTCCGCGCTAATATTCTGCAAGGGGGCAGAAAAATCAGCGAAATATTAAGGATCGCAATAAGATCGCTAGATCCACTAAGTTTTACTAACAGCCACGTAGTTCCCTACCCCGGCCGGAATTTATCGAGGAATTCGTCGATACTCTACGACGAATTTCTGGTATCTTATCAAGTAACGTAATTACACGTCGCTGGTAACCAGCTATAAATTGCCGAAAGAAATGCTCTTTGGCCAGTAACAGCGCGTATCTCAACTCAACTCAAAATATATTATTCCAATTTCTTGAGGTTATTAGATGTACAGTCTGTCACACAAGAGCGTGTCTGCGATATCTGCGAAACCTGACACCTAATCAGAATGAGATAAAAAGAATGTAAACAAACGAAAACTTCTCTAATACGCGTTGCTGAATACCTTTCAGTTTCATTTGAAACAGTGAAAGGAACAGAGCTTTTTAATATGAGTGCCGCGTACGCGAAACGTCGAAAATCGTCTGGCATGGGCGAATGAAAACAGAGATCGTGATTGGAGTAATATAATATTCACTGATGAATCTTCGTTTTGGGCATGGTGTCCTATTAGGCGTGCTTGGACTATCCATGGAAGAAGGATGATTCAAAGAAGTGTAAAACACCCTATAAAAGTGCATGTTTGGGGTTGCTTTAACGCACGCGGTTTTGGGACTTTGTGCGTCTTTACAGACAATCTGAATGCACAAAAGATGGTGAAATTGTACCAAAGGGGACTTCTCACATCCGTGAAACGTTGGTTCAACCAAACCGAGGACCAATGGATATTGCAAGAAGACAACGACCCTAAACATCGAAGTCGCATCTGCACCCAATGGAAAGCGAAAAACGCCATCACAGTACTTCCTTGGCCATCGCAGTCCCCTGATGCAAACCCTATCGAAAATGTGTGGTCCCTAATGAAATGCAAGCTGAGAGGAAGACGTATCACAAAAATAAGAACACTTGTACACCACATTCGAAAGATATGGAGGTCGTTACCAGAATCCTACGCTCAAAAATTAGTCGAGAGTATGCCGGAACGATGTCAAGCTATAATCGCTAATGGAGGAGATTGGACACCCTACTAAGTAATAGCGTATTAGTGTTTTAGATGTAGATTCAATTCATATAAATTTTTTTACAAATATATAAATATTTACAGAAATATCGCAGACACGCTCTTGTGTGACAGACTGTATGTGAATAGAAAGGAACGCGTGGATAAATTGGAAGGTAGAAAATATACTTTAAATACTAAAGTGTAAATACAAGGTTCGGAATATAATATCAGCTGATCCAGATCCGCACGCTAACGGTATTAGCTTATGACTGAAAACCCTGAAGCCAACGTCGTCTATCTACTGTTTATGGTGTTGCGTCGCGTAAGACGGTCCGTGCGACGTCCCTCGTGGTCTGGCCGCCGAGGCCCACACACCGTTGCACCGACCCTCGATAAACCTAAGGAACCACCATGAACCGAATCTTCTCAGTTTAATTTCTATTCACATAAGCATTTTCGGTTTATGGATGGTCCTTAAAACAGTCCTTAGATTTATCGCACGCTCTTATAACTTACGGAGATAGCGGTTGTTTGTCTATTAAAAATAGCAGGTGTTTCCCATTAAAAGGGACACCCATACCGAGCTTTCCTCCGTAATTGTACGAGACGGGTCGTCACTGTTCTACCAAACGTCGTGCAGTCGACACGACTGTTCCTATAAGCTTCGCGTAGTCAACTTAAAACATAGTCCTCGCTACGATCAAAGTGATATTATCTTAATCTATTCTTTATTACCACTACTCATCTATCAAGTGTATTATTCTTCATCACCTGTATCAATTGCATCTTCCGACACGACGGAACCTCGAGTGTAACAAGTTGTTAAGAATATAAATATTATAAGACTGTAGACTACAGTTTTATTGCCCAACAAAGACCCCTATTATCCCACAAGAAATAAGGGGATCGACCTGTTCGTGGTGTCGATCGTTATAATCGTAAGGGGAATTTACGACTCCCGTTGACGCGCTCCAACGCGATCGCGTCTTCCCACGATTGGACGAAAGAACATATGGTTTGCCTTTGACCCAGGCTTTTGTCTATAGGCTGTCGATGGATTCAGTGCTTGAGAAGACTAAAAGACCAGACGTAGAATTTCCTTAGAAGTGGTGACCACACTTCGACGCAATTGTCTTGCACTTTACATCTGACAATTTTATCCAAAATATCACACCCTGGTTTAAATTATCGTTTAGGAAATAAATCGGTCGGGGCGGTGGAAATTAGCGGTCGGAATAATCGACAGTCGATTAATCGGATGATTCGAGGGCTCGATTTGCGGGTGGGTGGCGCGAAGAAAGGCCAAGTCCAACGGAAACATCTCTCTCCTTTTGCCTCTCTGTAGCCTCGAACAGTTTACATTTTAAATACCGCGGAAAAATTCTCAGCGTACACCGAGATTATTCGCTGGGAAGGGAAAAACGCGATTTACGCTTTCTTTGCCCGCTACGTTTCTTTTATTCGTCGCCTTTTTCTTATTCCGCTTCTCCTTTCGGACCACGGAAGAGGGAAAAAATCTGCTCATGCATATTGCACGGGCGAACGAATCGGCGAAGGATTTAATTACTCCACCGTAGCGCGATTATAGTCGGCGGATCCTTGAATATTTCGTACATTCCGCAAGATTATTCTTTCACCAGGCGGAATGTCCTTCCGCCGTTTAATTTAGCTAGAACCAGGTTTGCCCTACCGAGGTCAAGCCGGTCACCCTGGGCAACGAGTATTGTTCGAATATCCACCTTGTTTCCACCTATTTCTCTCGACTGATCCAAGAAATAATTCACGAGGCAAATGACCCGCACTGAAGCCTAAAGGAATTCTTGCAGGTTTAACCTGTTACAGTTCCAGCTACAGGCATCTACGGTTGTTAAACAGACGCTAGATATTTTTGGTAAAATTGAACTTTCATTCGGAAGACACTCGATCATGCCGTATCTGCTCATCAAACTGCTTCAAGGGGATGTCGTGACTTAGAATGTTCCAAAACTGCGTCTTCTCGTGATTTTTTTTTTTTTTTTTTTTTTTTTTTTTTTTTTTTTTTTTTTTTTTTAGAAGACAAAGAAAGGAATGAAGTTATTGAATTTTGAGGTATGGTTTTATATATATTTGTCGGAGATGAAAGGACATCGGAGCCTTTCTTTCCCAATGTTTGGGAAAGTCCCAAATACTTTAGTCCAAACTTTTTATTATAGCTGTACTTAAACAATAAAACTGAGAAATAGCTGTTCATGAGCTAAGTCAATTATGATTATCCGAGATATTTACAAAATTTACGAGCTAATAAAAACGATCATTCTCCGTTAATTACAGTCTGTCACACAAGAGCGTGTCTGCGATATTTCTGTAAATATTTATATATTTGTAAAAAAATTTATATGAATTGAATCTACATCTAAAACACTAATACGCTATTACAGTAGGGTGTCCAATCTCCTCCATTAGCGATTATAGCTTGACATCGTTTCGGCATACTCTCGACTAATTTTTGAGCGTAGGATTCTGGTAACGACCTCCATATCTTTCGAATGTGATGTACAAGTGTTCTTATTTTTGTGATACGTCTTCCTCTCAGCTTGCATTTCATTAGGGACCACACATTTTCGATAGGGTTTGCATCAGGGGACTGCGATGGCCAAGGAAGTACTGTGATGGCGTTTTTCGCTTTCCATTGGGTGCAGATGCGACTTCGATGTTTAGGGTCGTTGTCTTCTTGCAATATCCATTGGTCCTCGGTTTGGTTGAACCAACGTTTCACGGATGTGAGAAGTCCCCTTTGGTACAATTTCACCATCTTTTGTGCATTCAGATTGTCTGTAAAGACGCACAAAGTCCCAAAACCGCGTGCGTTAAAGCAACCCCAAACATGCACTTTTATAGGGTGTTTTACACTTCTTTGAATCATCCTTCTTCCATGGATAGTCCAAGCACGCCTAATAGGACACCATGCCCAAAACGAAGATTCATCAGTGAATATTATATTACTCCAATCACGATCTCTGTTTTCATTCGCCCATGCCAGACGATTTTCGACGTTTCGCGTACGCGGCACTCATATTAAAAAGCTCTGTTCCTTTCACTGTTTCAAATGAAACTGAAAGGTATTCAGCAACGCGTATTAGAGAAGTTTCCGTTTGTTTACATTCTTTTTATCTCATTCTGATTAGGTGTCAGGTTTCGCAGATATCGCAGACACGCTCTTGTGTGACAGACTGTATTCCGGGGAGCGGGTAACCCAGGTTTCACGGCTTCGTCCATCGGATTCGCCAGAATTGCGCGAGAGGAAAGAGGAAAATCGTGGGCAGAGAAGAAAAGGAAAAACACAAGGCAAGATTTAAATAGAGGGAAAGAGAAAAAGAGAGAGAGAGAAACATGGAAAAGTCTAATCGTATGGCATAAACAAATTGTCTCGTATGACGTTTATGCGAATAACTGCGACCAATTTGTGACCACCGGTTTATGGCCGGCCAAGTATGCGGCTGACGCAAAAACGTCCACACGTTTTATTTTATCGAAAGAAACTACGCCGAGTTAAGTCGGCGACGGCCTCCAAAAAATTGAAAATAACAATGTTAGACGGAGATTTTTTATTTTTTTTTGTATTAAATGGTAATAACAAAATCCGCAATCACTTAGTAGCCAGCGATGAATGTTAGTCGGCTATGAACTTGTCGCGTAAAATAAAAAAGAGAAATCAGAGATGAAGAATAGAAGATAAAAATAAAGAAATACAAAGAGAGGATTTATTTCTTAACACTTGGTTTACACTAACTACGATTCACTTCTCAACTCCAGCCGCGACTTTTCAAGACTGAAACCCTTACGACTTGACTTTCGGCGGAATCCGATTCTTTTTCTTTCTCGTCCCTCGATATCCCCACTGTCCACGCGTTTGTTAGACGTCCGCGACCGTTGGGATATTGAGGGTTCATTAGGCACCTCGCCACATCTTTATTTCCGTCATCAGACCATCGGTTCCGAAGCGCGGCCTCTGATGCGGATTGAGATGTGGTTGGTGTTACAAACTCGTTAGCGCGTCCCACGAAAGTCACTCGATCGATTCCGAGTCGATTTTGCCCAAATTGCTGGAAAATTGCAGAACCCGTTGCAACGATGTATAGGCTGACACAACAATAATAAACAAATACAAATACATAGCCGACTGTGATATCTGGCATCTTGCTCGACGAAGATTTTAATAAATCTTGCTGAAGGAGATTCTGGGAACAAGGCGCGCCGATTGTTTTACCGAAAGCAACCGCCTCGACAACAGGAGGCAACAGGCCGCCGCCCAACGTTCCCCCCGTGGCAAATGAAAAACCGATGCTCGGCCGGCACGTGACGAAGGGTGAACGTCGATCACGTAAAAGAAGGAAACTGGCCGCGACAAATCGAATTATCCCGGGCATGGGGCCGATGGTTAGAAGGAAGAACGCATAAACAAAGGCGATCGTTAACGCCGGTTATGGAAGTTGCTGGTTTGCCAGCCATTAAGCTCGTCGTTGCAGTTCCTCAACTTCGCTCTACTTTATCGCGTAATCGTAAACGTATTAATAAATAATAAGGAAGCTTCTGCCTGGATTAGCGTTACGACCTCGTCTTACACGCTAGCTTAGCTTTTTATCTCCTTCCGTCTTTTCTCTCCTTTCTTTTCTTTTTTTTTTTTTTTTGTGTTCTGTCGCGTTCGTAACCAGCTTTGCGATCAGTCGAGGTATTAGGCGTCGTTAAACGTGGCGATAAAGAATTACGCAAGAACGTCGGTACACAGACATGGTTTTCACTTGGACTGGAGGCTGTTTGCTGCTTAAACGAGTTTGATCGAAGCAGCAAATGACAAATTGCCCCTGCGCTCGTGTTTGCACGTTGCCCGATCTGATGACGAGAGCTGCGAATCTTTGGAGAAATAACGAGAACGCGGGACGTATGACACGATAGTGTACGCGGAGAGCAAATTAGAAAGGACGCGAGTTGCGAAGCAAAGAGTATATCGTCTAGGTATTTCGTAAACTTTGCTGTTAGAGCAGCTCTCACCGCGAACATGAAAAATGTGGAGTTTGTGTGGCTTTCGTTGAATAGCCAGGGTCCGTACGGCACACGAATGGCGAGTTAGTGGACACAGAGTGGAAATGGAAGGAAAGGAGAAGAGAGAAGGAAGAAAAAAAGGGAACTGAAAGGCAGAATAGGAAGAAAGGAGAGGGAAAAGGGAGAGAACAAGGAAAGAAAAGAGGAAGAAATGAAACGAAGAAAGGAAGAGACTGAAGAGACAGAAGACAAATTGGGAATTGTAAGGAGAAAGGAAAGGTACCGGAGTACATAAATTACGTTCTATTTGAAACACTTATTCGTACTTTATGTTTCTACGTTGCTACGTGATTATGCCAAATAGAACATATTATTTCAGGATTGTTCGAACACGAGACAAATTTCAGTTAGAACAACAATTGGCGTGCTTCGTTGTTGAAATGTTAAATAGTTTTCCCCTTCTTTTCTTTCTTTTTTTTTTTTTTTTTCTTGCCATTTTTCTCTGTTTCTTCGAATCGAAAGTTGATCGTTCGTAAAACTTGGTTGAAAGGTATTAAAGATGAAACGGTTGAACGGGGTGACTGTCGATCGAAGCTGGAAGCTGCGTCGTGTCAACGAGAATTTACGACGTCCGTTAATGGAACGATCTCGCAGTTTGATTTCAATGGGCTTGGAATACGAACGGACACGGGATTGAAGTCCTTTTCATTCGGAAATAATGACAAGGTGTCATCAATATTCGCTATCAACTACCGCAGTTCGATATATCTCTTTCGATCTGACGAGCTGCACGATTACGCTTCGCGTATCCTTCTAACGATATAAAAATCATTATAGCGAATTGCAACCAACTCTGTATGATCGAATCCGAACCTAGAGATTGCAATAGAGTTTCAAGAGAATTCCAAGTTGGATGAGATCGTAGGAAAGAGTTTGAAATGTTCCTGACAAGTGCTGGGAGTCTACGTTCGAGTTACTGAATTTTGGAATATTTTATGTCACTGTTAACATTCTTGGAGATTGACAACTTTTAAATCTGACTCAGATCAGGTCTACAAACTTCCGCAAACCTTGGAAGATTTCATCCAAACCTACAGATTGCAGGAGAGTTTCAACAGAACCCCAACATGGTTGAGATTGTAGGAAAGAGTTTGAAATACATCTGACAAGTGCTGGGAGTCTACGTTCGAGTTACTGAATTTTGGAATATTTTATGTCACTGTTAACATTCTTGGAGATTGACAACTTTTAAATCTAACTCAGATCAGGTCTACAAATTTCCGCAAACCTTGGAAGATTTCATCCAAACCTAGAGATTGCAATAGAGTTTCAACAGAACCCCAACATGGTTGAGATTGTAGGAAAGAGTTTGAAATGCCTCTGACAAGTGCTGGGAGTCTACGTTCGAGTTACTGAATTTTGGAATATTCTATGTCACTGTTAACATTCTTGGAGATTGACAACTTTTAAATCTGACTTTGATCAGGTCTATACACTTCCACAAACCTTGGAAGATTTCATCCAAACCTAGAGGATTGCAACAGAGTTTCAACAGAATTCCAAGCTGGATGAGATCGTAGGAAAGAGTTTGAAATGTTCCTGACAAGTGCTGGGAGTCTACGTTCGAGTTACTGAATTTTGGAATATTTTATGTCACTGTTAACATTCTTGGAGATTGACAACTTTTAAATCTGACTCAGATCAGGTCTACAAACTTCCGCAAACCTTGGAAGATTTCATCCAAACCTACAGATTGCAGGAGAGTTTCAACAGAACCCCAACATGGTTGAGATTGTAGGAAAGAGTTTGAAATACATCTGACAAGTGCTGGGAGTCTACGTTCGAGTTACTGAATTTTGGAATATTTTATGTCACTGTTAACATTCTTGGAGATTGACAACTTTTAAATCTGACTCAGATCAGGTCTACAAATTTCCGCAAACCTTGGAAGATTTCATCCAAACCTAGAGATTGCAATAGAGTTTCAACAGAACCCCAACATGGTTGAGATTGTAGGAAAGAGTTTGAAATGCCTCTGACAAGTGCTGGGAGTCTACGTTCGAGTTACTGAATTTTGGAATATTCTATGTCACTGTTAACATTCTTGGAGATTGACAACTTTTAAATCTGACTTTGATCAGGTCTATACACTTCCACAAACCTTGGAAGATTTCATCCAAACCTAGAGGATTGCAACAGAGTTTCAACAGAATTCCAAGCTGGATGAGATCGTAGGAAAGAGTTTGAAATGTTCCTGACAAGTGCTGGGAGTCTACGTTCGAGTTACTGAATTTTGGAATATTTTATGTCACTGTTAACATTCTTGGAGATTGACAACTTTTAAATCTGACTCAGATCAGGTCTACAAACTTCCGCAAACCTTGGAAGATTTCATCCAAACCTACAGATTGCAGGAGAGTTTCAACAGAACCCCAACATGGTTGAGATTGTAGGAAAGAGTTTGAAATACATCTGACAAGTGCTGAGAGTCTACGTTCGAGTTACTGAATTTTGGAATATTTTATGTCACTGTTAACATTCTTGGAGATTGACAACTTTTAAATCTGACTCAGATCAGGTCTACAAACTTCCGCAAACCTTGGAAGATTTCATCCAAACCTAGAGATTGCAATAGAGTTTCAACAGAACCCCAACATGGTTGAGATTGTAGGAAAGAGTTTGAAATGCCTCTGACAAGTGCTGGGAGTCTACGTTCGAGTTACTGAATTTTGGAATATTCTATGTCACTGTTAACATTCTTGGAGATTGACAACTTTTAAATCTGACTTTGATCAGGTCTATACACTTCCACAAACCTTGGAAGATTTCATCCAAACCTAGAGGATTGCAACAGAGTTTCAACAGAATTCCAAGCTGGATGAGATCGTAGGAAAGAGTTTGAAATGTTCCTGACAAGTGCTGGGAGTCTACGTTCGAGTTACTGAATTTTGGAATATTTTATGTCACTGTTAACATTCTTGGAGATTGACAACTTTTAAATCTGACTCAGATCAGGTCTACAAACTTCCGCAAACCTTGGAAGATTTCATCCAAACCTACAGATTGCAGGAGAGTTTCAACAGAACCCCAACATGGTTGAGATTGTAGGAAAGAGTTTGAAATACATCTGACAAGTGCTGGGAGTCTACGTTCGAGTTACTGAATTTTGGAATATTTTATGTCACTGTTAACATTCTTGGAGATTGACAACTTTTAAATCTGACTCAGATCAGGTCTACAAATTTCCGCAAACCTTGGAAGATTTCATCCAAACCTAGAGATTGCAATAGAGTTTCAACAGAACCCCAACATGGTTGAGATTGTAGGAAAGAGTTTGAAATGCCTCTGACAAGTGCTGGGAGTCTACGTTCGAGTTACTGAATTTTGGAATATTTTATGTCACTGTTAACATTCTTGGAGATTGACAACTTTTAAATCTGACTTTGATCGGGCCTACAAACTTCCACAAACCTTGGAAGATTTCATCCAAACCTACAGATTGCAGGAGAGTTTCAACAGAACCCCAACATGGTTGAGATTGTAGGAAAGAGTTTGAAATGCCTCTGACAAGTGCTGGGAGTCTACGTTCGAGTTACTGAATTTTGGAATATTTTATGTCACTGTTAACATTCTTGGAGATTGACAACTTTTAAATCTGACTTTGATCGGGCCTACAAACTTCCACAAACCTTGGAAGATTTCATCCAAACCTAGAGGATTGCAACAGAGTTTCAAGAGAATTCCAAGTTGGATGAGATCGTAGGAAAGAGTTTGAAATGCCTCTGACAAGCGCTGGGAGTCTACTTTCGAGTTACTGAACATTACCACCTAATGACAAAATTCGCAATCTCGAACCTTCGAATATGAATGTTTGTCGAACTACTTTTTCGCCCATTCAGCGTACGTTTAGGTAACATGCAACTGTCTCCTTATTGGTGCAGGCTCTTCTATTTTGATCGGAATCGCGAGGATTATATCTAAACTTCTTTGTGGCACGTAGAAGGAGTAAACACTCGAGATCACGAGAATGGGTAGAAGAAGAATGCGCATCGACGTAACTTAGAAAAGGAATTCTCGGTATCTTTTCGCGATAATTTATCAACTAACTGATACAAATGTTCATTGTCTTGAAAGTACTAACTGTATGCGTACAAAAATACCAAAAAAAAAAAAAAGAAAAGAAAGAAAAATAATTTGTAGAAATACAAAGCTTTTTAGTATTATATACAAGTATTATAGTATTATATAATATTCATTATCCTGAAAGTATCGACTGTACGCGTACAAAAATACTAAAAAAAAAAAATAATAATAATAATAAAAATAAAAGAAACAATTTGTAGGAACGCAAAGTTTCTTAGTATTACATATAAGTATATAATGTTCATTGTCCTAAAAGTATTAACTGTGCGAGTACAAACATACCAAAAGGAAAAAGAAAAGGAATAATTTGTAGAAACACAAAGTATCTTAGTATTATATACTGTTAACTATATATAAGTATCACAGAGATTTGTGAAAGGATGAGCGAAACAAGTGCCACTTCCAAAGATGAGAAACAACGAAAACCAGAAGATAAATGTTTAAATTATAGACAGATTAGCAGTAGACGAAGACAGATATCGCTCGGAGTGTACAAGATGCGTCAAGAGAGGGAAAAGTTTTGTGCAAATAATCGGACCATTGCTAGAAACAAAACAATAAATATACGTCAACGTAAATATATGATAAGTGGTGAAGATAAGATTTTGATAAACGTCAAGGTCTACCGAATAGAATATAAAAACGCAGGATATCTCGCATATCTCTCGTATTGTTTAATTAATTCCTTGGTCAGAAACTGCAATAATAACTATACATACGGCAATGCCCTAGAAATCATGATACGATCGATAAGGGAATAATTCTACGTGAACAAAATATATGTTTATAAATATTGATATTATATAAATATTGTATTTCATTAATAAACATTAATATTTGTAAAGATTTAACCTATATTTTCCATTTATTTATTCACTTATAAATCCTTAATACGACGTCTTGTCTTCGATGGAATCTAATTTGAAAATTTCTTTGATATATGTGAACTTGGCTGATTGAAAACTGAATATGAATGAACAAAAAGCAGATTATTCGGCGCGCAAATGATAAGTAAAGAGCGTGGAATACAATTTTTCCGTTTGTGACCTGGTTCCCCGTAAAGTAAAATTTGAACATGTTACGTTAAGTATTTGATAAATGAAAATATTGCTGCCTTGCAAATGACGCGTTCTGCGAGCAAACTTTATTCTACGTTTTCCATTTTTAGTTTCGCGGGTAAAATAACTTCTTGTCCATTATCTGCTCCCGTCTAGTTCGGACACAGGCAAATTCAAGCGTATTTGACAAATTTTTCAAACCTCGATATCTGAGAAAAAAATGTATGTGCTTCACACAGAAATACGAGGAAATAAACATTTAGATATTTTGCAAGTAGCCGATATTATAATTAATTTATACAATTATAAAGAATTTAGCGGATAAGTAACGTTTACAAAATGCCATAGTTGGACATCCGCACTGATTAAAAATGATCACGATGGCGATTAAAAGTTGACGTCGAAAAAATGACGATAAGACTGTGTAAATGCTGCGAACCTTCGACTACGCCATTATTTTAAACGTTACTACTCTAAATTCCATAGCTGCGTCGCTTACTTAAAAATATCTGAATGTGTACCACACATATTTCTCAGCGAAGCACATACGTATAGCTATTTATTTTCTTCTTTTTTTTTTTTTTTTTTTTAGCTTTGGTCAGTTTTAACTTTTGGTTGTCAGGTACCGTTTTCTTAAAATATTTATTTAGTTGAATCTTTCTCTTCTAGTTTAATTTTTCTTCACGCCGAAACGAAACCTACAGGTAAGTACGCTATACGTAATAAGGAAAAAGGTAGACATATTCCTTTCCCGAATTCAGCGATTTAACGACGCAGCATGCACGTTTTTTTTCGCATTTCTACATATATCTCCCGTTATTTTGCTTTTTCTTCCTTTTTTCCTTCAATATTCCTACATAACCTATAATACTCTGCCGTAACGAATCGATCGAAACCTGTAAATTTTGAATCGGTTGAAGCGTTTTTAAGTTACACAAACGTAAGCACAGACAGAGACATATACATACGTGTATACACACATACGTTAAAAGCCAAACACGATAGCCTTTTCTTTTCTCCTAGCGCAGTCGGCTAAAAAATTGTATTTTATATTTTCGACTTGGTTTTGGACGTAGGATCGCCTGTCCGCCGACTCTGCTATGATCGCTAGGGCAGCCTGCGTTTAAAAGAGAAGCCGAGAAGTGAAAGAAGCGATGCAATAATATACGCCTCGCGACTAGCGATGTCATGTAGAAGGCGTCACGACGAATGAAAATCGTGACGAACGCACGATGCTACCTCGCGGAAGAAGAACGCGCATTGTTTTACATTGCTCAAAGCACAGAAACGTATGGAGAACTGTGCCACGTCTCTAGTATACGTGTCTATGGAACGACGCTTCGTGGACGTATGTCTTCGAACTTGAGGGATACGACGACTGGAATCTGGCGGTGGATAGTGCAGAATGAAGGGCTATTTCTTCGAATTATTCGGTAATGGAAAGTTTCGAGTCACTGGCCAAAGCGTTATCGATGAATTTTATAGTATTAGGTTATCCCGAAAGTTGCTTTCGCTTTAGAAGGAAATAATAGATGCAATATTTTTCGTTTCGTATTATCTTATCGAATTATGTATGATCGATTCTGTAGTAATAGAAGAAAAAATAATATGAAACAGAAAATGTTGCGCATCTATTATTTCCTTGTAAAACGAAAATAACTTTTGGGATAATCTAATACGATTATATTACCTGAAGTATAAATTTAGGGACTGAATTCGAGATTTTGAGGTTAACCGAGTGCCGTATTATCCGAAGTGCTTTAAACTTTACTTTGACTCCGTTCTTTTCAAACTATTTTGGTACAAACACTATGAAAGCGTAAATAGTCTATTGTGGGAGTTGTTGATCGAACTTTCGAACGATTAAATAATTAAGAAATCTAAATACGTGTACGATGTAACATTGCAAAATATTTTCTTTCGTTTTATCGTATTATCGTTTTAGTGATTTACCAAAATACAATAAAATTCTTTCCGTATTATCCGAATTTTCTAATTATATCCGAGATATGCCCGTGGTCACGTCATTTAGGATAATCGAGATCCTATTGTATCCGCAATTGACTCGAGAAACTTTACTTTTCGGTCCTTGGTTATCGATAGGTTTTTGGTTACTGGTATTAATTACGCCTATTTTATCAACACTGACTTACCAACCACCAGTCATGGTAATGGTATAACGGCATAATAGTATAATATTGTAATAGTACAATAACTCGCCGTGACAAGCAGTCGCGAAATTCTGACGCCAGATAAGATGGCGTGAGAGCAACGAGAGCCAACAGCTAAACAATCTCGGCAATTCGAGATGTGTTGTTGTCTTTAGAGTGAGTGAAAGATACCTTATCATATTCGTAGGGATATGTAGAAGAGACGGTATGCATTAGCACTAACGATCGTTTATCACGGTGCTCGCAGAATCACAATTACGATTGCCATGTAACTTCATTCGCGGCCATGATCGTTATTCTCGATCTTGACTGAATTATTTTTCATGAAACACTTGGACGTAGCTCGCGTGAAACGTAGATTTAAAGTTACAACGTTACGGTTCCCTCCTATGACGTAAATTTTACTTCGTTTCGTATTAAAAGTAAAGAATAATTCAATTTTCTCTCTTTTATCTTGTATCGGCATTTCAAAGAGTAAAACGTTAATTCTTCTTCCCGATTTCAGAATCGTAATACATATTCATCCGATATCGTTAACATAAAATATACGGTTTATGTGATGCATGCAAAGAACAATTATCCAATCTATTTTTCACTGACAAACCACCGTGATTGAGATCGTACGTGATCTAATCACTCGTGTCACAAGCAGCAATTCACGCCACCTTCACGGTAATACAAATTAGTGTAAACATTATCTTTCGCACGATGAACGTTTTAGAGCTACTCTGCTGGATAAAGATTAGGTTGTGTTGAACATAAAAAAAGATCCAGAGATCAAAAAAAAAAAGAGAGAGAGAGAGAGAGAGAAGACAAAACGTAATCCGCTACGACGTGTCATTGACTTGCCGTACGATGTCGCAGTGTTAAATTGACTTGTTACCTCTAAGACAAAACTAAAGTCAAAATGACCAGAGTTAATATACGACTTTACTACTTTTCGTAGATGCAATCGATTCTTACGAGCATACAGATTACGACGTTTAAATGAGTCATTGCTCAGAATGACATTCATTGGAATACACATCTGCTGTAACCATAACCTTATACGGTCTCAGATAGCGAATAGATTAGCATAGATAATAATACGATTAAGAAATCTCTTAGAAAAAGGATAACAAGAAAAAACAGTCGATAGATTAAAATACTGTATCCGAATTTCCAAGAATTTCCAATCTTATTACTTACTAATTAATTTCTAACAACTACGATATCTACTTTAACGCATTAAAACATAGTCAGCTACTTGACTGTTATAAGCAAACATACCTGCGTAACAATAAACGTCTGACGCACCACAATGTCCAAATATTCGCGAGCCACTCTACGCGCAACTCTTAATTCACTGTTTTCCTAAAGTTTTTATTGTACAATCCTTTGCAAACTGCTTTTCCCTATTTTAACCTGACCACGCAATTACATACCACGCTTAAACTACATAACTACATAATTACTGTACCACCATAATCAATCGACTGCCCGTTAACCTAACTCTGTCCCGTTTCCTCCGGAATTAGGCTGCCCTGACACTCGCGAATGGGTGCGAAAAGTGCCAGTTACTTTAGACAACCTCCGCCGCGCGGAGCGACGTAAAAACGCCAAAGAAGACAGCATGAAAATTCGGTTGCTCATCTAGAAACAGCGGCGCGGTTGCAAATCCTTTTCACCTAACGATAATTTATACCGTGGACGATCGACCAGCTAGTACGAGAGGGAGTGTACAGAGGGCGAGTGTGTGCACTGGCTGAAAAGAGACGCAACTGTACATACGCCCTGTACGCGGCAAGCAACGGTCTGCGCGATTGTTTCATCTCGAAAATGATATTCACGGGCCGCCACGCAGCCAGCTCGTAAAAGGACTCTTTTCTTTCCCTCTGCTTCCTCCCTATGCCTTTCTCTCTCCCTTGTTCTACCATCCACACGTTTAACCCGCTGCCTCGTCCTTTTCTCTCGCTGTCGTATTTTTTAGCAAGAGCAACAGCGTAGGGTTTACCCTGAAAATACATCGCGGCCCCTAGTATCATGCAATTAAACGTGAGTACGTTGGAGCGCGGCACAAGTGGTGGGGATGCTAGTGGAAAGAAGAACGCCGATAGGACGGATGGGCGAGGAGTGGGGGGCAGTTGGCGGGTAGAGAAAAATCTATCGTCAGGGTGAACGACGCTAAACAGTGGACGCTTTGTCGATGACAAGTGCGAATCTCCGGTGGCTTATAAAAGTCGTGGAAATCATCATCATCTGCCTTCCGTTCGCTTTGAGCCTTACATTAATCAAACACGCCCGCTACCCGCTCTTTCCGTCTATGTCATCATTCTCACATAATGAACCCCCTTTTCAGCGCGCGCCAGAGATATTTCTATCGAGTTTCGCGCAATTCTCCGCCAGCCTTTGTCCCCTTTCGTAACGCAAGTTAACGCAATTTCGAGCGAATCTTTCTTCGAGATGGAGGTTCGAGCTTCGATTTTTCTTTCGATTTAATTCGTGGATCGGCTATGCGTTCATTTGAGACTCAGCTTAACTCGTAATTTAATTTATCAAGGACCAAATCGTATTGTTAAAAATACCTCGGTTTCTCGACATTTTTTACAATTTCTAGAACCTGGTTGCGGGGGGGGGGGCGAAGTTTTTGGAATTCGTTTGCAGAGTCGCAAGGTCAAGACGCAGATTCGATAATGTAGGTCGATCGAAAAGAATATGGCAAATGAAGCGTCGTGTTGATACAACGATCGCCCAAACTGGGTTAAGCTGTACCCTAAGTTTAAGGTCTAGGTTACCTTTAAATTAGTTTCACGTGGATCGAATGCTATTTATGAGTGGGTTGAGTTGATTCGATTTGTCGTAAGCAACAATTTTTAACAAATACGCTATGTTTAACTCAGGTCTGATATATCGTAAATCTCAGGTTCGAGCTATGCCTGGAATAAGCTGCGATAGACACAACAACTATGAATTCCAATTTAATCTGACATCGACGCGGTTAATTTTATCTTCAGTTTTAAGTCGCCTGAATTTCACTCCACGTTAAATCTGAAGGTATGTCAGAGTTATATCTGCGTCGTAAATTCATTTTGAATAGAATTTAATCGAATCGTGTTAGGTTGGCGAGATAAAATTCCTGGTGCAACCCTTCGTGGAAACGTTTCACGCGATTTTTCGTCGCGTTAGGGAACAAACGGCCGCGCAATCGATACCGACGACGCCTTCGAGTGCTCTTCGTTAATGCATAATGCGAGGAGGCGCACGATACGATTTCGAGAACGAACGTAAGTGAGATTTTCGCTCTGGAGCCAACCCTGACGTTGGAACAACCAAATCCGACAACAGTTTTTTCCACCGTTCAACCAGATTCCATTGAAAATTCATTTGCGTTCAGATCCAACCGGTTTTCACATTTATTATGCAACATAAAAATATCACATCGAATGATCCTCCTCATCGATAGACAGCTGATATTTATGCACGTAAAACTGTTTCACATTATGCAAACAAAATTGTCAAATATAGGACACATGCATAATACGTAAGATGGAGTGGAATTTGGACGATTTAATTATAGTTATATTATTGAAACTTTTTATATTAATTAGAACATTACCGATTCAACTTGATTTATAATTCGGTATTACGTGACGTGACGAATATTTAAATTTACTTCATTAGCGTTAAACTTCGATTGACTCATCGATTACCGATTCGTAATTTATTTATGTCAATCATATTCTAATATAATTCTTTCTTCAACATTCTTTATAATATTGTATAATAATGCAGTTGAATACATTAATAGCAATCCCCGTCACTGTACAGCTTAAAATTCTCTTTTCGAGCATTTAATAAACGATTTACAAATAAATATGACGAAATCGAATATTTTTTATTCGAAACGTATATTCAGACACCCTGAAGATGTTAATCAAACTCTTTGGAAACAAATTTCCAGCTACGATTTACCACTTTTTCGTAAAATGTGGTCATTACAGAAATATAAATTCCCCGTACAAGTATGCAATTTCTAAACAAAAGATGAAAACCTGATTTATCGACAGACTGCGGATTTTCATGCGTTCGTACAACATTTGAGAACGCGCACAATACGAGACAAATATATACAATATTCTGAGCGTAATGTTTCCTGTAATATCTGGTCGGTAAAGTAATTTCCCATAAAAGTGCTATTTTTTTTTTTTCTTTCTTAATTATATCCTCAAACATATGAATTTGCACGAAAATCCGCAGCCTATTTATCGATATTCCTCTGGTTGAAAATCTTTTATTCCATTGGTAACATTAATTTCGCTATTTAAACAGGAATTCAATGCAAATACCTAGATTCGTCGGTAAGAGATCGTGACATAGAGTGAGGTTAGGTTCAACAGGTGCATAAATCAGCAAAGATTCGTGGTAGTTACCTCTGTTCCATGGATGATAAGGTCTCCTCTGCCTCTGGCCGAGGTTCGACCGTGTCAGCGCCAGCAAGAGCAAAAGAATCACGAGAAATCTTCTCGCCGGAAGTCCCATTTCACTCTCCACTATCGTTTACTAGCGTCTCATTTGCCGCGGACGATCTTCAACCGATTTTCCTCCGTTCTTTCCTCGATTGGCTCTCTTCGCACAGGGCACAGGGCGGGATGATTTCATCAACTGAATTCAATTTTCCCGATTAACCGATCGGTTCTCCCAAGGATTAAGCCTGGACGACACCTTCTTCGAGGTTTCAGGGTTTCGAAGGATCTGGTATTTAGAGTGTTTGTCTGGTTTCGTTTAAATCTTTGGATCGTGTCAGACGTTTCGTTTCAAGCGGCTGGTGTTCGATTAGTCAGTCGCAGAATCTGTTAACAATCGTTCGCTACAGAGCAACTGCCCTACAAACGCTACAACTTGCAAATAACCTGCACTTTTTCTCGCACTGGACGAATACAATTTGGTAGCGCCAAAATTGTAATTTTCTGATTAATCAATCATCGAGTAACGGATATTGTTCCCCGTCTGGCTATGGTCTGACGTTGATGAGCTTTCTATCGACCCTCTCGCTATGACAAATTTAGCCAAAGACCGCTACCGCCGTTACAACACAGATTGTATAACGTCCGGTGTATTTTTTCGGCGATATAAACGAGATTCGAAGACGGCGAAAATCTTATGGCGTCAAGAGCTTGATTAATAAATCGCAGACAGAATAGACAAAAAGCGTCCTTCGTAGAGGTCCGATTCGATGAAACTTTTATTAGCCCTTTCTCTATGATGGAATTTTAGCTTTAATCATTGTGAGAATGTTTCAGCCTACATTCACCTAAACACTGTAATTAAACACTCGATATTTTTATATCAATTTTTACACTGATAACGACCGAGGAATTGATTGGAAGAAATTACACGAGAACTTGTCACATACAAAAGTTGCATCATTTTTTTCATGGTTTAAGATAATACGACCGTTCGCTGTACAGATAAGAACGTTTGCAAGGGCCAACTGCGGATAAAAGTTGGCAAGAACCGGAGTTGCAAAGAACAATGTATCGACTGGCGTATTAGTAGATAATAAATTTCACGTTTAACGAGACGTTTTACATGATTTATCGAGAATTTCGTTCGTTTAACAACAAATTGGGAATTCAATATCGGCGAAGACTTTGCGCCGGGCGAAGAAAATGTTCAATAAACGAGACAAAATGTCTCGTCAACTATCGAACCTACGGCTAATAGTCGCTAACACGCTTCTTCTTTTCCAACATGCTTCTCTTTGAAAAAAGAACATAACTTCTCAACTCTTCAGACACTTCGATACAATTTTTACTGGATTCCTAATCCTCGCTTAGTATAGGTCACAGGTGACGCTAATTTCGGTTTAATTAAGTCAACTAAATTTCTATTCATATTAGGTTATCCGAAAAGTGTCTTTCTTTTACAGACACGTCTTTTACAACGACGCGTCTTTGTACAAACATGAAACCTAATCAATCGAACGTTGTGAAAACAAAACGAATCATGCGTAATTCGATAAAATAATATACAGTCTGTCACACAAGAGCGTGTCTGCGATATCTGCGAAACCTGACACCTAATCAGAATGAGATAAAAAGAATGTAAACAAACGAAAACTTCTCTAATACGCGTTGCTGAATACCTTTCAGTTTCATTTGAAACAGTGAAAGGAACAGAGCTTTTTAATATGAGTGCCGCGTACGCGAAACGTCGAAAATCGTCTGGCATGGGCGAATGAAAACAGAGATCGTGATTGGAGTAATATAATATTCACCGATGAATCTTCGTTTTGGGCATGGTGTCCTATTAGGCAAGCTGAGAGGAAGACGTATCACAAAAATAAGAACACTTGTACATCACATTCGAAAGATATGGAGGTCGTTACCAGAATCCTACGCTCAAAAATTAGTCGAGAGTATGCCGAAACGATGTCAAGCTATAATCGCTAATGGAGGAGATTGGACACCCTACTGTAATAGCGTATTAGTGTTTTAGATGTAGATTCAATTCATATAAATTTTTTTACAAATATATAAATATTTACAGAAATATCGCAGACACGCTCTTGTGTGACAGACTGTAAAATGTTGTGCATCCATTGTTTCCTTATAAAACGAAAGAAACTCTTCGGACGACCTAATATAGTGGCTTGGCAACTAAGTGATCGCGGATTTTGTCGATATCATCTAATGACAAAATCCGCGATCGATTAGTTGCCAAGCTAATGTAACCACATAAGAAACGAATATCAAATAAGTGGTCGTTATCCCATAAAATACAGAATGCAAAACAAAGTGCTTCGTTTCCGAGTATCGTACCTGGCCGAAATTTCTCGCCGCGATCATGCAACGTCTGTACACCTTTGGAATACGCTGTCCTATACTGCAACGTAGCCTAAGTAGAAGATACAAAAGAGGAAACACCGCTAGACACAGGCTATTCCCGGCTATTCTACGCAAAGATGATAATAAGACGACCGACTGCCCCTCGGAATCTGCGATAAAATCGTCGCTGGACCTCGCGCCCGAGCGATCAAAAATCCTTCACAGAGTGTCCTTCTGTGTTCCAAATGGGAAACGCAGCACTGTGTCTATCTCGTGGTAAGATCTCAGGGGATCGTGGAATATCTCGATGGTTCGCGGTGGCGATAGAACGTGAAAGAAAGACGCGTGGGAAGAAGCTTGAGGGCGAAGATGGCCGAGTAGCCGAAGAGCAGAGGCTCTCGACGAAGACTGGCCCTGTGCGATTAATCTGCGATTAATCAGCCGTTCGGCGAGAATTGCAAGCAGAAAGGAGTCACAAGGCTGTCGTTAGTTGCACGAGCTTCCTTGCAGCCTCCGACCGGCTGACAATTCGGTTTTTGTTTTCGCGGGATTACCAGAGCAGAGGGGGGCAACGGAAGAAAGGAAAAGCACGCGACGGTACGCGGCGGAAAGGCAAGGAAATTGTGCAGCGAGCAAGACACAATGGTCTTGCGGTGGCGCGGCGACACGCTGTGTTTTTCAATTATTTTTAATTATTTTCTGAAAGCCGCGACCGCGTTTGATGCACACACCAGCCCCCCCCCCCGGCTCAACACACAGCCGTGCCGCGTCTCGCCGCCCCTATTTTTCACCCTCACCCTATCGATCCCTCTCGCTTTTCCACGTCCAATTTAAAAACACGTCCACTGCCCGCCCCTCCCATCCACCGCGTCTTTTTCCCATTTTCCTTCGTCCTTTTTTCACGTTCTCTCGGCCATCGCTGCCACCGGTTACCAGACAAAGAGGAGAATCCGAAGAAGAGGAGCTTCGAGTCGGAGCTTTGTGTGACGGGAGCACGCAGCAAGGTGGAAATAACTGCGCGAATTTGACTGAATCGACGACAGAAGACGAGCAAGCTCTATGTTTCCGCGAGATCGTCGTTTTTAACGTAACGTCGCCACACGGCGTTGCTGTCGGCCGATCGTCCCAACTCTGTTCCACAACAAACCAGTGGACTAAGGATTTTTATGCGAATTCCTCTCTTCGTAGACGCCATTAAGGAACTACAAGTTCTTCAGATTCTACGCGAGGATTCTCTTTTTTCCTGTCGACTGTGTCACATATGTATTTTGCGAATTTTCTATATCTCGTACACGCTGCCAGCCATAAGCGTTAGCACGTTTAATTTATTATACTTTGCATGTTTGTTATTTATGTCTCCTATAAGATGCGAGATTATTCTTATCGAAATATTCTAACAAATTTTACTTTGCTTTATGTTGTATATTTATATCGCACGAGACGCGAATGGTATGAATGAATGAACAAATTGTAATTAAAAGGAAGCAATTAAACAAATAAAAGCAGTGGAAGGCAGTGGATTTCGGTCGGACAGAAAACGTCGCACGAAATACTTGCGGCAGGTACCGTGTTTTCGTATAACACACGCATTGTGAATGTTTTTACGGCTTTAAAATTTCAATTGACGCAAAAAAACCGCGGTCCAGCGACGGCTGAATTATTTAATTTTGTGATCGACCAAGCTTTCGAAATATACGAGACTATTGGGATATAACATTGTCATTTACAAGATGACAGACTTGCAGATAGCGACGACTAAAAATTGCATAATTAGAAAACAAAGAGATAGAAGAACGAAGCCTTCCTTCCTTACGATCGATATCGATTGATCCAGGAATTTACGACAAATCCAACTACGTTTAAAAACTCTGAAACTCCTAACAGATGCAACGCAAAGATCCATAGAAGCTGTGAAATGTTCGTTTCAATTGAAACTTGAAGAATGCTGGAGATTTCTACAGGTTGGTTCAGCACGTTCCATGGATGGATTTACGTTACTTTACTTACGGAGGAACGCGACGATCACGCGTCAACGACGATTGAAATTCACAACAGCGAAAACTTGGCGAAGATCGATGCCCTGGAAGATCGCGAAGCTCGCTAACGCGGCTAAATACAAACGATGCGAAACATCTGCGAACGTGCGACACTGCACCAGACTCAAACTTTTCAAATGTTCGAAACTCTTGGAATTCCGAAAATTTCCCAGCAGAATTTCCCAACACAATCCACTCAACGGAAAGATGATATTCCGCGTCGTCTTTGATCGCGGAATCCTCGAACAAGGTGTCTATGGGGTCGATCCTCGAGCGAAATTTCCGAGGTGCGAAGGAGATCGAAGAAACTACGATATCGATGGTCGCAACGGGTTCTTTTTACCTGCGGATGCGAGTCGCGACCAAGAAGCAGAGAAAACGCGCGGTTCTCCGAGCAGACGCCGCGTTGGCCGAAGCTGACAGACTGGCAAACTACTAGTCGCCATGAACCGAACCAACAACAGGCCACCCCACCTCCGCTGTCAACAGGAGAAGCGTGGGAGGCACTAAGCTACTTTGCATTTTTTTTTTCTTTTTTCATTTTTTTTTTTTTTTCGTCGCTGCAACTAGCGTCGACGCTGGCGTCGCGGCGACCAAAGGCGGGCCCACGCCTTTTCGATTCCTCCTTCGATATATCTACAACATAAGCGCCGAATCTTCCGAATTTTCACAAGAAGCTGGGAAAATCGCGGTTTTCTGTCATCTTTACTCCCTTTTTTTTTTTTTTTTTTTTTTTTTGGCTTTTTGCAGATGTTGAGGAAAAATGCTGAAAGGATTGGGCGAGGTCGTTGGTGTCTTTTTGGAGAAGGGACGGAGTGAAAAAGGAGAAAATGTTTCAGCGGACAGATGGAAGGTGTTGGGAAGTTTGTGAGCTTGCGAAATTTTTGTACGATACAGGCGCGAAACCTTCGGCTTAAATTTTTTGAACGAGGGAAGATGCTGTTTCTTGCCATTCTTTTTGCATACAGGATTCCTCTGGTAGATTGGAAAAAATGGCGCGAGGGACTGGCCAGGGTAGTGAAATATTTTCCGCGGAGAAAACAGAAGCGGTTTAGACGTAGACACAGAAGAAACGTAGATTAAAATGTCTAAGATATTGAGACAAAATTGAAATAAAATGGAGCAGGAGATTAGTGAGATGTTGTTAATAATATTCGACGTTTCTCAGATTTTTGTCATGCCATCTGTTTAGAAAAATATTAGAAACTTTTGCGGTCTTTGAGAATCGTCGTAACTCATGAATCGTCACCTGGAATTTTTTGAAAAATTTACGAGAATTTGAATGTTCTTCAATTGTCTTTGTCAGAGAATTGAAAAAAAAAAAAACAACATAAATGTTGAGAAGAATTGGTAAAACTGTTATAAGATCTTTTTGAACAGTTTGCCCGGGAGAAAAATGTTTTGTTATTGCGGTTCACTCTCGGAATTTCCACGCAATATGAACATAAAACATCGAAAGACGAAACATTGAAATTCTCGTTGGTCGTCTGTTCTCGAAAATTTTCTCAAAGCTACGCAATCACGTTGGATCTTTTTGCAAAAATCCTATGAAATTTTGCCCAGAAAAATATCCTTGAAAAAAGAAAAAGACAGGAATTCGAATTTTTGCAGCTGCATAGAGCAGCAGATCCATCGAATGATCTACGCGGCATTTGCAGGATCGCAAGCAGCTTGTTCGACGAACGAGCGTGAATTTGTGGACAGCGGAAGGATTTGCCTCGGTTTCGTGATCGTTCCGTGCTTTAGAAGATTGCGAGTGACTTTCTTTCTACGCCGCCCCCGCGGAACTCGCAACGCGACACCGGTTTCGAACAGGACCGTAACCGAGAAAAATCGGCAGGAGGAATTGGTACCTTTTTAAAATTCCGCAGACGAAAATCGAGCAACAAGATCAGCTACAATCTCGCAGCAAAAACATTGTCGAGAAGCTCCTAAGACGCTCCTATCTGATTAAAGCTGCAATTCTAAAAATACGATATCCGATCCTGCAGATTCGAGCGCTGAACTTTCCAGATCCTAATCTATCCGAATGTTCGAACTAATCTGAAACAATTTCGACCTTCCCCTTTCCTCGCGAATTGTAAAATTTCGTAAACGTGACAAATCGGGAGTTTTGCTAACTTTTAATCAACTTTGAAATTCCTCGGAGATGTGAAAATTTCAAGGACTCGAAGAATTCCGTTGCTAGAGGAAAATTCATATTTACGAACGAAGAAAGGTTTTTTTAAATTCCGTGGAACGTAAAGCAAGCAAAAGTATCATCCAACGATTTGAAATTCTAACTATCGAAATTTTCAATGAACAATTTTCCAATGCTTCTTCTCTTATCTCACGGATTTTCAAATGTCGTCGATATAATAGAATTTCGGGCTTTGTTCACTTTTAATGAACTAACAGACGGCCTCGAAGTTGGCGGAATTTTAACAACTTGAGCAACTCGATTCATAGAGAAGAAAATTCAGCTCGAGGATCGTCAGCCAGGCGTCTCCGATGATGGAGATCCACGGTTTACCGATCGAAAGTGTCGAGAGCGTGGCCGCTAATATCTCGAAAGAGCGAACGAACCGGCCCGCGCCGTTTCAAACGAACGACTGTCGAACGGCGCGTGCAAGGCGTCGCTGCCGCGGCGGCTCTGCCGCGCGATCAGCGCAGCGGCGCCGTATTCCGCGCGCCTCTGTCGACGCGCATGCGCGTTTATAGCGACGCGCATGCGCGCAGCGCCAGGAGAAAGCCGCCAAACTTTGCAAATTGAAAACCATCGAATCGCCAGATGTCTTCATCACTGTCTAATGATCTTTGGTGATAATTAGACTGCGGATTTTTGTGCAAACTCACATCTTCGAGAATATAATTGAAAACGTAGAACCTTGGTGGAAGATCGTTTTACCTGTCGAGTATTATAGAAAGTACAGTACTTTGAATGTTTCATACATTTTGTCGTATTACGTGTATTCTGTGCAATCTTGTATTTTCAAATTTCCTGTAACTGCGCGAGAATCTGCAGTCTAACAATGATCAATTATGCGCCCTGTAGTGAGGATGAATCGAGAAAAATATTTATAAACGTTCTAACAATGTGGTAGTTTAAACATTTTTCCTTTTTTTTTTTTTTTTTTTTTTGGTTTAGTTATACGTAAAGATTCGGTACAACTCTTTTTTATTAACCTTTTTATTCCTGCACCAGTCTTACTGTCGGTAGACTTCTCACGTGATTAATAGGAACATTTTCTTTCGCAACTTCTTTCAATATCTTCCAATCGATTTATACTGTCGAATTCTATTTTTCACAATTTGCGTCTATAAAAGAGTGCCAAGTCCCACAATCGTAGAGAAACTTAAAAAAAAAGTGAAGCGTTTACAATACTATAAATAAACTAAATGAAATAATAAATAAACTATTAGTCTATATAATTCTAACGTTCCCTTTGGAGCGAATATTTCTTGAATTTGTTGCTAGTCAATTAGCCATAACTCGTTCTAGTATTCTGTATGTTATTATTAACTGGAATACTCTACAATGGGATGGAATTTTAGAACGTTACAAGTCCTACAAAATCGGAGTTTTAGATCTAGAGATCTTGCACATCTAGAGATTTAGTCTTTGACAATTTGTCTACTAAGCTACATCGTTGTTCAAGCAAAATGTTTCTACGTTGGATACAATTCGATCTCGTGCATCGTAGTACAGACATGTTTCAACAACACTGCACACATTTACCAGGTTACGTATATTCTTGTTCGAGTAAAATATCTTTGAACTGGATGATAAATAACTGAGAGATTGATCGAATCAGAATACCTTCCTCAAGAAAAATATCGAAATACCCACCCAATCGTCCTGAAGAATTCCATAAATTAATTCAATGAATAAAAAGAAGAACTAATACGACGAAGCTTTGAGTCTATCACTCTTGAATTTTTCCATCGATGTTAACATTATGACAATGCGATACTAATCACTAACCAATCGACTTGACACTCGATGAACGTCAACGAAAACTGAAGAACGTAGAATGTGAAGAAATGTGGAACAGCGGTATATTTTAATTCTTTCATAAGGAATTTAACTTGTCGATCTAGTCAACTTTTTTAACAACCTTGAACAGTATCATCCATGAGCAGAATATAGAGGGGTTGGCAGGGTGAAATTTAAGGTACGCTGTATAAATAAACGACAGTACAAAAGATAACTGACCGGTCTATTTAATTCTCCGTCGTTCCATGCGAAAATGTCCCCAGATCAGAATTCTAATTAACACCAGCCAAACGAGATTATCCTACAGGCTGATCCAATTTCCAGCGACATAAACCATCCGCCGTGGGGCAGCCTGTGAACGAAACGAACATAAGAAAACACGTTTCGTTCGCGGATTATAAAAGTTTAAATAAAATAAGTTGAGAAATCACGGTTCGTGCCGGCGATATGACGGCCGTGGAAACCCAAGGAAAAAGCTGTTTGCACCCGTGGAAAGCTAGCCGTGGCATTTATTCGAACGCGGCCTTACCTCGCATTTTCATACTAATGGACTTTTTCAACTTCCTCGACACGGTGTAACCAGCCTCGAATTATCTTTTTGTCAGATGGATTAACGCGTGCTTGGGGGATTCTTTGCGCTTCCGTCCACTTCTCCGAAGGAACGTACAGCCTTGGAAATTCGCAAATCAACCACTTTCCACGATTTTCCGAAGGGTAACGAAGAAACGCGTATTAGGGTCCTCGAGGAATTTTGTTCCAGGCGTTTCAGTTGCACGAAGCTCGAAGAGATTCGAGAGAAAACACACGATGAAGCTCGTAGCTGGTCAGATTTTCCTCGAGTACATACTTTTATATATATACACTTTTATCGAAGAGTCGTTGGGAAGAACGTGAAATTCGAAGGAATTAGATTAATTAATAATTAGGAAGCCCTAAGCGTCTAATTAAGTTTTCAAATGTGGCCTCATAGAGAGCGAGGAGGCAGCTTGCGCGCAGCGCGCCTTATGGTAAATATGGAGCTGTTTGCAGGAAAATGAAAATTGCAACAAACGTACTGCGTATAACGTGCAAAACTATAATATGATATTCAAAGTATAGTAGCTAACATTCGGCGGATTTAATAAATTTCTACTTAGATCCCACACGTCTAATTGGCTTTACAATTACAGCAGCTTCCAGCGAAATACAGATTTGCATAAAAGTTCACGATCTAATTGTTCTTGGTCTTCGACGATCAACGTCTTCGATGTTAATTAACGCAGTGGTGCATTTTTAACTGCGCCGTACAAATTACTCCAAATATCATTCGTTCGAGTTCCATGTGAAATCTGCCGCTGAGCATCGGGTTGGCAACTAAGTGATTGCGGGTTTTGTCATTAGATGGTATTGACCAAATCCGCAATCACTTAGTTGCCAACCAGGCGTAAATTCGGACGAAGGTTACTGCAACGAACGATAGGCCTTTTGGTTGGCGAAAAATGCAACTTTCGGACATACATTTGTAGAATTTCAGCGGATTCCAGAGGTTGGGTTGGTTTTTGTGGAGGAAAGCTGGATGATCATTCATCGTTAAAGCCCGAACGCGAATGAAAATAGGGCCACCGATCGATGTTTCGAACTTGGCTCAAGAACTCTTCATCATCCTTACGTGCAATCGTGAATCACCTGTGACGATTAATGCTCGGTCAACTATCGAATTGTTGCATACAAAACGCCTTATCTCGCAGATGAAGACAGCTGCCGTAGCAATTTTGGACAGATTTTTGACGCATTCAGATTTTTGTCAAATATTTCCCGCGGGAGAAACAATTCGATATTCGATGATAAAGAGATGGTAGGAGAGAAAAGTAGAAAGAACTGCAGGACGATATGGTCAGGACACGTGGAAGACGTTGCGCCGTTTCACGGGTCGATCAACGAAAAATTGAAAATCGGAGAGCACAGAGGAAAAATATGGCGAGTTCGTATTTGTTGATTTTTTATTTCCATGTCAGTTGCCTAACGTGTAAAATACACGTCCCTCGAAAGTATGTCTTTTTCTGTTGTATGGAATTTTGTAAAAGATTAAAAATATAATAATTTATTCTAAATGGAAATAGAATAAGAGAAGAATTGAAATAGACAAGAAGAGAAAATGGCAATAAGTAGAATGTAATATGATAACCGACATTCTTGAAGTATTTAATAAGATCCAAAAATGCATATTTTATCCTACAATCGATTAAAAAGCGTTGGATCTTAAATTGCTTCGATTAATTTCTCTTCTTCTAACCTTTCTGTCCCTCCCTTTCTTCTTTACGTTTGCAACTCTACAAAAATCTTTTGCGATACTTTATCGACAAGAGAAAGTGGAATACACAAAAGGTAGTAAAAACTACATAACACTAAAACCAAATACCTCGCTAATATTTGTTCCAACAAACCCATTTGGGGGCCATACAAACCCGAAGGGAACAACCAGGTTAAAAAAGGGGCAAACTCTTTCGCTGGCTGTGGCCACTTGCACGTCGAATTCCTCGTCTCCAACGACTTCCCTAAAAATTCCAAGCATCCCAAACACCCAACCAACCAACGTTAAAAAGAAAAATCCCCCTCCCTCGCCTACCCTCCGCAATCCCCAAAATCTCTGATCCCCGAGAACTCTCGAAAAAACAAAGAACAACCGCCCCCTCAAAAAACAAAAAAAAAAAAAAAAAAAAAAAAAACAGAGAAGCGTCGGATTTATCGCGAGTTTGGTCACGTCGAAATTATAATCCATCCGCGACGCTTCAACCAGATTTACGGCAGCCAGGCAATCCCCCATCGACGGTGGCCACCCCCGGCAAACCAGCCAACCAACCAACCACGCTTTCATCAGCCGCGCTTTTTAGAATTCATTTTCGGCTTTAAGCTTCATTTCTCGGCCGGGGAGAATTAAGCTGGGCGCGGTGGAGGGTCGGTGTAGCTTGGTCGTCCGGGGGACAAACGGCAGATTGGTAGGCGTTACCCTGGCTGTTGCCACACTTAAGGGGTTCACACTGTGTAACGAACCACCCTCGCCCTCCCACAGCCACCCCCTCGTGAACCATCCCGCGTTTCCCAGTTCTCTACGTGCACTGGATGCACGTACATACGTCGAAATATCGCGATGGGGTAGGCAATAACGACCACGCGACGACGACGACGACGACGACGACGACGACGACGACGACGACGATGACGACGACGACGGGGATGAAACGGTGGTGATGGTGTTGGTGTTGGTGTTGGTCGCCGTGGTGGTGGTGGTGGAGGTGGTTGGTCGGGCGGGCGGTTATTTCGTGGTAACAATTCCCTGGCTTTTTTGTAATTTACGACAATACGAACGCGACCGGCAGAATTACGATCCGCCCTGGCGCAACGCGGCTGCGCGACCTCGAATCGTTCGTTTAATCCACGGCTGGCAAGGAATATTCACGGCGGAGGCAGCCGATTTCCCGCCGTTAGACGCGCTTCTGGCTGGTCCGTACTTGGCACATCTTCTGAAAATCATCTTGTAGGATGCACTGGTACTCCGAGGATGAAAAGGCTACGAGGAATTTTAGGGACGTTGAGAGCAAGAGGGACGGAGGGCAAATTTTAAACAAAGGGATGTAGGGCAAAGTTTGCAGATGTTGCGGATTTTATAGAAGTTAAAAGAGGCGCGGCGGGCAAATTTTGTAAATGTCAAAAATTAAGGAGGATTTTCGCGAAAGTTAGTGGTAAGAGGCGTAGAAGAGATTTGGAGGATAATAAAAATTAGTTGAGCGAGGGTAGGAAGAATTTCGTAAATATCGAAAACGGGGATGTGGGGGAGTTTTGCTAAGGTCATAGACAAAGAACTTGCGATCAGTTTTTTTTTTTTTTTTTTTTAATGGTCCAGTAAACGCTGAAAACCAGACAGGTAGGAAGAATTGTAGAAATGTAAAAAACAAAAAGCGTAAGGGATAAATCTTGTAAATCGTGTAAAAAACAGAGGTAAGAGGCGGGGGATAAATTTTGTGGATATTGGAAAATAATTAAGTAAGAGCAGGAAGAGTTTTGTAAATATCGAGGATGCAAGTGAGGAGAATTTTGCAGAGAATCTTTACGAATAAAGAATGTACGAGGAATTGTTTAAAAAGCAAATTTACGAAGAAAGACTAGAGAAAATTTTGTAAACGCGCGTTGAAGAATTTACGCCATCTGACAACATAAATTATTAGAAATATTTCAGTCCGTCTTCGAGGTAGGTTCATTGTGCTAAAATATAATGTTAATATTAATTATTAAGTAATTGATAAATTATATGATGTTCATCTTCAGAGTGTTAAGGTGTTAGGAAAAGTATATTACACGCTGGAAAACTTATGCAAGCCAGCGACATAAATAATCGTAAATGTTTAACACGTTCGTCGCCCAGCGTGATTCGGCCAAGTTTCCCGCGGGGTCCACATTCGATCGCCGGTACGCAGAACGTAAATAGAGCGACAAGCAGGAATTCATCGTTTATCGCCTTCGATTCATTGTTTATCCCCTTCGATTCGTTGTTTATCGCCTTCGATTCATTGTAAAGAAAAGATTATTTATTTCTGAAACGGAGAAAGCGATAAGCTATCCAGCTAGAGTATTCCGAGGGATCTCATGGCAGATATCTCGGATCTTTCGTTTAGTCGAGAAGCACACTCGTGAGACGTACATCGGTGATTTTTTCCTCCTCAAAATGTTCAGCAAACAGCGTGAAAATATATTTGAAAGTGAGGAGAGTAGCGATGACGGAGTCTATAACTATTTTTCGATATGCCCAAAATCACCCCAAATGTGTTTGGAATGTTTTAACGAACACCACACGATATAGGATAATGTAATATATTATGCAGAATATAAATTAATAAAAAGTATGGTATAATGTGTTTTTAATACTTTTATGTTGTATATCCTATATATAATATCGTATATTTAATTAACTCGAACAAGAAGAGCGTCAGCATCCTTTGGCGACGGGGCCGCCACGCAAGTATACCCGTTGCATAGATATGTGCGACGTGGCGACCAACGTGTTAAATGGGAAATTTGCCTTTGAAATATGTTCACTGAACCATTTCCAAGGATGTGCTAATAGGATGATCCTGAGTTATTAAGTAAGCAAAAAGAATTTTCTAAACAGTAAGTACACGATCGATCAATTTATGCAAATTTACAATCGCGAAACTCAATAACAGAGTCGAAATCAACAATAGGAGGAGACCATAAAGACTTTCCAAGATGGGCACTCTATGTAATTGCTATGGAAATAAAATATACATTTTAGAACGGCCTATTTTTGGCAAATATTTGCGTAGAGGAGAAGTCGTTGATTATAATATCGGCAATTTATCGACATCTACTTATTTTATGTCGCAATTTGATAACGTTAGGTGGTTATCTGGCCGGATCGCGGCCTCGATGGTCAAGCCATTATCTTTGGTCTTGATTATTTATGAAATGAGCTCAAGGCGCACACGAGGCTCGCTCGCGCGGAAACTTACACCGTCCACGAAATTTCGTGGCACGTCGAAGTCCACCGGTCGGGAATTATTTAGTAGCTGCCAGGTCCCTTATCAGGCAATAACACACGGCGGGCTAATTATCCCTTGCCCAACTCGTTGATCCTTGCCGATATACGCGGCAAAAGTATCCACCGCCCGTTAGAAATTGCCAGAGCCATCAGAAATTTTAGAATCAAGATGATTCTCCAATGTTGAATACATAACAATTCCTAGAAACGTCTCTTTGTTTTCGATAATTAGGTTAAGTCAAAGAAGACTTGAGTTAGGTCTGAAAACGAAGGAAAATCCCTAGAATTTTGTTAGATATAGTAAGACACACGTGACACAGGCCTGCTTTAGACCTGGATTAGTTTAGGGAATTAATAAAAATCCCCTAGAAACCTATTTCTCTCTTTTTCTTTCTTTGTCGAATGTAGGTTTATACGAAACATCTGTGAGCTACGTTTAGACTAATCGTAAGTTGGATTTTGCTTAATTTTCATTCGAAAATTGATTAAAATTCCCGAGCTTCTTCTCTTTTTTAAATATGATACTACAGTATACGACGAATATCTGTAGGTCAGGTTTAGGTTAGGTTCGGAAATCGACAGAAGTCCCTATATTCTTTTTACATTTTGTAAACATAAAAATCGACGGGCAGAAGAGTGTGGAAGGTCGACTCGAGGATCGATGCGACTTACCATTGTTAGTACGTTACGGATTTACAAAGATCTTCCACGTGATATTCAGAGATAAATCCAGATCCATCTTCGAGAAGGATTCTATAACATGGTAGAAGCGTGATTGTTACAGAAAATGAACACGTAGTCCTGATTTTGCGAAGCCTACAGCCTGAAATTCTGAAAGAATTCGTTGCAGTGGCTCATGAATGAGCAAAACTCATCACCAGGTTCGCTTAGAGCTACCGAACGACTTAGTTACCTAAGAGCACAATTGGCTCAGGCTCGCCTTAAGCATGAAAACAGATATAAATTTTCAATTGTTTCAAAATATAGCAATTTGTGTTTTCAACGGATCTACGTTTGATTCGGATTGAACGAAAATTTTCGAAATGCGAAGGAAACCAAAGATACGGAAACAAATCTTCGGTTGGGCTTGGATGTTGGTAAAATATACTTTCGTTTCTGAAAACTAAGACGAGATCGGTGGTAACGATGTTTGTCTGCGCAGCAAGAAGACAGGGGAGCGTAAGAAAACGGGAAACATTCAAATTTTTCGCGAAAGCCAAGTGGCTCGTTAATTTATCGATCAATGATCACGCGATGCGGTTGAAATTCGTGACGTGATTTATAGGCAGAACGAACGACTCGGGCGCAGGAAGTTTTCAGACAAATCACGCTGGCCGAACATTCACGACACATCTGCATATGCTTATTTTATCAATAAACCGTCCTCTTTCGTTCGCCGGTGAATAAAAAAACCTTCGATCCTGCAAAGGATCTTGTTCAAACAGGGATAACGCAACGTTAACCCAGAGAATAAAAATACTTGGACCGGTCAAATTTATCCAATGAACAATTATTACCATAAAGCAGACGTACGAGCAGAATCGGAGATTCGAAAAATAATTTCGATTAATTCTTTGCTTTTCAACTGTCTTTTTCAATACGAATTTTAGAAACGTGTTCGTATTTACCAAATTACTATGAACTTTGTATCGAAAAATGTCTTCCCTTTTTTTCACACAAATTTGTAATACGTTCGACGAAACATCTAAAGAAATAACCTCTCTCTATTCGACGATATTCTCGGCAACAAGTTCGTGGGTTCTCTTCGTCGTAAAAAGATATCATCGACGATTTTACTGTTATTGATTAACGAACGATTAATTTAATTTAATTAATTAATTTCCACGATCTCAACGAGACTAGCACGCGATTTAGAGGACAGATCATCGAGTAATTGTAAATTCAAACGATGTATTTTCGAACATACGACAGATTGATCTGTAGCTGAAAGAAATTAATAGCATCAATATCTTTGAAATGTAGCAAAGGAATTGCACATGTTTGAACTATTGTTTGACTATTAAAAGAGTTGAAGCTTGGACGTTAAAATAACGACTTCGTGGTCGAAATTCAACACTAGTTTAAACGATCCCTTTGGTATTTATTATTTTACTGAAATAGGCAGACGAACGTTCGACCACGCGGTGAACGTTTCCACAGGGTGGTCAAAAAAATCGTGCACGTACAGTCTGTCACACAAGAGCGTGTCTGCGATATCTGCGAAACCTGACACCTAATCAGAATGAGATAAAAAGAATGTAAACAAACGAAAACTTCTCTAATACGCGTTGCTGAATACCTTTCAGTTACATTTGAAACAGTGAAAGGAACAGAGCTTTTTAATATGAGTGCCGCGTACGCGAAACGATTTGAAGCAGTATTCTTGTGTTGCCACCCAAAAGGGCCAAAATTGAGTTTCCCGAGTGCTGCTAAATATATGCACAAGTCGGTACAGTTTGTTAAGAAGTGGGTAGACCGATATAAGGAGACAAAAAATGTCGACGACTTCCAAAATCGGGGGTTAAAGAGGAAGACCGATATCCGACGAGACAAAATGATTCTCCGGCTTTTCGAGAAGAATCCGACTCTCTCATTACGGAAAGGTCAAGTATTTTTGGCTAAAAAGGGTATAAATATCAGTATAATGACACTGAAACGGCGTTTAGACGAATTTGGTGTTAAGTGGCAAAGTACATTGTTAAAACCGATGCTTTCAAAAAAGCACGTCGAAAATCGTCTGGCATGGGCGAATGAAAACAGAGATCGTGATTGTACTTCCTTGGCCATCGCAGTCCCCTGATGCAAACCCTATCGAAAATGTGTGGTCCCTAATGAAATGCAAGCTGAGAGGAAGACGTATCACAAAAATAAGAACACTTGTACACCACATTCGAAAGATATGGAGGTCGTTACCAGAATCCTACGCTCAAAAATTAGTCGAGAGTATGCCGAAACGATGTCAAGCTATAATCGCTAATGGAGGAGATTGGACACCCTACTAAGTAATAGCGTATTAGTGTTTTAGATGTAGATTCAATTCATATAAATTTTTTTACAAATATATAAATATTTACAGAAATATCGCAGACACGCTCTTGTGTGACAGACTGTAAAACGTTTGGTCCTTCGTTAGAGAATGTTACCTGTCAGAAAGTATTTAGGATAAAACAACTGCTCGCTGTTGTAGCTTAATTGGTACTCAAGTTTATCGAGCTGGCCTTCGAGAAGTTGAAATTCAACCATATTGACGCTGGCCCCATTCCAGATATAACAGATTATTTCGCATTCAAAGTTTCAACTAACAGGTCGTTTTTATTGGAAAATCTCCGTACGCGATGTAAATGTAAGTTAAGACAACATCCTTGAAATTCGATTCTGAGAATTTACTGTTCCAACAATAAACCTAACGTAGTCAATTTCTATAGAATATTTTGAAATTTTCCATTGCATCATTTGCTGCTTTCTTTTCTTTTTTCAGTTCTTGAGTCACGTTCGACACAACTGTTGAGTCGAGGACAAGAATTCTGCTAAATATCGATCGCGCTAAAAGTCGACACGCGACACTTGTTAGTCCTCCGAATTTTCGAGATACACAAAGAGCTAGCAGCAGTTGGTAAGAAGGCTGAAAAGCCAGGAAAAACTCCAGCGTCAGGCTGAATATCCGTTTGTATGCCAGGGGTCTTTGAAAAAACAAGATGGACAAATTCTGAACAGCGCGATAGCGCTTGGCTTAATCGATCGCGAAGAGAAACAAACGGCACAATTGCGCTCGTCATATTTGTTATTTGTTGTTATATTTGTTGTACATCTATATTATTATATATGCGTACTGTTAGTTTATAAATATTTCAAGCTTTGCTCGATAAAAAAAAATCATCCGTAGCGTTCAAATGTACCGAGAACTTTCGACAGAAAATCTAAACAGCGCGATAGCGCTGCTTGCGACTCAAACGGCTAATCGTTGGTACGTTTGATCCGAAAGAGAAGCTACCTGTGTCTGAATTACTTTCTGACGTGCAAAAATGTTACTCTTGTTTCGTTTAACAGTGTCAGTTGAACGGCACTAAGCTTCTACCCATCCCGTATCTACACACTGACATCGCGCACAGTTCTGGCAAAGCTCCGCTCTAAGTTCTTGTGAAAAGTCTAAAGTTCTTGTGAACGCTCCATTTTAAGGATAACACGAGCGTGTGCCGATCAAGCTTGTCTACATCGAACGCAGACAAATAAATCACGAAAGAATTATCAGCTGAGATTTCTATATTGCAAGGGCTGAGTCCACATCTCAATAAGCGGAGGCTTGCAGCTGACAAGCCGAGAGAAGCTTGCATAGAAAATTCACGCGTGTCATCATGCTGTCCTACTTGAATCGCGCTAAAGGAATCTTCAAGGTCAGAAAAAAGAGGACTGCGCGGAAAGCGAGGGATCGTTAAACTACCTGGACCGATGCAAGCGGAAAAGGTGGAGATGCTTCTACCGAAAACCTAGCACCGCGAATTCTATCCATGCAACAAGGACGTCTAAACTCGGTGTCACCAGGTGACACCCATCCCCGTAACCTCGATAAATATCCCAGAACTGTCACTCCAAGCCACTGTGCAAAGTTACTGCGCTCGTTATCGATTGCACGATGAGAAGCGGAGCAAGCGAATGACTGCTTACAAATTCATCCAACCAGGGATGATGCAGCGATTGCCATCGTCGCAACGATGCCCACGTGTTTTTTTGCACACCGCGTATACCAGGTCGAGAGGACGCACCTGAATAATGTGCCGGGACAGCAGGGGTTGACGTTTGTCGTGGCGGTGCCTAGCGTGCTGTCGTTCCACCTACCAGCCTAACGTACAACTCCCCATCCTCCCCCTGCCAACCTGCCAACCATACCAAAGCCTCGTTTCCCGACTTCCAGCAACGTTCGCTTCGTCCTGCTCGCCGAGACTCATAATTGTCCCCGTCCGAGCTGGCATATCGCGGAAGCAAACGGGGCACACGAAAGTGGTTATGCGCATTCCTATCCACCGTGCAGGATCAACGGAGGCGGGAGGGCGAGCACGAGGGTCATCGGTAGCGATGGCCTCAACACGGATGCCACTCTGATCAACAGCTGTTTCGATTTAGTTTACTAGTTGTCGGTACAGCTATAGGCGGACCTTTCTAGTTTGAGAAGGAACGCGGCAGGAATACTTGTTCTCGGTACCAACGACGATGGTTCTCCTAACTCTCGCTTTGCGACCACAATGCGTCTCGTATTTGGTAGGAAACAATCGTCTAGACAAACTATGCGAAAGACGCGATAGAACGTCTCTTTGCTGCAGCGTTAGCGACACGGTGAGTTTGGGATACAGTGAGATATGGAATGGACGGCGAGAGACCGTGAAGGTAGCATCAGCAACTTTAGTTCCTTTGGCACCGTTAGCATCATCGACGTGGTCGATGGTCGTGCACGTTGTAAGAAGATTCTATAAGCTTGTAGCGTAATGTGTCGTCGGTTTGACGACAACTATCGTTGGAGATGGAACAGCTGGATCAAGAAATGCTCCTTCGGTGCTATCAGTTGTACAGCCATGATATTCCTGGCTTCCTGTTAGGGACACAGTTTGCTATGGAAACGATGATGTTTCCAAGTGTCGAAGATGGAACAGTTCTCCTCGAGGGATGCTCCTTTGGTACCATCGGATGTCTCAGATTTTTAGATGTAACGTGTCCCAGATTCGATGAAGAGTAACGATCTTTAGGGATATCGTAGATGGATCGATGATCCTGCCGCTGACACTGGTTTACTCTGTCTAATGTCACTGTGATTCTACAAGATCAAAGATGTACGTTTAATCATACCGTATCGTAGCACGGTATTCCTTAGATATTTCTTCGATTCTTCGACTTTTCGAAGAATCCAACCGATCGAAAAATGGTCCCATTTGCCGAATGTGAAAATCTTCTTTAAGACATCACGATATATCGAGAGACACCCAGAGGACAATTTTACTCGGAAGATCGCGATCCAATGGATTCGAATACCCATCGCTAGTGATGAGGGGATAAGGTCGATGGTCCCCTAACGGTTGAATACTTGAATATTGATTAAGCATGCACATCGCGATTACTGGAAGCAGGTAAAAGCAGGTAAAAGCAGCGGTCTGCGTGTCTCTGGATATTTATAACGAACGCCTCTGTCTGTCTCTGTTCGACCTTCTGCAACCCAGAAAAACGTCGACTTGAAGATGTACAAAACGAATTTCATCGGCGATCGACTTTCGAAGATTAACTTTCGACTCATTGTTCTGTCGTGGTTTGGCCCGCTTCCACGCAACTCCTGTATTTCTATTTCAAACAGGGAATTTAATATCCTTTGTTACGTTTCTAGACTTCGCATAGCTGACGCACTCTCCATTAGCCGCAACTCTGATCGAGAAACTTGAGAAGACCTGGCCTTCCCCTACTTGCCTACTTGTAACTGAGAATTGGTACTCGGGATTCGTAGTTGTGGCCTAATCCGCAGCCGTTAAACGCTACAACAGTAGGAGACTAGGTGTAGTCTCGAGGAGTAATCCACAGACTGAAATAAATAGCCGTAATTGTTGCGTCTTGTTGGTGTCCTTCGCGTTCCTCTTTTTTATCACGAGACTTCTCGATAGGCTTAACGGATTAATTTAACATATTCGTGAAGCTTATGGCGCGTATTACTGACGCATACGTTGCATCGGCCGAATTAATGTCTCCGGTATAGTACAGTGGGATTCTTGTCTTTTTGCTTGTTAACGAAGAAACATTAGACAAATTTGACACGTCGTGGTACTATAAAAATGGCCAGCTTCATCTTATTGACCTATCCGATTTGGAACCGTTGATACAAATTATCGACTCGGTAATACGTTATGCCGATAAAAAGTTCGCGATCCGAGGTTCCAGCATCACGTGACCGACTTCCGCGGCCGTTGGCCATAATCATCCGCCTCTCGACGGTGAAAAAAGCGCGGTAAAACAGAACGGAAGAGCAAAAGCCCTCGAGTTTTGAATATTCAGTAGGTAGATCCTGGTCGGTTCCCACCTGACCCTCTTTTCACGGCGAAAATCGTCACGTTCTGGCTCGTCTTCGACGCTCTTCCGTCTCTAAGCTTTTGACGAGCCGGTGACGGTGTTACTTATAATTAGTTGGTGGTCGCCAAGCGGAAACAAAGACGTTGAGAATGATCAGCTTGACGCAAGGTCGGAATTTGGGAGTCATCGATCCGATATGTCGGCAAAACAGACCCAGCGACTCGCCGGTAAAAGCAGAGATCGATCGGTAACCAAATCTTCGAGGGTAAGTTATAAGGTCGGTAAGAAGATAAAAGGTAGATTTCTACATGCTTTCGCAGCTGGCAAATGGACATTTTTTCAATGGAATTCTCATCGTTTTCTAAATCGAAGTAACAGTCGATTGATACAAGTAGGAAATCTCTATTTATAAAATGACAACGAAATAAAAAAACTAAATTATTATCGTTATTAGTTGCTGGAAAAGAAAGAAACGACTTACCAGGGTAGTTGCAGTCGTGTTCATCGCTTCCGTCGTCGCAATCTTGCACAAAGTTGCATCGCTGCGAGTCCAAGATACACCTAGACACGTCGCAGGCGAATTCTCCGGGGCTGCAACCTGTAAAACCGATCGATTTCTTACTCCTTACGAACGTACGCGCTGTGAATTCTTTTTGCGCGCAAAAGGACAATGAAAATTATCAAGATAAGGAACATTTGATACTTGTGGCGATACAGTTAGTCTATGTAAAAGTACTGCCGTTATGAGTAAGCATCTACGTAATCGGGAGACAACATCTGTACCTGGATGGGGACAACCATCTTCATCATCACCATCGTCACAATCTTTCACGCCGTCACATTGCTGTACAGAACAGATAGAACGACTTCCATCTCTACAGCGAATTGTGTCGTCGGCGCGACATTTGCTAGGTATCGAATCAACTCTGTTTATATCTCCATCGTCTTCTTTTGGTACAACTCCCACAATTTCGTTATGCTCGGTTCTTGCGAAATCCCTGATGCTCGGCTCTATCGTTGATCGTTTCGATGATTGGGAAGTGAATATAAAGTATGAACATGAAGAGAGAAAAAAAAAAAAAATATACGTATGTGAAAAGGAGTAAATAATTAAAAATAAAGATCTTTCTAACGAAAGAAAAATAGTGGCAAGCTACAAACGAGCGAAACAATGAATTTAACCGAACGGACGGACGAATCGATCTGGCATGGAACGATTTCACTAGTAGCAGAGAGCGATCTATGCCAGAAGTGGAATATGATATTTATATTTTAGCGAATTTACAGCTACCGTGTCGACAATTACAATCGCTACTTACGCGTTATCGTCCGATGGCAAGCCTCCTCGTCAGAACCATATTTACAGTCAGGAATTCCGTCGCATCGTCGCTCTAATGGCACGCACGTACCGTCTCTGCACGTTAACTCGATTGACGGGTCGCATCGCGACTCTCCAATCTCTACTTTCGCTAATTGCGTGTTTCGCGTGTTTATGTGTACGCGTGTTTGGAATCATCGTGTAGACAAGGGAATGCAACAAAAAAGGTAAAAGAGCGAAAAGATGAATTAGAGCTCTAACGCTCTACTTACAAGTACAAATATGTGAAAAAGGTTTCACGAGAGCTAACTCTAAATGAGTAAACAATTACAGATAAAACAATTATTCCATCGTTCTAATAAAAAAAAGGGGGGGGAGGAGAGGAGGTACAAAGGAGCAAACGAACACGAATGCATCTGACATGGAACGATTTCACTAGTAGCAAAGAGCGATCTATGCCAGAAGTGGAACGTGATACTTATATTTTAGCGTATTTACAGATACCGTGTTGACAATTACGATCGCTACTTACGCGTTGTAGTCTCGGAGCAGCCCTCTTCGTCGGAACTATCCTTACAGTCAGCAACTCCATCGCATCGCCGCTCCAATGGAACGCATGTACCGTCTCTGCACGTTAACTCGGCTGACTGATCGCATTCCGGCTCTTCAAACCCTACTTTTTGGTTAGTTGCGTATTTCGTGTGTTTGTGTGTAGGCGCGTGTTTGCAATCGTCAGGTGGACAAGAGAATGCAACAGAAAAAGGTAGAAGAACGAAAAAGTGAAACAGAGCTCTAATACGAAAGATTCTACTTATAATATAAAAGTACAACTAGCATGACATAATAACAGCATGCGGCGTAAGCGTGAAAACTGAATCGATCGATTCTTCCAAGCGAAGATCTCGACATCTCGCTAGAACGTTCCTGCTTCCTCGAGATTTTTCCTTCTATGGTCATCGAAGAGGAATCGATCGTTCCACGCGTGAACGTGTAGCGAAGCCAAGTTACCTTGGAATATTCTGAAGGTAAATCCATCCGGACGCACTTGGACGTTGCCCAACGAGTGGATCTGCAGCTGTTTCTCGATAATGTACTGCATCTCCGTCTCATCAGCTAACGTCGAGCCGATGTCTAGAGTAACTTGCGACGTAAAGCTGTCAGAAGTTGGCCTGAACATCGAACAGGAATTATTATCGTACCTCGGATACCTATTGGCTGAGTCACTTTGACTCAGCTTCTTGGGCTACCTGTCTATTTCAGAAAAACATCTCTAGTGTCCTTAACGCTACAACAACCACACCAGTGGAATTGACTGGTTCTACAATTTCATTTTAAAATTCCTACTTCGTGTTCGATGTACTCGAACTGGAAATAATTTTGTATTAAGGCTACTTGTACCAATAGCAGTGAAAATGACTGGCACTCGTCGAAGTGTAAAAGGGTGCTGCAATCTGTTTATCGAACCCCAATTAACCAGTTTCCTCGTTTCGTACAACTTGCCACACGTTTTTCAAATTTTGATTGCGTATCGTTCGATACGACGATACCAGCTATCGGGAAAATTCCGGATCGATCGCTGGATCGCTAGATGCTAACGCTAGAAATATCGCAGCAGTGAAAACGACTGGTTCTACGATTTTATAAATCTGTCAACCCTGATTTAGGGATCCCAGGTGGATTAATAAAACAAAAAATATGCTTCTGTAAGAAGGTAATAAATATAAAAATATTTATTATTACGTACTTTTTAAATACCAGTCATTTTCACTGGTTTTGGTAGAAATAGCTTCGTGCTAACTATCGGTGGTTCTAGTGTTAAAAACACACGGAAATCAGTTGCTACGTATTCTCAATCGTGTTATGCATCACAGTGTGATCGCTTTTTACATAAGCGACTGTGAAACAACTCAACAACCTCTCACATTTAATTTATCCTAAAACTTCAGTCTCGCTTTCAAATTACCAAACTTTTCATTTAATTCAAAATTGTAGAACATACTCTTTGTCATATTTCATCGTACGTTGCTATTTTCATACCACGTGACAATCGTTTGCTGTGGGATTCGAATCCAATCTACGTACGATTAGAAGCTAAAACTATTTTCCTTTACAGTAAACGACATTAATACGCACGCGTTGCTGCCAATAGGAACGTAAAGAACGTTGGAAACTAGGGAAATTTGTTTGTCGCAGAGCAGAAGAATAGAACTAAATCGCACACCGAGTGACATTACACTCACGATATTTTAACAACGTTGACGTGGTGATTTTCATTGGGAATGTCACGGTTCAGCAACTCCTCGAGCGGCTGCGTCAAATTGCCACTGAGTTCCTTGTACTCTCTGCTGCTCCTGTCCGCGTATTCCCTCCTGTACGGTTCTCCAACGGTCAAGGTTATTCTGTAAAACCCTGGAAAAGCCAGATCGAAATTAGCAACAAGTGCAAGAAATTGCGGCTACCAAGTCAATGAAGCATAATAAAGCTGTTGCCTACTTCTTTCTCTTCTGGAACCGTAATTAATTTTCGTATCAAACTCGGTGGCGCTGCCTTCAACTTCTCCAGATCCGGCTAGGTCTTCGTCGTCGGTGTTGCCAAAATTGGCTGGCTCCCTTCGACCCTCGGCCGCGTTCCCAACCTCGTTATCCTGTCAACAACAATGACGATCAGGGCCACTATCGAACCAAAGATTTACGCGTTTACTTCAACGTCGTAAATTCTTGGATATCAACCTCGTCAGCTTCGTCGTATTCTTCCGCGCTATCGCGGGTTATCCTTTCCAAATTCGAGCTTTGCGGCTCTTTGTCCTCGTCCGACTGAACTGGAGGAGCGTTGTTCAGCTCGTTGTCCGCGTTGTCGTCTTCGGATTCTGAAAAACATTAGATGGTGCAATTTCTGTAATACTCGATAGAGCAGAATGTTTGGCGCAGTGTGGAGGATCTGCATTTCCCCCCATCAACCAAACCCTTGCAGCCAACAACGATGTTTAAACGTGTTTATTATGGCAAGAAGAATGATACATTACCTGGAGCTTCGGTAGTGGTGGTTGTGGTTTCAGATGGGCTAAAAATATCCCACAGCCCTCTCTTTATCCTATGAAACAAGGAGTCTTGTTGGCGCGACTCTATCAGCGGAGCCTCGCCGATCGACTGCTTGCCATCCTGGTCGAACACCAGATCGTCGTTCTGCAAACGAAAGAATCCATACGTGATCCAACTTTCTCAAACTCCAACAATCGCATCTTCAAGCGTCTTTGGAAACGCTTCCAGTGACTTTTCTATAGAAACAACGGTAGGTAAAAAGAACACCAGGCACATGGGCTTTCTACCCTAGTTGTGTACTCGAAGGTCTACTTCTTACAGAATCTCACAAGATCATAAAAAATCCTTCCAACGAGGCTGTTCAACAACTTCACAGAACGTTGGAACTCCATTTGCAGCAAAGCAACTTTGCCCGGTGCTCGATTACATCGATGACGCTTGTGCGAACGTGAACTCCTATTACATGAACATGAAAGTTTATAAAGTTTGTAGGTTTGTAAAATTGTATTTAATATTAAGCTACACACGCTATTGATCGATTAATTGCGTTTGACGAGTATACACGTCGTTTGTATTTATTCAGGTACTCCGTGATCTAATCCGATGGGAGATTTCTGCAACTAAATTCCCCAATTAACTGGTTGATAAAGCGAATACTGAACGAAGAGGTCTGCTACGAAACGACGTGGCGGATCGCAATGTTGAAAAGATTCAAGAACTGTACGCTATTGTATACATCTAATATACATGCAATTGGCTCGTTGAAAGGGAAGAGGCGTTACAAACGAGGAAACCGCAGCAGCCAATGTACATAACGAGCGAGATTCGTCGAGTGTGCTCGAGTATCGCGCAGTGAACTCACGTGCGACTCATAAAGAACCAATTCTCACCTAAACACGCGATATAAATTCAGGATCGGCCGCCCATTCCACCGGCCGTGATTCGCTGGCCAGGGTTCGACGTCGCGGGTCAACGACGTCTCCTCTCTGTTCGACGAACAACACGCGCACGTAGAGAAGAAGAGAAAAAGAGAAGAAGAGAAAGAGAGCGACAGAGAGTCCAGGCAGCAAGCATCGCTTGGCCGAGATAAAGTATCGTTACGCGAGAAAACGGCTGACGAGCTTATGCAACCGGTGAACCCCTGTCGATATTATGCTACGACGCGAATAACAAACCAGACGTTTGCTCGCCGATCTATACGTGACGAGTCGAGCGTCTGCTCCGACGAATACAGGATTCCCCTCTATCGAGTGGTTATGGAACATCCGTCGCGTTTTTCACCATCTAGTTTTCAGGGATCCTCCGCTCCCTCCCCTGAAGATCTACGAATCCACCAAACTTGAGATGGAAAATTACGACCAATCAGACCACTCTTGGATGTATAAGGTAGGAATTTGGAGATTTTGTTCACGACCAATTGCGAAATGGAAGGCTGCAATTCCTTGGATGATGTTAGTGTACCTTCTGGCTGTGCATTATGGAACCGGAACAAGCTCAGTCTTTTCAATTTTATTCATAACTAAATAGTTGCGAAATGGGAGGCTAAAATTGTTTGGATGATGTTAGTGTACCTTTTGGCTGTGTCTTTTGTACCAGAACAGGCTCAGTCTTTTCCATTTTCTTCATAACTAAATAGTTGCGAAATGGGAGGCTAAAATTGTTTGGATGATGTTAGTGTACCTTCTGGCTGTGCATTATGGAACCAGAACAGGCTCAGTCTTTTCCATTTTCTTCATAACTAGGTGCAAAATGGGAGGCTAAAATTCCTTGGATGATGTTAGTGTACCTTTTGGCTGTGCATTATGCAACCAGAACAGACTCAGTGCCTTCAATTTTATTCATAACTAAATAGTTGCAAAATGGGAGGCTAAAATTGTTTGGATGATGTTAGTGTACCTTTTGGCTGTGCATTATGGAACCAGAACAGGCTCAGTCTTTTCCATTTTCTTCATAACTAAATAGTTGCGAAATGGGAGGCTAAAATTGTTTGGATGATGTTAGTGTACCTTTTGGCTGTGTCTTATGGAACCAGAACAGGCTCAGTCTTTTCCATTTTATTCATAACTAAATAGTTGCAAAATGGGAGGCTAAAATTGTTTGGATGATGTTAGTGTACCTTTTGGCTGTGTCTTATGGAACCAGAACAGGCTCAGTCTTTTCAATTTTCTTCATAACTAGGTGCAAAATGGGATGCCAAAATTGCTTGGATGATGTTAATGCATCTTTTGGCTGTGTCTTATGCAACCAGAACAGGCTCAGTCTTTTCCATTTTCTTCATAACTAGGTGAAAAATGGGAGGCTGCAATTCCTTGGATGATGTTAGTGTACCTTCTGGCTGTGCATTATGCAACCAGAACAGACTCAGTGCCTTCAATTTTATTCATAACTAAATAGTTGCAAAATGGGAGGCTAAAATTGTTTGGATGATGTTAGTGTACCTTTTGGCTGTGTCTTATGGAACCAGAACAGGCTCAGTCTTTTCAATTTTCTTCATAACTAGGTGCAAAATGAGAGGCCAAAATTGCTTGGATGATGTTAATGCATCTTTTGGCTGCGCCTTATGAAACAGTTTGGGAATTTTATTCTTAGGTAATTGCAAAGTGGCTGAAATTGATATATAATTAACATATATAATATTATCTCACATATAATGACATGTACAATAATTAAAAAATGGGTAAAGGCTAAAATTATTTCGATGATATTTTATTTTAGCTCTGCATTACAATTTTTTTTTCTTTTAATTAACAAAATTTAAGGAAATTAAATAAGCACGACCAAATGTTATAAAATGGCCAAGCTAAGTTAAGTTGGGCAAAACATTTCATTCGCAATTTCTTTTTCAATCAAATTACGTTACTAGATTCTGTTTTATTTTTTTTTTTTTTTTTTTTTTTAATGGTTACAAAGAGAAATTCTAAGGATTTTATTCCTCTTCCATCCAGTTCCCACTAATTTTAATAATTAAATCTCCTCCCATCTAGTTCCCACGATTTCATGAAGTTTAAAGAAACTGAATATTTATAACACTATTATAAACTATAATTCTCTTTCTAAATCATGAAACATACTTTCTCCGTTTCCGATTCTCGTAATTACTTTTTATAATAGCGTACCATGGCGCTATGATATGTACATTATTTATTTCCTGTCTACTCGTTAATTATACTCACCGTATCATTATGACGCGAAAATACGTTTTTTCGTGGCGGCGGAATCAGTGGCAAATAGCATGATCCAACAGAAGCCGACCATCTGGCGGATCTTGCTAATCGCGACTAATACCTCAGAGTGTCGCGTTTCGTTGCGAACGCAGCTATGAGATGCGCCTGGTCACGTGACCGGAAGCGTCCATATAACTTCCTGTCTGTACACTGCTAAATTCCTTTCGAATTTCTTTTAACCTGCGCGGTATAATCGTATCGCCAAAATATTATAATAATAATTAAAATCGTTTAATAACTTGCAATTATTTGATTTGTAAAATGGTAAACAATTATTAATAATTTGAAAGAAATCGCACGAAGTTAGGAGTGTAAAGACTCGACTTCCGCGTGCACACGTTGCGCGCGTGAGTGGGGGTCGACGTAACGTTGCGTAACTGGAAACAGAGAGCTCACGGAGGATAATGACACGAGCCGACGCTCGTTAATCCTCCAGCTAAAATTAGTTGCGACGTATTCTTTGCTTGCAACCGATATGCGTGAATGCACGATGATAACGAAACTTGAACACAAGCAAACACATTCCGACGCTACGTAAACGACTCGAATCATTCATTTCCAAGTCTAACACCTTTTGCATTCTAATTCTGATACAGCCTATTCCGAACACTCGAAAATAATCTATTTTTCTCTTTTAATAATTTCAATATTATTTAAATTTAAATATAGACAATTTTGGAAATATAATATCCAGGTTAATATTTAGCTTGCGATAAGCATCTCTTACCGTCTCTCCGGCCATCAGCACCAAGTGATCGTGCTATGTTTGCAGAATCTAGAAACCAAATCTACGTCTATAGACGTAGACGGCTGTATCTCTGATCAACCTCGATCGACCAATTCTTAGATCGGTCTTCTTTTCTTTACCTTCTTGCCCCTTCCTCTTTTTTTCTTTTATATACGCAGCTAATGTAATGTCTGAGAATCGCAGTTTCCTCCGCGATAAAAGTACAAATTTCGCAGGCAAAATGTTAAAGAAATTTTTCTTGAACCGTCGAACGGGAAGACGAGCGTCCGTTTCGATCCGCGATAACGCGCCACGTAGCCCGCAACCCGAGCAACACGGCCGCTGGACCTGGTTGCTGTTTCTCGTTGCAAATCCACTCAGTGACCCCTATCAATGGTGAAACTTCTGCACGAGGGGAGCTGAAAGGCCTACTTGTGGTAGCTGTAGGAACAGGAGGAAGAGGCCGTGTAACTTCTCCACCAGCTCGTTCACGGAAATCTCCGTTTCGCTCGAAAAACTCCGAATAAACTAGCGTGTTCCGACGTTTCTCCGTTTAGCCCTCAACGTGTCGCGGGATCTCGTGTCGTTTTCGTTCATTTCGGATGATTTGCTGGCTCGTCCAGCCACACGCGGGTTCATCCAATCTTCGATCAAGGTCTAACCTTCGTCCATCTTGTCACAAACATAAAGATACGTTATAAATTTATATTTTTATGAGCGTAATTAACAAACAAACAGAACAGTCCACTCGCAAGTATCAACGAGTAACTAACAGCCGAACGCGCGAACGACGAGTACCAGGATCGAGACTTGGAAATTGTATGTTTCAAGCATAAGATTCGCCTTCTCCTTATGTAGACGCGAGTGCGATAATAATTGGATCGTGGAAAATGAAAACGACGAATGCGAGTGGAAGAAGAAACGACGAATTCTGAAATCGAAGATTAGCAGTGTCCGATTTGCCACAAGATGGATCGTAGATATCAAAAAAGAGAGATAAAAAAAGAAGGTGGATGCGTGTGAAGCAAGCGGCGAAAAATCGCAAAAAAAGTAAGTCAGGTCGATTAAAGCTCGTTTCCATGAGCGAAGAGGACAAAGAATTAGAAAGAAGCGAGAGAGGGTGGTATAGGTTAGAGACAAAACTTTGTTATTCCGGGCAAGTTTTACACGGGATTCCCCGGCTAAGTCCACTCTATGATCCTTTCACGACAACTACGTGCTCATACTTCGACAAAACACCGGGCCCCTCGCGCTGTCCGAAATCCTTAAAATGCATGGGAAATACGTGTCGGCGCAGCTTAAGTGGCCAACGAGAAATTCGTCCTCGGAACTTCGACTATGGGGACGAAGTTGCGGCAAACATCCGAGCCTCTTCGTCTACTGTCGACCCCCTCGCTCAATTTTCTTCCGCTCATACTCCCTTGTCGTTTGATTAGGTGACACGAACCACGTACAAACCCAACTGATATAGGCTTTGTAACGATCAATCGTTTGACTTTTTTATAAACTCTGCTCGCTTCTTCGCATATTTGCACGTTGCTGACGATTTATCAGAAAATAAACTTCACCCCAATCGTCGCACTTCTTTTGGAAAATGTGTCGAATCAAATGAAATGAAAAAGGCCCACTCGCACGTATCCCGTCCTCCGTGTCTAATAGATCACAAACTTTGGTTCGCGTCACTCGTCGATAATATACGAAAGGTCGTATTTATTTTATCAAGTGAATTTCTAACGCGAAAATTACGCTCGAAACTAGCCGATATCAAACGTTATCGCTAGATTATGGATATTTGTGCACTTATGGGGGATTTAAGGACGCAAAAATGTACAGAGCGCGTGCGACGATAACAAAATGTAAATAAAATATAAATAGAACGTAATTGAGTAGACGAATAAGATACCTGAAATCGAACAGGTGCGACGAACTTTTATTCGGTTGGCAACTAAGTGATTGCGCATTTCGTCAATACCATCTGATGACAAAATCCGCAACCACTTACTTCCCAACCCAATATATGAAACGTGTGAGGACTTTTGACATTTCCACTGACTCAGACCTCTTAACGGTACATATAGGTAGAAAAATCTTTTCATCAGACACATTAATAATAGGAAGCTTTGTTCTCTAGAAAATCCTGTCTCCGTAAGGATTGCAATATATCACAATTAAATCCGTTTCAAATCTATCGTAGACATGTCTATCGAGCTCCATTGTCGAATAACAATGCGAATGTTACAATTTCAACAGCTTCGTTACAAAAAAAAAAAAAAGAAGCCTCGAGGACAAAACGAGAAGATAAAAGATAACGAAGTCTTTTTCTCCTAACACAAAACATTCAACCATTGTCGTGTTACATAATGGATCCATCGATGGCCTGGATCCATCGATGATCTGGACCGCTGAAAGTGGACGAGACCGCTGACAAACGTAATATATTTTACTTTTCCCAGCCACAGTGTCGCGCAAACTGTCTTTTGATATTCTCACAACGATACGCGAATTATTAATTTTAATATTTTATTCCTGTCAGCCGAGAGTTAACAAATTACCGAAGAACAACGAATGTGAGAGTGTATTTTAACGTTGCTCTTGTAACAAACAGAAAGGATTTCTCGTGTTGCAAGACGTTTAACACAGGATCGTACACATCAGTGTGGCTCTTCTCGTATCTCTTACGATATTTCTCTTCTCATATATATTAGAAAGACATCATCGAGTCGACTCTCATCAGCCAGTCGCGTATGAATCGCCAACTCAGCCATGGTTGGACCCACTAAATTCGGCGCTCGTAAACGTTTGACAAAACCGTAAGATTCCAAGGTAAAACGTTGGCGAGACGCGGAGGGAAAGAAGGTGGATCAACGAGCCTCGAGAAAGAGAGGAGGAGAACGAGTAAACGAGGTCGTTAAACCTGGTGCAAAAATGAGTCCGACCGATGACTCACGCAGTTGGAGAACTGGTCCTGAAAAAAATAAGCAAGCGCGTCTGCATATCGTTAAGCCGGTCCCGTGCAGTTTGCACACACGTGTTGATTGCATAATGCGAGCGAGAACCTCGCCTCGAGCTTGACCAGACTCGCAGAATCGCCTTCGCGAAACCAAACTCTCGTCTTCGCGTGAAAATAGACGGCAAAGTATCGATTCTTTACCTCCGCTGCTTCTTCTCGTGTTATATAGATGACGCGACAGATAATTGGCGTTAAAGGAGCGATCAAGCGAGACAATCTTGGCTATTTTTACCAGGATGCAAAGATCAGACGACGAAACACTCGTCTTCGATAGAAATTTGGTTATTAAAGATGCGTTGTAATTAATTATTTAGCGAATTCAGTAGCTTCTCCGCGTGTTTCCAACGTCAGAATACTCTTTTAAGTAGAATCATTTTAGCTGTTTGCTGGACGAAAGCTTTGAATCGGATTCTAGATCCTCCGAATTCTGAATAATTCGACGAAAGATACTCGGCTGCCACATTTCCCACGAATATTTGAATACTGAACTATTCTTATACCTAAGGATCTTGGATCTTAAGTTTCTGGACCGTAGATCGTGGAATTCAAGATCCTTATACTGGAAAATTTTCGAATCCTAATCCCTGGGATCCAAGATTCTTGGATCCTGGATTTTCACAGTCCGAATGATTGATCCTAAAATTCGAGGATCTGACGTCTTTGAGTCTCTTTGTCCTAGATTCTGAACTCTTGAATCCATTTTGTAGTCCTGAATATTCACTGCTGAAGCTTCAAGTCTTCGATCCTGGACACTTGCAGTCTAAATTTTCAATTTCCAATCCTGAACTCTTGAATTGTAGTCTCTTTGGTCTTAAGCTATCGAGACTCCTAATCCCTCAAGCCTAATAGACTTCACATCCTAAATTTTAAAACCTTGCATCTCGCGATCCTAAATCGTTGCAACTCTAAATTCTTCGACTGTGAAATTTTCCTACATCACGTCCCTAAATTCAAGGTCCTAAGGTGCTAGACTTCGGAGCTTGAGAAACGTGCATTCCAATACGCCCTACCTCTTGACTCGTGATCGATCATCGCATCACCTACTCACGCTCATGACGAGCTGTCTAAACACTCGAGCAACCGGCGCCAGACTGGAATCCTCGGTGATGATCAGGATCAATCTGTTCCTTCGCAGCGAGGCTGCTTCAAAGGTCAAGATCCGGCACGTATGGAGGTCGAGAGCGAGAAATCCCCCAATTTGAGAGACTTCCAGGGGCTTCGACTTAACGAAAATATACGCGCTGGCGAACTAGATGGCGTTATGGGTGGAGAACAGCAACTCCGAAGGAAGAACCTGGCGAGACTGGCCGATCGTCTTTTGTCTTAAGCCGCTCTATATTAATGTGAAGAACATGCCATGTCGAACCATGCTACGATAGCTGGACGACTAGACGTGGAAAAGAGGGCTGTCAGCGCCCGGAATACTAAACAGTAGCGAACTATGCGCTGCATAGGTAGCGCTAGTCTCGCTCGACCGAGCCTTTGCATTTTAACTGCCTCTCTACTCCAGCAAATCCTTCGGGCAAGGCTTGGCCAGGTATAGCAACTTTCGACAGTTCCCTTCTACGCACGTTTGTTGCCAAAGAGTCGCAATTATGAGCTCGCGAGGACCTGTGGAGTCAGGTGTTGAGGTTAGGAACGTCTGCCAAAGTACATTCACTGGGTTCTTCTTAATCTGTCGAGTGAGAGTGATCGGAGAACCAGCACGAGAATAGTACTTCATAAATGATATCTTGAAACTTATCACACCTCGTATACTCACGGGGCGTGGTATAAATTGGAACTGTAAGAAAACGAGAAGCTTCGAAAGTTCGGAACTATATCGTGCAACTCAGGAAGAAAAAGCTACTCGACAGTGTCATAAATTAAGATTCTCTGGGTACCGCGCGTGGATTATATTACGGATTATTTATATGATATTTTCTCAGCGTACGAAACCAGCATTTTCTAATTTTACATCCTTGCAAGCTAGATCGCTAGATTTTACACGTCGTAGATAGATCGAATTATCGAATAGAGGATTTTGGATCCAGTTTGGGCGCAGGTATAATCGAAACGAGGCAACGCGCAGCAAAGAAACACAACGACTAAACACAACTTTGATTATAGGTATAACCAAGATAATCAATGTATAGTTAAGATAAACCTTTGCAGCTTCGTAAGACGCTATAAATTTCTTCAAACACTATCGGGATAGCGAACACTCTCTCGTGAATTTTCGCCTGCTCGGTCCTTTTTCTCTTAAAGGAAGATTCTATTATCGAAAGAGCAAGGTCCATAACCGGGACCAAATCTCAAGCTTTCGCTCACGGCTGAACCAAAGTGTCACGTGTTGATTCCCAGGCCGTAAAACGGACGAAACGACGCGATGAGATCCAGAAGAAGCAGGATCATCTCATATGAACTTTCATATCTCAGCCCTTGTGCGCGAGCAGGGCAAATACTATGGGCAATCCTGTGAAAAGGGTGAAATTGCGGAAATCACGAGGCTTCGACTTCCCGACAGAAACGTTCCGGCCCTCGGGCTGCGATCTGCCACTCACGCGTCGAAACGGCTGAAACTGAACGTCCTGTGCCGGCGGAGAAAAAAATCCAAAAAATGCCTGTCAATGTGAAATTTCAACCGGACTTACTTCCTTCAATGAGTCAGTCCATTTTCAACAAGATAACCTGCGGTTGCAGACTGGAACGTTGGATTAATTTTAGCAAGAAGCCGAAGCGATTCTCGTGAAAGTTTGGCTCGAGCTGCTCTGTCAGCAAGTTTCCTATCAATTATTCTCATCGCCCTACGAAAATAGCTGAGATGTCTCAATATTTCTAAAAATGAATGGTGAACGGTTTTCAACGAGAAGCGCTCGATTAATAATCTTCGATCGTAGAACTGCCCAAGTGAATGAGATAAAACGTTAGAATGCTATAAATCGTGTCACAGGGTTTGACTCAATCGCTTCAAAGACTCAAAAGACAGTTCAATTATGTGACTAGAAAATACACCCAGGCATTTGTATTTACCAGAGACCTACGAGCCTTCGTTTCGCGAAGCTCCCCATAGAAATCTCATAAATTTACGATACGACACTTAATTATACTTTTACGTACAGTATACGGCTCAAGCCTATCGTTTACGTCTCTTTCCTGTCACTTTTATATTCCATTCTTCGCTGCTATTAGCGTCGTTGCTTCTGTTATTTACATAAAAGAGAGAATGTACTGATCGATCAAATTATTCCCATCAACACCGTCTATCGTTTCGAGTCAGCGGAATAGCAAGCTACTGAGAAAAGTAACTGAAGCTTTAAAGCGGCAGTTTTGACATTGTCGCGTGACTGCTCGATAATCTACCACTTAAGAACGCGCTCATCCTCATCATCGGCTAAAGATCTTCCGAGGAAGTTGGCCTGCAACTGGCCTGACACCAAACAGAAGTCGATTCAGCGATCGACCAGGCTCTCTTAAAGAGCTACGTAGGTTTGTTTTTACAGCAAACAAGGGGGATCGTGTGCACGTCGTCTAAACACGTCGCTTAACCACGGCTGCTTCACCCTTCACCCATCCTCTACACTCAGCCACGACCCTTTTACCCATTTTCACCCCTCTAGGTGAAACCTGAGGCGGTTCGACAAATTACGAGACTCGCTTAGCGCCTCGTGTTGCCTGTCACCGCGCTCTGAATCCAAATTCCTCGTCTTTTACAGCCTCTTTTCTCTAGTCCCTGTCGACTATTAGGAGACAATTAGGCTAGCAAGCTTGTTAACATATTCGTCGTCGGTGGTATTTCGACTCGTTCGTCGTTCACACACAGATCATTCTGTGTTGCTGTGGACATTAAAATTTGAAATTTAAATTATTTTTTTTTTTTTTTTTTTTTTTTTATTGAAAGAAGAAGACGTGTGGAGTGTTTTCTAACTTTCTGAACTTTTTGAATAAGAATAATGCGAATTTGTAAATAGAATTTTGTAATGGAACTTTATCATTTTGTATTTAGTAGAAATGCATAACAAAATTGCTAATTATTCATAGAGCTGCCGCGCATCTTCCATTTCCATGATTCTTTTGTTACCCTGTCAGCTGCGTGATCCTGAACAATTTTCCCTTCACGCGTAACCGACGCTCGATTACTCGCTCTTTGTTTCTGAGATATTAAAAAAAAGAAAAACTGTCGGTGTCGTTACATTTACAGATTTCTATCTACAGTTGTACGTCTAATTCTGATCTTTTCTTTGTAACTCGTATAGCTTTGGATTGGGTATCGTTTTCATCACCGCCGTGAGGTGACTGATAATGAAACATTAATGTACAACACTGTCACGCGCAATTACAGGCAAAATTCACTGTAACGAAACCGACAGTTTTTTCTTTTTTTTTTTTTTTTTTTTTCTCCTACTAAATTAAGAAAAAGTTGGTTTCTACAGCATATTAAGAGGATCATTGAGGCGCAAGATGACGGCAGCTTCCTGAATAATTAGCATAAAACGTCCTCTACCAAATTCAAGAAACAACGTGTCGAGAGTGAAAGATACTACGAACTCTGCATAATCCAACAGCTAGCAACACGTTACACGATTATGGTTATTATACACGGGTCGTATGATGTCGCATTACAAACGTGACGTAAATGGAAATTTTTGTGTCAGTACTTTGAAATCGCAATACTGTCGGTTATTGGAGCAAGAAGTTGAAGAATTGAACGGTTTTGCCGGCAGAAAGCGACAACGATGAGTAAACGAATTCAGTGGAATGGCTCGTTAATTCTCGACAAGAGCGAAGGAATCAGCTACGTGACACGCATGTTCACGTTCTTCACACTTTTCCCGTCTGTCAGCCGAGGAGACTCGTCCCTCGAGTACATTGAGTCGTTCAGCCGACCGATCGTCAATCTTCTTCGGACCTGCCCCTCAAAAACCATCAAATTCAACGAACAATTTTCTCTCGCCGCTAATATGCCACGCGTTGTTATCTCGCATTCAAATTACAATAAAAAATACAATTTATCTTTTTCTTATTTTCACTCGAGCAACCTGGAGACCTTCGTGACTGCAAGGCAAAGTTTAGAAACTTCTGAATCGAATAGATTCGTCGCACCTAAGCAATCGAAAGAGCTTTGAATAATACGTAGAATCGAAAGGAGGCTCGGAGATACGTCTCTTGTTATTTTCTTGGAGCCTTGCAGACCTCCGTGACTCCTTCAGAAAGTACAACTTTGGAATCTTGCACCTAGGTAATCGAGAGTTGTTCTTGCAAAGATATGGGAGGGATTCGGAAATACAAATAATTTACTTTATTCAGCACACAACAGTTATACACGTATCCACGACTGCCAATCGTCTTTTGTCCCAACTATAGCGCCTGGACACCCTCTGACGCTTACACACACATTTAAGCCATTAATTTGCATCCTTTAATGTGTTAATTCATAACATTTAAGCTATTAATTTATAACGTTTAAACTATTAATATAGAATATCTGAGCCCTTAATTTATAACGTCTAAGCTATTAATTTACAACATTTAAACTGCTATTTTATACATTTAAGCCTTCAACTTATAACATTTAAGCCTATAAAGATATACGAGGGATTCGGAAATACAAATAATTCACTTTATTCAGCACACAACAGTTATACACGTATCTTATACTCTGAAGACCTCGCAAACCTACTCGCACGCACTCTAGTTGTCAACCGACTCCTCCAGTTGCTTCTCAACGACTGCCAATCGTCTTTTGTCCCAACTATGCCCTGGACACCCTCTGACGCTTACACACACATTTAAGCCATTAATTTGCATCCTTTAATGTGTTAATTCATAACATTTAAGCTATTAATTTATAACGTTTAAACTATTAATATAGAATATCTGAGCCCTTAATTTATGACGTCTAAGCTATTAATTTACAACATTTAAACTGCTATTTTATACATTTAAGCCTTCAACTTATAACATTTAAGTCTGTAAAGATATACGAGGGATTCGGAAATACAAATAATTCACTTTATTCAGCACACAACAGTTATACACGTATCTTATACTCTGAAGACCTCGCAAACCTACTCGCACGCACTCTGGTTGTCAACCGACTCTTCCAGTTGCTTCTCAACGACTGCCAATCGTCTTTTGTCCCAACTATGGCCTGAACGACCTCCGACGTTTACGCACACATTCACATGTACAGTGTAAATGTATCATCTTCCTAAGAGTTCTGAATAATAGCTGGAATCCAAACGACAATACCATTTTTTGCTATTTTCTTAAAACCTACCATCTTCTCTGACCGAAAGAGGGGAATCTTGTCCACTGGAGGCTGGATAAATGTAAAAATCATCTCTACGTCAGCCAGTTCTCGGCTGTTGAACCCTCTGAAAACATTGGTTCATGTATGAAAGGGGGTCGGAAGAACCTGTATCGGCCATCGAGAAGGAAAACACGGCGGTTAAACGCCGAGGGATGATCCTGCTGCGATTTACATGAAACGGTTCGTTGTTAAAGTGGCCGAATCCGCCGGTGCAATTTATGATTTTTCCTCTTTTCCCTCCTCTGGGTGGAACGCGCGTGACAAATAACAGAAGGGCGGCTATACGATCTGATTCGGCGAACAGAGAAGGAAGAAGGTGTATTTGTTCGACGAAGGCAAACAATTGGTCGACAGACCCATTTCCGTCGGATCGAAAATAGTCGAGAGCGGAAGCTTCCGCCACGCTGAGATACACGACGATCCATTTTTCGATCGTCCGAATCGAGACACGACATGGCACGTTAGTTTAGACGGCACAGGACGCAGACGAGAGACCTAGGGATGCGAAGAAGTCTACGAAAAGACGAAGATTGTAGAGAAAAATTCGTAGAAGCGTCTCCGCATCCGGCGGCTGATGAATAAATTTCCCGTTGCTCCAGTAGAGAGGCAGCCTATTCGTTGACCAAATTAGGGCAATCCCGGACCGCGAATGGACGACTGTCCATATTTGGCGAACAACCGAAACCGTTCCAAATATTCGCATTCGAGGACACGTCGTTATCAAAACCAGAAAAAATTAGTTTCCCCTTTGAAACATCGTTAATAAGCTGACCAACGGCCCGTGAACCACATTCTTGCCGCGAGTTGAATTCCATTTGCCGGAAATCCCTCGGTTCCGCCACTCTTTTCATACGAAATCGCGGCTTTTATTCCCTCAAAAGCTGAGGCAAATGAGAAAAAAAAAAAAAAAAGAAAGGCGAAACAGAAAGAAAAGAAAGAAATAAAGGCAAAGGGAACGAGAAACGAGGCTGAAGTTTCGCCGAAACCCAATGGCAACGCTCAGAGACAACGCTCGCCAGTTCTCCGCATCGTAACACGCGCAATTACATCAGAAATATAATTATAATCGATTGCGCAACCGGCCATCCTTGTGTCAAATGTCAGTACACGCATTGAATCGCTGATTTCGACCTCCGATGACTTTGGTAAGTGAATTTTCTCGGTGACTTGACGTATCAGGCACGACTTGCCAAGCTTTCCACCGTCCTGTAATTTTCACCAGGTCAACGAGTCTCTATCGTTTCGATTGGCCAAACTGATGTTCGATCGGTATAGCGTACGAAGACTAAATCGAGTACAATCGTGGAAATCGCGAGAGGTGTCATTTGTAATCGGATTTACTCCGCTTCTAAATGGTTATATTGTAACACGAGACAGCCAGAGGCTATATCAATCAACTGTATAAACAGAAGAGAAAAAAGAGATGTGAGTTTGTTATGTGACAATATTTGTTAACAAACACAAGTAGAATGATAAAAATACACAACATTTTTGCAACTGTTTTTTTAAGATTTGTCCAGAATTCACGACTATTTCTAATGTGCACGCGACAAGTAAGTTTATAGAAGTAAAACAATTATTCTGCTAAGAAGTTACACGCTAATCATATGGTCAGGTAATGGAATATCGGTTAACAAGTACAAGTAGGATGATAGAAAAACACGATGATGATGTAAATATTTTTTAAGATTTGTCCAGAATTCACGACTATTTCTAATGTGCACGCGACAAGTAAGTTTATAGAAGTAAAACAATTATTCTGCTAAGAAGTTACACGCTAATCATATGGTCAGGTAATGGAATATCGGTTAACAAGTACAAGTAGGATGATAGAAAAACACGATGATGATGTAAATATTTTTTAAGATTTGTCCAGAATTCACGACTATTTCTAATGTGCACGCGACAAGTAAGTTTATAGAAGTAAAACAATTATTCTGCTAAGAAGTTACACGCTAATCATATGGTCAGGTAATGGAATATCGGTTAACAAGTACAAGTAGGATGATAGAAAAACACGATGATGATGTAAATATTTTTTAAGATTTGTCCAGAATTCACGACTATTTCTAATGTGCACGCGACAAGTAAGTTTATAGAAGTAAAACAATTATTCTGCTAAGAAGTTACACGCTAATCATATGGTCAGGTAATGGAATATCGGTTAACAAGTACAAGTAGGATGATAGAAAAACACGATGATGATGTAAATATTTTTTAAGATTTGTCCAGAATTCACGACTATTTCTAATGTGCACGCGACAAGTAAGTTTATAGAAGTAAAACAATTATTCTGCTAAGAAGTTACACGCTAATCATATGGTCAGGTAATGGAATATCGGTTAACAAGTACAAGTAGGATGATAGAAAAACACGATGATGATGTAAATATTTTTTAAGATTTGTCCAGAATTCACGACTATTTCTAATGTGCACGCGACAAGTAAGTTTATAGAAGTAAAACAATTATTCTGCTAAGAAGTTACACGCTAATCATATGGTCAGGTAATGGAATATCGGTTAACAAGTACAAGTAGGATGATAGAAAAATACCATGATGATGTAAATATTTTTTAAGATTTGTCCAGAATTCACGACTATTTCTAATCTGCACGCGACAAGTAAATTTATAAAAGTAAAACAATTATTCTGCTAAGAAGTTACACGCTAATCATATGGTCAGGTAATGGAATATCTGTTAACAAGTACAAGTAGGATGATAGAAAAATACCATGATGATGTAAATATTTTTTAAGATTTGTCCAGAATTCACGACTATTTCTAATCTGCACGCGACAAGTAAATTTATAAAAGTAAAACAATTATTCTGCTAAGAAGTTACACGCTAATCATATGGTCAGGTAATGGAATATCTGTTAACAAGTACAAGTAGGATGATAGAAAAATACCATGATGATGTAAATATTTTTTAAGATTTGTCCAGAATTTACGACTATTTCTAATCTGCACACGACAAGTAAATTTATAGAAGTAAAACAATTATTCTGCTAAGAAGTTACACGCTAATCATATGGTCAGGTAATGGAATATCTGTTAACAAGTACAAGTAGGATGATAGAAAAATACCATGATGATGTAAATATTTTTTAAGATTTGTCCAGAATTCACGACTATTTCTAATCTGCACGCGACAAGTAAATTTATAAAAGTAAAACAATTATTCTGCTAAGAAGATACACGCTAATCATATGGTCAAGTAATGGAATTAAAAAATTGACAAACAGTGGAGTTGGCTTCCAAGAAACTCGTATATTACTCGGCATCTGTTATATTTCTTAGGAAAGTTGCTAAAAGTTAATTAGTATCATATTTGGCTTACGTTTACTCGGGAACTATGTTAAAAAAAGAAACAGATTGCAGCGATACATGTGTCTCAAAAGCCATTGGCAAAACGTTCAATTAAAATGTCAATGATTTAGATCTTGTGAGTTAGATTGATTTTCCTTAATTTAGATCTGTAATATAGTCGGTTCAGCTCTATTGTAATATAATTTTTCTCGACCTTGATTTTAATTTCGATTAACGCGTTGCCTGCCACGGTGGTCATCGATAAACCACGTCACTAAATTTTTCCGTATAACGAAAGATTATCAACGAAGCAAATAATTTAGAACAATTTTGATTTCGATAATCAAAAAAAAAAAATTGTACAAATACAATTTAATATTTCGCAAAAATTAAACGTTACTTACGATAATGTATTCTCGTCTGCTACGATTTCCAGGACAAAGTGTAAAAAAAGTTTGGATGACAGTCAACGTGTTAAGGCCAATAACCAACTATTAAACTGTCTTCCACCATCAATTAGCTTCAACCACATTAAAAAAAAAAAAAAAAAAAAGAAATAATAGAAGTTCAGCCGAAGCAATGAAAGAATCAAGTTAAAGTGTCAGTGATATGTTTGACTACTTTACCCGTTAAATTGTAAATTACTTCTACTATGTTAAGATAGAAATACGTATTTATCGCAGGCTTTTTCTATTGCGGTTACTATGAATGGAAGTCATTAAATTCCACTTTATCATCACGGCTCGCCAAGCGCTAAGGAAAAGATATTAGAATCTCGTTCAAAGGTTAAACTGCATTGTCACAACTTTCAATAACGCTCGTCAATTAGGTTGCAAATTATTTTTATCCTGTACGGAATAAAGGTATTTATTACAATGATAGATGTACACATCGAACTCCGCTTCGTCGATTTCGATGATTTTTTTATATTTAGTAGGAGACATCATTCCGGACAATTTTTTCCTATATATCTCGCGTCTCGCGTACTTTCAAACGTATTCGCAAAAACCTCTCGATATCGCTACAACGAATTCTGCTTACGGTCGTACCATCTGTGACGCAGCGTGTGCGTTCGATTGGTGTCGGCCGCCGGTCGCTTATCTTCTGTTTATAAACGCGTGTCGGACGAGCTTGAAGGTCCTGTGCACAACGTGCATGCGCGAGAGCGTAAGAAATGTTTGCTACAACTTAGAAGCAGCGAATAATTAACAATGTACTGTATTCGGGTTAGCTTTTTCAAATCCGGCCGCCGCCACGTCACATATCTTATGGTCACGTTGTGCACAGGACCTTTAAGCTCGACCGCCACTCGTATATAAACAAAAGATAAGCGGCCACCGGCCGCCAACCAATAATACTGACGCTTACGCAACTACAAACGCACGACTATATAATCAGAATTCACTGTAAAACGATACCGACAGTTTTTTGCGAATACCTCGCAAGCTAAGGCCTACCACCAGTTATAAAAATACCAGCATATAGAAAAACGTTGTTCAGAATCATGGCCCGACAATATATTGACAAATCATCGCAATCGGAGGGATTCATCTGTACATTTAGCAAGAAAATTTTTTTATATAAGAAATACAAAAAAGATTATTTAATAATTTGTATTAGAAGTACGAAAAGACTGTATAAATATACGGAAAGTCTTTAATCGTGTTCAAATTAATATAAAATATAAAATATAATATATATATATTTAAGTACAAAGAGTTACAAGAAAATTATGAACTTAAAAATACTTAGACTTTACACGTGTCTGTCAGAACAATCGCGACCTCGGCTGGAATAGTCAAGATAAAAATTACTCTTACATAATTAACAAGATACTTATCAAAATCTTTGCTTCGTTATACGATCAGTTCGTTCGACTTGAACGTCGAAAAGGCAGAATAAAAATTCGCTTTGGAGAAATTCACAGGTACAATTTTAATCGGGTCGTAATATATAAAATGTATAAATTCTACTCCGCCGACATGTTCGCAAACCAAGCACCGTATCTCTTGAACAAGACACGTTATAGCACCTCTTTCACACCAGCGTGAAAGCCAAGTTAGACTATCGGCAGTTTCGCCTGTTTAGCTCTAGCGAATTATTTTGTTTCGCGTTAGGGCAGAGGAGCAGCTAGGGTGGTGAAATCGAATCGATCTTCTAGCGGGTAATCTCGATTCCAAAACGGTTTCGTAATCGCCAAGCTTCGAAGAAATCGTCATCATCACCCGATCCCGCCCGTAGAATGTCCATCGAGAAGCCGTGACGTAAATCGTACTTGAGGTTCGTTTAGGTTAGTACGGTAGCGCGGAAAACAATTTTAGGATCGGGTTTCTCAACTATTCAGGGATCACAGGAGGCAGTATGTGTATTCGATGGCTCCAAACGTTGACCTGATTTTGTCACGAATCGCGAGAATATATGTGTGTATTTGTGTGTGCAGTCAATTCAATCTGCTGGAAGAATAAACTGACAGAAATTAAGTTATCTCGGCGGAGGAAGATCGGAGGAGCGCGACTGGTCGAGTTGTCGAAAAGAAACGATTGACATTCAATATATTCGGTATCTCGAGTCTGTGTCGTGTATTTCTGGATAATGACTCACAGGCGTTTCTCCGCCACGTGCTTTCTCTGTCATTGAGTCAGGAATAAAAGCCGAGAGGACAGGCATTCTCGTCAGGTCTCATGTACACAGTGTGCCAAAAGTCGGGTCACGCCTCTGTGAGATAATCGACTTTGGTTAATTTTCCATCGACGTCGTAATTTTGATAATATTTGATCGGTGCAACTGTTTGTATAATTTACAGATGCTAATTAGTACGATCGTGTACTCTACTTTTTGTCCAGACACTTTTGGGCACTCGGTCGAAGCTAAAACAAAGTAGATTTGATTAAAAAAAAAAAAAAAAAGAAAGAAAGTTAGATGAGAAATTTATTGATTTTAATCGCGTCATGGTGTCGAAGAATTCAGATGCAGACATAATTGTTGATTTTATAGGGACGTGAATTGGTTATTAAAACTATTAGTAGGTCATCTAGATTTTAACTAGGGTTATGGTTCTCTAGTCTCCGATTCGCTCAAATTATGGTCATTGGAAGGTTACGATTGGTCAAAGCCGCGTATGGTACAAACCTTTGATAAAAAAAAAGTTCCATCTTTTTCCAGTAAATGGCAAAAATAGTAAAATTTTCGTTATATTATGGTAAGCCTGAAATCTCCAAACAAAACAAATGAGTGAACATCGTACAAACATGGGACAGGCAAGCACTTCCTTGTCAAAATGAAAATTCTCCTCGATTTCTAACCTTCTCAGATTTCATTCTAACCTTCAAATGGGAACCAAGAGAGCCAACTATGCGAACAAACTTTCAAACAGATACCATTTCTCAGTGGAAATCTCGAAAGTGAAAATTTATCACCGAATCGTCCAAAAACTATAGAAAAACGGTCGAACAAAGTTCGTTCTCGAAAGACAAATTATTTTCGACACAAATTTCCATTTATAACCTCCAAATGTCAGATATCTGTGCAGCAGCAGGTCATGAAACGTTAAATCTCGAAATTAATTCAGGATTTCCATAAAAATTTTACGATCGATACCATCATTGGCAAACGCATTCAACTTATAAAACAGAAATTCTCGTCAGCAGAAGCTTTTCCCTCGTCGTCATCAAACGAAAACCAAGCGAACGCCTCTGTACGATAGCAGCAGGTCACGAAGTGTTTAATTTCTAAATTAAGACGAGTGTACGACAGAATTACCGAACGAGCATCGGTAGAATATTCAACAGTTATGGGCAGAATAATTAAGCAGACTCGTCAGACTTTTGAAATCGAAAATTCTTCGCGTTGCATAATTGCTTTTCATAGTGTCCAAATGGCAACCGATATATTGCATTAGCCGTATGGCATTTCGAGAGGTTATGAACCCTCTAAATGAATCTAAATTAACACGCATTTAATACGATTCCATCGAATTTTCAATTGGACGTGCAACAATCGCAGAAGAACGGTGGACCAAATGTTCAAATAAAAAATTCTTCCAGCCGTTCAAATCGACTTTCTCGATGCAAGAAATCAGCCTGCGAAGATAAACAGTCGGAGGAGATGTAGCGAAGCCGAAATTGAACAGAGCGTAGCACGATGCAAGGGACCCGTGATTCGAAGGAGAGAGACGTGGCGCGTCGTCGAGCCGGATGTCGAGGTATAGAGGCGAGGATTTGTCGCTCGGATGTTAGACAATGGACTATTAGGGCAGTTTCGCGATGTAAGCTGCTCTGCAGCCTCTCCGGTAGCGCGAGGGAACCGCGGCCGGACCTAGCAGGGAGAAGAGGGTTGTCGAGAGTGCTTGGCGGCACACCCACGCCCCTTCACTGCGCGTTCCTTCCTTTTTCATACCTATTTGCACCGTGGTTCCCGGTCTTGTGGCCGCTTTGTGCGCGGTAAAGTCCGTCCAATTCCTCTTTGTGCCACGATGCGTCTCTGCCTCGTCCTGCATTTTTCTTCTATGCGCGAGTTCCGCGGAATCGATGTCCTGGTTGTGTACGCCAGGAGTTCGACCGTTCTTATAGGAAGGGAGGATGGTGAAAAAAATGGCAAATTTCTAGGCCTTCGAGCGTCTAAACTTTCAACGAAGCATCGTTCTCTGCAAGTGTAATCGTTTATGGCAAATGCGATGTGGGCGAATTGGAACTTTCTCGTATCAAACGACGATAACCTCGAAACGAATGCACAAAATCGGAAAATTCAAAGGCTATTTTGGAAATGGAAGTCGATATTTACGTATAGTACGTAAAACAACACGTTGTATCAAATTGTTGATTGATATTGATATTGTAACTTACTTCTAAGGGAAGATGCAGTGTATTTTAATATGTTTCGGGGCACCGCCTCGGTTTCGTCTACAGTTTTTTCTAACTTTTCCATCATATTCCCTATAAATGATTGTGCTTTTATATCTTAGGACTTACAGAACGATGCCTTCGAATTTTACGTGCCTGAAGAGATACTTTGGTACTTTTTTGACCAACCTTCTTTCACGCTGTTCCCGTTCTTTTTGTAATGGATTTTTCTCGGTATTTTTTGAACAAAACTTTAACTAAACGTGGTCTATGTGTTCCTATCATCGTTTCAAAATCTCGTATACCGCTCAGTTGTTTAAATGAAGCGAATAACAGAAAAATAATTTACCTCGATTTGAGACGTTATCTTTCTTGTCGTTTGTCGTGGACTATTTTCAGTAATATCTCCTAAGTCATTACTGTTAATGGACATTGCCATTCGTTTTCTAATGAAGAATTGTCATCCTTGAATTTCATGGACGTACTTATATATAATTAACATATAATTACAAGAATTTTCCATTATCGAAATGCGAGATTCGTGTTATTGTTAGGACACCTAGTTTGAAAATGTAGTGCACTCGATAGAGCACTCTAATTATTGGTAACAACTGATAACATGGTTTCAATAATATTCGTGATAAATCTCGTTAGTATTTCTTATAATTTAATAATAAACATTCTTCGGTAATGTGATTAATAAAATTGACAATATGACAACGCTTACCGACATAAAATGTTCAGAATATTATAAATTATTCCTTGGAGTCGGAGCACAGAAATACTTAGAATTCTGTACAATGTTTCCTTGAAATCGGAATTGTTAACAATTTACATTGTTTCTTAGAAATATATCAGCAAAAATGTTTAGAATTCTGCGAATTATTCAGAATTACATTTCCCAAAATACCTACTGTTCCGTCGGTAATAAAATAAAATTGGATGCATAATTCTTTAAAACTGAGTCTCCGAAATATCTAGAACTCGATAGACTAAAAAATATTTAAAATTTGCGGGCTACTCTCCAAATCCAAATTCATCAGGAAATTGCATCAAACATCACGTCACCGTTATCTATACAGCGATCGCATAAAAAATAACAAGACACGTTACACGTTTTTCTAATTTCTATATACCATCTCCCCATTAAAAAATATTCCAACAATGCAACATTCTTGTAAACTAAATCCCTGCAACATTTAAACTCCGTCAGATAATAAGATAACATAACATCAAACGTCGAAATGGCCAGTGACTGTGAAACAACCTATCTCACAATAAATTGTCATTGCTACATGCAACAAATCTTCCTCGCAACTATTGGAATCTCCTTCAAACAACTATCTCATCCTACGTCAACCAAGAGTCAAGCGATAAAAATTACTATAGTTAATCGAAGCACCAATGTTCCTATGAAACAACCCATCAAAAATTCTCATTACTCTATGCAACACATCTTCCTCGCAACTATTCGAATCTTCTTCAAACAACTATCTCATCCTACGTCAACCAAGAGTCAAGCGATAAAAATTACTATAGTTAATCGAAGCACCAATGTTCCTATGAAACAACCCATCAAAAATTCTCATTACTCTATGCAACACATCTTCCTCGCAACTATTCGAATCTTCTTCAAACAACTATCTCATCCTACGTCAACCAAGAGTCAAGCGATAAAAATTACTATAGTTAATCGAAGCACCAATATTCCTATGAAACAACCCATCACAAATCCTAATTACTACCTGCAATACATCTTCCTCACAACCAGTCTATTCCCCTTCCCCTAGAATCTATCTCATCCTACTAGCAGCCAAGAGTCAGACGACTAAAATGATAGCAATTAAAGCGGCCGTCTGCTACATGATTCCAGCCATCAAAATGATTTACGACAGCACCCTACATCGTACATATGGAGCAACGAGATCGCGACGAGGTCGTGAGCATGTCGAGGGGCACGCACGCTGCAAAAGAAACGGGACAAAGAAGCGGCGCGCGTAAAAGCGATTTACGATCGTGCCCAGCCGTCGCTGGAAAAAGCTGTCTGCTGCTTTCGACCAAGTTAACCGGCTGCAAACTCACGCGTTCCGGCATGCACCAGCCGAGAGGAGGCTTCTGGTTCGGTCGTCGCGGAAACGGCGCCCCAACCGAACCGACAATTCGCGTTAATTGTGATGCGTCGCGACGCGTTCACTCCTACGCTATCGCCCATACTCTCTCGCTTCTTCGCTCGTTTCCCTACTCTCCACGCCCCGACACACTTTCGCGCCAGTCCTTTCAGCCCTCTGACTCATCGCTGAATCGTTCGCGCCGCACTGGGACCCGGTCTGACCAGATCGCGCCAGTTCCCACCATTTTGTCCACCTTGGGCTGCTCTTGACTTAGTTACTGTACGCGAGAAACTGGTTTCAAGATTCCAAACTGCAATTGCAAATTTTCTCTTTCTTAAGTAGATAGCTTTATTTAATATGTAAGATAGAACTGCGTTTATTGGAATGAAAGTTTGACATGGACAGCAGACGATTAGCTGATCTCTGACTGCTTCAATTTGCCTATCCGAACTCGAGAGACCTTGTTATGTGTAGGGGAAATAATAGAAAGTTTCAAAGAAATAGTAGAAAACGAAGAAAATTTGTCAGCTCCCATTATGCGAATTACACAACTTTATAAACCGTTTATCGCCCGAGAAACTCGTACAAACAGACTTGTACCGTACGTGACGAATTGACCCTGCTGTACTTCTCGGGTCTGTGCGAGATGAAATGAAAATTGCATTATACAAATATTATACGAAAATTTGCTTGATTTCTGTATTCTACATATGTCTTCTACTACTTTTTTCTATATCCCATGCTTTTTATGGATAAAGTATTTTAAAATTTGGAAGAAGAAGATATCCGAAGGTATACAAATGAAGAGGAGAACAGGTAAGTTAAAGAAACAAAATACAAAAGGAAAAATTTACACGTTCGTGAGGTATAGGCACGTAAGTGCCGTATGATATCTGATTTTTATTGTGAAACCTATTACTAATACTCGACTGTTTCGTGACTGAACTGTGCCAACCTACGGATCAAAATAACTAGAGTTAATCTACTTCTTTCCATTTCGTACAAAAGAAACGGTTGAATACTTTTAGAGGGACAATGGTACGATAACGCGATCGTTTTACAATTTAATTTTGTGAAACTTTAATAGAATAACCTTTGTAATTTATTGGATTTTCGATATTAAAATATTCTTGCAAATAAGTAGTACAGGAGACACAAGTCTAATCTGCTTTTAATACTTAACTCCACGAAACAAATTTTTTTATCAAAGAATAGTTAATGGGACTTGGCAGATTTTCAATATTAGCAGAATTATCTAATACCGAGCCAACATCAGAAATTGAACAACAGTCGAGGAAAAATATAGATGATCTGTTTATTCGGGGGTTGTCCGCTTTTTAATTCCTCGCGTCGTTCCATTTCTAATTTTTAAAATTCTAATCATTTTCACAGAAACGAAAATTGCCGTCACTAAAATTGCTTCGTGCTTATTAATTTTGAATTCGCTCGATTAGCAGGCGATTCGATTAAACAGACTCCCGACAATGACATTCTCGAAACATTATTACTCGTATAATATAGCAGATCTTATGCTAAAATTGAGTTCGAACGTAAACTGATATTTCCGATTGATATTCCCATTTCTGTTAATATCCGGCTTAAAGGTAATATTTCAAACTAACGGAACGTCGACACTAATACGATGCATAAATATTTCAAGAAGATAACGCAAGCTTGATATGTTATAATTTTCACTAACACTCGACATCATCGTGCCATCAGGAGTCGTCGTCTTGTCAGGGCAATTCATTTAGAGAAAATAATATAAAGTTAATGTACAAGCTATTTTCGCTAAACAAGAATTTGAAGATGTTTAGAAAATTCCTACACTATGATAAATATATTTCCACGAAATAATATACAAAGGATTTAGTCATTATTTGCATAAACATAGGACACAACGTTTCCAGGGATGATTCGATCAAATAAGACTTCCAAGAATACAATGGACTTCCGAGACGACTAAAATTGAGTGTGCACGTGGCATATGTCGCGGTTTCGATTAGGCCACAACCAAGACAAACGACAGAATTAAGCGTAACGAACCGTGTCAGACACACGATTGCCTTTCGTTCTTGACTTTGAGCACCGTGGCCCGCTACACGACTGTGATCAAGAGCCACGTTAGAAAGCAAACTCGACCGATTTCTAACCACTGTCGATTCGGCCGCAAATTCTCGCAGAAATTCCTACGTCCACGAGAAATTCAATTCGCTCGTGCCTTCTGTTGCCAGCGCAAACTGCGATAATTTGTTATCCTCGTCTCGATCAGTGGAATATTTTATTATCAACGTATGATGTCACGAACGTCTGACGTAAGACGCGAAACGGTGCTCGTAAACCGTGCCATCAGCAACGTTAAATAACAACCTTCCAGTTCGAGACCCTTTTCCTTAGCACATTATTAACTCACCACGTTGACTCGAGTTTACACACGCACCGACTCGAAACGCTATTAACACGTTTCACAGATCTGCCCATTTCGCTTAGCGACAGATTTCTCTCGCTTTCATATACGTACGCACATTTTTCTCCTTTTCTTTGCGATATTCGAGGGTGCAACTTGGAAAATAACAAGTTAATCGACGTGTCTGCGTATTAACTTTTCCCTTTGTTTCCATGTTCTGTACCTGACAGAACGTTTAATGAATTGTAATATGGAGATACGCGAGTCCTTGACGAGTGTGCGGCTTTTGAATGCGAAAAAGATATTACAGCTGCAAACACGTCGCCGATTACCGATACGCCAACTAATAACGCAGTAATTCCCATTCGAGGGAGACGCTATTTTCAGTCTACGGTGCGCGAAACAGATTTATAATGATACCATTAAAATTGGAAAATCGCCAAGTCACAAAGGAGTATTTGTCATCGGTGGGTGGAGATCGTACGCCTGTGCTTCGAAAACTTACTTTAGAAATATGTATCAACTGAAAAAGCTTCCAACGATGACTCGATTCGAATGAAATTTGGAACAGCGAATAAGCATTTTCTTTTTTTTTTCTGTTTTTAAAATACCTTCTTTTTAATAAATTGGATAAAAGTACTATAATAATAGATTAATCGAGTTTTTCACGTTCAGGCTCTATGTTTTTGAAAATGAAGCCTCAAACGGAAAGATTGTATCCAGGAATTCGAAAATAGCGCAAGTCGGTCGATCAATATATCGAGCAAACGAATTATTCGTCTTATTTAATTCATTATCCATCTTGTTCAATTTTCTTATATACATCAATTATACATACATTTTCACTATGTATATAATATTCATAATATCATTAAGTAGCTAAGTATCATTATAAATCTGTTTCATGCATTGAAAATTGAAATTAGCGTATCCCTTGAATGGGAATTGCTGCGTTATTAGTTCGCGTATTAGTAATCGTCGACGTGCTTACAGTTATAATGTCTTTTTCGCATTCAGAAACCGCACAGTTATCAAGGACTCGCGATGTTACTCGGATCACTGTCGTTGAGAAACACATGAGAAATGAAATTCTTGCATTCTTTTAAATAAATGTGATTAGATAGATCTGAGTAAGCTAAAAACAGTTATGTCAGTAACACAAATAGCGTTGAAAAATTGTATTGTTTTAGAACCCATTCTGCTTCAATTTTATTCTGCATTTGTTACTTATTTTCACATTTATCGTACGATAACCTATTAATTACTCATATCCAGTGGACTATTAGCCGAGTTAAAGCATAGTTCGGGAATTTTCAAACTTGAATTTCTCGGAAACCAAGCTTTCAACGAACAAATATTATTCCACATCTCTCCCCTATTTTTTCACGAGAAATCACTTCCCACTCGCTTCGCATATTACTCGATCTATGTATTGTACTCGTGATATACACTGATCGCTTGAACGCTTTAATCGATCATGTTATACGTAAAATATTGGGTTGGCAACTAAGTAATTGCGGATTTTATCATTACCACCTAGTGACAAAATCCGCAATCACTTAGCTGCCAACCCAATATTATATACAATTAATTGTACACTATATATATTAAATATTACCAACTCAATATTATGTACAATTAATTGTATACTGTATACACATTAAATATTGGATTGGCAGCTAAGTGATTGCAGATTTTGTCATTAGGTGGTAATCACCTAGTTGCCAACCCAATATTATATACAATTAACTGTATACCTTATACATTAAATATTGCCAATCCAATGTTATATACAATTAATTGTATACAGTACACATTAAACATTGCCAACTCAATATTATATACAATTAATTGTATACAGTACACATTAAACATTGCCAACTCAATATTATATACAATTAATTGTACACCACATACACTAAATATTGCCAATCCAATATTATATACAATTAATTGTATACAATATAGATTAAACATTGCCAACTCAATATTATATACAATTAATTGTACACCACATACACTAAATATTACCAATCCAATATTATATACAATTAATTGTACACCACATACATTAAATATCACCAATCCAATATTATATACAATTAATTGTACACCACATACATTAAATATTGCCAACCCAATATTATATACAATTAACTGTATACCTTATACATTAAATATTGCCAATCCAATGTTATATACAATTAATTGTATACAGTACACATTAAACATTGCCAACTCAATATTATATACAATTAATTGCACACCACATACACTAAATATTACCAATCCAATATTATATACAATTAATTGTATACAATATAGATTAAACATTGCCAATCCAATATTATATGCAATTAATTGTATACCGTATACATTAAATATTGGGTTGACTCCATACATACAATTAATTGTATACCGTATACATTAAATATTGCCAACTCAATATTATATACAATTAATTGTATACAGTACACATTAAACATTGCCAACTCAATATTATATACAATTAATTGTACACCACATACACTAAATATTGCCAATCCAATATTATATACAATTAATTGTATACAATATAGATTAAACATTGCCAACTCAATATTATATACAATTAATTGTACACCACATACACTAAATATTACCAATCCAATATTATATACAATTAATTGTACACCACATACATTAAATATCACCAATCCAATATTATATACAATTAATTGTACACCACATACATTAAATATTGCCAATCCAATATTATATACAATTAATTGTATACAATATAGATTAAACATTGCCAACTCAATATTATATACAATTAATTGTACACCACATACACTAAATATTACCAATCCAATATTATATACAATTAATTGTACACCACATACATTAAATATTGCCAATCCAATATTATATACAATTAATTGTATACAATATAGATTAAACATTGCCAATCCAATATTATATGCAATTAATTGTACACCACATACATTAAATATCACCAATCCAATATTATATACAATTAATTGTACACCACATACATTAAATATTGCCAACTCAATATTATATACAATTAATTGTATACCGTATAATTAAATTTTGGGTTGACCCCATATATACAATTAATTGTATACTGTATACACACTAAATATTGGATTGGCAACTAAGTGATTGCAGATTTTGTCATTAGGTGGTAATCACCTAGTTGCCAACCCAATATTATATACAATTAATCGTATACCGTATACGTTAAATATTGGATTGGCAATTTGACAAAATCCGCAATCACTTAGTTGGCAATCCAATATATACAAGTAATTGCATGCCGTATACAATACGTATCGATGGCTCTTCTTACAGGCACGCTAACCGTTGAGAAGCGAGAAAAATTGGCGATATATCTGGCATATATGTTCGCCCTTTAATACAGGTCCGCGAAAAAATAAAATAAAATAGTAGCCATGTACTAACCAGCGATCTATCCCACGAATTTACCAGGCCATTTCTTCCGGAAACCCAATCCTTTTTGCCTGCATAACCGAATAATACCATCCCTCGTAGTCAGCCGGTATAATTTGAAGAGCATCGGCGTCCGAGAGAGGGAAAGGTTCGTGATCCATTAATTTCTACAGGAATTCCTTGACACGGTGGATTTGCCAGCGCGTACATTTTCCCCGTAATCAATCGCTGATGAGCTCCGTAATGACGATCGACGTGTGCAGGACGCGAGTGTTGGATGGAAAATGTTTGGATAATTGCCGCTTAATTGGAAACACGATAACCTTGGGATATTAGGTTCGTTTGCGGGATGTTCGGCCGGCAACCGGGGAATCACGAGATCTCTGGAGTAAATTACGCGTGCCAGGTCGTTCGTTTCCGCCAGCCACTTTCTATTTTTACAGTATTACACGTGCTATTACGTAAATCGAATCGTACGCAGGCTTCTCGCGCCTCGAGTTGATTAAAATTCGAGAAACAGACACAACTCATGCGACACGTCCAAACACACGTTCAATCGGATCGGCGTGTAATGCCAGGGTCACGCGTGGTCGTTTCCTTTTAACGTTATCGAGCATCCGTTCTCTTTTTAGCCGCTGCGTGTCATTTTCGTTCGCAGAAATTCGACGCTAAACGATTTCAGCGACGGAAAAAGAGAAAACTGCCTCTTCATTGACCGTGCAATGCAAATTCTATTCGAGTGGAGGTTGGAACGAGACTTAGGCGTCGATAAAAAGTCTAAGCGACTTCAGAGTCTCTATAGTGGACGAAGAAGAGATTGTATTCAACGTGTGTATTAAATGCTTTTGCATTCTCTTCTGCTACGAGTGAAAATTATCAAGTTCGATTCGTAGTTTCTGAAACGAGTCAGCCTGTCACGCAAAGTCAAGAATCATTCCTGATCCTTGTAGAAAACTGATTCTTCCGTCTTTCTTATATCCTTCAACCTGCCAAAAATCTTCTCCAATTTCTTCTCCGATTCCACCTACTTCCCAAAATCCTTAAACGCGATCTTGTGTTTTGCTTAAAAATTGAAACCAATCACCTTGTACTATGAACGAGCGCTGACCTTTTCAGATTCTGGTCTCCAAGACGTTCTCCGCGACCAGTGGCATGCACTTTAATCCCTAAAATAAAGTTCTCCAATCTAACGTACAATTCAAAAAATATAAGCGTTTGTACTTTACAAGTTGTAAGAGGTAGGCCTAGAAGAGGTAGATTCTCGAGCCTTCTTCCTACAGCCTTCCTATACAATTGACAAGATAGAAGGATTCGTAACTTGTAATGAAACGAATCGTCTATAGATGAACGATTCCTGCAGAGCTCTGACCAGCAAACAAGTTACCGCGTAACATTTCTGCCGTGGATGTAAGTTGCTGCAGCTATGCTGTAGGATAGGTGCAAGTAAACAGATAGCAGTCTGTGCTTTGAAACACAGAACGTTCAGAGCGCTCTCCTTCTCGCCCAACTAATCTCCGCCAGCGCGCAGACCGTTTCCTTCCTGCGATTCGCGAGAGTGTAACCCACTTTTTTTGCACGTTCGATCATCAGGCAGACTTATCTACGTCCGTGTTAGACAAGATACCAGCAACGAAATAAAAAGAATCTGTTGTTTCCTCCGCAAGGCGGGAAACACCGTGCGAAGAATAGGAGGAAAGGGACGAAGAAGAGAGATAGCGAGGTTTTGTTCGAGCGACAGCCGTAAATGGCCAGATTATGCATCGACGGATGATGAAACGAACCTTCAGACGCTTTCTCTACGCCGAGCAAATCGACATCGAGAAGCAAGGAACACGATTACACAACGCAAAGATCAGATTTCCTGTAAGCGAACTATCTGATAGCAACACGCTTCTTTTTTCTCTGTAAGCGACTTTTAAGTGCCGCGTCCGTTAAACAATACGATGGGCGTGTAATTACAACCGCAATTGAAATTTCAAGTGCAAATACCCAATGAATTATGGGAAAAATACGTTTAACGTGGACGCGCTTTTGTTTCTCCATAGGTTGAAATTCATCATTGAAATTTGCTGCTGCAGATATTCTACCAATCGTTAGAAACCTATGTTCTACATCATTTTGGAAACATCAGATTGGTATAAAAGTATATTTTTTATTAAGAACATTAAGAACATGTTTTTCGTTTTGTATAGTTACAATTATAATTGATATTTCAGATGCAGATATGCAACTAATTACCAGAGATATACACGGTGTACCTCCTTTCGTTCGTGCAAGGAGGTTTGCTCACGCGCAGGAGTATTTTCACCGATTTTTAATCGTCAATAACTAAAAAACAAAGCGGCAAATGCAATTTCTTTATTCTTGATTTTCGTCTTATTTTGGTTTCAAGAGTCACTTGCTAAATTCCCTGACACCTGTAGCCGAATATCCTGTATATTTGGATAATGAAACGCTTCATTTGTATGCGTCTGTACTATGCTAGCCAATCTTTTCTCGGACGATGGGGTTGCTGCGCTAAAGAGACAGCCCCAATAGTTTCGGCTTTGAACAAGAAACACGAAACCGATCGACCATAATTCGATCAAAATCGAATTGTCAAACGAATTCACAGTTAACTCCACGATATTCGTAGCAATAAATTTTTGCATATTTCGATATAAGATCGATGTCTACCTCAAACAAATACAAATCGAATGTCAAAGCTGCCTCCTTATTGTCCACAAACCATTCAATTTGCATTCACGAAGATTCAGTCGTGCAATAACAATCGGCAAGTATCGAATTTTCAAGGTAAAATTACAGATATCGCAGGCCGTTTATAAATGGAGACATTATCTCGGCAGAGGCAGCGATAACAGACCACTTTTGCTGAATTACACCAGCCCATCGAATATTAATATCCTGTCGGGTGAGATGGAACCGGTTAATCATTATCCTCTTGCCGAGCTCGCGGTAAGTTTACTTAATTTAAAACGTTTGCTTAATTCGTACAATCTTCGACGATAAGAATGTACTTATCCCCGTTCGGTTGCTCCAACTATCGTGAATCGTGACCTGTCCTGATCCTATCTCTTCAAATAAAAAGTGAAGGAACAAAAGTGCCCGATTAATGCAAATTCTCGGAAACGTTTTTATAAGGTCCAAGTCCCGCGGCTACCGACGAACAAATTCGCCAAGATCCCAAGACTGTTGTGCGTTAATACAAACGTGACGTCATCGCTCGATTATATATAGGTGGATTGAGTAAGTTCGATCGCGTTTCTTTAGATCGGTACCAAAGGTCACCGCTTTTGCATCGGTCTTATCTAACCAATGGCGCGTCGCATGTGGAATATCGTATACTCAAACGGGTCTGTAATTACGCGTGCTTTTTTCTCCGAAGCTTTTCTAATAAAAGTCTGACAGGTATATATATAGAGTATGTATAATATATATAGGAGAAGATATTAAAAGGGAGTCATTGATGACATTCGATGACACAAACACAGATCTTTAGTTACACGTGGTTTCTTCGAGGCATTGCACATCGACGCTTTTCTAATAAAAATCTGATAAAAAAAAAAAAATTCAACAAGATTTTTGATATATTTTTTATTATATATAAATAAAACTTGTTGAATTTCTCCACTTTAAATTTTCTAAAAAAACAAACTCAAGAAATCCGAGACGAAAGCTTTAGAAACAGCGTACGATGCAACACGATAAGAAATTGTTGCACGACCTTTAAATGGAAAAATGACTTATGGACAGCTCTATGTTGGAACGAAACGTCCCTTATTCAAAGAAACAACGCTGCCAAACCTGATTCAACGTAAATGAATAGCGGCTGACATAGCAATTAGAGTATCTGGCAAAAATTTTCAAGCTGAAAAAATCTGATTAACCGCCGATGCGTTGCGCTTTTCACCGTGCATACGGTGTTTCTCGTTTCAGGAATTACGTAAATTGAATGTGCCGCGGCCGGTGTCTCTCTTTTCGACTTTTTTCCACGGCGTTTCTCTTCGTCAAAAGACAAGATCCGGCCGGCCAGGCCTCGAAAAAGGGGTCACACGCCTCGACAAAACATGTTTTCTTGCGAGAGAAGAGACGATAAGCGAGCCAGGCGCGTTCGTCGAAATCGTCTCGCGGCTCTTTTTTCGCGGAATATCGGCAAACCGAATTAATTCTCTTCGTTCTCTTGCTCTCGCTTATGTTTGATCTGCCTCGGGCACTTTGCAGCGAATTCGCGCTGCCCCGTCTACCGCCGTTTGCTAATTAATTGTACCGGTCAATTCAAACGTAGCTTTAGAAATTATAGACGCTCGTAATCGTCGAAATAGCAAACGCGATTACGCCGAGTATTTTCCTCCTTCCATTACTTTCCCCTTCGCGTACGACAAAAAGCTTCTTTCTACGTGGTTAGACATTAAAGTTGCATCTTCTTGATAAAGAATTTAGCTGAATTTACGAATATCTTAATTACATCCATACTTGGCACATGTATCGTTATCGTGCGGAAATATTTGGACACTAGGTACAATCTAATCGAAAAACTGGTATCTCTGTGAATTTTCAACATCGTGATAGAAGAACCTTCTTCTCCCACTAATTCTTTGCTTTCTCTCATAACTGGGATATTACATGGTCCGTTAAATTGAAACTGAAGCCAGGAATACAGCTGCATCGATCACGTTCCCTATTTATCTGCAATAAATAGCTGCCCCGTCAAATCTATAAGAACTTCCCGAACGTAAATGCAAACACATGTTCCAATTATCCAGAGACCTCAACACTGAACAGATACGTTTAAAGTCACCCATTACGTTTCACCCATCTCTTCCATTATTCCTCTTTTATCTGCTTCACGCTAATTCATTATTTTTATCGATAGCTATTAAATAACAGTAGTACACTGTTGCCTGAGATAAGATCAGAGACAGCAATTAGCATATACAATGATTAATGAATAGCAATTTTATCGCATGTGTATCGTTAAACTGTTAAAATTATTCCATTCGTTTCTAACTTCGTACCAATGCCGATTCTCCTTTTTTTTTTTTTTTTTTTTTAAATTTTACAAAACACATTCTTATAAAATTTCATCGTGAACTGCGACGAGTGAGGCAGCTTCTCCACGTACGTCCACTAACAGCGTAGTCTGAGAATCGTAGGGGCGTGTCAGACTGGAACGCACCTTGGCCAGGTTAAGCGATCCAATTTTGGCAAGCCTCCCCTGGTTTATTTTGCTCTTCCTCAATGAAACCGCTCGGAGATTCGCCCAATAAAAGCAATGACGAGGACAGCCGCTGATACAGAGAAAGGAACGGCCGAGTGGGGCAACATAGTGGAAGAAAGCTATGGAATTGGGGCACGAGGTGCGTGAGGAGCCGGGTCGCTCCGTCTCTCTGCTATTTCCAGCAATTTCGTCACCGAAAAACTGCCGTTGTTCGGCAGCACGTACGTACAGAGAGACGGTTTCTATAAATACGCACTTACGGTGGTCTCCTGTGAAATATGCAAAACCAACTGACCGCTACGGTTCAAGGAGTGAACTCAGCGCGGCCAATTTGATTTATTAATGAATATTTCGTAGTACTTTCGTTTTATCCGCGTCCTCCTCGCATAGCTGGCAGAGAACGTGGCGCGCGTGTCTATGCAACAGATAACGAGCTGCAACAGTTATCGTTGACAAATAGAATAATTGATCGCTGGTTGTCGAGCCGTAACGCGATAATCCAGTCGTTGTCGGGCTATTTCGCGCTTCATTGCCATCGTATGACTGGGAATCAGAATGGCGTGAGCGAGTTTGCCATTCTTTTCGATTTATCGTGGAATATCATTTTTGGAAGCTGCAGTAGGTGGACAAACCTGCTCGACTTATTCCACCGTAATTCTAGACATCGCGTGCGTGTAACATTGGGATAAAGTGCAGTTTAAAATTGATATATTATGAACTTTTGTGCTGACGATCTTTTACCATTTATTTATTAGCTTGTCCCAAAAGTTTCGTTCGGTTTACAATCCGGGCTTCGTTTCCCGTCTTGTCGTTTCGTTCTTTCGTTTGTTCCATCGCAAGAAAATGGATCACGGATCGATTCAATAGAATAATACAAAAGAAGAAATGTTGTGCTTTGAAATGAAATGCTATTAAAAGAGAATCTTTTGTGACAGTGCAATATTAATTGCTTTAATCAAATACAGATTTATTTTGTAAAATTATAGCGTCTCTTTATGCTTCTCATTTTAGAAACCTTCCTTTTTTCAGCCACTACACCACAGCAGGCGAGTGGATATCAGCTAACGGCTGAATAATTACATGCAAAATCAAAACTCGGGTTTTCTTACAATTTTCTGATCTAATTACAGCACACCGCCATAATCCAAACCACCGTGAAACTTATGCAAACAAAATTTTCTTCCTCAATTTCACCGTAATCCAAAGCAGAAGAATCAGATCCAATGTAAAAGAGAAAGCTGTTGCGCTGTAAAATTAATCTCATAAAATCGTATTCGGTCAAGACAGCAATTAAAGATCGCAAAAGACGCAAACGGAACGTCGCCCCTCCTCGTTATCCTAGCCTTAACCGAATATAAAAATCAGCTACGCCCGTGGACGTAAAATTTTCCAGCAAAACGGATCTTCTCGACACAGTTACCAGCGCATAGACAGAGCCAAAGAATCGGAAGCTTATTCGTGGCTATGTTCTCAAGCTGCGAGCGGAACGGTTCGAACGGCAGGAATCTGTCCTCGAGAAATACCAGGTCGACGATTCGCCATTCTTCGCCGACAGGGAAACGACGAGCAAAGGGGGAAAAAATGGCTGAACCGAAGAGGGTAGTTGGAGAAGGAAAGAGAACGAGCGAGGGAGAACGAGAGAAAGAACAAAAAAAGGAAAAAAAAGAGAAAGAGAAAGAAAGAGGAAAAAGAAGAAGGGGGACGAAATTACGAAGCGGAGGCAGGAAACAAAGAGGAAGAAATTTGATTCATCCCGCTCGACCTGGTCGCACAAAAGACCAGACACACACGGATATAAACAGCCTGTAGCCGGCACAGACGACGGTAATCGTCGTTAACACCTGCAATTAACTTCAACGTGGCCGGAATGTGGGACACGCGACCCAAATACTCTGGTTACCGAGGCGAGAAGAAGAAAAAACCAGCAATTTCTTTCCCTACAACCCCGATCATTTTCGTTCCCCACCATCGCCTATTTCTCTACAAAGGAAAGCTCCGCTGAGACAAGTGGAAAAACGTATGCGCGACATTTGTTGCTCTTTCACGTGATCCTATTCACTGGAGATTTTAATTGTCGTTTTTTTTTTTTTTTTTCGGATGCTTGGGAGCGCGAAGGATTTTTATGGAGTTCGGGGTGAGAAAGCGTTGCGCAGTTGGAGGATCGTGGGTGTCGCATCTAGCAGATGTTTCGAGAATAGAAATTTAGTGCAGAGGTTCAGGGAATTGGGTCTTTCTGGTTCAAAATATCGGATTCTGCCAGTTGAAGATAGACGATGGAAGCGAAAGCACGCGACAATTGGAAGAAAATTCTTCCGCAGGCTCGAGGAACGTTCCCCTAGATTTTCAAGAATTCGTTGAAATCTCTGTCGTTCGTCTGGAAACTGGCAGACAGAATGTAGAAGAAATCTTGGTACGTGGAAAGCTTCCCTAGGCCGTAAAGGAGTCCTTCGAGTACAGGGTTTTAAAACCTTCTTAAACGTATTTAGAGAGTCTGAGCTTTGACTGCGACGCTTCGTCCATTTCATCAAACAGACCACTTTTTGCTGGCTAAAAGACCTAATTATTCGCAAGCTGGTGCAGCCTCGATCATCAGGCAGAATCACGTTTCTGCGAAAGCAAAGCAGCTCGATACTCGACGAACGAAATACGAAGAAACAAAGACGAAGAAACCTGCAGACATTGAAAAGTTTGCTGGATTTTAAAGAATCTGTCCAAGTCTACGAGGTTCTAGAATATCCATCAGCTCCCAACCTCGACTTGAATTCTTCATCGATATTCCGTCAAATTAGTTGTTTCTTACCAACTGTGCGAGCTTAGACGATATTCCTGACCGTTTGAAGACTCGCGCGGTCCCATAGATCAGTCAGAATGCCGTTTCCGCGGAACCAAAGTTGGTCGACACGGGTGAACCGGCATAGCATGCGGCGTGTCGCGGTTTTTCCTCGATTTCATCGCACGTTAATGAGCGCACGCACGTTTCAATGGGCGTCGTGTCGGCCGTGTCAAGTATCGGTGGAACGCTGGCGTGACGTTTTTGAAAGAAAAAAAGGGCGACGAGCCATGGCAGACGCGGTGAATAAGTTTCAAACGGCTGTGTCTTGCCACATAATGACGTCTGCTCGCGACTTTAGCCGAATCGTTCGAGCAAACGACGCGTGAGATTCGAGGAACGAGGGACTCGGTTCTTCGTCGAACCACTGTCGCGACGCCTGATTCTACGGGCTCGTGATGGCATCCGACCTGTGTCGTTTAACGTTTAACATCCAACTCTGGCGACAGCCAGTATACAACAACCTCGCAACGCGTTCGAATCTGATTTCATAGGTCAAACCTCGTCTACGTGCATCCAGCATTTAAGAGCACAAGCTAAAAGTTAATCAAAACCTAAGTCGAATCCTAACCTAAATTTACTAACCGAGTACAAGATTTGTATTGAAGTTAATGTCGACTGAATTTTGTTCGGCTGATAAAACCATAGGCTACATAACCTCGAATTTGATCCAATAACAATTCTATTTCGAATCTAGTGGAAATCTATTACATTTGACAATTCGAAAAAAGAAAGACAAGAAGGTTAGCAAATCCTAACCTAAATTCGCCGAACAAATGAAAATAACTTTAGCCAATTTCTTGAGAATTTATCGTGACCAAATTTTGTCAGATACTAGTTTTGGAGGGGATTCTCGGTATAAGCTGTTCGTGGAAAGGTTATGCATCTCTTTTTTGAAACGCTCTGTAGAGTCTGAGCTAAAGATAGACACGGCAGAGGGGATAGCGGCAGCATGGAGTGCTCACGCCTTGTAATTCCTGTCTCCTATTTGGTCGACAATTTCTCTGGCCACCGAGATTCGATCAATCCCACGCCACTCGTTAATCGGCTGTCATTAAACCCTAAGTAATATCGACTAAACTATTCCGGTATCGACCGAATATTAACCCAGATATGCTCACTATTCTTGCAAAAGAATGACCATAAGGTAATTTATCGTATTTTCCCATTTTTCCAATATTCCTCCGAATGAACGTATAACTGCGGACGATACAAAAATTCAATTAACGCATCCATCTTAGTCTTATAACGGGAAAAAAGAAAAAATCGAACGAATCTGAGTTAATTTTGGATTTTGCTTTTACGAAAGAAGAATGACCGAATTATAGTTGCAAAAAAGGGTACATCGATTAAAGAAGAAAAAAGAAACGATAATTAAATCGGAATAAATATGTTGCGATTTGCTTATCCAGGACAGGCAACTAAAAAAAAAAAAATTGTAATGTTATAGCGTTATAGAGCACACGTGACTAATAAACTTGTTTTTTTTTTTTTTCTACTAAAGAGAATTGAGAAAAGATAGTATCGTGATTCATCCGGGAAACCGGTTTTCAGGTATGGTAAATAACGATGATCGTCGTGAAAAGGTAATATTAGAAAATGATGTCGATTTCCTGGGAGGATGAACGAGGCCAGGCAAAATGTGTGAACAGCTTGTCAAACAATTACGCAATTATATACCGGTGATGTAAAATTGATTTCTGATTATTGGTTGGCAGATAAGTGGATGGAAACATTTACACATCTGGGATCCTTCATCTACTCGTCTTCAAATTATCAAATGCTTTGACAGTTTGTCGATTACCCAAAGAGTATCTTCATTTTCCTCACCTCTGAAAAAACCAATACTACAATTAAAATTAAAGAAAACATCTGCAAGTTCTCGATACTTGTTCGCAGGTAAGAAACGAACAAATTAACTCAACTGTTACCCGAGAACAATTCAACTAATCTCGACAAGTTACTCAAGGGAACTCAACAAGTTACTCGACGCAAATAAAATTCAATACCAACTCAATATACATTAAGAGAAGTTCAACATTTACCGAAGAATAAGACAGGTTAAACTTAATAGTTGCTTAACAAGAATTCAAGCATCGCTTAACATCGGCGTAAATATAATTTAAACTTGGCAAAGACTCAATAGTAACTCAAATATTATTGAACACTGACTCGTGATTGACTTAACGTTAACAGTTAATCCTAATTTCTATGTTCGTAATTGCGATCACGACTCAAACTTTGCTTAACATTGGCTCAAGAGCAACTCAAGTAAAACTCAACAGGGACTCGACAATAACTCGAACATCGCCTAACATTGTTTCAAGATTGAACTAAACGTTAAATAACCATCTCTAAAATTTCCAATTTCCCCAGACTTAACACTGACATAAAGTTGACAGAAATATTCTAAACTTGGGACTCAAGTTCTCAATGGATAACGACACAATTACGTTCAGTTAATTTCCCTATACTTTACAACTTGACAGTATAAACGAATCAAGTAAATTGTTGTATTCGCGGAAGATAGCACGAGAATAGAGTCTCAATGGATCTGAATTATTTCGAGTTAATTGCCTCGTTTCTTTTAAAACCAACTCGATCTTTTTTCCTCCTTTGTATCAGCAATCAGCACTGAAGCGAGCACTGAACGAATCTAGGACACTGTTGTTCCTTCGGCAATTGTCGATTGTTGTGAATATCTAATTCCATGTGGTGGCTGTTGCTCTATTCTTGTACTGTTTCTGCGACGCATAGGACCGTCAAAGCGTCGTGGAGCGTTTTGTTTGACTCACATCTCGGTGCATCTGTCATTGTATGGAGTATTTGTAAAAGCTATTGACACGAGAGACACACCGGCCTTATTATTATTTTATAAATAAATATTTTATAACACAGTGATAATGTTGACTTTCTGTCAAGTAGCCAGCACATACTTTTACATCTTGGATTAACTGGTCTCGTCTTTACTGTTACACGTTTCCTCAAATCTAATTTATTGTTCAAGCGAAGACCTAAATACCATACTAATGATAGAACTCGATGATGAGTCGAAGCCATCGCTGGGAAAGCTTGAAATATGCACGACGCGCTAAGTGTTTCAGCAAGAAATCAACCTTGCGGTCATCCAATTAGATTCGTCTGACGCCGGTTTGCTTATGGATTAACGGCGATACATCCGAGCAACAGTTTTGCAATGTACAGTTTTGCATACTCAAATACGTTTACGATACGTATTCTAACCTGGTTGTGTAACGTTAACCTTGTACTTTGCGACATTTAAGAATGCAAATGTTGCTTACACAGAAAAATCACAACTTATAAACGCACTGACAGCTATAGTTATCGAGAAGTAAATAAATATAGATCAAATTAGTGAATGAGATAAATTTAGAAAGAGTGTTATTTAACGATAGGGAAAATTCCTAGGAAAAGCTCGTTCGTATTAACGGATAACGTTGAAAATTATGTTATCGGTAAAGATCGCATGCAACTGTTTATACGTTATTTAATTTATGAATCTATTTCCGGATCTGACGAGAATACGACGATTTCTGTGAAAATGTGTTCAGTGATTCACCGTGGCAAACATCGGTGCACTCGCGCAAGAAATTTTAAGCAGGAAATCAGCCAATGGAACAATGATGATCTATTAAAATATATACAAATTCGTAATGGATACAAACATCGACTTGAGCACTGATTTGATTCCTCGAGCATTAAGTAACGACTTAAGTGTCAGATTAGTATAGTAAGTTTATCAGTCGATCGTATGACTCAATTGGTACCAAGTGTTTAGTGCTTCGTGTCAAGTAACAAATTTTGCTGAAAATTGAGTGAAAGTGTAAAACGAACCCGTGGCAAACGTAAATCCGGTAATCGCCTAACTTAATTCAAATCCAATAATCTTAAAATGAACTTATACCTAACGAAAAGTTAGTTCATTCGAACTCAATAGTGGCTTCGAGTATCTCGAGTATCTCAAGTACCTATTACCTCAATAGTGGGCTACACCATTTTGAAATTATCTGAAACCTCATTTAAACGTACTAGTTGAGTACCAACTCAAATCTAACGCGAATGTAGTAGTTGAGTACGTACTTGATTTTGCGACTTGACTAAACTTTAAACCTACAATGTCAAAGCAAACTTAATAAATTAATTCATTTGCATAGTGAAATTAACATCTACTGTCTCAATTATGATAGTACATTAAATCTGCAGACTTAAACTGAACCAAAGAATATTTAAGTTGACCTTAAGTTAAGTCTACGTTAGATTTTTAAGTCAACTGGAAGCCATCGCTAATCTGGTAAATCAGTACTCAATTTTTTTGAAATTAATGCCAACTATTCTAGAGCTTAACATTTAGCCGATCGAACTTCCACTCAATATCCTCCAACTTTCTCCTAACGCTTACGGTGTAAATTTTCTTTTTTGCTCTCCAGAAGCAAAAAGGATTTGATTCAATTTCGATGGGCTGGAAAAGAGAACCGATCCCACGAGGATTGAATAGTAACGAAGCGATCTGCAACGAGCCCGCTGAGAGGGTAAAGTCGATCGACTCTCGCTAATTATCAGGAATTTGATAATTACTAGCCGTGACTGGTAATCGGTAGCCGTTTCGCCGGAATTGCGACTTTTCCATTTCCCGATCCGATGGATTCTTATTCGCGAACATGAATGAAGAATACCGAGTGAAATCCTTTAACCATCGTTATCAGCCAATAAAAATATTTACACGATGAGATGATAAATGGAGTGTGAACTAGTTTGCAAATAATAAACATCTAAATCGGCCGGTTACGTCATCGTAAAAAGTGAAAATGGAAGCGACGACGCGACGTGCGTCGAAGATGAATGAAAATGCATATGCATCGTCACGCGTCAAGTGCTCAATGAACGTCGTAACACTTATTGTTGAGTGATAAAACCACTACCAAGTTTCTAGCTCGCCTATGCAAACTATATTCGACGATAAACTCAATGATAAAATTGACAGCACGACTTTAACCCTTTTGCGACTACCAATTGCTATACACAACGTCGATGGCTCGCTGCACAAACATCCCATGTCCATTTTCAGCGTTCTCCAGAAAAACGATATTAATAATTTGATATTAACCCTTTGCACTGCGAATTTTATTTCAATTTCGTTGGCAGTAGCTCCCAACGCTTTTATGAGTTTTATTTGAAATTTACTTGAACTAAAAAATAAGACAATTTAAATAAATAAAGGAAGGAAGAAATTCGCCTAAATACCAGTTTTACTCTCACTATTCTTGTATTTTCTAATTTTCAAGTGTATGATATGTCTTGAAATAATTTCCAGGATGCAGGATCCCTGCTTTTCGTTTCACAAAAAAAATGTGGGTATGAAAGAATGTAGAGTGGGTCTCGACAAAGGAGCTCCTGAGATAAAAACTAAAAAATAAGACAATTTAAATAAATAAAGGAAGAAATTCGCCTAGATACCAGATTTACTCTCACTATTCTTGTATTTTCTAATTTTCAAGTGTATGATATGTCTTGAAATAATTTCCAGGATGCAGAATCCCTGCTTTTCGTTTCACAAAAAAAATGTGGGCATGAAAGAATGTCGAGTGGGTCTCGACAAAGGAGCTCCTGAGATAAAAACTAAAAAATAAGACAATTTAAATAAATAAAGGAAGAAATTCGCCTAGATACCAGATTTACTCTCACTATTCTTGTATTTTCTAATTTTCAAGTGTATGATATGTCTTGAAATAATTTCCAGGATGCAGGATCCCTGCTTTTCGTTTCACAAAAAAAATGTGGGCATGAAAGAATGTCGAGTGGGTCTCGACAAAGGAGCTCCTGAGATAAAAACTAAAAAATAAGACAATTTAAATAAATAAAGGAAGAAAGAAATTCACCTAAATACCAGTTTTATTCTCATTATTGTTGCGTTTTGTAATTTTTAAATGATATATCTTGAAACAATTTCCAGGATGCAATCCTGGTTTTTTCACGAAAAGAAGTGGGACTGAAAGAATGTCGAGTGGAGCTCGACAAAGAAGCTCCTGAGATAAAAACTGATATCGAATCACGTTCGACATACATACATAGAAGTGCAAAGGGTTATGATATTTATCTGAATATTTAGATATTTTATAATGAAATAAATACTATTGACATTCTATTTATTGTTCGAAATGACAACGTGAGTTCGTGCTCGCCATTCATATGCAGATGCGCTAGTTACACTAAATAGTAATTAGAAAATTGTTCTAGATACAATCGATAGGTTTAAGATGTTCTTTTGTTTTTACACCTAGTCCATATAGGAACGTGCACTAAAGGTTTCTCAGCTCGGAACGGTGTGATAGATTTATCCAAAGAATAAAATAATAACTATTGTGATCCTACCTGTGAATAAAGAAATAACAACATTCATCTGTATCAATAGTATTACAAAATTTGTTAGAGATTGTGTATTGGTCGTTTTTAGAGGCATACGTGAAATGACAAATGCAGATCGTACGATAAGAGAAAAGGTTGTTTTTCCTAAACGTATGAAGCAGATGTAGCCATTTGAACAGCGTACACATATAACGAACAACTATTTGCCGGATATAAAATTTCCAATTGCACAGAAAGTGGACGTACAATATTTGTGCAATCAAGCCATCGATACGTGTATTTATATTTCGACCTTAATTTGATAATAGACATTGTATGGTATGACAAACACTTTGCTTAGAGCCAAGTGTTATCTAATAATTGATTTCACATATTTATTTCAACTTGAGATCTAGCAATTCATAATTATCACAGATACTTCGCTCGATGTAACGATACAAAGCAAAGATTGATATAGTTACGGTATTTCAGTTGTAGTAAAAAAATCGTAATAAAAGTTGCAATAAAATTGATTTAGTTGTAATAAGTCTCAACACCTTGAAGGGAAGTAACGCTTATTTTAATGGAATTCTATTTGCAGTAACCTAAACGTAGATTCTTGCTCTGTGATATCAATTTATTCAATGATTAATGTAAACCCTGTGAATAACTTTCTACTCCACAGACAAAGGCGTTAACGTCTTAAAGAAAAGTGACAGCGAACTGGAAATATCTTCTGTCGCAATAAAGGTCAGTTAAATATTTTCTAAGCTGAAGATTTTCTTTCATACATCTGATTAATAGAAGAACTAGCGTTTTTTTTTTCCTTCTTTTTTTTTAGTCATTTTAAAAATATCTGAGTTCAGACACGCTTTTACAGTAACTCAGAAAAACATTTCAACGCCTGTAGCAACATTTTTAAATACGTACGTTATAGAAACAAGTTTTCTACCGTAAGTGTTGGTATTTACCACACAGAGTGGTCGGTAATTCATTACACAAATGAGGCCAGAAATTTTTTTTTTTTTAGAAACGCGAGTTTGTAAATTTGCAAAGTGTACGTACATTTGCCTGATTACCGGCTAAACAGCGGTAGATGATGATCGACAGAACGTTATTCTACGTGTGAAAATAAATCCAAGAATATGGAATTACATTTTTTAAACTATTTTTTAGCTAACGTATTCAAGCTCTATTTTGCCAAAAAACCAAGTCTCAAACGACGAAATTTTATTCTTCATTTTCAACTTATTTAATCCTATCGATTGCCTGTTCTTATCCAGCCGAGAATCGGTCAAATTCGCGTATACTTTAAAAAGCTGTTCAAACTCGATTCCTTCAAAGCTGAAGCCTCCAATTCTTGATTTTCCTACCATTTTGAGCCGCAGAATTTCTCTGAGCCTATTCGTGCCATAAATTGCCATAATACACGCTTTCCAGTTCTGTCAAGTTACGAAGAATTCAATTGCGATTATCACGTAACAGAGGTGAACGTTCAACGATCAATTCGGCATGAACCCTCTGTTTGACACTCTACTGTCCCACTTGAACCGATCAATGACTTAGTTTAACGAGCAGATATGCAAATTATTCGTAACGGGACACCAAACAAGTAGTCTCGATAGCTGGACTGAATATTTTTGCAGAAAATATCCGACTCGAATAATACGAGAGCAAACGTTCAACTACTAGAAACCTCATTTTTTTACCAAACTATCGTAAAATGATACCACTGAATCAGGCGCAGATTAATATCAAGCGATCCGATTCGAAGGTTAGTCTTATCTTAATCGTTCTGTTTCGAGCTTGAAAAAAATCTATTCTTCTATTGATCATGATCTTTGCGTTCCGAAAAAACAGAATATATTTTTCAACGAGATTGGGAAAAAGATTGTTCGAAGCGCGGTTCGAAGCACGACGTGAAATAAATCATAAGTTTAATAAACAAACGGTGACGAGGAATTTGACGAGGATGTTTGGATTTGGAATGTCTTTGCAAGAAAATCGAAATAAATTCGCAGCATTTTTTTCTTTTTCTGCAGCGCGTGAAAGAATCGAACCAGACTAGAGCAACGTGGTTCTTGCATGGTTCATCGAGCCTCAAAGGTCTGATTTATGGTGGCTGATAAGCCAGAAATTTATTGATACCGCGATTTTCCCCCCAAAAACGAGCAAAATTTCCGCGTGCGTCGCCTCTAGGAATTCCTTCCACACTGACGTTCTTTCGGAACGTATCGTTTAGAATCGTTTGTTCGATAGAGAATCAAGCAGATAATCGGGAATATTCGAAGAACACAAAGATTTAGGATCCTTCCTCATCTTATAAGTTTCCAACGTTACCCATACGATAATCATTTTTTTTTTTTTTTTTAAATAAACCACGAGATGATTATTAATTCAGAAACTGAAGAAGCTAGATTCACGTTTTAGCATTTTTGCAAGGTAACTTTCCAAATTTGATCTCACAAACACATTACGCGAATATTCTGATTATTCGAATCCAGTAGCGGAGTCTCTATATTTCTATTACAAATGTAGTTTATACGCGCTTTTTTCATCTCCTAGGCGGTTGGTATAGTCGGCGATAAAACAAGATTTAACACACAGTTGTTCAAATATCGAAGACACGAAATTTCATATGCATCGGTCTAATGGTACGTAAAAATAATTAGGTTAGAATGCATTATGGGAAGAAAAGGTTATGGTTACGTCAGATAGACTCTAGAAAACTCTATAAACTGCAGCAAAATAGATAAAGGGAATTTTTGCTTTGACGAACGTCCGTGGCACAAACTGACGAGATTACGCCACAAACGTGCTTACACATAGTATCGTAAGTAAAAGAATATCGCTAAAATGCGAAACTCTACACTCTACGACAACGGAGCTCGTACAGCTCGTAGAAGCATGGCGGAAATAGAACAACAAGAATGTGTGATAAGCTTGGCTGATAAGTGACACAATAACGCCTACATTGTCGCAATCTTTTTCGAATTGTATTTATCGTGCAAGATAAACAATAAAATAATATAAAATTGTCGCCAACATCAAACATGATCTACATGATCTAGAAGTATATAGGGTGAATCAATAACAAGTGCTATCTGACATAACTCATTATCTATTGGTATTATCGAGAAGCGTATTAATTGAATTATGTTGCATCTCGACGGATGCAATTTTTATATTATTTTATATTATATTTATATTTTCCGAGATATCCAGGTGGCCACGAGCCACTTTTTAACATGAATTATTACTTTCCAACGTATATTTTTTATAACGTTGGTTCAAACAGCTGGACTATTTTCTGGAAAAACGTATTAAGCTAATTATATCGGAGAACCGTGTTTTCAAATTTCAAAGACAACGTTTGCGCTGCCCGAAAAGATTCCCTCGTTTTACAAGGAAATGATATAGCAACATTTTTTGTTTTACATTATTTTATCGAATTATGTACGATGCATTTGGTTCCACTAGAACCAAAGAGACAACAAATGTTGCGCATCTAGTGTTCCCTTATAAAACGAAAGAAACCTTTGGGACGACCTAATATCTCAAGAATCTCGATATCTTAAAGAATATAAGATGGAAAAAAACTGCATCCATTCGACGAATCCCTCGAAATTCAACGTAATTACTTTCAAACGTTTTGAGATGAAACCAATATCAGGTAACGAGCTATTCGAGATACTTCTTATCGACTCACCCTGAATAACAACAACAATGATAATAGGGATTTTTATGCATCTAGGGGAAATTTAAAGACGTAGACATTCATAGAAAACAGATGACATGCTAAAATGTATAAAATATGCAAATATAATATTTATATATGATATTTCATATAAATTTAGGTATCTCTATATAATGTAACAATATGTAAAGTATATAATACTTGAAGCAATAATATCCAAGGAATTAAATCAATATACTAAATAAATCAAAGTACGAAAGCCATTTATGTCTAATTCCTTTTCTCTTATTTACGAAAATACGAATTTGCATAAATACTGATAGTCTAACGAACACGTGAAACATTCGAGTTTCTCGATTCTGCCATAAATTCTATACACTGGAATTTTTCTCGAAGAGAAAGCGTTCGATTATCTGTTTCCTCCTCACGACTCGAGAACGATGTCTAACACGGTAACACGGAATCGTAGGACCCTTTGGTCATGATACAAAATTATTTTGATTTTGAATAAATACAAAAAAAAAAATTCATTATACCATTCTTTCAGTTGTCGCTGCAAAAATTATCACTACGTCATTGCGGGGGGGGGGGAATGTAAATGTAAGACGAGGTAGAAATTTTCAAATGAAATTGTAAAACTAGTCATTTTGACTGGTGCGATAGTTCTAGTGTTGAAAGGTACTGTAACGCGAGCCACGCTCTCGAGGAACAAACCACTCTACGATCCTAATCAGTCGCCATTCAAGAACCTGGTACCTCGAGCACGCCTGATTAGGCGCTAGTGTGAACACGTTTGCCAACATCCAAGCGACTAGTGACTATTTCTCACGGATTTTCAAAAACGACTGCAATCGTTCAATTTTTATAGTAACATTTTGTTTATAGCAGATAGTATACAGAGTGTGCGAGGATTTAGCAACCAGATTTTGTCAGTATATATTCTATGGTTATAGTCAAAAGGAAAAAAAATTTTATGTACAGAAAGAGAGGGTGGGTCTTCTTAAACCTTAGAAAAAAGACCATGACGTACAAACAGAATAATATTCCACTTTGGCTTCCAATATCGTCTTGAATTTTACGCCATTGGACTTGTACGTGCGGACAGTGGATAATTTTAGAAAAGGAAGTACGTGCGCCGTTCACAAGCTAAAATAGTCAACTTTAATTTTTTGGAATTTTTAAAATTCGCTTGTCTTGATACGGGGAAAACATTTGTATTAAAGAGGCCACGATTGATATTAACAAGGAGATTATACTTCGTAATATCATTTTTTAATCTTTTAACACTAACCTTACCCGAGCCGGTAAACTCTTACATTAACAAAAATTGAGAAATTGATTAATCAGATAATATAGGAATTTATGGTCATGATAATTAATGATAATATAAGAATGATCATAATAATAAAAATAGAACAAAATGGATCATACATAATTCAATAAAGTAATAAAAAACAAACGATGTTGCGAATCTATCATTTCCCATTAAAACGAAAGAAAGTTTTGAGACAAAATAATGTAGAACGCATGACTACGACTAACGACAGATAATTTTGTCGGTGCGAATTCTTTCGCTCGATCGTGCGTGTGGCCCTCACGTTCAATTCCTTCGACGCGGTGTTCGTTCGCTCTTCTCATCTGCGGTACGGTCGTTTCGTAATTAACGACGATACCGGTGGACTCGTTATTTTTAATTCCCGCGGCTGCGTTCTAATTAAGATAAATCGAATCGAGTCGTACGGTGTTGCGGCTCGTTTTCCCGCCTCGAGTGCGTTTCCGGGGCCTTTTTTGCACCGAGGTTGCCACCACTGTCCCGACATATTCCAATCAAATGGAGCGTAACACGTGCACACGCAGAGCTATGTTCATTCGATTACCTTCTTAACACTAGAAATACCGGTTTTCTTATTTCTATTAAATTCCTAGCCCATTAAGAAGCAAACAGTGAAATAATGTACAAGAGTTGCATGAATGCAACGTAATGTTATAGAATGCAAGTAAAGTAATTTACATATTGTTACGTGAAGATCAAGATTATTAGAATAACGGATACAGTGGATAGAAAAAAAAATCCTTACGTATCGTTGCATTTATTACAACATTTGCCTATCAATTATGGAAACCTCTGATAATCATAGAATAGGAATCCCTCTCGATAAATGCACGGTCGTTATCCCCACCACTTATCCTCGATGCCGCGAAGCTGGTCGGCGCGCCACATTTGAATAGCGTAACGTGATTCAATGTAAAATATCGCTGAGACCAATGTACGTAGATACTAATTTAAAAATGGAATTTCTTTTATCTTTTACTTTTCTAAAATGAAACTTTTACCGACGTATTTATCAGATTTTTCCGATTAGAATGGGACCAGACACGACATAATTTGAATTATGTTTACTCATTGATACTTATTTAATTATCATTTATTAAACAAGCAAATGTGTTCCAAATTATATCGTATTTGGTGTAACTGGAATCAGAGGAACATAACTAACATGTTGGTAAAATTATCGATCGACTGACAAAAGAAAAAAAAAAAAAAAATTACAAATGGACCGTTCTCGAAACGATGGCCCTTGATAAGTGAAAATAAAGAGAGCTGAGATTCGAGCAACGATAATCCAAACAATTACACGATGGTTATAAAAGTTTCTTTGATCGACAAGGAGCATCTGGTCCAACTTTTTAACGCCGGCATGACGTAAGATATTCTAAAAATGTGAAAATCCCCCAGAGACTGCCCCCGCGAAACTGTGCATCCCCAACTGTAAACTGAGGCCGATCATAAATCCCACGAGCCGTGATTCGTTTCAAAGAGAATATTCTTTTTATCTCCTGTTTTTCTGGACTTGCACGATTCCAGAGAGTCCAGTTATTGATCTCGCTCACAGCGAAACTGGATCACCATGAAACCACAGCTGTTTCAATGTAAACGCGTAAAGAAATATTTCACAGATATAGATATTCAATGGATCTTCAAATCCGGCTGCACGCGTGAATCATACGGCTGAAAAGAATCATCGAGAATGATTCGTGGAGGTTAATAATGCCTCGTGCCTGATATATTTAGAAATTATTTTTTCCATTTTTCTTTCTGATATATTCAGAAATTATTGCAGTCGTAAAAATATTAGAATAGCAAGAATACACCAGATAGTAAGAAATAGTTTCATACTAGCAAATTCCACGAATGTTGGGACCTACAACGTATTAAGTTGAGCGATAAGTTCGCTCAAATCTTCCGAAAAGAGCACGTCAAGTACCAGGTTGTCCGAAAAGTGTCTTTCGTTTTATAAGGAAATAATAGACGCACAAGATATTTTTGTTTTAATACGAACGAAACGTATCCTACGAGAGCTAGAAGACGACAACGTTTGACAGATTAAGTTCCATGTTTGTATGAACATTGCCAGATAAAGTAGCTGCATGCAGATAGCGAAAGACACTTTTGGGACAATCTAATATCATTACCTTCGTGTAAAATCTATGTACCTGTTAGAAGCTAAGAAGCAAGTGCTTATCTCGCTTCTTTACAAATATATGTCTTCGCGAAAACATTCAAATACGTGCGAATAATTTTCGTAATTGGCACAAACGGGTAAAAGGCTAGCGAGTTTCTTACTCGACCCGATATCGCCTGAAAATTCGAAGAATTTCCCTTGTCTTTCTTACGAGCCTCTCAATTTCTCCGATATTTTAATGCGCCATCTTATTAGTGTTGTATTACTTTAATCACAATATTAGTTTGCGCACGACATCTATTTTTTCATATTATCCCATTCAATTACGTATGATCCATCTTGTTCCAGTGGAACAAACTTAAAAGGAAATTAGTTCGATAGAATAATTTAAAACAACAAATCTTCTGTATTTATTATTTTCTTATAAAACGAAAGAAGCTTTTGGGGCAAAGATATACCTAATATTTATAGACTCAATCTAAGAACCAACTTTATATGAAATATACGAAGTAAAGTACGAAACAATATATCGCAAAGAGCGATGGTAAACGTCAGGCTATAAATATACACCGCTCCTTTCATCAAACGTAGAAAGGATCGTGGCTCACAGTGTCTGGCAGGATTTTAGGTCCGAGCATTTTCACGCTGCATTATTCAAGGTCCTATGAATTCGATATACCTGCCGATCCAAGTCACGCAGCTTAGCCCTTTCGAGATGGCCGTGACAAAACGCGCGCGTGCTAAGGAAGAAAATTCCCGGCAACAATAAGCCACGGATCGTAGCGGTGAATCGGAAAGCAGCCGGCCCCCGACTGCACCTGATCTCTAATTTAACATGTATCCACGATCGTGCACCCTGCCATCCTGCCAAAAACATAAAACCAAAGCCCTTTCGCGCCGATGAAGCTTCTCAAAAAAATCCCCTGCACTTTAGCGGACGTTACGGATAAACAGAAATCTGAGGAGCTTGGAACAATTTTGTTTTTTTTTTTTTTTTTACGGTGATAAATGTAGAGATCTTACGGGGTTAGAGCGGAGAAAAATTCCCCCCGCAACCTACTACGTACTTGTATAATTACATATAGTAAATGGAAATCTGACGATAGATTAGAATCAGTATCAGGATATTAAAGCAGAAATAGGGAAAAATGTAAAACGGGATAGCAATACAGGTTTAGAAGAGGAATGTGAGATAATATGTGGCGGAATTCCGATAGGTGAGAACTGGAATTATTTTTGTGTAGGTGATCGATAGACTGTGGATTTCTATGCAATTGCTTGATATTTGAAAGTGGAAAAATACACAGAATGTACAAAGATGTATAAAATATTCAAAGTATAGTACTAATTACGACGTTCAATAGATAAAGAAAAATTTTCCTTAGGTTCCATTTTGCCTGTAATTAGAAAAATTTCAGTTGCCATAAATATCAGTCTGATTGTTAAAATGCAGTTATACGACCAGTGTATAGGCAAGTACGAAGCTTCTATCGAAGTTTCCAACTGTCGTATATATTTCAATATGAACGTAAAAATAAAAGAACCGATAAACAAGGAATATAGAAATGTCCATCGCAGTCCATGTATGTAATTAAACGTCCCAATTAATTTTTCCATGGCTTCCTGCCATCCGACAATTTCCTTCGAATCCTTACAATTTCCACGATATTGAAAACAAAATCCAATAATTTCGATTGATCGCGGGCTTCTAAATGAAATTTTAATCAGCCAAAAATGACAATTCCGGCGATAATCGCGAGGAAGCTATGGAAATCAGAGAAGAATGGTATCGAAGCGCAAGGATAAATCGATATCAAAGAATTTCTAGCATCGAATATATTAAGAGAGACATTTTCACCGCGTTGTCAGGTTCGTTATAGAAAGGTGATGCAACGTTTCTTCAACATCTTTGATAAAATGTATTCGATATGGAAACACAGGTGTGTGATTCGATCGACGTTCGTCGGATTGGTCTTATTAAAGAATGAATTATTGGCCTGGTTAATGGGAAGACGATGCACGTGCCCGAACCAGGGCAACTGCTAATTACTTCTTGTTCGAGTACGTCTATTATCAGGTTGCTTTTATTAAACGTATCCTGGTCCTGAATACTGTACGACCAATGTCCCAGCTGTCTCGATATCTTCGTAGAGTAGGTGAATCCATCTCCTACACTTAAACACGATCTTATAAATTCAACGTGTTTTTTAATTTTAATTATTGTTCCACAGCTTTCTGAACGATATTTGACGCATTCTAATAGATTTCTGTGTTTAAATTGCTGACTATTCGCAGTGGCCAAGCAGTTGTTTGGAAAATTCGTAGTGTTTTTACTGCCTCGTTTATTTTATTTTCGTCCGTATACATCGTATATACATTAGGCGATATTTTTGACGAGAACCATTTATTACGTACTCTTGCTATTATTCTTTCTGATTCGACAGACGGCGATGCAAAGAATGTTGTAAACATATTTCCAGAATAAAAGGTAGAGAGTATGAAAAAAGTAAAAAAAGTAACAACATATTGTGGTCGTTGTAAGGGCCAGCCGGCACTCTGTCTAACATGTTTTAAAAAATTGCATGAAAAAAGGAAATAATTATGTTGTTAATAATATTGAATTCTTATGTTTCTATTATTGTATGTCTGCTTATAATGTTGAGATAATATAATATAAACCTATTTTGTGAAATACATGTGCGACCCATCGCGATGCACGCCGCCCCACGAGACAGACACGCGTGACCCGCCGGTGGCCCACGCCGGCGTCAACGTGTTAAAAGGAGAAATCGAAAATAGATCGGTAGAAACAATATGTTTTCCCAATAAGAGAAAGAGAAAAATAGATAGAAAATTGATCAGAAAGTTAGCTTGTCTTATCCATATTCCCATCTTCGCAAAACATTTGTTTCTTGTTACTTGGAAAAGCTGCGAAAATTGGGACGAATCGCGCGGCTCACGGTTCGAACCGGCGATCCCGAACGATCTAAATTCCATCTTTATATTCGTCGTTAGAAATTACAAAGTAGCTGGATTACATAACATTATTTGCCATCTAACGGCCGACAAGATCTTATTAGTTTGCATCCAGTATGGCGTGCAAGTCTCTTTGAAGCGAGACAAATTACGTCAACGATGCCAAACTTCCTAATTTGCTCACTCTGTTAAGATCTGTCACTTATAGAATGGATAATAATGGACCCACTTCTGAGGAGGGCACTTCCAAGGAAAAGGTCTCGCCAGAATGAAGCCTGCTTTCAGAGACACGTTGGCAACGTTGCTTCGGGGTCGCAGAAATAATACGGGAACCGTGTGACAAGTGGTTAAACAAAGGGGCAACGTGTAAGATACGTGGTATACGTGCGATTCGACATCTCGGAGCGATTCCGTGCTAGGAATAGTTAACTTCGGTATACAGGACTACTGTACGTTCCCTCGGACTTCTTTTCATACACACAGACAGACCAATCTAGCTGTGAGTTGCTTGTGTGCCGATTTTCGCCGATCATCTGACTTCTCACGCAGCTAGGAGAAAAGCCAATTCCGAGAATTAGTAGATTAGGTCTGGGCTAAATTTGAATTAGATTTAAGCCGAGTCCTGCCACGCTAAGAGGAGTGGCAACTTGAACTTTGCCAGGCTAGATCTGTTCTATTTATACATTACGTCTAAATTGAATTCGATAGGTTTAAGCTGAAGGAAGCATAGCTGCCATTAGGTACAACTTGAATTTTCCCAAATTGACTAATCTCAGCCAGGATCTATCTTCTCGTTAAGAGCAACGATTGGAGCTCCTTTAACACGACTATGGAGAAAAAAGCAGTTGGTGGCGAATCGATATAAATTTTTACAGCTTCGGCCATTGGTATCTTTACGAGCTTCTAATCCAGTGGCTATTTTCGCTATGTTTCGACTGTTCCGATAGAATCGTTTTGTACGACGATTTATCAACTGATAACGCCGATAAATCGTCACGTCGCAAGTAGCACGTTGTACATCACATTTTTACGATTCTACAATTTTTATGTGCCACGGTATGGCTCGGAGTTAATAACAACTTTGGCAAAGAATGCGCGCGTTTTTGAACGAAGCTGTAGACTGCGGATCTGACGCGTCCGAGATTATACAGAAGAGGGTCGAATGGACCAGTTGCAATACGCATCTGACCAGGTCCACTCTTCCTTTTCGTTCGAGCCCTTGCCAGACACGGGCGCACGCGATGTTGGAAACCAGTTTCACCCGCCCACACGTTCCAGAACGCGAGTATTCTGACGTCTCTCCCCTTTCTTCCCGGCGTGACATCGAATCTTAATACCCGACCGGACACGCGTTCTGAGACCTCTTTGTCCCCACCGTTCTTTACGACTAACGCAGGAGAAAACAAGAACAATCCAACCACCTCGCCACGAACCATTGCGATTTGTCCGCCGCTACGCGAGCTTAATCCATTTCGACACTACAGTTACCTGTTCTCTATTCTCTACCTTTCGTGATTGTGTAATTGCACATTTTTTCGGCTCGTCTATTTTATTACCTTTCGATATATTTTATAAATTTATTCTGGAATTGCGCAATGGAATTTTTTAACTCCGTACATTCTACGTGTTACTTCTCTACGCCTCTTGTGGATTTTTTTCGACACTGTACAGAGGGAATTGATGTTCAAATTGTTTAGCTCTGTGCATTTTACATGTTACTTTTCCACGCTTTTCATACATTCTTTTTCGGACTTGTTCAATGGCAATTTATGCGCAATTTTGTAGATCGTCGTTTTGAAAATGAAAGCCACAGGGGAGCAACGAGTGATACTTTTCGAATTTCGTATAGAGCAGCGATTCTAAGATTTGGTGCTGTGTACATAGCAGGTACTCGTCACGTAGTTTTTTCAAAACGTTGTGTACCTAATCATCGTAATTTCCGCAATTTCCGTGATTCACTGAGCTGTCCCGATGATTAACTGCTATCGATGTTGCATTTTCCGAACAATTGATTCTCAGAACGAAGCTATCGGTTTCTTCGAACTTAATCTATAGATTACAAAATTATCCAAGTGAGACGGAAAATGTGAGTGCTAAATTTATCGAAACATTATTTTTCAACAACTTTATATTTCTTTTGCAAATTTACTTTTCATACAATGTTTGTCCAAACTTAGACTCGTACAAGAAAATCGCGCGAATATTCCGATTGCTCACAACGCGATACAGTTTCGATATTTTTATCGTAAACTTTCTTAACGCTGATTTCCTCTTCCTTAAGATCTTTGATATTCCACGATGGAACATTTCACGAGCAGATTAAAGATCGACGAAAGCACATTTCACGAACGTCCGGCTAACATAAGACGAAGAGTACGGAAGACTGAAGATAGTCCTGGTTTACGAATTTCTGTAGCTCACAATCGAAGCGAAGGCAGCAATTGCCCGGGAAATCCTTGGCGAGATCGACTCGTTCCATAAATTCCGACGGGCTGGACCGGGTCGCAAATCCACGAGAAATTCGAAAAACGAGCTGAAGCAACCAATGCGGAAACGGATCGATACGGTGGGCCGGTGAAAGGGACGCGCAAACACGTTATTTACCAGTGCATGCGTACCAGATGCACCAAAGCCTCGGGGATCCTACCTGTCCAGGCGTCGAAGTTACTTCATTCGGGGTTGGTAGCCACACCACACAGCCTACTTTCGATCTTTCTCTTTCCATCAATCGATCTTCTATTCTTACTACAAGCAAAATCCAAATGGTACGATCGTCTTTCACATATTTACAAACTGCTGGAAAACACTTGTCATTATGCTTATGGGTGAAACGTCTTTCAAATAACTGACGAACTTTCAGGAAGATTCACATCTACCTGTGGGTCGATGACGAGTTTTACGTTTCATATTTTTCGGCACTCCTTTCATCGTAGAAAGTTTCCATTGTTTCACCGAATGAGTGAATTTAGATATCGACAAGTATTCCAGAAACTTTTCAAAATCTTTGCCAGCCAAAAGATCAATGACCCGATCCACGTAAAGGTACGTTTACACGACGATAATTTCTTTGTCGCTTCAGTTTCTACAAGAGCATTATATACACTGTGCTGTACTGCATCACAATTTTATCAATCCGTATCGATAGCTACTGCTACTCGAAGCTTTAATTTAGAAGCTCGCTATAACGCACGGGCTACTACTAGCCAAACTCACGTACACCATGGATGTAATATATATATTTGACGGGGAAAGCTAACAAACGGGCGATTATGAGGAGGTTGATAGCCCGACTAGGATTACGCGAAAAATCGATTAAACAGCCGATGGGTCGAGACTCGTTTCGGGGCTGTTCCACCGGACGAGAACACTTGCGACACCATAACTTTTCCATCAGATATAAAATCGAGTCGTTCGATTGCGAAACGAACCTTGAAATGAAAGCAATCGCGTCATACGAATGGGGAACAATCCTCATCTCTTGTATCCGTTCGTTGAGATAAAAAAGACTGTTAGGTGAATAACAATCGCGGGAGTGCCTCTTCTTCAAGCGGTATCCTGGCTGAGTCTGCAGTTTGCCTATGAAACGATAATTGATGGATAAACTGGCCGAGTTTGCTTCGAGACATGAGAAATTCATCCTAGTAATTTTCATCGAGATGAAGTCATCTTAATAATTAGCTATTGTTTTCAGAAAACCATAGACGTCATGACTTGTCGGAGTCATAAAGCAACTGTGCTTCGAACCATAATTTCCGCCTAAAAACGTACAAGTGGGTCATCGGTGTCTGTGTGGACGTAGTCGACCGATCAGAGTAATCTCAACGATCTTTGCAATCTTCTAGGAAAGCTGGTGATCCAGATGAAGACACCTGGTTAGTACGATGCTGCACCGGTGATCTCAGTGAATCATAGAGCTATTGAAAGAGAAACCTAGACTTTGATGCAAATGATAGGCCAAGCTGTAAAATTAAGAGAAGTAGGTCAAAGACTGGATCTAGCCAAATGCGTGATATGACATTATGCATCGTTCTGAATACTACTCGTATTTCTAATTTATCGCCCCTGAATCATATCCTATTGTACGTTGCTCTCTTAGAAACAGAGCCAATTGATCCCTGAGCAACGTTGCTTGAATAAAAAATCTGTTAATGATTATGGATCTTTACCGCCGAAATAAAGAGGTATAGAAACACTAAATAACCATTTAATATTCACAATAAGATAATTATGCATTTATTTAGTGAACGATTCCAATAATATTAAACGATACAATCTCGCACGTGTCTCGGCACTTCCTTCTCACACTACCTTCCGTACCAGATGCCTTTCCACACACGACTGACTACGGAACAGTTTACATTCTTTTGTTTTCGAGACGCCGCGCACGCACATACCCATACTCGCATACTACGCAGTCAATTTAGCATATAAAATTACACATATTTCAACAAAATCATTCGTACATTGATAATGCTAGCGAGAGTCAAGACCAGCACTAAGAGACGGGTGTCTGACTCAAGCTTGTCAATAGAGAAATTCACGCTCAAGTGGGAAAAGCTGGCGTTTTAATTGTTTCGTCGCCAGCTGATCGAATTAATTAAAGGCAACGCAATTCACGTCCTCCTTATTGACTCGAGTGAACGTTTAGGTTGCTGTTCGAGTGGTACTTGTCTACGTTTATACAGGCTGAGCTTTCAGATGACTAAAACATTGACAGGCCGTTTCTTCGAGTCTTAAAACAGACTATTGGCAGGCAATCTTCTCGATATTAATGATGCTTCGAACAGAGTGATCTAACGATAAATCAGATCCATTGACACGAGAAAAGATTAAAGGCTTGCTTGCTTCTTAGAATAAAATCTAATCTACAACTAGGCTGGATCACGCGCTATTTTACGAAGTTTCGTAACTTTTCCACGATCAAAAGACTGACCAATTCCGATATATATTTCTAATAAAAAAAAAGCTGCCACGTAAGAACATTAACCAGAAGTTTGCAATCGCTTCCCTCAACTGACACCAAGTGTTATCTCTTGATTAAGACTAAACCAGTTTCCCCCACCTCGAACTGCATACCAATTCTAGCCTAATAGAATGCATCCAAATATTTGTATGCCTTGCTTTATCACCCACAAACTGCAAGAATAAATCAAGAATCACTTAAATCTGATGAAAAAACGTCGTGCAGGGAATCTATCTTTCATGGACCCATGACCAAATTTGTCCAGTTACAAGACCGTTGTGTCTAGCTTAACTCGACTCAAATAATCTATTACTAAAATTGCAAGAATTGTCCAAGAATTTTTCTACTTAAATCTAATAAAATAACATTGTGCAAGTAATATATCTTTCATAGAGTCATAACCAAATTTGTCCAGTTACAAGACCGTTGTGTCTAGCTTAACTCGACTCAAATAATCTATTACTAAAATTGCAAGAATTGTCCAAGAATTTTTCTACTTAAATCTAATAAAATAACATTGTGCAAGTAATATATCTTTCATAGAGTCATAACCAAATTTGTCCAGTTACAAGACCGTTGTGTCTAGCTTAACTCGACTCAAATAATCTATTACTAAAATTGCAAGAATTGTCCAAGAATTTTTCTACTTAAATCTAACGAAATAACATTGTGTAAGGAATATATCTTTCATGGACCCATGACCAAATTTGTCCAGTTACAAGACCATTGTGTCTAGCTTAATCCAATCATCTCACTGACTCAAACAATCTATTACTAAAATTGTAAGAATAAAGCAAGTGCGATTTAAATCAAATGCAGTAACATTATGCAAGGAATCTATTTTCGTAATTGGAAATCTTTAAAGAGGTGTCATTTCTTTTGAAACCACGTGTAAATGCGGTCAGTGAAATCGGCTGTGTGAATCGACTCGCGTGAAGTAGTCGGTCCCTTCTGGCGATAAGGTATTCGAGCTTGCACTCGTCGCGAGGCACTTGAGCGCCGGTACTCAGGGACAAGCGGTACTTGCACACTCCTTCGAGAACTCGAAACGAGGCTGGCAATGAGAAATCGATCCCCCAGTCGTCGTACCTAAAAATCCTGCTCCCTCCCACCACTCTAGCGGCTTTAATGCGATTTCTGTGACACTGTAAATAACTAAATCGCCGGCAAGACCTTGTACCCTGGCCAACAAGCGTTCCGAACACTAAATTCTTTAAATCTTGGATTTGCTCGAGTGTCGCCAACCTTTTGCGTCTCTTCTCGAGTCTTCTAACTACGTCTTTGGACTTTATACAGTTTAAAGTCCCTTTTTTTTTTTTTTTTTTTTTTTTTTTTTAAAGAAGAATCGAATTCTCATGGATTTCCTAATATTAGACGCCAAGTATTGGAGTTGGGATTTCTAAACTTAAATAAAGATCCTGTCAAGATCGCAGACTTTGCGATCGATCGAAGCTTTCCGGATGCTTGGAACCGGGCTCCGTAACTTACGACGTGTTTAAGAAGAGTCGAAACGTTATACATTGTCCAATTTTAGATTTCCTGAAGCGCGAGGAATCTTCTGAAATCGTTAACAAGTCTTGCCAGTATCCTAGATTTTGGAAATTAGAAAATAGAAGAAGAGCGGAACGCTGCGAGTTAATCCATCCTATCCAGAAATAAACGTGCATTGTATTGTATCGAACATTCTCGCTCTTGGAATATAGAAAGACCTATGTATTCCAGGAATTCTTTCATGGTAGATTTTATAATTTCAAATCGCCGAGCAATGTGATTGCTATATTTAAGTCCGCGACAGCTGGAAAAAACTAAAGGAAATAGAGTTTGCACGATAACTAACAATTTATCATACACCATTAAGCAATGGTGGTTTCCTTCAGACTATCTTTACTTCATAGCAATTTGCACAAGGTCAGATCCATTATTAGGCTGTTCTTCGGTAGACTAGCCAACTATTCTGATAAAAACTCGAGCGCCGATCGGCATCATGCACAATACCGATTCAAGGAAATTAACAATTAGATAATAAGCTTTTTCCGTTCTTATCGCCATTTTTTTCACTTATCTCTTATCAAGCTAATATTTTACACGCTACTTAAAATAGTCTCGAGCATCCAAAGTTATTAATCCATCCGTCAGAAAAATTCAACCGTGACTTCATTGTGCCAACAATGAGCTATATGTGCTAACGTGACTATACACGTTTGATTACAATTAGCGAGGTGACAAAAATTCCGACGAATTTCCTCTTTGCAAATCGAAATGCGAAGCTTATTCGTCCAGCCGAAAGTGAAACAAACTCTGTTTGTCAAATACTATTTACGATAATACGATTAAAAAAACATGTAAAATCTCCCGAGTAAACTGTTCAAGGTATTTTACTTATGAATCTAATCACCGTCGTAAAAAACCATCGACGTCATCTAAAAACGTTGCTAACAGCTAACAGACTATAGCGCAGATTGCTTCCATCGTGAATTCGATGGGAAAAAAGCTGGAAATCCTTTTCACGTCGCTTGTCACCGGTTGTATCTCTTTCTCCGCTGGCTGGACACGTCCAGCTGGCCATTTCCAGGCCGGGGAAAAAGCTCCAAAGATTTGTACCTTATGAAAAATATGGTAATGCACGCGGCCTCGCTCGATACGACTCTTCTCTGCGCCACGAGGAACGAAAGAAGCATTTCTTCGAGATTTTTCAGGCTTCCACGGACCCGATGGAACGCGTAATTTGAAAAGTTAGCCAGGCTCCGTACAAATGTCGACCGATTTTACTTTTGGTTCCCATGATTTGTGCGGTTTCTTTCCGTACAGAATAAGAAGAATCGCCTTAATTGAGATGCTCGGTCTTTCATCAAATCTTCCGTCCAATGGGTCGTGGATTCAGCCTGCAGAAGAACAACTATGTGCAACCGATTTTCTGGCTGAATCTTTGATTCTTTGAATGAATATCTAAGGGAAACTAAACTGATAAGGATATTCTTATTTATAAGGCTTTAAATGGTTTCCAATGTCGCGTTTTCAAGAAGATTGGCATCGATCGACGATTAAAATTAGTCCACTGGCGAATTTTACACGTTAGATTCGAGAACTCTGTGGGGTTTTTAATAGTTTGGTAAACAATCGAATCTTTCAGAAGCTCGACCGATCGCTTCTCTTTTTCCTTAGTTTTCGGATTGAAATATTTATAGACAAAATGGAAGAAATAGAAACCGAATATAGATTCCTTTTACTTATTGATAATTATAATAAATATTCCAGCGTACACTGATGTGCAAAAGTTTCCAGCCAGACAAATTCCCCGCTTTGTATCTCAAAAATCGTGTCTGGAAGAATTTTAATTAATTATTAGCTATAAAAATAGGCGAGTAAAAGAAGAGTAAAAGTACAATCTCAGTTGACGATCTTTTTAATATAATAACGCTATTTGTAATAATATTTCTGGAATACAAAATGAAAACTCAATCTGGCCAGAAACCTGCATATTACACGTTCCAATGTATATTTTCCTCACCAGTGTACATTATACATTTTTATATATTATATGCATTCTATGTATTTTCGCATGTTCAAATCGGCGCATGTCCACCGCTAAATCATAAGATTCTCTGAATCATATGAAACGATAAAATCATTTTTCTCTACTTTTGAATATATGCAATTAATTCATGTAAGTTCTGCGCTGGTCGTACGAGTCAAAGATTAATTTATTGATGCAACACTATCATCGATAGTAGTGGTCACTACGTATCAAAATATGTGGATGAATGATTATTGATCAAAATAGGAAGAAGTCTATGATTCTCGAGTTTCAGATTGACCGACACAAGTTGAAGAGAGGAAGTCTGTTCTCAAGACAATCGAATCACCGATGAACCGTAACCATACCGGTGTCCCCGGAATAGACCATTTTAATTCAATATCCGTTTACTTCACAGTCGACTTCGTCTCACGTTACAACTATCCCAATGAGGGAAAAAAGGTATCTGCTAGTGGAAAAAGATCGTTAAACATACAAATTCAATTTGAGAATTAATTATTCATCTGGGTAGTTTCACGTTGGATTTACGCAGCAAATCTCTCATGAAGATTGACACATCCGTAACTGCGAAAAAATCTGTTTGTTGCTGAAACAAAGGAAACTAGATGATAGAGATTTATTTCAAGCAAAGATCAGTTTCCATTGTTCAGCGTGGTAATTGATCGAATGCCTTTTCCCAAGGTAATTTCGATTAAAAATTCACGAGTGAATCCTTTAATAAACATTTGTTTCGTAATTGATGAAATCATTTCTCTTCTTCTTGAGAATAGAATATTGCACGTAGTTAATTTTTTAGACCGACAAGAGAGTAAGAAGAGTAGGAAACATGATATAAAAAATAATAATTAGTAATAATTTATAAATATTGTAATTTTAATTTCATGTATCACATCTAGAAAATACAGTATCTGACATTAAAACTTCATTTCAAAACGAGCAAAATTATGGAATTCGTTAGAAAAATACCCTCATTTTTATGGAATGTGACAATAAATATTTATTACGTCGTTTTCCCCTTTTATTGTATCTTTCCTATGCATTTTTATAAATTTTACGTTTCCTATATATCCTCGCACGTGTCTTTTTAAATATAAAATTTACACTTTTATGTGTCTGGAAATTTCAACCATCCTTTCTATCTTCTCCATCTTGCGTCGTATTACTCTTTACAACTTTCACTCTGATTTCCTTCAACGTTTCACCCTATAATCTTGATAATTCTAATAATAAACTGTATGTTTGTCTAAACATTATCGGCTTCTATTGCGACGAATACTTCTTCTGAATTCGGCCTTCTTCTTAAGAAAAAAATCAACTGGCACAGATAACTGAAACAGCAATGACTAATACACGTCAGGTGATAAAGAGCAAATGAAAAGAGGAACTGTCTTATCAAAATTTCCACATTCGATGATCGCGCTTGGTACAACTATGCGGTACCGTACCAACGTATCATTTATTCACATTCTAAGCAGACTCCAGCATCCTTCAACATGCTAAACCGATCATTCTCCTACCAAAGATTTATATTGTCTTGGTAACTGATTAATTGCGGATTTTGTCAATACCACTTAATGATAAAATTCGCAATCACTCAGTTGCCAGCCCATATATAACTGAGATGCAGAATCCTCTTTAAAAGCTCTAAAAGACGAGACATTGAAAAATATAGAGCATTTAACAAAGAGAGATCTCATCGTGCTAATTTCAAGCCTTAAAGATCGTTGCTCCGATTCCGTCTATAAATACCGCTCTATAAATGCATTTGCACGGTTCGAATATTTACGGAAATTTCTCTCTGACCAAGCCAAAAACTATTCTTCTGAACGTACAAAGTATACGTCGTACTTTGGCGGCAGATTCGCCACACTGTTCGCTGTTTCCAGTCAAACTGACCGATTTGCGACAAACGCGTTAGTGGACGCGATGCTGGATAGAGTAAATAGATAACGTAATCATGCGCCCAGTTATCGCACGATAATTCAATAGGACGATCACTGTTCGTATTAGCCGACCAAAGACGAGCCTTGGTTACATTCGCGATGATCATTTTGACCTGGCTGTTTCCATATCTCAGATTTGTCCAACTTTCTGGAGAGTCCAAAAAGCTGAATAAGTCGATCTGCATTTCTTAATGTTAACGTTTTCATCAAAAACCTGCACCGCGAAGGTGTACGTGCCTTTCAAACGCACGTTTCATTGACTTTTACCGAGAAAAGAACACGTGAGACAAAATGCATTGCAAGCTTCTCACCTTCTGATATTAACAGTCTTATTAAACTATTTTCTTCCTTACGAAACAAAGAATTAACAAACTAACGTGATTTGTCTGCGAGCTTTAGTTCCAACTTTTGAATATCTTCTTGTCGTAGCTACAAGATGAAGAGAATTTCTTTTCAGAAACGAAGAAAACGTTTGCATTAAATACCTCGCTACGTGTACGTATGCTCGTGTTGAAATTCGTGTTTCAAATTTTACCATCGTAATCGGGATAGCCAGATGGCGTTACACAGTTGATGGAATTTCGAAATGTTTCGCGTAACGCGTATAATATAGTCGCGAAAGGTTCCGTAAAGATAGCGAGCGGAATATAATGAAATTACGTCGGCAAGAGTAAATGGAATCAATCGAGGAGAAAATGACCGAAACGATACTGGAACGGAGTAACCTGTATATAGGCGATCCGGTGCTGCTAGATATTTTTTACTTCCACGTAGCATAGAATGGTAGTTTAGATTTCAGTGCGTTTTATTTTAGAATAGCGGCGAGCAAGAATAGCTTAGGGAGTCTGAAAAGTAGATCAACCAGATATCACGATTATCGACAAGGTTTCAAGGTTCTTACCATCTCTCGGCCTGGATTTATCAGATTATCAAGCATTTTGCAAACATTTTTACAAATTGGATTTAGCACTAAAGAGGCCAAACGCTACAACATCACCTAAATCTTGTTATTCTCAAAAAAAAACCTGAACGTCGACAGTCTGGTTACGATTGCGGATAACTGGTAGCATCGCCTCTTACATCGATCGAATTACACAAACCAAACACATGTTCGTCGAATCGCTATCAACTGAGAAAGTGAAAAATAAATACCGCTGCACTAATCAATGATTTTCGTAAGAATCAAATTTGGTGGAGTAAGAAGGAAAATGATAAAACTCTGCCTGGCGAAACAAAGTAGCTTAAACTTTATTTCGACCTTCTCCATTCAATTGTATCCCTTTTAACGTTAAAATGTACCTCGAGTTCCGACAAAATATACAAAAATTATTATCGATTCGTCGAAATGTAGCAATTCAATTTGATGTTCTATCTATATAATGAATATATAATAGGCGTATCTAAACACAATTTGATATTCGATAACGACTGTCACAATAGTGAAACCAAGAGTTAAGTACCAAACAATGCCACAAGTGGAAATAAATATTGTAATTACAACACCATAAAATATCTTACATGATATTCCACTACATCGTACTATGTTGCTGTACGTTACATTAGATTATTATTACAGCACTGCTAGACGCAACTTATAAATCCAGATCGACCAAGCGAAGAAAACGTACACCAAGAAAACCAATCCGCTATACCAATGAATAATTTGCAATTTGTAATTCTTCCTAATAGACATACAGTAGTCTGATATACAGATTTATATTACGTTATTATCATTAATACTTAACGAATAGCGTATAACTTTACTAACGACAATGCCTGCAGAACTATTGACGATAATGATTCAGAAGCGAATTTGTTCTACATCGGCTTTCCATTTTTTCTGGAGGAACGTATTAAGCGTTCAACTAGGAGGAAAAGCGTAGCAATGCAAAAATCCATCGACAGCGGATGACATTTCGACGGATTGGCAGTTTGCAAAGCTGACGCGAGCTCTGTCCGCGCCTCCAAACTTCTCGATGTGATCGGAATACGATCGAGTCCCGCGAATTATTCGTATCGCGCGAACCTTTACGAATAATAATCGAGGAGAAGCCAAAGCAGAGACACGGATCGATGTACTTGTTGATCACGTCGCCATCGTTTCTCTTTCCACGTCTGTTTTTCGTTTAACTACCTCGCATGTCTGTACTATGCGCAACTATGTAACTGCATTAGTTCAAGAATTATATTTAAATATATACCTCGACCATAGAATCTCCAATATTCTGCGTGACTATATTATCTAATAACAAGTTACTTGTTACATTCTTTTTACATTCTAATCGTTACTGCATCGTATTCTTGCAATTACAATACGGTGACACAAGCATATTCGAGTTTTTACACGCGTTTAACTACGGTAATTTAATAGAATCCAAAGATTTCCTTCCTGTTAAACGTTACTACCACTACTCTGTATCATATACTTCGTTTAGCAACCTTGCATCTCTGAACTATGCAACTATGTAGACACGTTAACGCAAAAATTATATTTAACGCTAAGTTTAATCAGGTTAAACGACCAATTTCAAAATTTTATTGAAAATTGTATATTCATCGTTATTTCTTTTGTTCGTCCAACTGTATGTAAATTCCTATATTATCCGATTAATCAACCTCTTAATTTTTGTTAATATAACAATTTACATGAACTTAGAGGAACGAAAGGAATAGCGATGAACGTACAATTTGAAATTAAATTTTGAAACCGGTCGTTTAACCAGGCCTGGCAAGCTTAATGTTAAACGTATACCTCGTCCGTGCAATTTCTATATTCTGCGTGACTACTCTGTACAATAAGTTACGACTTTTTACATTGAGATCATTGCTGCATCGTATTCTTGCAATTAGAATACGGCGACGTAAGCATATTCAGGTTTTTGCAGACATTCAATTAATAATCCAATAGAGTCCAGAGATTTGTTTTCTGTTAAATATTATAAAGGCTGCTTTGCATTGGATATTTTGTACACTTTTCTACGTCGTACACCTTCTGGACAATTTTATACTTTTAAATACCCTGGTAAACATCCATAGTCTATTTGTAACGTATACGCTGTGTAACTACACCGTAAATGAAAAAACGCAGAATGTGTAGTCAACGATGTTCTGTTACCCTATCGTTCGACTAAGCTGTTTGACTATCAGGTATGTACATAATCTACATAACCGTATTGCTTCGCTGTACCAAATCACTAACACTATTTGACCACATTGCACGATTATGCTGAAACGAGATTACGCAAAATACTCGCGTATTCTGACTCTGATTTACGACAATCTGCGAGCTCCGGATTTTCCAATAATTACACTGTCGATCAAATTTATTGAAACGGATCAAAGATAAAAAATGCGGCGCCACTGGTTCGCAATAACGCATGTGATGCGCGCTTCATATTAATCTTAGAAACACGATTACGACATAACGACCTTAATCATACCACTATGTAAGCTTTATCGAATATATTAATGAATTTTTTATGCAATTTATTCCAGATCTCATAACGCACGACCAGCATACATTGTTCATCGTAAAACTCACTCGATGACTCAAGAGTACCAGTTACAGCCAATGTCCAAGGCTGACCATGTAAACAAAGCGTATAAGAGCATCCAAAGGAGCGAAACTTGGAAATTCGGCAGCGAAACCGAGCACTGTCGAAACCGATGTTACCTCTGGCCAGCGTGTAAATTCTATTTTGGCCAACCACCAAAGTGAGTCTGTCAAACGTACCTATGAATCAATCCTCCGATATAAAAAAAAAAAAAAAAACGAACAAATTTCTTGCAGAAGAATGGATGATATAATAAGTCCAAATAATTATCAAAGTCCTATTAAGTCAGAATTGCCAATCACTATATCAAACAGAAGATCGTATATCGGGTATTGTTCAGCAACGTATAGGCTATCAAGGCGATAGATAAGCCCGGTTCTCAACGACAAATATGCGAAGATGCTTATCGTTTCCACGTAACACCGGTACATGCCTCGAATAATCACGGTGAGTGAACTTTAGGAGGCGGTTACGAGACTTGCCAAAAAATTCAATCGCCTGGTGCCAATTGGCCAGCGATTCCTCGTTCTTTCATGTTGCTGAATGTTGGGCTAGTGGATGGTCAGTACCAGGGAGGGCATTTTTCACGTTGTTTCCACAGGTTTCACAGAAATTCCTCTATCGCCCTGCAAAGTTCTCGGCCTAGATATCTCGTAGTTATTGAGCATCTTGAAAGAAACTCGAGGTATCTATAATATTCTGAGAAATTAGAACAAGTGGCTTATAAACTTCTTAACATATCTTCTACAGCTTACAACTTGCGACCAGATCGATGGGTTCGTTCAAACTGGAAATTTCTATGATTCTTTAGGATCTTGAAAGGAACTTGCGGTGTATCTACGATATACTCGGAAATTAGGATGAACGACTTATAAATCCTTTGAGGGATTCTCTAGAACTCGACCTAGCTAGCTCTGCCATTCGCTCAAACTTCGTTCTAAATCCACAGACGTTCGATTCGGTTTGAAAAGTCACTGGTCCCAGTCATCGTATCGCCTAGTAGTGTTCGACACGATTAATCGTAAAGGAAATTAAAGATCAACTGTACTTGCCTCGGATGCGTGCACGAGGGCGGCGTTGGCGACGAGCAGCAGCAGGAGGCAGCTCCTCAGCGAGCTAGAATCCCTCATGATGAGATGTGGACCTGTTAGCCCCGTAGTTGAGCAGCGTGTCCACCGGTGTTCTTCTCTATCTACACTGGGTTCGTCGAGGGAACCTCTCGTCAACGCATGACGAGGAAGAAATCGCGCGACCGGTCCCCTTCTTCCAAGGACACTTCTTCGATCCGGACCTTCACGGAGCCGACTGTGAGGACCACACTGCGAGGACCGGCTACTACGGGCAAACTTGGACGTACAAACTGGTCTGAAGCGACAACGCGGGACACGCAAGACCGTACAACAGCGTACCGGTGTTCGGTAGCGTCTGAAAGGCCGAGCGCGCCGGCAAGATAAAACTTTTTCAAAAGCCCGGTGCTTTTCCCTCACCCCGCCGACTCGCCGACAGATTCAGCTGCGTTCCCTTGCGCTCCGCCTTTCTGTCTCTCGCCCGCTGACTTCCTCTTTCTCTGCTCTCTCCGTCCACGGGGCTTCCCTCTCTCCTCTTCGGCCGTCCACCTCTTCCTCCTCGCTCGCAACCACCAATTCGCGCCGTACCTCTGTCCTTATCTAGTCGTCTGCCTTCCACTACCGCGATATTCCCCCACCATCGGACCACAGCTTCCCCTCCGCTGCTGTTGTCTCCGGCGCGTCTTTCTCCGTCGTGCTCCCCACTCCACGCTGTCTTTCTCTGGCTACCCCCACTCCGCGATATTTTGCGAGGGTCTAACGTCTTTGTCGCTCGCCGAAGGTAGCGGTGCATCTTTTTCTCGCAGCGGATTCTTTCTCTACACGGAGAGGAGTAAGTTGTTCCTGCCACGTCCCTGCCACGGACACGATCGTTTCGTACGTACTTACGCACGAGGCGACTAGGATCCAAAAGTGGATGTACGCGATTTTTTAACAGGAGAACTACCACACCGATCAACATCACTGGCTTTATGATTTCATTTGGAAATTCCTATCTTGTGTTACATTTTTTTAATGATTTTTTATTTATTCAAAATCAAAATAATTTTGCATCGTGGCTGCTTGTGACTGGTACTCGTCAAAATGTAAATTGATCCTACGATCTGTTTACCGAAGCCGAATTAATCTATTCCCTCGGTGTGTACATCTTGTCACGCGTTTTTTTTTTTTTATTTTCACCGGGTATCGTTCGATACGGCGGCGTCGATTATCAGGAAAACCGTGGATCGATCATGACGCTAACGCTAGAATTATCACAGCGGTCGAGATGACTGGTCTCACAATTTTATAAACGCGCTAACCTTCATTTAGAGATCACAGTCTTGGATGGATTAATAATATCAAAAATGTACCGTATAACGTGGAATTCCTTTTGTAGGAAAGTAACAAGTCAATATGCAAATATGCAAATATTCTATTATTACGTATTTTTTAAAGACCAGTCATTTCGACCGGTTTTGCTGGAAGCTTAGTTTCGATTTAATTGTCGATAGTTGTACTGTTAATGAGTCCAAGGTCAAATTGCAGATTAAACGCTCGCCGATACCTGCAGAACAACGTCCGTTAAGTTAATCGTCGACGACTCGGTTATGTCAGATAATTGATTTTGGCAACGATCGGAGAAAGTGACGCGAGAAGTCAGATCGACGTTGCTCTTTGGTCTCAAACAATTGTTAAGCGACGGCGGTGAAAGTTGATGGTGTCGTGCAGCGCAGTTAATTAATTGGCAAGTTATTGCTACCATAGCTAGATATCGCTCCATTTGTTATGTTTCTTGTGGAATCAACGATGCAGGTTCCTTTAGAAAACCATCGTAGAATATTCTTGCGTAAACCTGCACCAGGATCACGAACAAGAGAAGAACGTATCAAACCTTTGGAAACATCCTATGAGAGAAATCCCTGCCATTTGCGGACCAAACTAATAAAATCACTCGTTTCCTGTTTTTCTTTGAGCCGAGAGGGGGATATTTTTAACGCAAAAATAATTGATTTTAAAGTATTTCGTCGTTTTACGGTTCACCGATCCGTTCAGTTTTTTCTCTAATCCCGCAAGCCAGTCGAGGCTGTCCGCTTGAAAATTCACGAGACAGCGAATCGAACGGCCATCAGCAGCGACGAGTCATACCGGTAGGAAAAAGAAGATATAAAAAAAAAGAAGAAAAAAAAGAAGAGGAGAACCGCGTGCTTTCGCCGACGCGTATTCCCTCCTTGTCTCGCTTGACACGACCTCTTCGTCCAACTGGAGGATCTGTTGCGCTCAGCAACAGATGCGAGGGTGATCTTTTTTAAACGGGTCAACCTCGCCTCGCGCGTATCCGCCCGCGTTTTCACCAACGAGATGCATCCTGGACCAGCATAGACGGTGTAATTATAACAGTCTGTCTGTTAATCATAGCAAAGGAAAATAAGAAAAAGAATGAAAGAACAGTCGCGTTAATTCGTTATGTCGAACCGCGAGCAACAGATTATTCGCGAGGATCGAACTGCCCGTGTATTTACCTTCCAAGATCGTTCTACGATATATAGATACTGTTACCTGCGATCGAAATTAGACCACGTTTCTGGAATATATTTTGTATCGTTTCAAGAAACAAGCGTGTCACAGGTTGCTCGATAGAATTTTGTTTGTATTGTACCTTTGACCAGTTAGCTGTTTTCGACGAGTATATCCGTCATGGGTAAAAGGTAGCTAGAATTTGATGTTTAAACTGCAGTTTAGTAATTGCGACAAATTGCAATAATGAAATCTGAAGATAGAAACAGTGATTTCTATATTATAAGAGCTGTAGATACTCCATGTCTGACCATTATACTCGTCGTCGGTTACTTTTTTTAATTACAGGCGCACGCTTCTCAAAGCTTTCTTATATTAACGAAAATTGAGAAATCGATTAATCGGCTGATACAAGAATTCACATAAAGTTGGAAGAACGAATATCGATAAATGTACAATTTTAAATTAAATTTCGAAACCGATCGTTCGACCCGGTCTCTGACAGGCTCAGTGTTAAGACAATCTGGCAAATGTACCTAATTAATAGAGAAATCTACGAGAAAGCTCGTGTCGATGAAGAAACATCCTTTTTAGCCAATCCGTTAACAAGAATCTGTGTCACGATATTCGAGTTACGAATACAATAAAAGAAAGGGAACCTTCGCACAGATTTCCAACGTTTGAATAATAAATAAACCTCTGGTGGACAGGCAAACACGCAGATATAAGTCATATTGTGATCAACGATCAATAAGTATGCTAATTTTAACGTTACTGTCTGTTGCTTACGATCTCGCTTCTAGGAAAACTACATTTTCTTTGGCTTCTATTATTGGTTTGGCAACTAAGTGGTTGCGGATTTTGTCATTAGGTAATATTGACAAAATACGCAACCACTTAGTTGCCAACACAATGTAATACCGCGGAAGATCGCCGACATACAGACAATGTGAACGATAAAGCGCGAATGCCGACAAGCCGAAAGAGTCGGGAAACTTGAATAAGCCTAACGCCCATCGATATATTTCGGCACCGCAGTCGTTGATCGTCAGTTAGCCACCAGAGAGTCAAGAGTCGTTAATCGAGAGTTGTCGTATCACACTACTGCAAATAGTTCGTTAAATAATCATCGTTTTCTGTTTAATCGACTGTAATAAATTCATCTATCGATACATTATCACATGGGATAGAGACCAATGGAAATTCAAATTTCTGACACTTCTGAATAAAGAATTTCTAACTAACCAAGCCATTACCACCTAATGACAAAATCCGCAATCACTTAGTTGTCAACCCAATACATTCATCCACGCGTTTGCTTTCTCTATTCCGAGATATAAAAGCTCAACACTAATGTTACAAGTCAATTTCATTTGTTCGCCGATTATTACGCGCGCTGCGACTGCTTTTTATTTCAGTCGCTGAGTATTCTTCAGATGTGAGAGATCACGTTTGACCCGTTTGTCAGCATCTCGCCTGTATCAGTTTATTGACCATTTTAAAGAATTCCACGAGAAATAATATGATTCAATTCCTTATTTCTTACTTTTTTTAAATAAATAATTTTTTCTTTTTTCCTCTGTTATAAAGAATGTAAGATGCGACGTTTGCGAGATCTACCAATCGTTTTCAACAGTAAATTTTCGATAAACTCCATGAAGAATTCGGACGTCATTTACTGCACCTACTGGTCAGAAATTACTGACCAATTTCAGTTGACGCTACCTTCTCGATCGGCTACTAAACAGAACGAATTGCGGCCAGAATTCTCGCAGCCTGTGGGAAGTAGAAGAAGCAAGTACATGCCAAAGTTTTCTTAGCATCGACATGTTCGTGAAAATCAGTGACAATTGTGAAACGAATGACAACGACGTCGCTGATATCAAACATGCAAATTTCACCATTAAGAATTAAAACCATCGACGAAGAATAATACAAAAATAAACTTCTCCATTTTTTCGACAAAATATATGCGCCAGGAATTCTTCATATTATATCAAAAAAAAAAAAAAAGAAGAAAAAGAGAAGGATAAAGAATCATTTAGATTTTTGTAAAATCCCAAGCGAGGAAATTATTCGAAACTACAGTTACATTGCGAAAAGGGAAAACGCCGACCTCCGCTACAAGTAGAACCACAAAGATTAGTCAAAGGACATTGTCCTAATTATATTCCACCAACCGAAAAGAAAGGAGCTCCGACCCAACTCCCGACCCGTTGGCCGTGGCAACAAAAGAGACGGTACAGAAGAAGGCAGACGTAAAGAAACAAGATGTTATTGGGAAAACTATTGCGTCGGGCTATGTACTGCCCCGTGCTTTATATTATATCATACAGAACACATTACCCGCTATTAATTGTTTACGCTAATAAAGAATCCTATTTTCCGTGTCCATGAGCACAACTATTGTTCCTTCGCACCCAACGCCCCGATTTTCACTTTACGAAACGTAGGACATTAATCAGCACCAATAGATATCGTAATTAACGAGAAATACATTGTACTTAGCCAAGGAACAAATCTAACGAAGAAAAAAACCTGATCACTTTTGGTGGATTGGGGCGAAAAAGACATGAGCGTTAAAGGGCTGAATATTATACTTGTCCGCTAAACTAACAACTCCGATTTACACCTTTTTGCCCGAGATTAACTTTCTTCTTGTCCGATTAACCAATTTGTCAATTTTTGTTAATACGAGAATTTACATAAAGTTAGACGGACGATAAATGAAATTTGAAATGAAATTTAGAAACCGGTGGTTTGATTTCGCTGCACTCTGTACACCTTCGCGTCTTTCAATTTCCCATAAATGCATCGAAATCCTCAGTTTCTAGCGTTGGATTTGGCTCATATATAGGTTGGCGAATTATTCCAAAAAACGTGATGCATGTCAATTAGAGGAGTACCGAGTGACAAGGGGAGGAAAGTGAAGTACTCTTGGTGACGAAAGCGCATACGCGTGGACAAGATCGGAGGAAGATATTCGCCACGAATATAAAGCAAGTTGGCCGGTACGAAGGGAAAAATGTTGAAATAAATTTCCTGGATACAAAGAAAGCTCGGCGATTTATAGTCTAACAGCTGAATTCTTCGATCGCGTGTGCCCTTCGGTAGTTTTTAGACGCCGGCTCGACTCCTTTTATTTGATCGGAAGACCAGCTATTTCCAGTCTTTTAGATACAAGCCTCTACCCGACTTTCTTTTTCTCCTTCTTCTTTTTAAACAGCCATGCTTGTAATGAATTACCACCGCGTCACGTCCATATTAAGTTACCTTCACTTTACAAAATTACGATAAATTACGTTTACGTAATACGACTATGATAAGTGTCAGGCTTACAACTTGTACTTACAACTTTAACTGTGAGTTAATTTATAGCCGCTATTATTTATTCTTCGTTCTGGTTTTCCTCATCCTCTTGCTGAATCACACTTTAGATAAGTCACTATTAAATCATACTTCAGATAAGTAGCTATTAAATCATACTTGATTCAATTGAGATTGAATCACACAAAAGTAATTCGATCATTAGAAATAATTCTTGAGTGTTTAATAATAATTTCTTAGAAATTATGAGAGTAGGAAGTGTCCATTGACATTCCCTTTCAATTAAGCATGAATCCTGAAATGCACCCACAACCGTTGAAGTACTAAATAAATAGACTTGTACGCTATAATGTATAAGTGTAGAAAACAGATTAACACATGATACGATAGAGAATTAATAACGAAGACAGCGTCGATGCAACTTTCTCGTGATAATCATCGTGTATCATGATATACAATAACAGACTGAGTGAAACGTACTAGCAGTTGGCAATAAGATCTAGGCCGAAACGTGTGACTGACAGAGTATTAAATGATTGCATGAAAGAATTTGTTATTCGAAGGAACGGAATAACGTAGAATGTAGAACGAAGTAGTTTGGATCACATCTTGTGAAACAGTAACGAGGCGATACAAAAATCAGATTAAAGAGTTAAGTAAATTAATGGGATCTACGAACTTGTCACTTCGATCATCTTTGTAAATCAGTGGCGGCAAATTAAGAATTATGAGAACTTTGCTGTCTATAAAACAGTTGAAAGGCCGTGTAAAGAGACGCCCTCCTTACTTAAAATATCGCTTAAAATTTGTTTTCAAACAGTATTTTCTGTGATTCTATGGTTGTGTCACCACAAAATCATAAAGATACAAAGATATCAAGCTGGAAAAGCGAATTAGGAATAGAAAGAGAACGTTGCATAGAGATCCCTTCTGTCCTTGTTTAGTAACGCATGCACATTCGTACAGTAAATATGTAGTATAACACCGATAAGCGAAAGGCATCAGCATGCAGGCGTTATTAGACAAGAATAGAAGAAAGTTCTATGCGGCATTTTCTTTCTATTCTCATATCATTTCTTCAGCTCACTCCTACGTCCTATCTTTATATCGCGATCATAACATATGATTGGCGCACTCTATCGTCATATCGCTACATCTGCTACAGACGAATTACTGTAATACCGATCGTTCAAAAATGCAAAAGTTCAGCTGTACCACCAACAATTTGGAATTATTGCTGAAATTAGATTGATTCCTAGCTATGTATGTAATTACGTTCCCATAAAAACATAATCGCGATTGCAGCCAATTAGCTCATATTACGTATTTTGTAATTTGGAATGCTACTCTTGTATATGAGTGAAACATTTTTCTATTTCGCAACGCTAATTTACTAAATCTGTAAACATAAAATAAAAACTTTTCAAAATAAACCGCGAGGAGTGCTTTATTACATTTGCAATTATATTTAATTTGGTCTTGACAAAAAAAAAAGAGATAGAAAAAAATGCAAAATTCGCGAAAGCACACACCACAGCAAGGTGTTCATTATTCACGCAACGCTAATAAACACTAATCCGTGCACTCATATTTCAACATACGCAACGCTAATACCGAGATGTCCAAGTGCAGCCACGTTCGAAGCTGCTGATGCACGACCACCTCTGTGCAACTGTGTTAGCTGCTTCAGGTGATCCAGGAACGAGGACAGGTTTCCACAATTCCAGTGGAAGATTTTGGGCATTTTATAGACGCAACGCTACTTACAAGAACGCGATCATTCGTCAACGCAACGCTAATTCTTAAAGCGGATTTAATACAAGTTACTATAACTAGATTGAATAAAAGCTACTTCAATTATAATGGATAATCGCAAACCGTGGTGCTACGAAATTAATCCAAAATTAACATCGTTTTAATTTAACTTTAAGTGGAACAAAACGCGAGCAACTCTAATTTTACGCTTTAATAAGTTCTAGCAATTCGCGATCGAAAATACCGAAAACAACCGCGATATTTTATAATTCGTAAGACTAAAGCAAACGCGATAATTTTTTCATCGCGACTCTAGTTCAAACCGTAATTAATCATTCGCAACGCTAATGCAAATACCGCGACTAGCCCAAATGACGAAGGGCCGACATATGCGTCGGCAACAAACAAATTACAACTAATACTACTACAAATACTAAAGACGAGCACAGTGACAAAATAGTAACAAGAATGACTTCCCATGCTCTGTATCTGGATGAGCCAGAGGATGGGCAGCCATTGGTAGTTGCCCTCTTGAGTGGCAGTTTGCCGGGCCTCTTCGGCTCGTAGCCTCTTCTTTCTTCGGGCGCGATGCCCGCTGAAACTTACATCTAAGCTCGAGACTTTCTAAATCGCAAACCAAAAAATAACTTATAAAGGTGAAATAAAAATATAAATCGCGGAAGCTGGTCCAAAGGCATAAAGGTTCGCATGTGCGTGCTCGAGCAATACGTAAACGCTCGTTTCGGAACCTACTCGCGACCACGATCGCCAAATTCGAAAAATCGATCGACTATGCCAGAGACGTGGCATTCTCCCCCGTGCCAGGCTTCGCCAGCGATTTTTCAAATTACGTTTCCTGAAATAGATTGGACACGCGAGAATCAGCCTACCCGACCAGAGACGGATCACACCAACGCACTCGCTCCACGATTCTCACACATATGTAACACTCGGGCGCAAGAACCCTACGCTAGAGAGGACGTCCCGGGACACCTCCGACACCCGAGTTTCCCACACAACTTGCACACACACACACACACACACACTCTAATATACGTACCATTTTGCTGAAATCGACTGACGAAAGTTAGCGACCATTACTAACGACACAATAAGAGTAAGTCCTAATTGTAATTCGTATAAATATTCGTAATTCAAAGAAATGATAGGTGGTAGGAAATTTCATACCAGTTATTATAACTCAATGATAAGATTAATAACACTACTGTCTTTAATTTTCTATATTTAATAGCGAATCTGTTTCTTATCATTATCATCTTTAAATTTATAATGAAACGACGCGATTCCACAGCCTAACCACACGCACAATGTGGAAAGTACGTCGTTCACGATACGCTAACGCATCGTCAGTCGCTTAGAAATTGTTATAAATTTGTCAATGGTCATCGTACCCGTTGCTTTTCTCTCACCCAAGTAGCACCTGGGCACGTGAGTGAGGTCCTGGCAACGAATACGGAACGGGTTAAACCTGAAAATCCTAACTAAAAAACATATTTATGCGTCTATTTTGTATTTAACGGGCTAATCGTCCTTCATTTTCCAATTTTACATTTTATCTCAAATTATACGTGTTTATAAAAAGCAATACAACATAATTATTCGCTCAAATAATCGACTCTAAACTCTAACAAATTATTGAAACTTTAATATTGAAAGAAAGAATAAACGGAATAAGACGTCTATTTAATAATTGAATCAAGATAAGATACTAATGCCAACAACCTCAGGCGACCCCTTCGTCGAAGCACAATTTTAAAAGTATGAAAGCAATACAGAAAACTTGTTGCTTCGATTCCGAGATCTGCCTGTCGCGAAATTTCTTCTTGCGCATAAAATCCAAGACATTTTTTTACGAAAGGACTAAGCCTTAATATCTTTCTATTTTTTAAATTAATACTCAAATACAAATATAAAAAGCAAACGATTAATAAAAATAATTTCCATCTTTAATGCAACCAAGTCTCCACCAGATATTCAATTGTCATCCCAGCACTTATCATTTATTCAAATATTCACATCTCATTTATATACGTATATTTGTATGGTTATTTGACTTCTGCAAATAACATTTTTACTATATTCTGATTTTAAAAGTAATTGTAATAAGTAGTGAACATGTATCTTCAATCGCAAATGTACAAATTAATTCTTAATATTACATCGTTTGTATCAATTAGAACCGTTATACTAATACTATTAATATACAAACAAATAATATAATACAGAAACGCGATGCGCAAGAACACCTATCCTCGACTAATAAATAACACAGGGAAAAAGGAAATGTTACTACTCGCGAGTATAATAAATACCCGCGGTCACTGTGCTCGCAACAAGATCTACGTAATACAACCAATCACCCGTGCCGATTCGGACCTTTCGTCCTACGACGTGATTGAGCGACCGGAGGAACAAAAATACATGCGACTCACCACGGATGCGAAGAACTGTTATCGATGCTGATCGTGATAGCCCAGAAACTCGTTATCAATGACGTCATCCAACAGCAACCATCGAAACCCATGGCACAAGTGCAGGTTACGAACAAGCTGTAATAAAATATTCAATATCGCAATTTGCTCTTACGTTGTTTGTCGATATAAAATAAAGATAAAAATTGGTATTCTAATCATTGAAAAGTTACACTTCGCTCGATAATAATTGAAGCAACACGTATGCACAAATGTTCAACTACATAATTGGAATATAATATTCAAAGCTTCCATACGCTTAATAAGTTATTTGTACATTGCTGTATAGCAATTGTGTAGCAAAGATTAGCATTGGTCCAATAAAAAAAGAAAATAAACATGTACATACGTCTGCCTTTGTTATAATAACTCAATCATTACCAAATCTGCATAAGAAGTCAAGCAATTCATTATTAATCATCTGCAGCGTCGTTTTTGTGTCGATTTGAATTATCGATTATGAATCTCCCATAGCCTCGGTGCTGTAAGCCGCTGGTCTTTCATCAGCGAATAATCTATACAAATGGAAACCAACAATTTACAAAAAACCAATAACTTATAGTATTTGAACAAATTATAGCAAAATAAATCAATAATAGAATACAAATTATGCTTTAGAGGCCCGATCACTCTAATCGTCAAATATTCAAACAACGATAAAAGTACAAAGAAATTCCGGAAAGTTACTTAATTTTACTAAAAATGATGATTGATAAGTGAATAAATAAAAACGTACTATTTAGATGATGCTGGTGGAAGCGTAAAATTGATGATAAAATCGAAATGATGATACTAATAATGACGATGTGACGCGATGAACGTTGGCTCCACGAATTTCAATACTAATCCTAAATTACCAATCGTGGAGGCTCTGCGATAGCTTCCGCCAATAAGAGCGCTCGGTTTGAGTTTGCAATATTTTTTGCCAATAGGAACGGACTTCCTCTTATATGAGCGCGCGATAATTCAATCTAATCAAAAAATGGTCAAATTAATTAAATTGTTAAATAAACAGCATATTTAAGACAATGTTCATTACCAATTGCGAAGAAAATTATGCTCTTAACGGAAAATTTTCGTCTATTATACGAATACACGACCTATCTATTATTAAATAAAATATAGTATAGTAAAGTAGGCTATAGTAAAAGTAACACTACGATATATTATTTAAATATTCATACTGTTATTAATATATATACATTATTAATAAATAATTAAAACATCAACAAATAGAAGAAAAAAGTGAAAAAGATTATTCTACCATGTTTTATGAATGCATTCATTTAATAGAAAAATTATCATTATTAAAAATTCTTAATAATTAATAATTTAGAATAGTCGTCAAGAATTAAGAGCAAAATTATGATAAAAAAAGAAAATGTACATATATGTAATATTGTTTTTCTTGAGATAATTCAGGAGATCGATTCTGAAGTCTGAAAATCAAGTTTATTGTGAAAATACTTAAATAAAATACAGCAGTGAACAACAACTAATATCAATCTATAACAATAAATAACAATAAATTACATAAACAATAAATAACAAGTTTTGTGCAATGTCTACCTGAAAATCTTTCTCCGTCAATCTTCAATATTTTAAATAATTATTCTGCGATCTTGTCTATCTCTGATGTTGCTCTCTGTCCGTCCGTTTGGGAAATGAGTGTCTCTCAAAACAAAAGAAGGTCGCTCTATTCGTGAAACAAAGGAGGTCGTACTGTCCGTAAACAGAGAGAGAGTCCCTATCACACGTGAACTCTAGGGAGTTTACATATATGTATAAAATTAGAGATGTGCCCTGTTTGGTTGCACGCTGACTTATACAAAAATCTATGTATTTAAATTTAAAGTTACAGCATTGACTAAGAATACAATAGCTGTATATTCGGCTGTGGTTTCTTTATGTTAGAGTACTATTCCGAGAACAATCAGAACTGCTCATAAGCGTAAGCATTTTCATTTTCTCTCTGTTAATACATGTTCAGTTTATTTTCTGCAGCTAAAGCATTTTGTTACTGATAAGTGTTAAAGTTATTTCCTACAACAAAATTTTTTATTACTGACGCTCGTTAAGGACATTTCCTACATAATAATGATAATAACATAATTCCAAATGCTACCGTAATGTTTTTATGGCCAACTTTATATTTTATAACGGATGTGCGTTGGTTCCAAGCACAATTTCACGAAATAATGGTTTGAATTAAAATTTTCAATATCATATATTAATTTATATGTTACATAGTATTGGTATAAGCAGATAAGTGGAAGCACGAAAATGGATGAAGTTGCAAAGCTCGAACATCTGTCTTTGGTTTCAAAAATATGCACGGAATTGGAAAATCACTTAGGACTAAATGACAAAGATTTGGGTATAGAATATAATTTTATTTATATTAATAAAAACACAGATTTTGTTACTCTGATGCAAACACATCCTATGTTCTCTTTATTCTCATAAAGTCTCTCGTTGTTTACATTTTGTTGTTGGTTAGATTATAAATAAATTATATTTAATTATTAATTATATTACATTATTATAATTATAAATTATATTCTCTTTCCTACAGCTGAATTCATAATCCATTTGGCAGAGAAAAATGATACATTTGATAAATTTAAAAAAGTTCTCATTGAAAATGGCGCTGAATTTTCTGTAAGTAATTTATGAAGCTTAACCTTTTATTCCTTTGTTCCTTTATCTAGCTGCATTGTAATGTCCAATTATTTATTTAGGAATCTTTTATGGCCAATTTGCTAAGAATAATACAGCATATGAAGCCAACTAAACTGGAAGAGAAAGCATTAAAACCTCCGACAAAGCAAGATGAACTAGCTCAAAAATTTCCTGCCCTAGCACTGCCAAACGAGGAACCAAAAATTATGAATGAAAAAGAACTCAAAGACGATGATATAGTCAGCAGTGCTATGGCAAGTTTGGAGGAACTAGCACCATCAAAAAAGTCTAACAAAGAAGATAGCAAGAAAGAGAACCAATCAATCGATAATAATGATAAGAAGAACAAACACACAAGAAGAAGTAGATCAAGAGATAGAAGAAGACACAGATCGCGTTCATCGGGTCGCAGAGACAGAAGGTATAGGTCTAGATCTCGATCAAGGTCACGAGATCGTTCAAGATCCAGAGATAGAAGACGTCACAGGTCCAGAGATCGTAAAAGATCTAGATCACGAGACAGAAAATTTCATAGGGACAAATATTCCAATAAACTTGATCGATCTAGATCGCGATCTGTAGAGGAACTTTCCATGGATCCAGAAGTAGGCAAGATTTATTCAGGCAAAGTAGCCAATATCGTACCTTTTGGTTGTTTTGTTCAATTGGAGGGTTTGAAACGAAGGTGGGAAGGGCTTGTTCATATCTCACAATTAAGAAGGGAAGGAAGAGTCGCCAGTGCTAGCGATGTAGTATCTAGGGGCCAGAAGGTGCTCGTGAAAGTTCTCAATATTGGTGGACAAAAGGTATATAAACTTATAAAATGAAGTAAATATATTTTTAAATTGATTTAGGGCTTTACTAATTGATTTTTAATAGGTTTCTTTAAGTATGAAGGATGTTGATCAGGAAACCGGCAGGGATCTGAATCCTGTTGTGGCTGTTACCAAAACTGAAGAAGATGAGAAACATTTGAGAAATCCAGATAGGCCTACTTCCTTGTTAGAACTTCAGGGTAATTGGGACGAGGACGAAACTTATTCTAGAAAACGTGTGCAGAGATTATCTTCTCCAGAAAAGTGGGAAATTAAACAAATGCTTGCTGCATCTTGTATCGATAGGTATTACTAGAATTAATTAAATAATTAAATTTCTTGCTGTAGTAACTTCATTGTTTGAACTTTATCTTTTTCTATAGGAGTGAATTGCCAGAATTCGATACCGAAACAGGAATTCTCCCACGAGAAGACGATGAAGAAGAAGATGTTGAAATAGAGTTAGTGGAAGAAGAGCCACCATTTTTACATGGCCACGGAAGAGCTCTTGGAGACTTAAGTCCTGTTCGCATAGTAAAAAATCCTGATGGCTCTTTAGCGCAAGCTGCAATGATGCAGAGTGCTTTAGCAAAGGAAAGGAGGGAACAAAAAATGTTGCAAAGAGAACAAGAAATGGATTCTGTTCCAACAGGTCTGAACAAAAATTGGATTGACCCTCTACCAGAAGGTATTCTATTTATTTCTACGTACATTTAAAAGCTTTTTAATATTAAATACTTCAACAATACAGTTTTTATAAATTGTAGCTGAAAGTAGAACTCTAGCTGCAAACATGCGTGGAATCGGCCTTCAAACACAAGATTTGCCCGAGTGGAAGAAACACGTGATAGGAGGAAAAAAGTCTTCCTTTGGAAAGAAAACAAATTTAACTCTTCTCGAACAGCGTCAGAGCTTACCCATATATAAACTCAGGGATGATTTAGTTAAAGCTGTTACGGATAATCAAATATTAATCGTAATTGGAGAAACAGGGTCAGGGAAGACCACGCAAATTACACAGTATTTAGCAGAAGCAGGATTCACAGCCCGTGGAAAGATCGGCTGTACTCAACCTAGAAGAGTGGCTGCCATGTCAGTTGCCAAAAGAGTGGCGGAAGAATTCGGTTGTCGTTTAGGACAAGAAGTTGGCTACACGATTCGTTTTGAAGACTGTACTGGTCCAGAAACCAACATAAAGTAAGTAATACGTTTTTCAGTTGCATAGATACAAATATTCAATATTAATGTTCAATTTTGTAGGTATATGACTGATGGTATGTTGCTAAGAGAATGTCTCATGGATTTGGATTTGAAGACATACTCTGTAATTATGTTGGATGAGGCACATGAACGTACCATTCACACGGACGTTCTTTTTGGATTGCTGAAACAAGCTGTAGGGAGAAGGCCAGATTTAAAACTAATCGTTACAAGTGCAACTTTGGATGCTGTCAAATTTTCACAATACTTCTTCGAAGCACCGATCTTTACTATTCCTGGTAGAACATTCGAAGTTGAAGTAAGTAATTTAAATCTATGTCTAAAAGTTTTTATAACTGAAAGTATCAATTGAAATTATTTTAAACAGGTCATGTACACCAAAGAACCAGAAACAGACTATCTGGATGCCGCACTGATAACAGTAATGCAGATACATTTGAGAGAACCTCCAGGAGACATACTTCTATTCCTAACTGGTCAAGAAGAAATCGATACAGCTTGTGAAATTTTATACGAACGTATGAAATCTTTAGGTCCTGATGTTCCAGAGTTAATTATTTTGCCTGTGTATTCGGCGCTTCCTTCAGAGATGCAGACGAGAATATTTGAACCAGCTCCACCTGGTTCCAGGAAAGTGGTAATAGCCACCAATATAGCGGAAACTAGTTTGACTATCGATGGAATTTATTACGTAGTTGATCCAGGATTTGTGAAACAGAAGGTCTATAATTCTAAAACTGGTATGGATAGTCTTATAGTAACACCAATAAGTCAAGCAGCTGCGAAACAAAGAGCAGGAAGGGCTGGCAGAACTGGTCCAGGAAAATGTTATAGACTTTATACCGAAAGGGCTTATAGGTATTTAGCTTAAAATTATCAAATACTTTGAAATACTCTATATTTGAAAATATGCAATAAATAAACTATTTAGTTATAATTCGTTTTAGGGACGAAATGCTTCCGACGCCGGTTCCAGAAATCCAACGTACTAATTTAGCAACCACGGTATTACAGTTAAAGACAATGGGCATCAATGATCTGTTACACTTTGATTTTATGGATGCTCCACCTGTCGAATCGCTGATTATGGCTTTGGAATCTCTACACAGCTTAAGTGCATTAGATAACGAAGGTTTGTTAACCAGATTAGGAAGAAGGATGGCAGAGTTTCCTCTAGAACCTAATTTATCTAAGATGCTTATTATGAGCGTACATCTTCAATGTTCTGATGAGATATTGACCATTGTCAGCATGTTATCTGTTCAGAATGTCTTCTACAGGTAAGAAATGATATCAGACGAGAATCGAGAAAGTATATTTAATTTTTGTAATTTTTCTAGACCGAAAGATAAGCAAGCTCTAGCAGATCAAAAGAAAGCAAAATTCAACCAACCGGAAGGCGATCATTTAACTCTGTTGGCAGTTTATAACTCCTGGAGAAATAATAAATTTAGTAATGCATGGTGTTATGAAAATTTTGTGCAAATTAGAACTTTAAAACGCGCTCAGGATGTTCGGAAACAACTATTAGGTATAATGGACAGGTAATTATCAGTTTATTTGTAAATACAATATTTTAATATCTAATAAGATAAACTAATTATTTATTTGGTTTATCAGACACAAATTGGACGTAGTATCTGCGGGTAAAAACACTGTAAGAATTCAGAAAGCTGTTTGTTCTGGTTTCTTCAGAAACGCCGCAAAGAAAGATCCTCAAGAAGGCTATAGAACATTGGTAGATAGCCAAGTTGTCTACATTCATCCAAGTAGCGCGTTATTTAACAGACAACCGGAATGGGTAAGTCAATGAAGGTTAGAAACGTAATTATAAAAGATACATATGACCAATTTTTTTTTTTTTTTTTTTTTTTTTCATTTTCTATAGGTAATTTATCATGAATTGGTCCAAACTACGAAAGAATACATGAGGGAAGTGACAACTATAGACCCAAAATGGTTAGTAGAGTTTGCGCCAGCATTTTTCAAATTTAGCGATCCGACCAAACTTAGCAAGTTTAAGAAGAATCAAAGATTGGAACCGCTTTATAATAAGTACGAAGAACCGAACGCTTGGCGAATATCAAGGGTTCGAAGAAGACGTAATTAAAATGTTTATTATGCAATCTGTAAATAGTATTTTGTACAGTCATTATTTAAAAACTAACCAATACACAAAATGTTGCTTTCCATTTAGACAATTATAAAATACGTTCGACGTTGAAATTATAATAGTACTTCTCCGTGCTTATATGTATTTATAATTTCTTAAGTAAAGTAAATTACACAGAATAATTCGTGAGCAATTATCTTGTTCATTGCAAATTTATAGCCTTTTAAATATTTACACTGATAATGCAAGAACAGGGCCCACTGTTTTATTTTATAGTATAACTCCTGGGTTAGATCTCGAAAAATATTTAAGACGGAATTTGTTTGTACTAGTTTTAACAAGTACAATACAAGTAACTTAGTTTTCAGAGTCTAATATCGACTATATTAATATAGTTCATCTATATATGTAAGTTATATTAATAGTAAAGTAAAATGTGTTATACACTTTGGCATGATTACTTTTTACAATTTGTTTTCAAAGCTAAAACGATACGGCGTATCAGTCTCAGAGAACAGGAAAGTATTTAATTATCATATCTCTTGTCAGTCTTTTCCTCTGAATTAGTTATTAAATTTATTAAATAAATACATTCTCCACAAACATTTAATAATAAAATGATGTAGGAGTAATTGTTCTTTCTTGTGTATAAAGTTTCTTTTTTTTCTTAATTATTCTTACTGCATCATCCTTGTATAAGAGTACTATTAAGAAATCTTTAATTCACTTTGTAAAGCTTGTACAACAGCTGTGAAATATGTATTATCTTAAGATCGAAAATTATGTTTTTCTTTCATTTTTCTTTTTTGGACTTGATTGGTATTGGACTATATTTTTTGTCGAAGGAACATCTTGTACATGGCAGACTATTGAGTATGTTGTTTCTTTTTGACTAATTCCACCAATTGTCTATACCTTGCTTGACATTCATCCTTTGGAACGCAATATCGATTATATTAAACATACGTTTGAAAAATGCGTTGTAATATATCTATATACGATACCTTGCTCTTTCCTTCAACGCATTTTGCGATTTTCTCCCATCTATCTATTGATGTGCCTTTAGGATATTTTATAAGAGCCGCTTCTAGAGCTCTTTGTTGTTCTTGACTCCATTCGCTAATGCTTTCTACATTCTCGGCACGAGTCTTTGTCTTTTTTGAACGTTCTTCTATAACGGTCTCCTCTGTAGGCGAACCCGGTTTTAATCCTTCGTCTTTTATCTAGTAAGTACCAAAAAATTATTCATCAAGAAATTAGAATTAGAATCTATAAAAAACAGATTAGAAAATAACCTTTTTCGCCATATGTGTAACTTCGGTAACTGTACGGTTCATCGCGTCTGCAATTTTATCCCACCTCTCTGATGTACCACTGGGATACTTCTTCACGAGTTTTATTAATTCTAATATGTCATCGTCAGTCCATAATCCCCCAGAAATAGCAGGTTTCTGATAAACGTGATTCGTTTGGTCTTTCTTAAACACCTCTTTAACTCCATTACCGCTTCTTTCTTGTGGAGTAAAACCAGCTCTGCGTCTCCTCGTACGAGACGTGAATTCTGGTTCTGGTTGTTCGTTTTCTTGCATTCTGAAACAGGTCGTATAAATAAATTCTAAGCATACCTAATAGAAAAAGAAATGTTTGGTGGCAAATAATACGTTTCATTTGAATATCACAGCTTTACTCACAATGCTTCTTCTTCTTTTTGCTTTTTCCTACGTTTTCTTTCTTCCAGTATAGTATTCATTACACGCATGATATCAGGTATAGACAGCGTAAAAGCTATTATCCATCTTGGAAATTGAAACGGGAGAGTGTTCCAAATAGTTGGTGTAGGAATTTTCTCCAAAATGTCTGCCAAATCCGGTACATCCATCTTCCCTTTCTTATTCTTTTTTTGCATTTTCTGAAGTTTACTGCCCAAAACTTGTTCCTACAACATATATTATGATAAATAGGCAAAGCAATTTAACTTCCGTTAGTTTTGAGTATTTTTTCTTACATACATATGTATATCTTTTCTCGAAATATGCGGCCCACGCAACTACATATTGTCCAATGGTAATCAGTAAAAATAAAATTATTCCTAATTCTACAAGTCCCATTTTCCGCACATGGCGGTAATAATACACGGCTGATCGCCAGTTTGGTAATCCATTAACTAGAACATTGTCATATCGCTGACGTTTTGCAGGATCTTTCAGAATATCATAAACAGAAACTAACTGGAAATATGAGGAGAATGGTGAAAAAGTACTAAATTTATTTCCCTTCAGACACCTAAAATTCTAATCAGGCATCATTTTTTATATAAAGTATCTAGGTATCAAATCAGGTGTCATAAAAATACAATCATTTATGGCAAATGTGATAGGAAAGTTGTAAAAACTATAGATGAAGTTGACAATGCCTCAAAAGGTAAACTGAATTTTTTTTACTTTAAGTGATCACAATTTTGAAATTAATGCAACAAGTGCAAAAATTCGAATTACAACTTCTAAAATAAATTGTAATATATTTAATGTATATTAGAGCATAGTGTTAACTTCATCTATATTTTCTAATTTTCACACCACATTTGCCATAAATGATTGTATTTTTATGATACTTATAGGACTTATAGGATGATGAATTAGAATTTTAGGTGCCCGAAGGAGTGCAAATTAGGCATTTTTTGTCCTTTATCATTCGAAATGTTTATTTCAGAATTAGGACGATCTGTTACTTACTTTCCTAAACTGTTGCTCTGCATCTTCTGCAGGATTTTTATCTGGATGCAACTGCAGTGACAATCGTCTGAAAGCTTTCTTAATTTCCGAAGCATTTGCAGCCTGAAAAATTAATTTATCAACTATTTGTTTTTCATTTAAAAACTTAATTACGTAAATAAGGACAATAAAAAACGAGATAAACCTGCGGAACACCAAGCACTTCGTAGAAATTTTGATTGATCTCCTCGACAACGTCGAATACTTCCAATTCGTCATTGTCCCAAGCATTTGTGACACCGTATACATCGAAAAAGTATAAAATTCGAAAAATCAGTAATAATGACACTCTCATTTTTTTTTATTCGCTAAGTATGTACATTCATAGCCGTTGAAAAGTTCCTCCTTTTTGATTCTAGCGCGTTAGTCACTGAAACACTATGCTATAATCATTATTTCACTTGAATTAAATCGATCTTCCGCTAACCAAAGTGTGAAATATGTTAAAATGATAAGTGCCACATCGCAAATTCAAGTGAGGTTAGATTATGGAAACGTAGGCCGTTTGTATTAAACGCGTCGACGACTGACGACATATAGGAAAAAAATAGAATTTGAACTTGTGTTAGTGTATCTGTTGCACTTAGCCAAAGGGTTATTTTCAATTCGCGATTTTATGATCGTCAGTCTACTTTATCGAACAAGGCTATCTATAAAAGATCTTTAGTTTTTTAAATCATTTCTGATTCTTCGTCCAAAATTTTAAATCATCTTCAATTTTATAACTCAAAATGTCTATTAATACGCAAATTCATTCATCTAAAAATGTGCTATATAACATGAGAGAGAATAATTAAAGATTAAATTCAACAAACTGATTGTATGAAAAGGATTATTTCAGGTAATTTTGTTCCATGTATTAATGCAGGTAATCCATTTAACCTTGATTACCTGGAACAATATGTACAACAAAGTTGCTTAAGATAAGCAAGATTACGGTTTATAAGTTACCTATATAATATATGTATGTAGAAATGTCCATGCTGATATAAGAGATGAAGTCAAATTTATTGAACTGTTTGTATGAAAAGGATTAGTTTAGACAAGTTTCTTCTGCATATTAATCCAAATAATTCATTTAATCTTGCATACCTAGAACAATATGTACAACAAATTTGCTTAAGATAAGCAAGATTACGATTTGTAAGATACTGTATTGCCGATAGGAATACTAACATTAGCGCTATAATATACAGATGACTCCACCAATTTCGGTGATTCGAGGCGCGGCGCACAGTGTGCTTTTGCATTCGCATGCATCACCATCCAGGCTATTCGATCGAAAAATGTGTCTTCCGCTATATTTAAGTGCGACCGCACGCACTGTTTTTACAAGCTTTCGCCTATAGAAGGTAGAAGGTTTGACCGTGAAGTCGCGTGAGCTTAATTTGCAACGATAACTTGGAAAATTCCATGGAACCGTGAATCAACTGAACGGAAACCGCATCGAGTTAATTCCCTGGCCGCAGATGGTCATCGTGGCTCACTCTTCCGATTTCCATTGATTGTATTTATAGTGTCCTCCAGTTTATTTTTGCATGCGGCTCCTTTGAGAAAAAGATGCGCCTATCCGCTGGCTGACAGCGTTTCTCGCGTCGTAAGTCCCTTTAACCATAGGATTTTTAACATTTAGGAGAAGTCGTAGTTGTACAGAGAGAAAAAAGAAATCGAAAGAAAAAGAGAGAGAGAGAGAGAAAGAGAGAGAGAGAGAGAAAAAGACGATTGACGACTACAGTAAGGTCTTATTTGCATGTATTCGGACTGACGTTATGTGTGGGTGTGCAAGTCTATTTAATATATATTGTTGAACGTACGAACTCGATTGCCAGACTCTTTATTTCGTTTCTGTTCTAGATTCGTGATCCTGTGTCTCATTCGTTGTTGTCGTCTTCGTCGTCGTCGTCGTCACTGACTTAACGACGAACGCGATTTTTTTATGAGGGAATCATTTGACGCGTTATAGCACAATAAAAGTGATCCGAACAAATACATTATTAGATCCCACTATGGAGATGTTATTCTTAGCGTGAAAACGTTGTAACGTTAGAACGACGGAAGACCGTTTTTACCTGTGCTAGATTCTTTTTACAATTCTATTTTGAACCTTCACATGTCGCCGGGTATTGTTAACCTATAATTCGTTGAAAAAGTACGAAGTTTCTCCTTTTGCAGCCTTTAGTTTCAAAATTTTCTAATTTTTGAATATCGATATTCAGTAATTTTTCCTTTTGAGTCGTTTAAAATATTCAGAATGATAACCGTTTCATTATCTATTCGTCGTCATTATCTACATATAAAGCATTTTTGTTGCATAATGTGTAATTATTAGCAGTCTGTAATACCACTAAATTATTCTTTGCAACAGTTAAGGCATTATCAGGATGAGTTGTCATTACGAATGAATACCCTTGTAATGTTTGAACGTTAATGCTTCATTTATGTCTGGTTGCATTGCAAACATCATTCTCCCATCTGTACAGTATATTCAATTGGTCATTAATGCGTCTATTAATCATGCTTCAAATCATGCTCACATATTTCTAGCTCTAGCATATTGTCCCTTTGTCCTTTAGTGTGGTGGTTTGTCTTCTTGTACGGTGAGGGACGTGGATCTGCCTAGCAAAAGTCTGCCTAATATTCAAGCAAAATATACATATTAAAGCATTCAATACTGAAATGGAGTCTGCTATAGCTGGACGTAGGCGGACAACCGCACGACATTCAGCAGAGGATCAGGCTCTCGATCAGATAGCCAAGGAGGTATGGCTTGATTATTTTATAATAATGTAACAGAGTGGAGTTTATGAAAAAGATGATATTAAGAACTTTATAATTGTTATATTATTTCAAAACTGTATTCGTTGCCTTAACAGGAAATAAAATAAGATAGTATTGTTGCTATAAGTGTGCTTGACCTTCGGTATTTAAATGTGTGCATGTTAGTAGTAGGTGGGGTTTATATCTTCCTTGATAAGTTTATCTGTAAACAAAAATGTGTAGAGACAATTACTAAATAAGTGAGATATTATATATAGTATATGTCACAAGTATTATTCTAATTAATATTTTATCTTTTAATTGTGACTAAATTAAAGTAAGTATTTGCTGATCTAAATTGATATCAGGATATCGCATGTTATTTTTAATATCATGTGTCTAATACAGTGTTTCTATATCATGTGTCAATGTGTTAATAATAAATTGAATGTGAAACTATGTTTTTGGTAACAGGATGGATTTTCCATACATACTTTCAGGCAGAAGCTAGATTAGCTGCTAGAAGACAGGCAAGAGCGGAAGCTAGAGAAATACGAATGCGGGAGTTAGAAAGACAACAGAAAGAGGCAGAGGAAAATGCAGATAGGGTGTACGACATGTGTTCAGGTATCTATCCGAAAAAATTAATTCTACATAAAATGTTAAAAACGAAATAAAACACATTATTTTCGCAACTTTTCAGCTGATGTGAATAGAACAATGAGAGTAACACCTGATTCTGTGAGGTCGTCGCGTCTCCTCACGAATTCTAACAATTTCCAATCCAGTCGAAGATCTTCCGAAGATTCACTGGAAGATGCTGGCCTAAGCAGAGACCTCAGGGTATTAACATTTTTATCTTGCAATTCATATTACGATAAAAAAACACCATATGTTCGTTTATTTAAATATGTACAAACCTTCCTCCGAATTTTTCCTTTGCAGTTAGAATTGAAAGAATTCGAAGAAAAATTTAGAAAGGCGATGATAGCTAATGCTCAGTTAGACAATGAAAAATCTTCGTATGCTTATCAAGTCGATCTATTGAAAGACAAATTGGAGGAACTGGAGGAGACGGTTGCACAACTTCGTAGGGAACTTAGAGAAAAGAATCGCGAATCTGAACAGTTAAAAAGACTCAGTCAAACATTGAAAGACGAGTTAGATATATGCCATGCACAATTAATAGAAAGAGATACGCTTATACAAGTAAGTAAGCGGTAATCTCAAATAAATATGTCGTAATTTTCATTTTAATTCTGTAATTAAAAATTAAAATTATTTTAGGAAAACGGTTTAGTTATTGTCGACGATGAAGGGAGTGAAAACGAAGATAATGAAATTGAGAATGGTCCACGTCCAAGACGAAGAGTACTAGTCAGTACAGAAGCAGCAGAATTATTGCAAAACGCTGGAAAGGGTTCACTAGGTATGCACAATTATAAAAGATGAATATTTTTGAAATAAAAAGATATATGAGAGAATGTTTTATCATAAATCATAGATGTCCGGCTGAGAAAATTTGCTTCTGAAAAAAAAGAATTGCAAGATGAGATACGACATCTTAGATTGGAACTAGAGGAGACAAGAAATCGTATTAGGTCCGAAAGATCGCCTGGTTCAGTATTAGGTTTGTGTACCTACTATAAAATACACCGCATTCATATTGTAGCATATTATAAAATTTTCGTTTATATTGTTTAGTGTATCTGTAATTGTATTTCATAATTGTTTCTTCTAGGTTGCTTATCAGACTCCGAAGATGTGCAACGTGAAGCAAACAAGCTTTTGGCCGATTACAAGTTCAAGCTTCAAAAAGCTGAACAAGATATGTCTACTTTGCAAGCTACTGTAGCCAGGCTAGAAAGTCAAGTAATACGTTATAAGTCAGCAGCAGAGGCATCTGAAAAAGCGGAGGATGAACTGAAAGTAGAAAAGAGAAAGTTACAAAGAGAAGTAAGCGAAAACTCTCTGCGAGTTTTAATTCTTTGTAATTTAATTTGAACATTCTCGCCAAATAAATCGGAAAAAATCTGTTTCTTATAGGTCAGAGAGACTCAAGGCCGTGTAGAAGAACTGGAAACGGCAAATTCTCATTTACAGAGGCGATTGGATAAACTTAAAAACGCAAAATCCGCTCTGTTGAAGGAGCTTTGACGGGACGACTTCTTGGGGTCTGTACAATGAGTCTGCCATTTTTCGATTCACTGGGAACCGTGTGCCGATGTTGCCTCACACAACATGAGATACTACTTAACGCATTGAAATATAATTTATGCGAACGGAAGACGTACATATAGTAATCGTTACGCGGATTTTACCATGATTTTAATTGATTTTTAATTGTACAATACTGCATACAAGTATGGCATTCCAAAATGGCCACCGCTGTGCACTGGTTTATTGGGATGCCATATTTGGATTAATTATACGCTAAACTGCTGTGAAAAGAAGTCGCTGTTTTATATTCAACACGTTCTTTTCTTTCATTAATTTTTTTTTTTATACTAACAATTATTCTGCATTTCTTAGTAAAAGAAAGAAAAAGAGAAAAAAACGAAGAAAAAGAAGTAACAGCCTTTTCAATGCATTTCAAATACCGAATATTTTTTCGTTAATTTTGCGAACAGTTATGGAGTCGATTCGTAATATGTATATTATTTTGAGGAAAAATATTCTGACTCGTGTATTATAAATGGAATTAAATATTTTCCATGCCTTTATTTTTTGAGGCACAATCTTTCATGTTACTTTAGTTTTTGCTCATTGGAGTAATTTCGATGGAAACTTGAAGATAACCGTATAGTAGTTATTCAGAATAATTTATGATATACGGGTCAATTAAAACATTGCGTACGTCAATGAGTGTAATTTTTGTGTTACATCGAATAATTTATAAACGATATTTCTACAGATACAAAATATTTATAACTCCTACGAGAACCGTGTTAATAGTTAAAGCTAGAATTTCGAATGGCAGCAACCAATCTACAATATTCATTTTCTACTATCGATCGTCTACAGTGAAATCTTGATAAACGTTTTTAATTTTTTATATCGTATTGTCGTATCTAAAAAAATCGATATTAGATTGTACGCCGAATAGAATGATAAAGATAACTGGAACATCTGAAATTGATAAAAGAAAAAATATTCCTGCTGATTGTGGTGTTAAAGTTGTTAATGATAGCATTTTTAATCGATTGAATTGTCTCCAGAACTGAACTTTTTATTCCTCTGACTGATGCGAAGCAAAAGAAAGTAGATGTATGATAGTGTGGTTTTTGTACATTCGAAATAAATTAAACTATGTTGTTGAAGCTATATAATATTCTTGGTATATAAATTTATTATATATATTTTATGTGATATAAAAGAGAAGTACTAAAAAAGTCATTTACATCCTTATCAATTAGAGATACATCTGAAGAAAGTAATCCGGCAAATCAAAAAAATAACGAAATAAATCTTATTTATGTCATATTTAGCTAATACAAGTTATTTTCGAATTCATAGCGAATCATGAAATATTTAATTACATTCAATCGTCATTTCTAAGTGTAAATATGTATAAATTGTTTAGTTTTCTTTTTAATTTGTTTTTTAGCATTTAAATTATCTAAACGGAAAAATAAAAATTTTCAGTTTTAGATACAAAATTACAAAAAAAAAAAAACAACTTTTTTTATTGTGATCTGAAGCTCGATTGCACCATTCTCCATAAAAAAAATTACTTTATTATGATACTGTATACGAGAGTTCAAATATTTGCTACAACTCGAAGAAGTATTATCTAATGTCGTGTTACTTACATATATTCAATACATAATTAACTTGTATATTGTATGTTGATTAAAATTAAGAAATGGCTTTTGCTTTGTTTCTAATTCCCAATGCAGGGCTTTGTGGATTGGTTATAGGCTTGGTTGATTTTACAATATTTATAGGTTTATATACTGGCATTGGTCTAGCTTTCACCTCTGCCATTTTACGCAGCTCTGCTCTTTCCATTTTTTCTTTCAATAATTTATTCTTTTCTTCCTGCATTTTCTTTGCTCCAAATTCCTGCTCCCTCTTCTTGATCTTGTCATCAAATTCGTTCCTTTTTTGAACTCTTTTCATTGTATTTAATTCAAGTTTATCAACCTTGTTCTGGACATTGTTTAATTTTTTATTTTTAGTATCTATTAAGCTTGTGCTGATTCTATTTATTGTCTCCTTCTTTCTAGTGCTTATGTCCGTTAATGTATTGTTCATAATATTAGGCTGCTTATTTTCTTGGTTACTGCAACTTTTTGTTTGTCTGGCTCTAAGTTCCTTAGAGCCACATACCTTGTCCTTGCTTCGCATATTATCTTTAGATAAACCATGAATCATAACAGGTTTAAAGCTTGGAGCAGGATTGGCATGGAATACTCTAACCTTTTTATTCTGTTCCTCCAATTGCTTAATAAATTCTTCTTTCTTCTTAGCAAGGAATTTGTTTCTTTCTTCAAAACTAAATGGACATGTAGCTATTGTTCTCCTCTTTGAACTCTGCTCTTTAACTGTATTTGTTGGCTTTAGAAATTTAGGTGCGGGTCTCGCATGAAATTCTGTCTTTACTTTATTTACTTCCTGAGTGTGTAAATTTTTCAGTTTTTCTTCCTTTCTCATTTGAAATTCCTTGTTGCGAGTGTTAGAATTGAATTTTGCGACCTTTGTGTTATCTGCAACAACTTCTACACAAGGATTTTCCTTTTTAGAGGCAACACTGGAGCTACTGGTGGAACAAGTGATAGGAACAACCTTTTTGTGTTCCTTGGCATTTGTATTCTGTTCCAAATTCAGGGACGGTTCTGCTGTATGACGTATTCTCCTAGACTGAGTCAAATGAAACTCTTCTGTAACTGTAGTTGGTTTTTTAGGCACTTTTTTCAACACTGACCGACTCTTTAAGATATTAATTGGTACAGGATTTGCTTTAATTTGATGCTTCTTCATTTCTTCAAACTCCAACTCCTCTCTTTCTTGCTGACTCAATATATTACCTCTTCTCCTTCTTTGTTTGCATCTTAATGCAGGAGAAACTGGATAAGTGAGCTTCAGTGGTGATCGTTTCAATTTCATCAATGGACCAGGCTTCATATCCTTGTTACTGAGAGTACGGAATCTCTGAGGTGTTCCATTTTGGAACTTAGAAATTGCTTCTGCTAAACTTACAAACTGATTTGAACATTTTCGATTCTTTATCGTCCTTGATGTACGATATTGACAAGTAAGTACCTTTGGTTGTGATTTACCCAATGAATGTCGTTTTTTATTAAATAAATTGGATTCTTTTTTCGAAAGTGATACAATCTTATAAGATAATCTTTTCTCTGAAAGATTATCTTTTGCTGAAGTATCAACTTTTGATTTTATTACTAATTTATCTTTATTTTTTGCAAATGCAGTTTGTAAAGCATTTTTTTTTTCCATATCATTGGCCTGAACATCTTTCAATGAAGACTTACTAAGAACTGTGTTCTTTGCTTGTAACATGCGCTGCTTAATCCTCTCAGGCACAGCCCTTTTAATTTTATGATTTGCCATTGATACTTTAAATTCAGCGGTCAGATCTGTTATTGATATATTCCATGTCTGATGAATCTTGCTGGTCCTTTCATCTAGCTTTAGGTCTTTCATAGCTCTGTCTAATTGATGATCTTCTTTAACTTTCTCTACAGAATGATTTTTATTTTCATGAGGTATAAAATATGCTATACTACAATGTGCAGGAGTTTCTGGTTCTAAACTGTCATCAAACTTTGTTTCATTGACAGATTGTTCATTTTTGCTTTCTTGCGTATATGAGAAAGATGAAGTGGAATTAATGGTAGATTTCAAAAGTATTTGAGGATCGTGCACCTCGTGTTCTTTTTCGAAATAACTATCACAACAAACCTGAGGGCTACGTGTAAAATCTGCCCACTGTGGAGCACAACAGTTGTCCATCATATCAAAAAAATTTGAATTCATGGATTAAATTTTCAAATAAGTATTACAACAAACTACCGTAAGGTGGATATTATTCAAACACAATCTACAAAAAAAGCGCGAGAATAATAAAGAAGCTTAAAAACGTTATTCTATTTGTATATGTTAAAGTTTATATGTACCTTTGAAATATGTAACAAACACTTAAGCTGCAATTTTTACACGATTTCGTGTAATTAAACGTTTATCTGGTCCAGTAGTTCCTTCACAATTCTTTGAATAACTAATTCTATAAAAAAAACTTCTTTCCAGGATATTTACTTTTCAAACACCGAAAATCCTGGTAACTGATCAACGTAGACGTTGACGAATTTAAGTTTGAAATTTTTTGACCTTCCATCTAATTGGCTGGAAATAATGTACATAATATAAAAGTTAAAGATCTCTATTATTCCTATAAGAATTTTGTTGGTTATTGTACGTTAAGGTTGGCAATATTAGTATATAGTGACTTAATGCTTAGTGACTGTTACGTGAAAAGGTGCCACAGAACATGACAACTGCGCATCTTACTGCTCAGAATAATTTTTCCGCGGAAAAACAAAAAAAGTGAGACATTAGTAAAACAGTTCGAAAAGAAAGGAAGATTTGAAGTAGCATTTCGAATCGTTTTTATCTTCCTATATTTTATTTTGTTCACTCTTAACTAGATAGGATATTTGATGAACTTATTACTCGAGTTAAGATTTTCGTGAGTCACTGTAAATTGTAAAGAATTAAGTAATTACGTAGGACGTATAAAGTTGGCGCGCGGAAGCGCCCCTAACATCCACATACGGAATTCACCAGACATGTCGTCGGACGTATTTGTTGGATTAATGTTCGCCTGCAAAGATGTAAATAAACTGTTGGTTAGCTGACCAGTTTCGTGCGATGAATCGTACGAGGACCGCAATATGTGCATAGCTGTATGTACACGACCGTTTATCCGGCAATCCAAAGGTAGGGGCCCAAGAATGGCGCCCGCGCGTGTGCAATGATCGACTTTACTGTAGCAGACGGAACATATTGCTTCGTCGACGTTTATTTCTGTTTTGATGTGCGCAAATTCTTTACTGGGCACACACTGGTTCATCAAATAATTCTGCTCCAACATTTCTATCAAAATTATATCTATCTCATGAAATTTCCATTTTGGGAGATCCTCCACCATCTCCTGTCACTGTCTATTCTCCTGTCTATTTACTCAAATGTGGACTTCCGATTTGTGATGCAAACGTCAATGTGACAATTGTTGAATGATACACTATAATATGGTATCACTATCAAGTCAATTCGATAAATTAAAGTGGAGAGTGACATTTGAGTGAAACTTAATGTGTCCAGTAAGAATTCATAAAAATTCTTTATGAAAACTCAATCTCGCGATAATGCGAGAAGAGAATTATATTTCACGTCCGATCATTGATAAGGACCATCGAATAGGAAATTTCCAGTAATGTATATTCTTTTTCGATTATCTTGAATCAGAAGTTATTATTAAACTTTCTTGTGATACTGCCATCTTATTCTGACATCTTCTTTGCTAATGACCATTTAAGCAGTTTCGAATTTTTGCAGATGAACGTTCCACTATATGGACTTCTTGGAGTTGCAGCTGCTCTACTGATATATATTATTGGAATTGGAATGATACTGAAGCTGTTTATTTGTCTGCTAGCCTTAATTTTAGGGTATGATTCACTTGCAAGATCTTGATGTTGAAAACATTGATATTTCTATCCATTTAATTTTGTTGTAGAATAATCACATGTATATATAGAACGTATGGTGCAAACCTTGACAATGCAGTTAAGTCTGAAAGGGAAGACTTAAACAAGAAGACTGAAAAGTTACGGCAGGTGAATACATATTAAACAATACGACTGGATTGATTTCTATGGTACTTAAAGATGCATTTCTTTTTGTTTCAGTATATTCTAGATCTGTCCACCCAGAAGATGACCTTTACTTTAGATAGAAGAATCACTGGGAGCCGTATTATTGATGAATCCCTGCAAGTACATAGTCGATTTAAGAACTTTTATTGCCTTCGTGTACTCCAACATGAAATATATTATATAGTATATAATAATATATAATATATATAATAAGAGTAACATACGATTTGCGACTTCCCCCTATGTAGGAAATACTAGATTTCGTTATCAGAGATTATGTGGAACCATGGTACAGCATTATTACAGACGACGACGAGTTTATATATTCTGTTCGGGACACTGCTCAGAAAATAGCAATCAACATTGCAAATCGGTACATAAAGCATACAACTTGATAAATCTTTTGTTTGCTTCATTTCCTTTTAAGAAAATCATCTTTTCATTAGGGTGAAAGGTGTAGATTGGGTACCATACTTAACCACGCGCCTCGTGGATGATGCAGCTTCCCATGTTAGGCTCTATCGACAGGCAAGAGCGAGGATAAAACAGCTTCGAGCCAAGAAACTGCAGAAAGGTAGTGCCAGCTCAAGCACTTCCAGTGGCACACCTAAGAAGACTCCCACGCATAGACGAAATAAAAGTGAAACGGACGTCTCTTGGTATTCCCAGTCTAAGTTCTACATTCCCAATTTATCTTCCCTCACGGAACCAATTGAAAGTAACGAGGAGAAAGAAGAGGAATCGCTGGAAAAGATATTTTTCGATCTGGAGGTGCAAATGGAGAACGATTTAATCTGCAGGGACCTGGTGTGCACTAACAGCACTCAGGAACTTGAATTTTTGGGAGAGATATCTGAAATTCTATTATATCTTGTATTACCAAAAGGAGACTTCGATTGTTTGACTGTAAGATTTATTTTAAGGGAGTTATTAGTGAATGTGATTATTAAACCATTGTTGGATCTATTCTCCGATCCTGATTATATTAATCAGGCGTGTATATGGCTGGTAAGTATATTATAAGATCGTTTTAAACAGCTGGAAACGAATTATGCTTATAATTTTGCATTTTCAGTGCGCTAAAGAAGGTGGCTTACCCAGCGATGTGTTTTTAACGGTGATCAGAGTGACGGATAGCTTAGATGAATTAACGGCGACGAAAAATATAGTTTGTAAAGAAATAGCTCATCTTCGTTCTAAGGATTCTGGAGGAGAGGATGACCTGTCGGTGAAACAACAATTGAATAGTTTACTCTATGTAAAGAAGATTTTGGAAACCAGGATTATCGGGATGCAGGAGGGACTAGAGTCAGAGACCGACTTAATCGGTACTCAGCCCGATTGGAACAGGCTACTGATGCCTGGACAGAAGTTAGTGAATTTACCCTTAGATGAACTATTGAAGAATAATATCGCGTTGAGTTACTTCATCGACTACATGACCTCCATAAATGCAGAATCGTACCTGTTCTTTTATCTAAATATCTATGGCTGGAGGGTATCGGCGGAGCAACAGATATCCAACATAGAATTGCAGAAGTTGCACGCGGCTCAAGCAACTGCTAGTCTCATAGGTACCAAGCGTAAAAATACAGATCTTGAAAATTTAAAGGAAGCAGCTATCAAAATCTACCAGCAGTACCTCAGCGACAAGGCATCTCCAAAGTTACAACTGGACGATGCCTTGGTAAAGACTTTGTTAACCAGAATAAAAACTGAGTCTGTGAAAGAAACATGGTTCGACGATCTTAGAGCTTGTTGCTACGAAAAATTACAAAATGAGGATCGATTTCTGCCGGGTTTTAAAAGATCCAAGGCTTACGTAAAACTTCTCGCGGAATTGGATCTTTTGAAAGATCCAACATCTGAAGAAGATACAAAATCTTTGGATAGTATCAGTTTGTCGAGTACGAATAACGAACTAGAGACTCTGGATGAGATGTCTGAAATATACAAAACCGAGGATACTAAGCCGGCTGAATTAAAAGATAGTAAATCGAAATCTAACTCTTCGACGAGTTTGGCCAGTATCGTGGAGCCAAACGAAGACAGACCTGTTGAATCAGATTCTTCGATCAACATTAGAACCATGAAGAGTATGAGGAAGGCAATTAGTATTGATACGGACCACATTAGCGAGGGTAAAGATGTCTCTTTCTATCTGGAATCGAATTCAGAACAATTTGTTAAGTTAGATGAGAACACTTATGATCAGAATGCCATTAAGAAGTTGCAACAGGGAAAATTCGAAATTACGGCCAAGATTATTGAGACTGGAATAGTTAATGATCGTGGAAAAACTTATGGTATCTACGCAGTAGCCGTGACCAAGAATTACGATTCAGGTTATCAAGAGAAGTGGCATATTTATAGGAGATACTCTGATTTTTACAACCTTCATCAAAAGATCAAAGAAAAGTACTACGATTTGGCGAAAATTCCTTTTCCAGCGAAGAAGGCTTTTCATAATATGGAAAGAACCGTTTTGGAAAGAAGAATGTTGATGCTGAACGCCTGGTTGCATCAATTAACGAAACCAGCTGTCGTCGAAGGACATATGGGTCTACAGAATTTGTTACTGAACTTTTTGGAGCAGGGGGATTACGATAAAGGTGTTACTGGTGGACAGATATCTAAAACGGTAATTATAATTATTATACAGGGTGTTTTAGTCAACTGGAACAAGCGGTGTCTTTAAATCAATTGAAAATAGAAAAAATATAAGAATTTTGTATTAAATAATAACAGTAATTAAATGCATGATATTTTATTTAAAGTGTTCTGTTTGCCTGGTACACTCTGTATATACAGGTAAGATTGTAAGAGGATTATACAAGGTATTTAATCCTCGATTTAATACAGATAGATACTCTGATGAATCCATTGAAAACGTCAATGAAAACAGTAACTCAGGTAGTGAAAACTATGCCGGATAATATGCTAAATACGGTAGATGGAGTTATGGACAATATAAGTAAATTCTTTGGCAATCCAAAGAAACCCAACGCCTTCTATGAGAACACCAAAGTTAGTGCTAGTCTGGATGTGGAGGTGCTTATTTGCCTTTTAGATCAGTATGTAGTAATCACATGGTATTTAAATATGTAGCACATCTTAATTTCATTTTATTTTAGACCAACGACAACATTCCCTTACGAATAATGCTACTATTGATGGATGAAATCTTCGACTTAAAAGTGAGAAACCAATGGCTCAGACGACGAATAATAACGTTACTCAGGCAGATCATTCGCACTATGTTCGGCGACATAGTAAATCGAAGAATAGTCGAGTACGTTTCCCTATTAACGAGTCCAGCCAGGGTAGCTGGTTACTTAAAATTATTTAAGTAAGTAACCCTATATTTTTGGAACCATGGAATTAACTAATTAACGTTATTTGGCTAATTATTCGACTGTACAGGAACAGTTTCTGGCCAAACGGAATTAAAGCGGAAAAGAAACCACCCAGGGATGCAGAAACGAAGAACAGAACAAGGGTAGCAGCCAAGGTTGCACTTCTATCCTGTCTTTCGGATGAATTGAAACATATCATAGGTAGTGAAACAACCAGAAGAGGCCTTCTGAGAGTGTTTGAGTTGTTCCAGCGACCTGTGCTCAACAGAAGACTTCTGTACGCACTTCTAGAAGGAATTGTAGAGACTCTGTTCCCCCAGAACAACTTGGTGGACATTTTCCGAAAACTCTACTCGGTTTCACCAAGGTTGCAACAAAGAAACTTTCAGAAGACATAAGATCTGACAATTCTATTCAGCATATTTTGGAGTTAGGAATGCCTATGAATCTTTTTATCGAATACTATCTGCACCAAAGACCTTGAACAAAATAGTGAAATGGAGGACGACTGTTTACCAGCTCTTGACTGAGCAGTTGATTTCTCAAAAATGAATGAGAGGAGAAATCATATTGTTCAATCAAATATTTTACAGAGGAAGCTAGGGGAACCAATACTCATGCCTATAAATTTTGTCTATAGATGAATTGTAAAATACAAAGGACGAATTTCCTTAATCGATGCTCAACTGGAAGATTACCTAAAAACTCGTTAGGGGTAAAGTGATTATGTACGTTATTATCTCGAGCAGCCAATTTCATTGCAATAAACAAGAGAAGGAGAGATGGAAGTAGTCATTTTTCAAACTGGGAACAATTTGAAAGTTCTGTAGAGAAAAACAATTTCTAAATCATACTCTCAATTTCTATTAATATGTATATTCGAATAAAATAAGCGCAGTAATCCAGTGGCCAAATAAGTCTAATAAACTATTTACACGAATTAATTTGAGCACTTTAATCGAGTTTTGCTGGTAGGTTACGGAACGTTTCACAAATCTCTCGAATACCTCGTAGAGACACGCGTATTTAAGAAGATTATGCATTCCAATTTGCATTTTAGCAATGTACTTCATAAAAGAACACTTTTTACACGTGTACTAGAAGACCAACTTTTTTCATGATGGTGTTATTCTTTAATGTACAAACCGTCGCGAAAATACAATACTTAATTCGCCGAAAGATCTTCAATGTATCGTGCCATTTCAAACCTACACGTAGCAAGGACAAAAGCAAGTTTCTATTTATTCGAATCTCTTTGAGGACTTTCTTCGGACAGCTATAAGTTTGTAAATTCTTAATTTAATTCCCCTGTCGTTAACGAATGTAATTATTCTTAACGATAGTGTAAAATTGTTGTAAATGTCGTACAATTGTATATATACATGAACGTTATTTCTATCGTGTTGAAGCGCCATATTTGTCATCGTTTACTAATTATTAAAGGAATTGTTTATAAATCGATACTATTTACTCTCTTCTCATATCCCTACTTTTTCTCTCTATAGGAAAATTATGAGGTTTCATATCTACTACATTCTCAGAAAGATTCAGTAAGCCTCAGTCTTTTTTCCACCTAAAAATAATAATATATTTTTTCTCTAAAACATATAATTTTTCAAATTAGATTAAAACAAAATTAATATTTTTCTAAGAACAAGAGTAAACATTTTGCATGAAAAAGAATAGCAAGAATAGAATGAGATTTATCGTATGGTAATTCTTCCGCAAATTCGGAAGTGTCCAAGTTTTCATAGCCAAATATGGATTATTAATTCTACCAGCTATGCTGGAAGATCGAAGAGATTAACTGGGTTCGTATTTCAAAAGCCGCGACAAAGAAACTAGTTAATTACTGCGAATCAATTAACCGTGGTCATTAGTAATAGAGGGGGGGGGGCTCTCGCGACAAGAGAGAAAAGAGTGAGCAAAAACAAAGAAACTTTATTATCGAAGGCCTGCTGCTGCGAGACTAGGGGAAGTATATTAGGAAAAAAAGAGGGGGCCGGGTACAAGAGCATCGTCTCATCGTTCACATCGTTGTTCGCCTCATACGGGGACATTTTGCCCGAGCAGAAAGAGGGGGTCTCTCTGAGGGCTTTCAGCTTCCGAAAAAGGGGTGGGGGCCGGACCAGACCGGGCCATTTTAGTCCTTACAAATTTCTCTTCATTCATCAGCCTCTTTATCATCAACTTCCTTCCTTGAATTTCTCTTAATAGTTCTCCTAATGATGATCGTCTTAAACGTCTAAAAATAAAGTTGGATTAACCTCTAATACTTCCTTGTCTGCTCCGCTGTATATATCATTTTATCATTTGCACAATTTTGAGAATTTCCAATTGTCAAGGACGTTCCTCCTACTTTTGATGCGGATTACTCTAGTAGAGGGTTGGAGGGACCTCTTATCCCCTTAAGAACCCCATCCTCCCCAACCTCCCGAACCCGGAACCTCCAATCCAATCCAGATCATGGGTTCAGCCACCAGGCCGCTGAAAACGAACCTCCTCTATCCATTGTGGCGAAAAGAATTGGCGGTGGTGCGTCTAGCGCATTTTCAGAAGGGGTTCCAGAGCAGCGGTCGGCCCCCGGGCTCTCTCCGCGCGAAAGAAGAGGGGAAACGCATCGTCAGAGGCGTACACAGCCGGGCAACGACTACCGAACGACGTACTAACGAAAGAAAATCGATATGCATGATTCACGCACGCGAGAGAGGACGCCTCGAAGGGGGCCAGGGGACAGGGGTACGCAGGGGTGGGTATACACACGGTGAAAGGCTGTAGGAGAGGCAACGGAGGGGAAGGGAGAACGGAGAGCCACTCTTCTCCCTTCGTGCTCCCTTTTGCCGCGAACCAAGGGGACGGAGAGAGCTGTATCAGGCTGTATGTGCGATCAACACACGTAATTCTATACAAGCGCACGAGGAGGGGTATTCTTACAATGCTACCCCCTCGGTCACTCGATCAGTCGTGTCCAGAGTCCCATGCTCGTTGCGAACCTTCGTCGCTCTCCTCGTCGACATTCTCGCGTGTCTTCCTCGTTTTCCATGTTTATTTCCATTTGTCAATTTTACGCCCGTTGCTTCTCCTTTCGATCATTTCCAGGATCTATAGCAGTTCCACACGTCACGGGGGTTTTAGTGATGGTTTTCGTCGAATGCGTCGGCGTCGACACGTACAAGCTACGTCCAGTGCGCGATCGCCGGTGATCCCGTGTCCGTCATTCGATTTTGAGGACTGATATCGATATTCGGAGGACTGTATATGCAACCTCCTCAGTGCATGTGCTGGTGTTTACAGTGGTGACTGGCTATGATAGAGCACCGATGAGTTGTCTTCTACTTTTCTTCTACGGCGTCTGAGAGTAAGAGCATCCTGTAGGATATAATCAGCTTTAATGACAGGTAAAAGGATTTCAGAGTTGTTAAAATTTGTGGATTGTTATATGAACTGTGCTATGGAGACTCTCTGACCGTATCATTGATCCGTTTGGCCAATGATAATGAAAAAGTGACTTTTTGACAATTCCTTTGTATTTCTTTTCATGAAAACTTCTTACCTTTTTTTATTGTAAACAATATTTCCAAATTATAGAATTGTTTAAAAATGATGTTTACTCAGCTAGAATTGCAATTACATACTTTTTGCGAACGAATCTCTCCTTCTTTCATTCAACTTTAATTTATGTTACGAAAAGTGTTTAATTCTTTTTATGTCAAGTATTCTGTCACGTACTTCTATAGGAAGGTATACTATAGTCTGAGCATGCAACTGCACCGCTTTTTCGCGTTGAGGGTGGCTCGGGGATTTCGATGCGAGGCTAGCAACGTGAGGCATCGAGACGCATCTAAAATTCTATTATCGTCACGTTCCTGTAAAACCGTTGATCGTCAGCTCTATCCTATTAATTCCAATTATTTATCGATTAATTATTTTTAACTCTACCTGTTGATATATTCATAGGAATCCTTCCATTCTTATTTAAAAAAAAAGTGGTCCTTTTCAGTCAAAGCTACCGCTTCAAATTCCTTCTTTTTTTAGTACACAAAACGGTTTTCGCAACTGCAGCTTAAAATATTAGTTTAGAGAAGGCACGAAACTTCCAAGATTTTGTCCATAAATTTCTTAAAAGATGGATTCGTACAAAAACAGATAGCTCCGATAGACCAGACAATTTGGGGATCTTGATCGTTTGGTTAATTCCAAAAAATCGGGCCGATCGTGATGGAAGCTGCGCGCATCCGTCTCACGGCGTCGATTTTTCTCGCTTAATTCGCGCCACCGATACCAGGTTGACGTGTAACACAAGAGAATAAAACGAGAAAACGATGCCAGGCTGCGGTCAGCTGGGTCTGGTTCCGAAACAAGATACGCCTGGGACTTAAAATAAACAAACAGTAATATGCCACGAACCGAATAGAAAAGCTAGTCGATCTACTGTCGATCTCTAAAAGAGAAAATGGAGTTGTACGAGGTGCCCGCTTGTCGCAAAGGAAGTTAGATTACGACAATATTATGTTAATAATCCTGAAGTGAAGAATAGTGATTAGAAGACAGAGTAGTATGAAAGAAATTTTTGGAACGCGATTCGATCGAGGGTGAGATAGGAACTTGGATCGATATCTCAGTTGGAACGCGATGGTAGAGCCACTATTTACGGGGGAGACCATCTGTATGGGGTGGCTGTTGGTCCACCGTCAAAGAATCCTCCTCGTGAACCCGATTTGCTCTTGTTTTCTAAAACAGAACGTATTCTTAAAAATATATATATATTTATAATATCCTTTATCATCTATCCTAGCAAAAACTTTAGATTTTTATAGTCGTAAACTTTTCAAAACATGATCAATCTTTTAAGGAAAATATATTCTCTTCTAATATCTAATATTATACATTGAGAATCCACGTAAAATCGATCGTTTTTATAAAATAGTCTAATTTTATGAAATGAACATACTAGAGTGTGTTCAATTCGATACTAATCTAGCGACCTCCCCTTCTGAATGATGTACGAGAGAAATTATAGCATCTAGCAAGGGTAGAATCACTAAGTCAGCGCTAGGGGATGCATTTGTGTCCAATGGGAGGGTAGAAGTTCGTAGACAGTCGTAGAAACACCTGCGTGCACGGGGAAATAGCTTCGTCGAGCATCTGCCCGCGGTCTATTGGCCTATTTCCAGCTGCGTTTCACCCCCAGAGGCTGACTAATTCGAAATTGCCGAAAACCATGTTCCCTAATATCGTTGGGTAACCATCTTGTCCTGGAAAATTCTTGGGAATCATTAAAAACCGCCCTGAGCATCTGTCGTGTTATGAACCACTAGTAAAAACATATAATTACCTTTGTAAAGCCTAGTACGTTTATTATAGCGTTTGAAACTTATAAATTCTTCAGTTGTTCATTCATTGAACTTCTTTTAACATTTTGAATATATGGAGAAGAACTTGCCCGATCAGAATTCCTAAGTGGAGAGATGAAGAAACTGTCTGGAGCCCGGAACATGCGACTTTCGCGACTAAGGCGTATCAGTGTCGTTTAAAGGGACTGCAAACATGATACGCAGCCGGATTAACTTACTCTATATGTTCAAAGAGAAACGCAGACCACTGGTTTATCCTAGTTCCTCGCAGAGCGAAGGTCGTCGTACTTCGGGGAGCGCTCATGGCGGCGTTACTTTGAAAAAACGCTGGAAAACCAGATCGAGTTTCTGCAATTCCGTGTCACGAACATTATATGTTGTTAACAGAACGATTAAAAAGCGTAATTTCTTTGGGAAAGCCCTCACTCTTCTTCCGAGTTATTCCGAAGATATGAGATTAGAAAGATATATTCTTCTCATAGATGCATCATAAAGCGAAAAAATTTGCACTTAGGTCTGAAAGAATCTTCAGTTTGCTCCCATTTCTTCATCGTGGCACACTAATTCCAATTTTGACATACTAATCTTCGATAGAACATATATGCTAAATTGAAGAACATCTCGGTACCGAAGATTTAGTCGAATAGACGTTATAATTCAGCGCAGTCGGCTGAAGAGAGTCATCTTCTTGGACGACAGGCAGTAAGGAGCTCGCTGACAGGAAGAGAGACGCGAGTACAGGCTGGAAACGGAGAAACAGGGACGGCAAAGCGTGCATAGGTGGTCGCAATTTGCACCTAGAAGCACAGAGAGCACCGATATCTAGTATCCCGTCGTATTATTACGCTCGAGGGCGTTCGTAAGGGGGAACCGAGGTCCAGGGATGGTCGGCCGGCTAGGTGTAGGCTTACTTTGGACTCTGGTGTGGGATTACCGTACTTATATTCAAGTCTAATATTAAGTTACCATTTTGCTTTACGGCAAGTGAACAGGCTGCCTGCATATAGGAAGCCATCCGAGCGCTCTTGGGACAGTCTGGGTTGGGTCTGGGCCCACCTACGACACGTAAAGCGTCGCTTCTTCCTGTCTCATCATCCTTCGTGGTTTTGTTCCGAAAAAAGTGTCACCAAACTTCGACTTCCATCACTTTGTCTGTTTTCAACTGGGAAACTGCTTTTTTCAAAGAGCAGGAATTTTTACTGAAGCTGAAAGAGCAGAAGTTGAAAGAAATACGTTGTGAAGTGGAATTGTGGATCGATGGTATTTAATGATTTGGATAAAAGTGATTTTTACTTGGTTAAATTATTGTATGCATGGAGGCTGGGTGGCTGGAACTGGAGCAGGAACGCGTTTATGTGAATCTTTTCCTTGGGAAGTGATCTTTTCTTTGCTACGGATTGGTCTTCCATTGTCAGAAGGGGGTGCGAAGTTTTCATGAATTTTGATATCTGGAGAAAGTGAGCGACTCCGAGGATCTTCAGATAGTATTTTCCATATTTCAATTTGAATCTTAATATTCAGCTCAATTTTATACCAAAGAAAAATCTCTGGAGCTGCAATAAGAAGAATGGGCTGTAGCAATCGACTTTTAAATGAAAGCACTGAAAATCGGCAGAGAAGAGGATCTGAAGACAATAAGAAGACAGAGGTACTGACTTCTGTGCGTGCTGGGGTTTATGATAAACCTCCTAGCACCATTTGAAATCAGTACTACTCTTCTTAGCAATCTATCTTCACCATCGACCACTAGGGATCTACTGGAGAAGGAAGGATACGTGTTTTCGGCAGCAAGATTGGTATTAAAAATGTCATCAGTCGACTTCTTATGTATCCTCTTTCGTTTTCTTTTTTCTCTTCTCTTTGATACAATGTGTGTATATATATATAATTATATATATAGTTACACGAGGTGAACACGTGTCACAAGTTTGTGCAACAACCGGTTCAATTTATACGGTTTCGTGCTTATCCTCTACGTTCTTTATAAAGACTCTCGGTTTTCTATAATTACAACATACGCATTACTTATATATATATATATGTATTGCGAAATATATGTAACATACATACATACATATATATTAAATATATATATATATATACATGTAATACGTTTAGGCGAATAATTAATTACGTACAAGTCGCACCGTTCATTATACTTTCTCTTCCAACAGCTGCAGTAGTTTTAACTCCATACGATCCTACATCGAGCCGAATTCGACGTTTTATTCTTTTTCAGTATCATCTTTTTAATTTTAGAGGAAAATACAATTCCTCTTCGTGCCATTTATACTATTGGTGGACATTACGAAAAACGTATATTTATAACGAAAGATTAAAGTATCAAAAATTCGGCACAATTACACATAGAATGTAATTAGAACTGTAGAAGGTTAATCTTCGTTAATTTTCTTCAAAATCTCCCTTCCCTTTTTCAAATTCTTACTGCAGCAAAAAGAAGTTAAAAGGAATGAACGGATCTAGTATTTAGCGAGGCAGTATGGAACATCGTATAATAAATAACTTGAGGCCTCTGAGGCCGCGATGATGGCATGATTAAAAGAATACGCGTCTATATATACAGTATCTCGAGTACAATTGTCCCAAGAAGTTAGAAAAATCGCGGTACGCCGTCGATTGCACCCAAGAGCATCTATGACATTTCAAGGACACTTAGGTACTCTTTCGTTCTGCTTCCCACGCGAACCAAACAATAATAATAGTAATAATAATAATATTATAATAATATTAATACAGAGTTCATTGGTTGCTCCCACTGTTTCTTTTACGGATATTAACAGCGATTTCACGTTAATTTATGGATTAATTAAACAGGTGATGGAACCACACTGGATGTCACAATGAAGAAAACAGAAGCAACAGCAACAACGCAACGATGATGGTGAAGACATTTGGTTAACTGTCCGGCAGTTAGGTCGAGTCCTTGCTTCTGCTGGTTGCCTGCAGCCTTGTCCAGGTTTCCCCAAGAGCCTTTGCAAAGTGATCATCCACTAAAAAAGTTTTTTTAAATTTTTATAAATTCCTTGTTTAACTCTTCCTGCCTTTTATAAAATAAGACAACGAATTCATTGCGAAAGAAACTCTTCTTTTTTAATAACGTACCACTGAGGCCTGCTTCCTTGTCAGTAGTGGTGGCATTAAAAACTGCAGCGTACTCTTCTAGGCCTAAAGATCGCTTGAAATGCTCGTCTATTGCAGGGTCACTCACACCACCCACAGTTCTGACTCCAGTTCTTTGGCCTCCTGCTGCCGCCGACGGCGTCAGTGATGGGGTGGGCGTCACTGCCGTGTCCTCGATAGTTGTTCCTAGTAAACAGTACATATTTATTATTTCATCTAACATAAAATATGACATAGAACATACCCCAAAAATGTTTGACGTAGCGAAGAAACTTTTAATATCACAAATAATTAATACTGAAGGTTATTAAAAGCAATTCTACTAAGCTTATTAATGACAAATAACAAAATGAAATTAAAATATTCAGTTTGGAATTCTGACCCCATTTTTACTCTCAAATCTAGCCAAACTAATTCTCAATCCATGCTAACTCAATTTTATTTAAAAAAATTCAAAACTTTAGCTGGTTTTTCTCTTTCAGAGTTCTTCTCAGAGGAATTCCAGCTTGTAGCTAACGTGAATCGTCTATTCCTCTATTCAAGCCAAGCATCTGCGCGACGTGCATCACGCCACATTGTCAAAGCACGCAGTCACCCCATGCGTCAGACAATAGCCTGTTCTTGGTTGCCCCCCGCGAGGCCAAGAACAACGGCAGCCAGCCACTCGCCTAACGAATTCGCGTAGAACACCAGGAACTCGCAAGCAGAAGCTCACCAGGTTGCGGTGTGGTAGGAACAATCACGCTGGGCCTGCTGTGATGATGATGATGATGGACCCTGGCTGCAGACATGTCCAGAGCTTCACTTTGGATAGGATCCCTCCTACGCTCCTTACGCCACGCGCTACTCGGCTTCCGATGGAGATTCGTCGTTTTCGGCCTCTCTTCTGTACAATAGATAAAAATCTTCAGATATTTTGAACTCTGTGCTTTTAACATATTATTCAGATTGATAGTTCTATTTTTTTAAATGAAACTTTTTATAAGTTTATAAATTTTTAAGCTTGCTAGTTTGTGAAATAGTTGTTTTTTTTTTATGCTGTAACTATTCTGGTTGATTGTTCGAGGTTCTTTAAAAGGGGGTTTACTTTGACTCCATGAGGGAGGTTTTTAAATGGACATAAAAGTATAGGGGACTCTTGCAGATTAGAAACAACGGTAATTGTCAGGATGTTGGAGGAGTTTCTTTATATTTTAGAGGAGTCTCTGTAAATAAATGCAATAACGGGGTTGTTTAACATTTTAAATAATCTTCATTTCCTCTTCCTATAGATAAGATTTATAAACATATAGTCTAGACTATACTGATTCCTAAACTGCATGTAACTATGCAACCAAACACCTATCCTCGACTTTTTCTTGCATGTACAACTATAAATCATGATTGATAGCTCGGAGAAGCAGCGAATGGTCCGGGTTTCAAGCCATCCTTGATTCACCTTGCAATTCCTATACTAAGTCATTCTTATAATTCTCGAAACGATCTTACGATCACTAAAAAATGAAGGGATCGCGTAAATCTGTCTTTGAGCCTCCGGCATCGCACTTAATTTATTTATAAAATATCACGGATCATCTATTTCCGTTTCCTGTGATATCTAAAATCGGAAATCGATCTAGCAACCCCTCGAACGATCGAGAAACACACGGAGGAGTGCGAGGAGAATAAAAGAGAGAGGTGGAAGAGAAGAGCGCGAAGGGTGAGCAGAGAAACGAGACTGGTTCCCAGGATGGGGCAGGAAGTGCCTAATAGCCGTGAGAGGATCGTCAGGAAGACGGTCAAACTGGTTTAAAGGCAAAGGATGAGCCAGCGGCCAGGGAAAAGATGAATGGATCGAACGCGTGGATCGAAGCCGAGATCGTTCCGTTCAATTAACTATCTGGCTGCTGGCTTCTGCCATACTTTCGTCGAATTGAACAGAAGAGACCAGTTTACAAGTTTAATTCACAGAAGAGATCAGAGGCCAGAGCTCTGAAATATTAATGGAAGCTAGTTAATTTCAAATAAAAAGTTGGATTCATTACAGACACATATAAAATACAATTTATCAGAGATTTATCACTTTCGAATTCATCTAATTACACTGTTCTTTCGCTTCTTTTTTTACACTTGACGTTGAGTACCACGAGAGAGTACCACTTCTCTGAAGCCTCAGATCCTTTTAACAGCGTGTATTCACATACGTATAAAAGTTATTTAGCGAACCTAAATGAAAAGGTTCAGGGAAAGGACATCCCGTAAACGATCCAGAACGTTTCCTCACGTACCTCCGGGTTTGTATACCGTTTGAAAGTTCTCCGTAGTGAGCCACGGCTGCCAGAAACACCTTCTCCTCGGCGAGATCTCCATGCTTCGAAAAATCTTCAGGTGTCATGAACCCAACTTGCAACCACCATGAATGCCAACAAAATTAATCATAAATCAATGATTCCTCCTCTCCTATTCTCTTATAGACGGTCCATAGAGTCCATAGAGCTTGAAGAAGCTCAGAATATCGCGAACCACCGACTGGTTCCCATCAAGTTGTAAAAATTGCACAGATTTCAAGCCACTTTTTACAATCTTCTCTTTGTTTTCTTTTTCTTTTTTTATGAAATCGGTTTCAGAGAATAGAATACGTGGAATATCCTTTGCATGGGAGGATCTTCTTTTCACCGAAGAAAGTGGCTTCCATGATGTCCTGGTAGCCTCGAGGAGAACTCGAAGAAAGCGGCGTGACGCGATCTATCGACGAATTCGACTGGTCGTCGGCCAGAAAACAGGACCATTGGCTCTTACAAGTATGACCCAGGCTGGAGAATCACCAGATTGTTAAAACTAGCACGTTAAAGGATATGGAACGACTGAGGACATTGGATGCGAGTTTTCTGGAAAGATAGACAGAGTCAGAGATACGTGGATTCGTGAATGCCCCTCTTAACACGACTGTCTTAAGATTCATTCATTCATCCGCCTCGTCCCGTCGTCTGCCCCCTCCATAGCTGGTGAAGCTTGCCTTTTACACATGCACACGGTCTGCACGCTTGGATCTAGCGATGGCTCCATTTTATCAATCATTCTTGAACAAATTTCTTCTGACGTAACATATGTATATAGATATAGATATAAATATATAAATATATATATATGTAGATTAATATCTTTTGAAACTTTCCAGAGCTTGTAGAATCCCGATATTAGCGTTGTTCTAATATTAGTCCTAAGGTAAGATTATCTTTGGAAACTTCGAAGACGAGTTTTTGAAAACCCAATTAAAGAAGTAATTAATTTTCATATTAAATATAGCGTGGAAATTAATTCAGATATTTTACCATATAGAAGAATGGACGGTTTAACATTTCCTGATTTGAGTATTATCCAATGCTTGTTTTAGGATTAATTTGAAGGTGTGTGATTGAAAGCCATCGCTATTTGGCTGGAACAGTGTGAGTGTTAAGGAATACAGGCACCTCTGGCCAACTAACTCGCTTCTTTCCTCTTTCTTCTTCCTCTTTCCCCTTTTTTACCGTAGCAGGTAAGCGATCGATGCACATGTGCGTCTAGTACACGTGCACACTACGTCTAACGCCGTCACGTTGGCGAGAAAAATTCGCCCGATAAGGATCCTCGGATTCCTTCCATCAGTTCTGTAAAGTACTCGAATTTGAATACTGTCAGTTGTCTCGAATGTACCTTCGATGCCCTTCTTTAATTCACTTTTGAACAAGAAAACATACGTATCTATACTTTTAACACATTTTTAAAATAATAATTACATGCTCTGTGAACATCAACATTGTCACCATAGAAAAATCTGTAATTGCAATAATAGTATAGGCAACCTTGAATATTATTACAATATAATATATTCTGTTGTAATTGTATCTACCTATGCTTCAAGAATTAATATTCAAAGATGGAAAGACGACATGAATCTAATTACTTTCAAATATATTTTACTCGTTTGAATCAGTCTAGAAAATAAATAAAAAAATTAGTGAGTCACCAACCTTGAAGCCTATCGATTTGGGCAAACTATGGAACTCTGTATTATTGTTAGTCGCGTGATACCTAAGCAAGATCAAGGTGGCAAGTTATCCTCGAGGAATCGTGAGGCATTGAGGAGGAATGCTAGGCATTTTAATAGCAACGCAACCAGGTAATCACGTATGGTTATCAGACATCCGTACACCAGCGAATCGCGGTTTCGTGGGCGTGAATTCGTCGAATACTTCAATACATTTCCAACACGCTTGCTATATTTCTTCCTCGTGTTTCAAAAATCTGAATTTAATTGAAATATATGTATATCTATTTGATATTCTTGCTAGACGAGCATAATTCACATTTTATGGAATGTGCTAAATTAAAAAGAAACCTGCTAACTACACGTAGTGAAAATTAATATCTAAATATTGATCGGTGCTTTCCATTTTCTAATGAAAAAAATAAAGTTAAAATAATACTTATTAAAAAAAAAATTATCTCTCTTTGTAGAATTCTCAAAAACCCAAAAACTACCAGATTCTCTATTCTCTACATTGGTATATTGCTTGAGCTTCTTTGTATTCAAAATAAAAAGATTCGGATCCACGGTTCATTTAAAAATTGACAAGTATGACAGTGAATCTATTTAATGTAGAAAGGTAAGATTATGGAGAAATCAAGTTGCTCGAATTTACCCTCTGGTATCATAGTGAAATCATTGACCACGCCGATAAGTAGCAGAACCGACCGGGCAAACGTATTTTTGGTCATCGAGAAAGTCACAGAATGCGCCATCATCCGTAGGCAGATGCAACTACGTCTGGTATTCGGAACAGGTTCGAGGCACGGCATTCCATCACAACAAACTACACACAGGAGGAACCAGTCACACTCTCGAGAACCGGGGCTCGTTATGTTTCGCTGTCCGTTTCGATAGATAGATAGATAGATAGATAGATAGATAGAGAGAGAGAGAGAGAGAGAGAGAGAGAGAGAGAAAGAGAGAGAGAGAGAGAGAGGAGAGAAGCAACTCGATGATTTATGAAAATCATCGCAGCGAACGCGTCGTCATGCTCCCGATTGCCCTCGAAAGTGGAACCTTTTCTCTAATGCGTCACACTTTGCAGCTACACCTTTTTCTGACCATACACATTCTTCACTGTGTCATTTAAATCAATTCTCCTTGATTTACACCGTCAATTTAAAAAAAAAAGCCACAGAAGGTAGATATTCCTAAATAATATGAATTTGTGGACCTTATAAAATTTGATACGAACAATTCTTTTTAATATTGTAAAAGTAAGAAATTAATTTTTAGATTTATAACTAAGAAATTAGATATTATTTTCTCTTTAAAACTCCTCTTGCGTTTTGGAGAAAATATTATCGAGTTTCTTAAATGGAAGAGAAACGAGGAGGATACATGATGATTTATGTTTTATCAAATACCAATGAATCAGTTTTCGATAAGAAACCTAGTTCCACACCTATATTCCCTGCATAGCTTCAGAACTCGAAATAACTAAAATCTCAACACGATTCAAAAGTGATATAATAAAATCCATCGTGCCTTCGTTCATTAAAATACCAGAATGAACCTCGTAACATAATAGAATGATTCAACTATTCCAATGCGAGAAGACTATTGTTTACGGTCGATTACACACTAGACTATTGCGAAAATGACACACTTTAGCTAGCAAACGTTTCATGATACTGTGAGAAGCGGCTTTAAGAATACAGAATAATCAGACTAACTTCTTTCGACAAGAAGATTAATCGAAACGTATTCCGAAAGTAGAATGAAATTCTTTTGATGTTTGTTTAATGTTTGTGTTCCGTTTGTTTAATTGTTTGAAATGAAACGTCACAGGAGACTCGTTCGAGGCTCTTGCCAAGGAGTCCGTCGGAGGAGTCGCGAACGCGACGAATCTAAAATAAACGCCGCACAATGTTATCTAATTCGACGCGAAATTGGCATTTCGCAGGAATGCGGGCTCGTACTGGCCTCCTCTCTTCTTACATAGATCCTCAATAACCCTACCGAACAAATTCCATCAATTCGTTCGATGGACCGTGATTTATCTCGCCGCGGTTAGTCATGGAAACGAGACCTTTTAATCGCCTTCGTGGACTCGGAAATTTCCTGGAGGATGCGTGAATGCTTCTGGGTAAAAACTTTGGAACATAACATGGTAAACTGGATATCTGAAAATGATCTGGTTTTAGGTTTCATGGAAATTGGGTTGATGGGTTAATTATGTTTTCTTCACTTTCTTCTATTACCGTAAGATTATAATGCACAAAAGTTGGAAACTTTTTGTGGTATGTAAAATACTAGTATGTAAAATCAACGTGAATTTTACGTGTACAGAGTATTGCAGAAAGCATAATCAACAACATCACGTAATCTAAATTCCACGGTCGTAGCCAACACATTCCACTGCCCATAATTTTAGTTTTACTTCCAGTTTTCATTTTGTAACGTAGCGTAAGTTTGACGCTTTACTACGAAAACAATTTGACACTCGTTAAAATATTATATTTTAATCAAGCTTTCTGTCAAGCTTCCGATTGTTACACTTTCTCTAATATCCCGTACCTTGAAACAGTACAATTAGAACAGCCTTAGCCCTCGATCATAATGCAATCATACTTTGAAATAAGAACTGGTGACGGTGACAACTGATTGTTGTACCAGTGATCTACATCGAGATAAATAACAATTTGCTATGGAATATCCAGTTCAGTTTCCGATCCACTATAAGCTTGATCAATCAACAATCACGAACAATTACCAGCAATCCATTGAAAGCTTAAGTCACGAGGCAAACTGACCTTGCACCATGGTAGCCGCCCTGGAGAGGACGTCCAAGGCGCTCTCGACGGCGGACATCTCTTCTCTCGTACTTCTTCTCTTCGAGAACTTGAACAAAGGTATCCTTGATCCACCAGTTTCACCCTTTCTAGCTTTTATTTCTAAAAGAACTTCACTTGTCCGCGGGATTGAACTTCAGATAGGAAGTGTTTCTCGAGGTAGAGATGCAGCAGGTGTTCGACACACGGGTTGAAATTCCCGCGATAGAACGCTGACTTGAACCACGGCACCGTCACGAGGATCTCTGCTCTCTGGGGACAGAAGTCGAAGTTAACTGTTTGGGGGCCTTCCTCGCGGCCGAAGCCAGTACAAATAAAGTAAAACGGGGATTAAAAAACGTGACATTGTCTGTGGAATGCGGACCCCTCACCAGAGGTCTGCCGCCCGCGTCCTCCGCCTCTTCGCGTGCAGCCCACCCGACGCTGCTTCGCGAGTCCCCACGCGTATCCACTCGATCCCAGATCCCACTCCACCCACCGTTAACATACCGACTAGTAATGGCTTCGAATTACTCTCCAATTATTAGATTAAAACAAAAGTTCTTACCATTTTTATATACATATATAGACTTATATATATATATATATATATTTGATTTGAGATGTATTCAGTAACGTACATTATAAATAAAGCTCTTCGATCTAATTTTCTGATCTTTTATCTCAGGGAACTACATACACTTAGTAGACATTGGTAACATTAATAGTTGGTACTACGTAGTGTAAATAAAAAAGCAATAGTTGAAGCTTGATGAAATATATCTGTTCAATATTGATATCTTAGAATGTTCGGAATATATGTTTTCAACCATATTCTAAAAGTTTCTATGGACTTCATGAGGTATAAACTATTTATTAGAGATAAATATAAAAGTTGATCGATGTCGGTATATTACTTGTTTCAGTTTCAATTTAGCAGAACATTTGATCACAATTAAGGCAAGAAGTAAAGAATTAATAATAGAGAGACATTCTTCTATTATAATGTTGAAAGTATAATAAAAATATCAATGTTTTGATTGAATTGTAACAAGTGTCCAAATACTTATGCAAGGTAATATATGTGCCATGTATGACATGTCATGACATAGAAAATTATATCACCGCTGAAAGAAAGAAAATCCTTTAAGATCTTGTATTTTTTACATACAGAGCTTTATTTAAGGAAATAAACGCTAAGAAGATATTATGAGTTACTTGATCAGTGATACTTGTGTGTATGTTTGTACAGTGATAACTCCAAATTATGTAGGCATACTCAAAGCTATTACTAGTCACAGTGTTCCTCTTCTTACTCTCGTATCGCGCCTCCTGCTCTCTTTCCAAACTTCCACGCAACCGGCGTCGCAATTTCATTTCTAACAACATAAACAATGCCTTTTAAATAGTACTTTCAACCTATTACTGTGTCTCTCATCAACTCCTTTCTGTTTCCGTAGAAAAAAATAAGAATTATCTAAGGTGAATGTATACTTTTCGTACTCGATAGTAATAACAAGAGTGAAATTTTGTTTTTCTAGTGTAATAAGTATACTTAGAAGGATGAGTATTAAAGTCCAATTGAAATAAAAGGAAGCCAATAATCTGGTAATTTGGATCAAATACTTCTACTCCCACTCCGATATTCTTGCAAGCTTTTCCTGGATTCTTCCTGAAACGTATCGTGTCAATAATATCTTTTTTTAAATACTAATCTCTCGTTGGAATGTGGAGTTACTGATAAATTTAAAAGCTGATAAACATTCAATCGAAGATTACAAGTCAGAGAAGTAAATAATCGTCCCTCGTTAAATGAAATTCATCGAAAGCGATGAATCAACGAAACGCCGGGCACGCAAATTCCAGTCTCATGTAACAACACATACACGCAAACGCGCGGGCATAATTAAAAAAATTCAAATCTGTAACAAACATTTTTCGTAGAAAGCCTGATAAAAGAATAATTTCTGAAAATCACTCTGTATCATTACTGCAGTTCATGAATTTTTATGTCTCAATCCCATTCTCGTTTTAACAAGACTTAATATTCTAAGAAAAGTTGTTGCACAAGATTCAAACAAAAGACCAGGCTTATCAATACAACAATGGTATACCTCTGTATCCTTTTCAAGCATGAGAAATTAAAAAAAGAAAGAAATTGGGCCAAAAAGGACAAAGACCAAAGTTAATAGAAAGTAGACAACCGGTAATGATTTTAGTAATTTTCTTACCAACTTTATACATTCTAAGAAAATCTTTAATGTAAAATAAAAATGAGAAAGCATGCATATCAGTGCCGCAATAATATACTTCTGTATGTTTTTCAAACTTGAGAAGTTGGAAAAAATTGTAATTGTGCCGAAAACTGGACTAGAAGAACAAAAAGCAGGATTAATAGAAAGTAGACGGTAAATCGGTAACGATTTTTATAATTTTTTTACCGACTGAGCATAATGAAACGTACCCCTCGCCTCTCCGCCCGTCTTGAGGCAAGAATCGATAGAGGAATGCGACGTAGCGTGAAGAAAAAAAAAAGGAACGAGCCACGCATTCCTTAAGGTAAATCGAACTTAAGGTGGTTCTTCTCCCCATTTTCATGATTCACTCACCGATGTTTCTGCATTGACAGACTGACGAACAGAGGATCAAACATTCGGCACGACGTCCGCTGGCACGTCGAGCCAACGCACAGTACGTATTTTCATTGAAAACGATGGAAAATCTAATGGTATGCGGTCGAACACACAAGGAACACAGGCTCTTTGACACACGAGAGCCAGCCTCGATTCCCCACTACTTAAACATTACGCTGGAATGTCTGGTATTCGTCCGTCGAGGCGCTCTCTAGCGGGAAGATTGCCAATAGCACAAACGCGCGCCACGCCGACCGTATAAATGCAGTTCAAACTCCCTCTTTTCCCTCCAACAATTATGCCTACAATTTCATATAATTTTTTCTTAGTAAACAAAATTTTTGAAGGGCAAATTCTTCTTTTCTAGATTTCTTTTAAAGTTGAACTCAAGTTTCAATTAGCCTGTAAACCAAGGATTATTAAGCAACAACAGTACTATACATGATTTTTTTTAAATATATATAGGGGACGTAGAATAGAATACCTGTCTTTCTTTTAGTTTTCAGGCAATTCAAATGTTTTATTCAACACATTTAGCGTTAAAAACAAATTCAGAGGTGTAACCTCTTGTATACTCTTCTAATATTTGCATAAAATCTGTATACACAAGTCATGTGCGTAATAAGACATATCTTGTAATGAGATTTTGACATACATTAATGTCAAATGTCAGCATAATGATAAAAAATTAAAATAAAGCGATTGCAATTAACGAATATGGATATTAGATTATAAATTCTTCCAATGCTTTTTATGTGGTAAAATTGAATTCTTTAAATATTGTATTACAAGAACTAGAACTTTGTTAAAGAGAAAAATTCGCATATTTAAGGTATCACATCATTTCCATCATCCTCATCGTCATCGCTTATGCTATCCAACGCGTAACAAAGCTGTAATTAAAAATTTAATAAAAAATTGACAAAATTGAATGGTTCAACATAAAATTTTTGGAATATATGTACCTCGTCTAAATCAGGTCTTTTAAGTATTTGTTCCAGTCCTGATAATTTTTCTAAATAATTCGGTATATTACACGCGTCCAAAACAAAAGATAAACCCCGATTTTTATATTCCGTGATAATAGGCACAGAGCAAGCTGTGCAGGATGTAAATCTATGAGTAATCGTTAACTGAGTATCGTAATTCCACAGGGACCCTCGTATCGTATGTGGTATACATCCCAACAAGCCTACCAATTCTGTATCGCTTGGGCTAATATTATCTCTGCTGTTACCCACCAACGCTTCTGCCTCGATTCTGTTAGATACAAAACGATAAACCATTAATTATAGGCAATTGTAATATATTTAACTTTTATTTGTATTAAAGTTTGTATTATTTTTGTTTACCCTTGAGAGTGCTGCAACAAAGCTACCAATAACTCGACTGCTAATCCTGCAGCAATCTGTGATAAACCCGGCCTGCTAACTGTGCATTGCTGATCCAATGTTCTGTCAGTTTGTGACTATAGAATAAAGTAATTTTTATAAAAGGAATAAAAATCGTAATAATTTTATGATAGACTTACATTTCCAGGCTGTGTTACATCATTACAAAAATAGCAACCGAGGTCCATACCGCGGGGATTCCTAGCATCCAAGTCTGGTGAAACTGGACTAGTGAAATTTCGAGTACCGTGCCTCTGTACTGTATAAGAATCAAATCCCAAGGCTGCATTGATGGCAATCTTGTTCTTAGCAGCGCAGAGAACAGTAGGTAGCCACCTGGCCTCTCGAGAATCCAATAGAAGAAAGACAACGTCGCTCTTCTCGACAAGTTCTTCCAATTTTTCCAGGGACTGCTTTGTAGAATCCAGCATACTTTTACCAACAACATGCCCGGGCATTGGAATGTGTAAAACTACACCTTCTGCATTCTATGTTATTAGTAAAATTAATTTAACAAAGCATCGATGAAATTGAAGATTTTTATGTACTCACTATGCTCGGTCGGATGTTCAATAGAGCGTCCTTAGCTGCATATGCTTTATACTTATGCTTCACAGCGTCCTGGTGACTGTACAAACTTTGTCGTACTGTGTTGCTATGAGATACGTTGGAGCTATCGACGAAAGTTACGTTATTAACTCCCCAACCTAGGAGAACTCTTGCTACGGAACAACCTAAGGTTCCAGCGCCTAATAAAAGACACTTAAGATTACAGATCTTTTCTAAATCTAGGTCAGGAGCAAGACGCCATTTCATTAGCTTCAAGTTCAGATTGATAGCTCTGTCTGACAATCTGATAGAAGATAAAAATGCCACTGAAGTATTTGATATACATACTTATCGTTAGTATTTAATTTTTTTAAAATAATTACTTGGTTGGATCCATTGTATCGGATAAATTAACTATGGTGGGACCCAATTTATCGTTTGAGTTGCTTTCCCAACCCACCAGATGACTCATAAACAGAACATCTCTTATGTCTTTATAATTTTCATATTCTTTGGTCTTAAGTTTAAAAACAATACTTTTCTGTGCTTTATTCCCTCGTATGGATATGAATTTAATGTTTTTTGAAAAATAATATATAGGACAATGCCAACATAAAAGGCATAAAAGATTACGTAAAGGCCAACCTGGATTGGAAGTCGTACATGGATCATAAAATGCAAAATATATTTCACTATATTCCTAGAAAAATAGGTAAATATACATATATAAAAAGAATTATATAGTATTTTTATATAAAATAAATCTTTTAATATACTCGTGATTGCTTTTCCGCTGCATTAATTGTTTCTACTCCTGTTGCCAAGTCAATAATACTCAGTTTACCTTCTTTTGATATTGAAACTGTAAAATAACTTTTTGTCCTGCTATCTAATTGTAAGAAATGTTGACACAAATCTTCTACTTGTCTGGCTGTGAATTCTTCATTAATTGATTGTGGAGATTCTTGATAATACATTTCAGGTAATTTCAATGGTGTTGGATGTGCAACCCAATAATAAAATTTATATTTTTTTAAATCTGAATAAGCCAAGACTAAAAACAATGACAATTTCCATGGGTTTTGCAATACTGTTCCATCTTGAATATTATTTATAATATCCTTTCCCATAGAATTGATGAATTGTTCAGGATTAATTTGACGAAATGCTTCAAAAGTATTTGTATTAATCATATGTCCAAAGCAGAGAACCGATGAATTATTATTTAATGTCTCCAAGTCTCTAAAAATTACCTATATGGAATTAACTCTGACGGATATTTCAAATACAATGGTTGAAATAAAAAATTATGTCACAGACATAAACTTACTCATTGAACGATGTGAAATCCAACACCAATGGATTGGTGTTGTTTTCGTTTAACGATTGGAGACTGTAATTTCCCCATAGATTGACACTTTTCTCATCAAGTTTGAATTTGTCAATCTTCAATTCCACAAATTTTGCCCAGAAGGTGCTGTCCGTAGAAGACCTTAATTTTGTAAACTTTACAAATTTCGCCATTCTCAAACTTCTGAAAATGATCGAACCATTCAATAAAAATACGTCATCAAGATAACAATAACAAGACTCACAAGTATGTATTACAAGCTCCAAAGCACGACCACTGGGTCTGCTTATCTCAAAAACTCGCACGGTATTATTTACTCTATTATCGATAATGAATTGAACTAGTAGTACAGGGCGAAAAAATTCATAAAATCGAAGGAAAAACAATTAATCATCGCATCAGGTCGTAATTTTACGAATTTTCTACACGCATGCGCGTGTTTCGTGCAAACTAATAAATTGCACTCTTTTCAAAAATCAAGTAGTAGAAAATTTTCTTTAACTTTCTCTCTGGAGATTACCTGTAATACAAAATAATATTTTTTCTTATAATTATTATTATTATAGTAATAACTTATTATGACTTGCTAATTCCTAATATTTAACTGGTAGAAGAAAATATTATTTATTTTCACGAAAACCATAAATGTTAAAAATTTACCTGTAAAATAAAAATTAGCTTGGACCAATTTAATATTCTTAAATTTTTAATATTTTATATCCTATTTGTATGTATCATACATATTTGTGATTACTAATTGTACATATAGATTGTCAATTAATTATAGATTATCATATAAATTGTTATCAGTTTTCTAATCATAAGGATATAAAGATGTGAGCGAGTGATAAAGGAAAGCGATATAAGAATGAAAAGAGAACGCTGCACAGAGGGCTCTTGTATCCTCATCTAATAACGTACGCACATTCATATAGTAAACAATTAAGTATAACACTAATCAACGAGCGACGCCTCCATGCAACGTTCTCTTTCTAGTCCTATATCGAATCCACTTACACAGTAACATATGACTCGCGTACTCTATCTTTATATCTCTATACATCTAGTACACAGAAATGTCATTGATACGGTACTGTTGGATCGTCACTAATTATAAATATAGCTCCAATCTAGCCTACACTTTGTAAATTGATATTATCGCAGAGTAATTACGTTAACTTGTTAATTAACGAAATAATTAATTTGTGTGAAAGTAACAGAGATTGTTATCATTTTTAGAATACAAAAATACCACTGATACGGCACTGTCGGTGACGTCAGAGAGACAGTATGGCCGGACAGCATCGGCTGTCTGCATTGTAACGTACAGAAACGCTTTCTGGGGGTTCGACGGGATATTTTAAAGGAAATATGTCAGATTATTTAAGATCCGCTCTGGGATATTTGAACGGAGCCACGAATACCAATGAATACGTCGGACAAATACTGGAAATCAACAATGTGAAATTACGTGTGACCAGACTACTCGCCGAGGGTGAGTCTGTCAACCCTTCTAGTACTCCACTGTCACACAATTCCATATCCTAATTAAAACATTTCCATGTAATAACCGTTTTTAATTATCGAACAAAAATACTTGTTTTTCGATGCAATTTAAACTATATAAAACAATAGTTGACACTGTGCCAACACTGTATATTATTCTCCTCTTGACATGTGTCAAATGTGTTTTGACATTCAGCTATACAATGCTAGTGAACCAGTTTGCTATATCTAGAATGTTTTTAAAAACAGCCAATTAACTAAGATATATGCATTCAAATACCTATATATTATTGGCAGGTATTGCTATATACTTTACTTGAATATATAATTCATTATTTGAATTTAATATAATTTGTTATATTGAAAATATAAATGAATTAAAATTGAGACAAGGAATTATATACAATTGCTTTTCCATGGTAAAGGATAGCTGATTCATTCAGAAATATCGATATTTAAAAAACATCATTACTGAGATAAAAGTTTGATGTGTAAACTTTATTACAGTACTTCAGACTATATTTCTTTATAAATTATTTATTCTGGTCAATATCGAAATACTTCTATCAACAGGTGGTTGGGCTTTGGTATTTGCAGTTGAAGACATAAATACAGGAAAAGAGTATGCACTTAAGGTAAATCACACATCCATTTACATTATTCTAAAGTAGTTATAGAATGTTATACTGATCTGCACTTACTTTTCCAGAGGCTTATAGCAGTTGATGAAGATGCTAACAGAAGTATTATGCAGGAGATAGAGATTTTGAAAAGACTATCTGGCCACCCAAATATAATCCAGTATCTTTATGCTCAACGTTTCGAACGCGAGGATCGTCAAGGATACGAGTATTTATTAGTAACGGAATTATGTCCTGGAGGTACAGTCGCAGATACGCTCAGAAGTTTATCGACGAATTCTCTTACTCTCGCTCAGATCTGTAAAATAGCCTATCAGGCTACAAGGGCTGTGCACCACATGCATAGTCAACAACCTGAACCACTAGTACACAGGGACATAAAATTAGAGAATTTTCTAATCGGGAGCGATGGTCTGATCAAGCTCTGCGATTTTGGTAGCACTTCCAATCAGCAAATCTTGCCAAATCCATCTTGGAATGCTCAAAAACGCGCCACCTTGGAGGATCAGATGGCGAAATATACTACACCCATGTATCGAGCTCCAGAGATGATGGATACATGGAACAACGAGCCTATTGGTCCTCCAGTTGATTGTTGGGCGCTTGGATGTATAATATACTCTCTAATAACACTAAGGCATCCATTTCCTGAAGGTATTCAATTCATATCATGTTAATAGTAGAGTCGATTCTTATTTAATTTCATTTCATTCGTAGGTAACAAGCTCGCAATAGTTAATGGCAAGTACACTTCACTTCCGCCTAATCCTCGTTTAGCCTGTTTACACGACATAGTAAAAGGATGTCTCGATGTGTCTCCGATACGAAGGCTAACTACATCAATGATTTTGGAACGGTTAGCAGCGATAGCCGAATCAAACAACTTTGATCCTAGAGAACCCCCGAAAGTGGAAGTTTCAGTGAAGACTCCACCGCCTCCCAGACCTACTCAACCACCTAGCACACCCACTCCGCCACCGAGACCATCTCCTCCGGTAAACGTACCGCCTCCAAAGTCTACTCCAGCGACTCAAACTGCAGTCGCCAAAATTCCCGTAGCTCAACCGACAGGCCTATTTAGCTCATTGAAAGGCGGTGCTGGCAGCATTTTGCGAAACTTGAAGGATACTTCGAGCAAAGTGATGTACTCTATGCAACAAAGCATGGCCAGAACTGAATTAGATGCCAGTTACTTAACGTCGCGTATATTAATCATGCCCTATCCAGCAGATGGAATAGAATCTGCCTATAGAGCTAACCATGTGGAGGATGTAAGAGCATTTTTACAAGCTCGACATCCTCCGCCAGCTCGTATACAATTGTATAATTTATCTCGAGGTCGACCAAACGTGTCTAGACTTCCTGGTAGACATATCGACTGTTCTTTTGCCTATGCTTCCTCGGATTCTAATGCCCCGCTGTTGTCAGCCCTTTATCAGATATGTCAGGATATTTATCGATACCTGAACGCCGATTTTAATCACATCGTAGTGTTGTATTGCAGTGTGAGTATACTTTGGAGCTTCTTAGACTAATTAGAAGCCATAATATTTTTTAATGTTGCTTCCTTCTTTTAGGATGGATATAGAGCCAGCGCCACGATCGCGTGTACTTTACTAATATATGCTAGAGCATTCTCTACACCTGAAGAAGCCATAGCGATGTTCATAACAAGGCGACAACCTCCCCAGCTGCAACCCTCGGAATTACGTTGTATTAACTATATGAGCTTGCTGAGTATCGGTGTACAGCCTCATACAAAACCTCTAGCCCTTTGTTCCTTAGTAATTAAGCCTGTTCCACTATTTACTAGGGCAAAAGATGGTTGTAGACCTTATGTCGATATTTATAGCAACGGAGCTTTAGTATTTTCCACTAAGCGACCAGAATACGAGGATATAAAACTGTTTGGAATGATGAAGGGAAAGGTTCAGTTGGCACTTGGCAATGCTACCGTTAGAGGAGATGTTACCTTAGTTATATTCCACGCCAGGCAGCAGCTAGGTCGTATGATAGGAATTAAAATTGCCTCTGTACATTTTCATACTGGTTATATACCACTTAGTGACTCTGCTTTAACGTTCAAGAAGAAGGATCTCGATGATGCGCCTGAAATAGGCGGGAATTTCAGTGTTATTTTGAATATCATGATGGCTGAGGAGAATCCAAAGATGGCAAGAGTTCCAGCTCCTTGGGAAGCGGAAATATCCTCGAAATTGGAACCAGATCCATTATTCGGATCTACTTTGGAAATGGAAGAAACTTTAGAGAGCTTTAGAATCTCTAAACCAGAAGAGGTAAGTTATAGAAATATTTCTATTAAAAATAATTAATGTTTAGAGATTTTATGATATTTCGATGTAAAAATATTAGATTCAAAGAGAAGTAACGACTCCGCAACCAGTCGAAGCACAATGCAACGTTAATGTACAACAAGAAATACCTCAACAATCAGTAGAGGACATAGAAGAGCAAAGAAAAGAAGAAATCAAGTTACAAGAAGCAGATTTATTGAACCTAGGAATGCCAGACACCAGTACCTTGAATAATACTGCGCAGGCTACAGTGAACCCGGGATTAGATATTTTTTCTAACTCGTCAAATTTAACTAGTCAAAAAGAAAGTGATCTCTTAGGAGGCTTCGGTGATTTTATTCAACAAGAAACGAAAAACACCGTGCCCATTATTACCGATCCTGTCCAAAACGATCTACTCTTTGGACACGATCAGCCTACTACTAGGAATGACAATGCTAATAATAATTTGAACAATTTGTTCTTCAATCATAGACAGCCTACTACTAAGCAAAACCTGAACGATTTATTTGATCCACTCGGTGGAAGCACCGCGAATCTCTTAGGAAGTATGCAAGGTTCTAAACTGAATAACCCGAAGCCTCTATCCGAGGAAAACTTTCCAAGAAATTCGAGCGTTCCGAACTTTGCAGCTCAAAACAAGGATCCCTTCGCGAGTCTTGCTAGCTCCCTGGGAGCTGGATTAACGTCTAGTTGGAATGGAACGCCGAGGAACTCTAATACTCCACAATCCGCTAGCCCCGCTCCAGCTAGCACACCGATACACTCTAGCCCCAATACGCACAGGAACGCAACTAACGAGACCAATACCGCTGCTGCTGCTGCTGCTGCTGCTGATAGCGGTGCAACAGGCAATAAAACAAGCAAATCGAGTGGAGATGCCTTCGAGGATCTATTGGGCAGTCAAGGCTACAATTTCTTCAGTTCGAGGAAAGCAGAGAAAGACAGCCCAAAGACAATAAATCAAATGAGAAAAGTAGAAGCTGCTAAGAATATGGATCCAGATAGATTGAAGATTGCCGAATGGACAGAAGGAAAGAAGGGTAATTTAAGAGCCCTTCTTTGCTCGATGCATACGGTTCTTTGGCCAGAAGCTGACAGATGGCAACGGTGTGAGATGCATCAGTTAGTTTCTGCTGCGGATGTAAAGAAAGCTTATAGAAAAGCTTGTTTGGCTGTGCATCCGGATAAGGTATTATTCAAAATCTGAAACTATCGAGTAAAATGTTAATATAAATATGAACAACGATATCGTTTCTAATCCTTTTTCATACTATTCTTTATAGCAAGCAGGAACGGCTAACGAGAACATTGCAAAGTTAATTTTCATGGAACTGAACAATGCATGGAGCACATTCGAGAACGATGCGTCGCAACAAAACTTATTTAGTTAATTATTCCGATCTGACTGTTATATACTTGTTATGTCCACGAGTTAAGGTAGTTCCTAGTGGAAAGAGAGACCCGAGAATATTATTAATTATTATTAATTATTATTAATTGTAAGATATTGACTATATTATTATTATTGGTAAGACATGACTCTCCGTGTTACATTCCGACTAATGTTATCTCAGCTGTAGCGAAAGAAGAAAAAAGAAGAAGCGATTAAGGGATTATAGCGAATGCAAATTTTCAAAAAAGCTGCATCTGGATGGCTACCTATGTACATGCATCTTCTTATCATATGAAAAAAGCCTTGTACGATCACTTAAAAAAAAAGGGGAACTGTATTAGACGTAACTGCGGCATAACGTGTATATGTATATAAGGCAAAATGTAAATTAAGGAAGATTCCAAATATATAAAGATATTTTCCGGCCGACTACAGTCTCTTCCATATTCCATCGTCCATCCACTGTCTATTTAACCAAGACTTTTTAAACATCTAACAAATTCCAAATAATTTTAAATACCATTTTTTGTAACTTTTTATACAATAAAAAAAGGAATTATTTGTTTAAAAAGCGACTATTTTATTTACATTAATAACAAAAAGAAAAAAAAAACAAGACCACAATTTTAATATCTTTTAGAGGGAAGTTGAGAAATTGAAACAGTAGAACCCAATCTTAATGTTCGATGTCTCATGGTCCACACAGAGACGCACATGAGAGATAGATATATAAGTACGTGTGGTATAACACGTATTTGCGCGAGAGAATGGTATGTGTACTGTAGGGGTGAAATTTAAAGGGAGGGGCTGCTCGAAAATGGCTGTTATGCACGGGGTAGGACGTCTAGAAGAGGGCAAGTGACGGTTCATCCCTGTCTTCCACACTGACCAATTGACATTATTTTACGACAATTGATACGGTTACCTAATCGATAGCTATTATGTGGCGGCTAAGAAGCAATCTTCGTACTGCTCTTCACCCACCCCCGGATCTGCGACATATGATTCGCTTCGGGAAAAGGTAAACTGTCACAGCTCTTTTTCCTCTGTACGCGTTCAAATTTCCTAAATTCAATCGTTAAATTTATCCAATTTTATGCACTGTTTTGTCACGCGTGAAAAGTTCCATGATTTTTTAAAATAAAGTGTGGACCTTGGAAACTGGAGTGCGCAAATGACCAAAAAACGTTTCAGAGAGAAAGTATGAAATAAAAAAATACCTTTTACGGGAGCAAGGCAACGTTTTGTGTCAAAATCAAATTAATCATGGCATTATTCGCGCAAACACGCTAGAAACACGAGATATCTGTATGTAGCATTGTCAACAATGTGAGACTAATTTGTGACACGTCCATGAACCATAACTGACTCATGTAATCATATACAAGGAATATTAATGACGAATAATTCGTTAATTCCGATTTCAACGATTACAGATTGGAACCTTACATGAATGATGTAAGTCAGAAGAGCTAAGCAAAAAATAACAAAGTGGAGAGAAAGATAGAAAAGCGAAGAAGATGTTCGGCTTCGCTTGGAGATTTCTATTCCTCTTTTTGCTGGGTACTTGTTTCTGTCTCTGCTCTACGGATCCTGCCAGATCTGTGAGAGCCATTAAGGGACGGTTTCGAACATCTTACGCTGCATGGCGTATCGTGCTGTGTCTGACACAACCACAGGGTTCACTGAAGACAGATGTACAAAAAGCATGGGAGAAGGCAAGGCTGGAGTCATCTCATGCAGACATGAACGTGTCTTTCATAGAGGCACCAGTCAAGACAGATTCGCTGTCTTATCCTCTGTCACTGTTAAGCAAATTCTGTAATGAAATCAAAGCTGGGAAAACTGTATTGAGTCTCATCATTGGAGGAGGATCTGCAGCCAAATTTCTCGTCACTGCTGCAGCTTCCTTGAATATTCCAGCCTTGTGGCTACCATTTACACACGAAGATTTCCTTAGACAGGTTTGTAGTCATAGATAAACTGTTTTCCTAAAAAAAAATACCTTTTATGTAGTTAACAAAAGATTCGAATTTACAGGGAAATATTGGTCAATACGAAAGTCGTATAGGTTCTAGTACAAGGGAAGTGGGAGCAGCTGCTGCTGCCTTGATGCATAGAGCAAATTGGCATGCGTTCACTCTCCTTATAGACACTACCTTGCTGCCAATGACTCATCTTTTACACGCGAACCAAACGACTTTAACACCTAGAACTATTATACATCTTCCAACGAATGACAAGACCTTAAGGATGAGACTCAAAAGAGTTGCCGAAGAGGGTGGCAGTGGAGGAGTCATAGTGATGGGTTGTGACTTGAACAGTGCACGAAGAATCCTAGCTGTGGCTGGTAAATATGAAATGCTTGCAGGAAGATTTCTATGGCTCTGGTTGGATCTGAAAGCAGAACTGAGACCCAACGAACCAAATATAATCAGTTCTACTATTATACACAGCTCAAGATCGTCGATAGCAACGAATGAAAATCCTTCACCCGTAGAGAGTATAAATCGAAACGCGAATCTCGTAGCGGAAAGCCAGTTATCGTTAAACTCTTTGCCCAGTTTAGCGAACGATATACATCGATTACAAGAATATAGGTGGCAGAGCGAGAGGTCTGTGAACAAACAAGAAGATAGAAGCTTTAATTTCGACGACGACGAGGATATTAGAATAATGGACAAAGAATTGAATTCCAAGGATTTTATGCCAGTCGGTATGCTAGCGTTGAGACCCTCTGGTATAAAATTGATGGGTAGTGACACTATATTATCCAGAATGATCAGGGAGACCTCTCAGGCACTGGACGAAACATTCTTAGAAGTAAAACCCAGACTGAATCGTTTGGGAGAAGCTCAGCTCGAAGAGAACTTCGTACCAGAATGTTTTCCAAAAAGTAGCGCCAAATTTTTGATGAGCAAAATGAGGCACAATGTTTCCAAGACATTGATCCAGAAGTTAAGAAATTCCGTGAATCAACTTTCCAAGGACAAGGCTAAGTTCCAGCTGCTGAACTTACAAGCCATAAGATTTCCAGGAAATAAGACTCAATTGAGGTGTGTGTTTAATTAAACTTCTTTTTTAAATAATCGAGTCCTATCCTTACAATTCTAAATCTAGATTGCTAAAATTATTCAAAACACTATGTTCGAGATAATGTATTCCGATGTTCTTCTACACAGATGGACGAAAGTCGGCACGGTGAAGGGTGGAAAGGAGGTTCATCTAGACACGATAATTTGGCCAGGAGGTGGAATCGTGCCAGCGTACCTGGAGCAAGGAGGCGAAAAAATTGGCATGCCAATGTATCGCATAGTAACAGCATTGGCACCACCGTTTACGATGGTTACGAATCTACAGGAAGGTCTTTGCTTAAGAGGACTGTTTTGTCGTCAAGAGAATACCTTGATGTGTTGTTACGGTCTAAGCATGGACTTGATGTCCCTAGTGTCTCGTGAACTAGGATTCCGATACGACTTGTATCTGGTAAAAGATGGCCTGTTCGGCAAGAGAAACGGCAGCACATGGAACGGAATCATGGGAGAACTGGTCTCTGGTCGAGCTCAATTAGCCTTCGCACCACTCAGCGTGTCTGCTCGTAGAGCAGAAGTAGTCGACTTCACGACACCGTATTTCTTCAGTGGGGTCAGCTTCCTCACTGCGCCAAAGCTCAAGTCAGAAATCTCGCTATTTGCTTTCCTATTTCCATTCAGCACAGAGCTGTGGATCGCTGTTTTTACGTCGTTGAATTTTACTGCTATAGCAGTGGCACTGTACGAATGGTTCAGTCCATTCGGCCTGAATCCATGGGGTAGACAACGAAGCAAGAACTTCTCGATAGCTTCTGCTTTGTGGGTAATGTGGGGTCTTCTTTGTGGACATTTGGTCGCCTTCAAGGCACCAAAGTCTTGGCCTAACAAGTTTCTAATCAACATTTGGGGCGGTTTCTCCGTTATCTTCGTGGCTTCCTATACGGCCAATATAGCTGCCCTTATCGCGGGTCTCTTTTTCCACCCTGCAGTGAGCAATTATCATGATAAAAGTGTAAGCAAATTTTTGCTTAGGATATTATATCTTATTTCTAAATAAACTAGCTAGTGATTGTGTTATGTGTTGCAGTTACTGTTGCAAAGGGTTGGAGCACCAAGAGCATCCGCAGCCGAATACTATGTACAAAAAGCAAACACACAATTGTGGTCTCACATGGCCAGATATTCTTTGTCGAACATCGCCGAGGGCGTGGAAAGATTAAGAAATGGTACTTTAGATATTCTCATAGCTGATACTCCTATTTTAGATTACTATCGGGCGATAGACGATGGTTGTCGATTACAAAAGATCGGAGACACCATAAATGAAGATACATACGCCGTCGCCCTTACTAAGGGTCATCCTTTGAAAGAAAGTATATCTAAAGTTATAGCTAATTACACAAGCACTGGACTACTGGATATCCTGCAAGAAAAATGGTAAATTACTTTCACAAGAATATTGTCATTTAATTAAAAATTGCAAATGAATACGGTCGAATAACTGGGGAAAAAATGATCACAACAGGTATGGTGGTTTACCTTGCATTCGAGGAAGAGAAGGAATGGATACTGGCTTTGACCATGAACAAGGAGGACAACCCAGACCTCTGGGTGTAGCTTCTGTTGCCGGCGTATTCTGTCTTTTAGGAATGGGCGTTGTGCTTGGTACAATTATTTTAGCTGGAGAACACTTGTTTTATAAATATACGTTGCCCAGATTGAGACATAGACCGGAGGACTCTATATGGCGCAGCCGTAACGTGATGTTCTTCTCACAGAAATTGTACAGATTCATCAATTGCGTGGAGCTGGTGTCGCCACACCACGCTGCCAGAGAACTGGTTCACACGGTACGGCAGGGACAGATCGCCTCCCTGTTTCAAAAAAGCGTCAAGCGAGTAAGTGACTTTTTGCTTCCGTAGACTGTAACTTTTTTCATATATCTACAAGGTAGCCATGTTCCAGAAGGAACACGAACAACGTCGAAGGCGCAAAAGTAAAGCTCAGTTCTTCGAGATGATCCAGGAGATCCGGAGGTGAGAGCCGAAGAATCCATTAATCTTACTTGATTACTCCAATCCGTAAATCTAATCAGTAAATCGGTTCAATTTCGCAGAGTCCAACAAGAGGAAAAGATAGAAACTGTATCGGAAGAGCAAGAGAAAGAGGAAGAGGAAAAAGCTGTAAAAGGAAGGGAAAGAAGCAAAAGCAAGAGCCCTTTGATGCCTCGAAGTCCAAAGAGATCAGAGAAAAGCAGAAGTTCGACCAATTTATCAAGCTCCAGGCTAGGATTGTCTCCGATCAGCCTGGAGGCCCCAATGAAACCCAGAGAATTCACTCTGAGCAGCACTAACCTCAGAGCAAGAAGCCCTTTGGAAACAGTAGGTCGTCGCTTGAGCCATGGAGATGGAGGATCACCACCACCGCGTCTAGGCTCTAATTTCGGTGGCAGTGCAACGCTAAGACCCTTAGCGCCAACGAAAAGCGATTCCACCGGAAGTACGACACCAACGATCAAGGGTGAATCCACTGGGGGAGGTGCTCCTACACCCAGATACGCGAGAAGTCCTGCAAAACGAGGGCAATCGTTCCCAGTGTTTGCCACGTTGAGGCCACCACACTCGTCCGGCCATCAAATGTCCAAGAGCCCATTATTATCCCCTAATAATGAGCTAACTTCCGCTATCGGACGGAAACTATCTCGTGAATGGGGTTCGGGAACTCTAGATATCAGCAGGTCGTCCGAAACGGTCGCTGGCGGCTGCTCTTATACGCTGAACCAGGAGATGACGTTATCCTTAGAGCGGCCGTCCCATGAGAAGGTTCAGAACGATCCCCTACCCATCAAGAAGCCTATAAGAAGAGCCAGAAGCCATGAGAACAGAGACACCGGCAAGCTGATGGCCGATCTACCGTCACCAAGACTCGCCGCTCAACCGGTGGTAGGAGGCCGATCGGTAAGCGAACGAACGAAAAAGCAGTTAGAGTCCGAATTGAAAGCGATTTTAAGTGCCAGAGCCCACCACCGCGACCTTCATCCCCCTTGATAGACGACAGGCTATCTCACCTAATTTTAATAAAGAGACAGAGAGAGTTCTTGCAGAAGTGAGCCATAAAAGCTTCGAGGATCGTTGCCTCTGAGGGGCTTTGGTTGATTTAAGCAATATCAGATTTATAGGTCAATTTGTAGAAGAAAATAAAAATCCGACAAACAGTAAAACAAAAAGATATATATATATATATATATAAAGGAAAAAGTATATATATATAGACACAGTGTCTCTGGAGGTAATTAAAGTGTAACACAAGAAAGAGATTCTCTCACGAAGAAAAAGTGAAATCTCTTTATCTGTTCATGTTGTTACGTACATTGATAATACTGATAGAGTATGTTGATAAAAAAAAAAATGGAAAAAAAGTGCTATAAAACTTTAGTAGATTGTCTTAACGAGTAGCGACTTAAATGAGTAACTAAAGTATTTTCTTGTTGGCATTTTAACTCTACAGAGGCTGTCGGTCTGGGCGAGTCTCTCTTAAAATTATAATATGATTATTAGATATCGTACACTGCCGTATTTCTCAAATTCCTTTTAATCATTCGTAGATGACTCATCGACATCTTTCAGTTTGCTATCTGAAACAAATTGGTGATAGAGATTCGAACGGCCGCATATGACAATGGCATATATTAAAGTAGGAAGAATCGACAATGCATAGAAATAAGTGAAAGCTGAGAATCGCTGGTCTACGGAATTTTGTTGACTTGCATACTGCCATAAATCTTCTAGTATTTCTCTCATAGAAGGAGAGAAAAGGAGAGACTCGCCCGTAGAACTCTCGGCGTAGAATGACCATTTACTAAAAGAAAAAAATGCATAATCTTATTAAAAATTATCTCATTCAAAATAAAAGAATGAATAATAAAATATATTGAAAGGCGGACGAAATTTTAATCGGACGAGTGACTTTTTTACCGAAAGCTGGTATACCATTATATGGAATGAAATTCTCAGCAAACATTTAACGACGATAATTGTATGCACACATTAATCATTCTATTTGTAATTTCATTCACTGATAGTGGAAGAAATCGTGTGTTTACTGTGCAATAACCTTCCACCAATTATTAGACTGATAGGTGAAGAAAAATTTATCCAGGAATTGCACACACGCATCCACGGATCATTGGAATTGAACACGCACATATATACACTCTCTATCTCAAAATGTTCTTTTCCTTTTCCTTTATACTTTTTTTTTTTCGTCAAACTGAAAATGAAGGACACGCACATATATACACTCTCTATCTCAAAATGTTCTTTTCCTCTTCCTTTATACTTTTTTTTTTCCTTTTTTTCGTCAAACTGAAAATGAACTATCATCGTTCCAACTTGATCCCAACTACCCAAACTTAGACTGTTAGAATGAATGTGTGGGACTAACTTAATTGAAAATAATTGATGAGCGAGGCCTTAGGAGTAGTCGATCCGCCCAATTCTTTACTTATGGATATAGCGTTTAATCGTATTATCGAACAATTCGCTATATAATTATAAATTATACATAGAGGATAGCGATTTAGTTTCATAGTTTTCTCGTTAGGCACTGTATCCGACACTCGTAACTGAAATTCTTGAAAGTCTAACGAGATAGAGACTCTCACAAATGCATGTTAGTTATCATTCCTAAAATTCAAAAATACATTTCACTAAATTCAGACTATGCTTCAGAGACTCTATAAGACAACATAAGTTGCTCGCAGGCTGACTACATACAACTACTGAATCTACAATCTGATGTATAACAAGTGTAACTTCTACCAATGAAAGTGTCCCAACTTATAACTACATTTGTTTTACCATTTACACTGTCAGCACCTACATGTTTACACCTGTCATTTTTTAGCTAACAGACTTTCGAGAATATTTCATACATGATGATGAGGAAACAAAGACAAATATCATTGTGTTACAAACACTAAAGATAATTTCCATAAATTTCTTTCAATTGAATAACAAAGAAAAACGACTGGCTTGCTTGCAATAGCAGATTCAGGAAGTAATCAAAATACAAAGATATAGGGGGCCAGTTTAGAGTCACCCAAGCCTAACTAAATCAAAGATAGACTTATTAAATTAATTAATAGCTGTAACATTCTTTAATAAGTGGGTTCTGCCGGTAATTTAGTTCAGTAGTGATCATATATATTCTTTTCTCCATTTTATTCCAAAATGCATAAAAAAAGAGAAAAAAGAAACCTGTCTTTTGAAAGTCTTTGTACATATGTGTCTTCTACTCTAGATACCTGAAGAGGCATTATTGCACTGAATTAAAGGTTGAGCCCCCTACTTCATTGTGCGCCAACAAGAACCTGTACAGTGTGAGCATTTTATTGAAAGATCAGAGCAAAATTCATCTGTACTTCTACCTTTACTATTCAATTGCAAATCAAATATTCTGAAAATTATTACATGCGATAATCAAAAAAATTGAATCGGCCTATTTAATGTAGAATTTAGAGAATTCCCCTTAGTTAATTAAAACTTGGATCTTTTAGTGCTCTTTTCTTTCCATTTTCTAAATTAATATCATGAAGTGTTCTCATTGTTCTCATCAATAATGCTCATAAAAATAACAGATTTAAAATTCAAACTTTCAAAAATTTGAACTTTAAAAGAAAAGGAATATTTATTGCTTGATAATAAATCTAATATAAATTTTTATGATTCAGTTATTAAAGATAACTAGTAATTAAAGTATTAATAACATTCTAATAGCCTTAACACGTTATTTCCGCGTCTAATGGCAATAAGATTATTCTATACTATAAAACACTGCCATAATTTCAACTATTGTTATATTGATTTTAAGATCCTGCCAAATAATATTATCGCATTAAATATAATGCATTCTTCAGGGCTCTCTTAAAAACAATTAAAACTTGTCAATGAAAAACAGACATTAACTATACATCGCAAATAAGTCAAGAAAAAGAATATTTCCACTTCAAATTCACAAGATATTTGGATTTGTCGCTTAATTATGAGAACATTTCCAATATAAAGTATAGAATATATTAACAAATTAACAAATAGGAAGTATCAAATACTGAGGACTTGTTCATTGAATTCTATGCATAGAAAAATGTCTCAATTCACAGAACAAGGTTCCTACTATCTTTGAAATTTATTTTTTCAACAATTACAATGGAACTTTGTACATTGTGGAGATTTAATAGTAAACTTCTCAACTGCATAGAATGCAATGCTAAAAAAATTCTTGAGGCTCAATATAGGTACTTCTGTACTACTCTTTCGTTTTGGTAATACGAGTAAAAACTAATAAGATCTAATTCATAAATACTTATCAAGAACTAACCATTACTTTAAAAACGTCTTTAATTTGATAGATCAATTGCTACTTACGTTGCGTTAAAGTTGCATAAATCATAACTTAAGCGCAATGCAACTTTAAGGAAACGAAATAAGTATTGTAAAATCATAAAGTAGAGGATTACACGAAGTAGTTGTATAATAAATCACAGAGATTCTGTTACGGCGGTGACTTGTTGGCGTACGGTATTAGGTTAGGTTCCTCGTAACCTACCTCGTCTCTCTTGTTACGCCTACTATTATACTGTTATTGTTGAAAACTCCATATTAATAAGAAATAAATATATTGTCTCAAAATAAACGTGGTCTCTCATTTTCCCAATTTCAAACTCCTAAAAACTTCAACCTATAACCTCCTCATTTCTCAATCCTTACATAATTAACTCATAAATATGTAATGTAAATCTAATGATTGTCATTTTTTATACATGAATTCATCTAACATTTTCAGTTTACCATCAATTTACTGAAACGATGTAGAATACAAATGCATACGCATAACTTAAAAAATATTTAAAACATATGAAACGGATTCCTTGATGACAAAATGCAAGCCAGAAAAATTACCGGACGTATTAGTTCAAAGGTGCGCGAACGGTCTCAAAGGTAGAAACCTTGGTAAGTAGCTGCTAACGTGCTCGATCATCAAAGCGAAATAAATGCAAGTCATTCACGTCATCTACGATCACGAGTGTTGTTTCACGGTCGAACTTTCGCTTGTGTTTGTCTCGTACATAGCCCGGTGTGGTAACCATATACCTAGACACTGTCTCTTATTACCTTATTATCTCGGCACGACCGAGCTGCTTGCGGTATAGTGACATGTAAATATAAACGTATTCGCTGTTGTCTTCCGAACGATTGATTCTCTGCATCTCGTTTTTTCACGCTTTACCGCCTAAATTTTTCACAGGCACATGTAAAATATTGACGTACGTATTACGAGCATGGGTGGAATGTACATTTTTCATTCAGAAGTTGATCTCGAGTAACGAGTTACTCTTATCAGTCCTTAAGTAACGCGTTAGAATAAACGTTAAGATATCGATGCTCATCTTGGAGAAAGAAAAATTTGTCAACTCACAGGATCCTTTAAAAGCACGTGCAAATAATAATTTCACGTCTGACGTGAGCCAACATCAACATCATATTCATTAGTACTTATTGTTCATATCTGCGCCATCGAGCACGATTAATTAATTAATTGGCAACTTAGCCCTTCAAATTATGTTCGCTCTATCGCATCTCCTCTTCCCTTCTTAATTTATTTTACTTTGGGAAATTTATCAAGATTGCGAATTTTTATTCGTAATTGATTTGCATTTCTCTGTTTTGCCGGCGATTCTTCGGTCATTCCTGTAAGTATTTCTTGTATTCTTGAAATATGGTTTATATGTGGTGCTTAGTTGTGTAAGATTTGTCTATTATTGGTGAACTTAATTCTTTCATAGGTTATTTTAATGGATGAGGAAGATTGTTGCATGAAAAAAGAAGCTCCTAGCAGCTTCCATTCCAAAAATCTTGGATCTAGTTCTTCGTTCATGACCGAGGGTGAAGGCCTAGATTCTACGGAGAAACATGGAGATCTTGGTGACATGACCTTTTACATGGCAAATTATATTAAAGATGCTATGAAGATGATGTTCATCATGCGCAGTCATCATATGCTCACTGATGTTATATTGGAAGTAGGGTCAGAGTTATTCTATGCACACAAAGTAATTTTAGCTGCCGCTAGTCCATATTTTAAGGTAATTTACCTTAAAGACGTACAAAAAATATACACTGGACAAATACAAAAGTTACATTGGGTTGTTTTCAATATTTTAGGCAATGTTTACGGGAGGTTTGAAAGAATCTGAAATGTCTAGGGTAAAACTTCAAGGTGTCAGCCCAACAACGATGGCACGTTTAATGTATTTCATGTATACTGGTCAAATAAGAGTCACAGAGATTACAGTGTGCTCTCTTTTATCAGCAGCCACCATGTTTCAGGTATGTAAAAGATAAGTACATTTTTCTAGTTAAAAAAAAAAGATGTTACAGTATCTAATATACTTTTTTTTATATTTATGGTACAGGTTAGTAATGTCATAGATGCGTGTTGTGTATTCTTGGAAAGACAATTAGATCCCACAAATGCTATTGGAATTGCTAATTTTGCTGAACAACATGGTTGTCAAAATTTATGTCAGAAAGCAAATCAATTTATTGTTCAACATTTTAGTCAGATATGTCAGGAAGAAGAGTTCCTACAGTTATCGGCAATGCAATTGATAGCACTAGTGAGAAAGGATGAACTGAATGTACAGGAAGAGAGAGAAGTGTACAATGCAGTGTTAAAATGGGTCAAGTACAATGAAGAAGCCAGAGGACCCAAAATGGAGCACATATTGCATGCAGTGAGGTGTCAGTATCTCACTCCTAATTTCCTTAGAGAACAAATGAAAAACTGTGACGTTTTGAAGAAAGTACCTGCATGCAGAGAGTACCTTGCACAGATCTTCAAAGATTTGACTCTTCATAAAAAGCCAGTGGTAAAAGAGAGAACACCTAACACTCGCAGAGTGATATACATAGCTGGTGGTTTCTTGAAACATTCTTTAGATTTGCTAGAGGGGTATAACGTAGATGAAAAAACTTGGACTCAACATGCTAAACTAATAGTCCCAAGATCTGGTTTGGGTGGAGCATTTCTAAAGGGTATGTTTTATGCTGTTGGCGGGAGGAATAATTCACCAGATAGCAGGTAAATTTCTTAGAGGTGAAGATAATAAGAAATTAGACATAACATTTTTAAGAATTTATATGAATTTGCAGATATGATAGTGATTGGGTTGATAGATACAATCCAGTCACGGATCAATGGAGAGCTTGTAGCCCAATGTCTGTACCAAGGAACAGAGTAGGAGTGGCTGTTATGGATGGTCTATTATATGCTGTTGGAGGTAGTGCAGGTGCAGAATATCACAATAGCGTTGAATGTTATGATCCAGATCACGATACTTGGACTAACGTGAAGCCAATGCACATCAAGAGACTGGGAGTTGGAGTAGCTGTAGTTAATAGGTGAAACTTGCAAATTATTTAAGGTTTAAGAGCTTCTTATTAAACTACGTTATCTATGTGAATTCTGTTTGTAACAGATTACTTTATGCCATTGGTGGATTTGATGGAACAAATCGACTGAACTCTGTAGAGTGTTACCATCCTGAAAACGATGAATGGACAATGGTTTCACCCATGAAATGTAGTCGATCAGGAGCTGGAGTAGCCAACCTTGGACAATACATATATGTGGTGGGAGGATATGATGGAACAAAGCAATTAAACTCTGTCGAAAGATATGATACAGAAAGAGATATATGGGATCAAGTCAGTAGTGTCACAATTGCTCGTAGTGCACTCAGTGTTACAGTACTAGATGGAAAATTGTATGCAATGGGTGAGAACCAAAAAATATTTTTACAGAATAGATTTTATTTAGATTTGTAACTTTATCAATGAATGTTTTTTTATTCAATATTTACAGGAGGATATGATGGTGAACACTTTTTAAATATAGTTGAAATTTACGACCCTATGAAAGACACATGGGAGCAAGGAGTGCCAATGACTTCAGGAAGATCGGGTCATGCGAGTGCGGTATCGTACCACCAGTGTCCTATCCATTGTGATCATCTGGATCATAATATATCTCTAGAGAAACCACCATCGTGATATATGTAATTATCAGGTGTTAATTTAAATATTGGTATATAAACGAAATTCTTAATCTAGGGAAACAAATACAAAAAGCAAGGCAGAAATAATGGAAATAATTGCCCAAATGGTGAATGAGTGACAGACTGATAATTATATATTTTTGAGTTGTAATGTAAGTTCTGTTCTAGAAATTGAACTGCATTAACATTCTATAATTTTATTCTTGATAGAACCTCCCGATAGATTCAATGATTTATTTTCATTAAAAATAGCGTATATATGTATATGCTTTAAAATCATAAGAACCTTATCTATCCATATATATATATATATATTTTTAAAATCAAATTTGTATAAAAAAACTTTCTTATTTTTGAATCGCTGTACATTTGTAATATATTATTAAACTAATATACTGACACACATGCACACGCGTGCACGCGAATCTGTATGTACATGTAAAATATCCACACTAATTCGCGCATTTTTGATCTTATCAATTAAATGTATATCCTGCCTAATTATTATATGTTAAGAAATGTTGAAAGACTTGATTAAGAAAAATGAAAAATATATATGCTTGAAATATTATCAGTGTTCTTTTTTAGTAAACACTCTTCAGAAGTTCAACAATATTTATAATTATTTAGTAATAAAAAAAATGTGCACTAATTAAAATATAATTAAAACTATTTCTTTAGTTTAGAGATATTTCGATTTAGAGATATATCGTTTATAATGATTCACTACTAGTTCGAAAATGTAATTCAATTGTGGGAGTGTGGGAGTGAAAAACTGGTTCTGTTGTCAAGATGGATCACACTAATCGATATTTTCGAAAGTTGAGGAGCACGGATACTTCTACCATTAAAATCTACTTTTATACCATATAAAACGACAATTATTACATTCCAAAGATAATCAACAATTTTTTAACAATTTTATGTAAATAATATCTCTATACATCTAAACTATTCAGTTCCTACTTGTTAGTTATGGTAAGTCTACAGTGAGGTTATAAACATAATGATCGTCTAAGCATATTTATCTGAATGATAAACAATACAAAAGAACATGAAAACAATAAGTTCTTTCACGATAATTTCCACCGACCGTAGTACAGAAAAAATTCGGCGGACTACGTGAAATTCAAATAAGTATAACGATGAAATCTGTGTACAAATTGTTTTTTCTGTGCCTTATCTTCATCGTATTGATAATACTGCTTAATTTAACAAATTTCTCTAACAAAATCTACGATGCATCCACCAAAGAAGCTGTCGTTTCTACTACTGTTAAAAAGCTTCAACCACCATCAATAACAGGAGAAGTAACAATCTGTGTGGTGGTTTGTGGAGACAGAGTGGATGAAGCGCTAACTATGCTCAAATCTGCCCTAGTCTTTACATGTAGATCCTTACAGTTCATCATTCTGGCAGAAACCAGCCTAATTCCTGCCTTTAATGAGAAGTTAGCAGAATGGAAGCTTTTATCAAATAAAACATTTGACTTTGTTGTCAAGCCTATTACATTCCCCGAAGGTAGTGATGCAGCTATGTGGAAGAAGCTGTTCAAGCCTTGTGCAGCTCAACGATTATTTCTCCCGGTAATTCCATAAAGATCTAATTAACTAACAAAAAATATTATATATATTAATATTTAAATGTATCGTTTATTTATTACAGTCAGTGCTAAATGATATAGATGCTGTTCTCTACGTGGATACAGACACGTTATTCTTGGCTCCACCAGAAAAGATCTGGGATGAGTTCAAGAAGATGAATTCTAGCCAACTAGCAGCTCTGAGTCCAGAACATGAAGATCCTAATACAGGATGGTACAACAGATTTGCCAAACATCCCTATTATGGAAAGCTCGGTGTGAATTCTGGAGTGATGTTAATGAATCTGACAAGAATGAGAGAATTCAGATGGATAGAGTATGTGATACCGATTCACAAGGAATATAAATTGAAGATAACATGGGGAGATCAAGATATAATAAACATTATATTCCATTACCATCCTGAGAAACTGTATGTCTACTCTTGTAGATATAATTACAGGCCTGACCATTGTATGTACATGCCTGTCTGCACAAAAGCAGAGAAAGAAGGTGCTTTGGTCCTACATGGTTCTAGAGGCACTTTTCATTCTCAAAAGCAACCTCCTTTCAGAGCGATTTACAGAGCCATGCAAGAGTACCAATTGAATACAGATCCCTACGATTATTTATTGGTGCCAATGAGAAACTATTTAGCTTTGGAGCATAAGTCAAACTGTGGTAAAGTGTGGGAAGTGTTTATTACTCAGCCTGAGTCACACTTAGGACAACAATAATATTTAAGCATTTCTTCTATATACAAAGAAAAATTAATATAGTACTTCCTCTTCGACCTACTACTGAAACAAATTTTGAACTTGTACACAATATTTAATATACAGTTATACATATAAACAATTCTATTCATACACAGATTGACTATGTTCTATAGTGCAATTCTGATTTTATTCGTTAACAAATGCGCTGTGATTGTTACTGTCTAACATAAAAAAAGGAAAAGAACTATGTCATTATAATTATTAGCTAAGATCATTTTGACAATACTCTTTGAACATAGCTTTGGATCAAATTTTTAAAATTACTTTGTATACTTAAAACTTGATGTAAATTATTTTTACGAAAGCTACCGTCGTTAAACGAGATGTATACCGTTCAGAATCTTTACAAAAATTTTATACAATTGCATTGCTACCAATGCAGAAGCATTTTGTATACTTGACTATAATTAGTTTGTTATTCCGTAATATAGGTTTTTGTGATACTTCTTTTATACGGAATAAAAGGAATCATTCAAACTTAACAGAGTGCCATTCTACCATCGAATGGAGTCACCATAACGCGCTTTAGCAGTCTGATTCTCTGAAGAGAGGGGGTCATAACGCTGAAAGGGTCCGGAATAAGGGAGCTGCAGTGCGGAGATACGCTTCTACGAGTTACGACCGTTCGCATGAAATCGCGTTTCCTTCGATTCTCTGCTGCAAAATTCTTCAATCTCAATTAAACATTCGTTTAACTTGCTTGGAAGATCCCGGCGAAAGACTAACCATAAATAAGAAACTCTAAAACGAAAAGGAGGAGGAGAATGGTATTTGTAATTCACGATGAAGCACGACCATCGCGCAGTCAGTAAATCAGTGTCTTGATAACGATTACACTTGCATTGATAAAATAAAAGCAGATCATAAACCAGTAAAAAGTCAACCGTGAGACGGTACACGTCAGACATGAAGAACTTTTGTGTTTCTTTTCCATGTTGATTTTCATTTGTGTCCGCACGGTAACGTCATTTTCTACTGCGTCCACAACTAAGGTAAGAGATCTTATGGCTGTTTGAAGAGGAATGTTCATTTTTAATCCTCCATGCATGAAACATGGGATACAAAATACAATTGGATAGGCTGATTCTTATATAAGTGACTAATCGAGCAAATAACACTTGAGTGAAGTTAATAATTGTGTGAACAGTAATACGAGTCAACGATCCGTTAAAGCAGTATCATCTTCCAGTGGTTCTCTTGTCTCATAGATCAGAGTCACCATCGCGTTACCACATTCTTATAGTATTCTTAATTTTGCTATCTAAAAGTTATAATCTAAAGTTGTTTTGAGATCAAAAAGTTAGGAGAGTTGTTTTTTTTTAAATTAATCTTCTCATACCGATTAGCGGAGTTCTTATTGACATTTGCATTGCGTTGAACGATCACGTCATGGAGTTATGAAATTTTTTTATCGCCTGAGCATTTGTTAAAACAAACAACATTTGCTTTCTCGTTATCGTTGACATTAGTCACACCTGAATAATTCTATTAAATCGCTTTTAGAAATTTTTTTTTCTTGTCTTATAAATGATTGTCTTCTAATTCGTTTATGCATTACATTTTTATCTATCTTTTTACATTTTATCCATCTCTGCCATACATATACGTATTCTTCATTGTAAAATGTTGTTCATGAAAATATATCAATAGTCAGAAAAAACCGCTTAACGATGTTAATGTAATAGATTAAAAAAGAATTATCCGGAGGAGGGGCAAAGTTGTATAAGTCATGCATACTGCATGTCAGCAGTAGACAAAAGAAAAAGAATCTTTTTGGAAAAATTAAATGCGTTAGCCTCGCCCCCTAGATGCCTATTATATTCCTACACGTGTGTGCTTTACGTTCACCCAGAAATTTATCGAAGTACAGCGAAGACAAATAAAAATATTATCTCGGCAATGGCTTGATTTGGGGATTACATAATAAATATAGAAACTTTGGGGCTTAATATCTCAACTTCGATATCGCTAGGCTTCCGTAAAATGTAATTACTTGTACGTTGTATTCCTCTTAACACGTAGTTAAAATTTGAAGAAATTCTTGAGAAATTCATTTTCTCGGAGAAATACGTTAAAGTGCAATGTTAGATCAGGTATTAGATTTCGGACGTGAAAGTTGATAATATGTTATCTTATTTCATTCCATTGGACTTACAAAATACGCGTTATACTCGGTTTAGAAACATTTTTCTTTTTCTTGAAAATTATAGTTATTTATTTGGCCAAACGGTATTTGTAACAATTAAGACGTTTTATAAGAATAATTTGATTTACGCAAAGACTAGAAACATGGGACAATAATGTAGAATATGTTAGCGTATTTGCACTGTTTTATATAAAATTTTACTTATATTCTTTTGTCGGTCTGCCAAAAAATTATAAAATACTTAACGTAAACGGGATAAAAAGATATAAAAGTAAGAAACGGAAACACTAACAAATTTTCATTGTACTTTATACAAAGATTTTAATTAAATTTCATTAATAAAGGTATGATGTAAAAATGTTGTTGTAAAAGAAAATAGAAATAAAATTCGTTGTTCACATAAGAGACATTAAATTCCACTTAAATCAAAGCTCTGAAGAAAAGACTCGAACAAAACAGAAATGTTCCTGTTCCACAGAGGTAAGCATGTCGTTGTTCAAAACGCGTGCCGCCCCCAGGTCCCCTACGTCGGAGAAGGTTTTGAACGGTGGATCTCATTACCATAATCATCATAATCAAGCAAATGGTAACGAAAACGATCAGGAAGGGTCTGAAGGGACTCATAATCAACAACAAAATGGTAACCCAGAGCAAAGGCGATCTTCTAAAGTACATAAGCCTCCTCTAGTCTTCTACTGTCAACTGGCTCATGGAAGTCCAACAGGATTGATATCAGGATTCAATAACGTACGAGAACTTTATCAGAAAATAGCGGATTGCTATGATATACCAATGGAAGAAGTGAGTCTCCTGTTATTTGGTTCCTTATACTGATTGTATGATAGAAATAATTTATCTGGTACTTTAGATAATAGTAGGTGGGTTGTAAAAGAGACTTGTGTTCTGTTGCTTCTGTGTACTAATTCATAATCCATTTTTATAAGAATTTTCTACGCAGAATTATTCAAGAATTATTTCTTGTAATTCTTTATGACAGTAATTCCGATGGATAAATAAAAATCTTCAAATATTTACTTGAAAATTTTCGTTGTCATTCGTTGCTATTGTAGTAGAAAAATAGCTCCAAAAATTCTTCCTGTGATTTATTTATTCAGTCATGGTGCACAAATAACACCGCTCTTCGTACGGCGAATATCCCGGATACAGGAAACATCGGTTCCGGGCTGTGGCCTCTGGCCGACCTGGCGGATACCAGGGCTAAGTGTAGCTTTCCGTGTAATAACAGGTTGTAAAAGGCCAGTAGCAGCATTTATTAGCCAAGCTGACCAAGCTGCATATGTAGTGGGTCATTCAAATCGGGGACAGTATTAAACTGACTTCTATAACACCGTTTAAGAACCCTGGTGAAAGTTAACTTGCAGTTAATCGCATTTAAGACATACTGCGCGAAACTTCTAACAATATGCAAATGATGAAAGGAATTAACCGTATAGATATTAATACAGTTAGATTTAGATTTCCATTAAAAATGATAACTATGTTTATTTTTATTCAAACTAAAATAATTTAACCTCTTTCAATTATTTCTTACTGTTATTTTGTTCTTGTTTTACTGTTTGCTACATATAATGTAAAGTACTGGCATATGAAAGGGGAAACGAATGTAGTGGGGAGGAAGTTGCCTTGATGATCTGGAATAATAATATACCTTTGATACATCTTCCCCGTCTACCATAAAATATATAAAAATTATTATACATCTTTTATTATTTCAGATCCTCTTTTGTACCCTGAACACCCACAAAATAAAAATGAGCGAGTTATTGGGAGGCCAGATAGGAGTAGGTGACTTTATATTTGCACACAGAAAAGGTAAAATTATAAATTTTGAATCATCGACTGTTTTATCATTGCCGAGAACAAAGATTAAATTTTTTAAATATCCCTTTTTGTCGAACCCCATTTCAACTATTACTAATTTCATTTTTTTTTTAGGGAGACGTAAAGAGATAGAATTGGTGAAAACGAATGACTCCCTCGGATTAACCATAACCGACAACGGTACAGGGTACGCCTTCATAAAGCGCATCAAAGAAGACTCGGTAATCGATAGGATAAAAGTGATCGAGATTGGAGATCACTTGGAAAAAATCAACTCCACCAGTCTAGTTGGCAAACGTCATTTCGAAGTGGCAAAGGTGTTGAAAGAGATCCCTAAAGGAGACACATTCACTCTAAGGCTTGTGGAACCATTGAAAAATGGTTTTGCCAACATTGGTCCACGAGGTGATACGAAGAAAGGAAAAAAATCCGGTTATGGAACTGGAAAGGAAACCCTCAGGTTCAAAGCTGATGGAAGTGCACAGATTATAGAAAAGGTAATTAATTATCAATAGGAAAAGAAATAAATTATAATATAGATACTTACAAAATATTCATTTCTTCTTTGGCTTTTGACTAATAGGTGGATGATGCTGCCACGATAGCCATAGAGAAGATCAACGTGATCCTAGAGAGCTTCATGGGCATCTATGACACGGAATTAGGTATATAGAATCATTCAATAACGTATTACAAATTTACAGGTGTATTACAAAGCGTGATACATTTTATAAATTTTTTATTATTACGATATGTCTTAGAAATATTGTTTTTCTAAGTAATGTTGGTTCGATTTTCTTCTTTAAATAGCTACACAAATTTGGGAGCTTGCAGAGGACAAGCGCAACAGTAGTGAATTTGCAGAAGCAATCGATAATTCGGATTTAGAGGCTTTCGGATTTACGGATGATTTCGTCATTGAGTTATGGGGCGCTGTGACTGATGCTAGAGCTGGAAGACACCGATGATGTCGACGATTATGCCAATTAATAGAACCAAACAAAGAAAGAGCCAAGAGGATCCCTTTTCTATTATTAGCAGCTTAAAATTTGTGCCGTAAAAATGTGGCATGCAGATAACAATTAAATTGTAAATTAATTGTAGTAGTTAACGCTTAAAATTTGTACAATTTATATTATAAATTTATACATATTTAAAATTATACAAAATAAAATAATAAATAAACTTGAAAAAATTATATATATATCTTTTATCAATAAAAATAAAACAATATGATAAATAAACAAATCCAAAGATTTGAACAAACACCGAATCATTTGGCAGTTCATTTGCATCATTTGCCAACTATAATGTTAAATAATACAGAGATAAGACAGAAATAAAACAGGAAGAAATAAGTAGTAGATAAGTAAGAGATAAAGCTGTGTGATATATGGCAATTCCTTCCTTCAGAAATACAGAATGCTTTATCTCGTCCAAATTGTGATCTTTGCATATTCTTGTTATTTGAATCTGAACCAATAAAAATCAACCAATAACAATCAGAGAAACATGTTATCATGTTATCTATGAAGTTAGTGTCAAATACTAGTGTACTGCTAATTTAACGTTCTGCAAGATTTAACCTACGTTGGGAGTAAATTTTTATTTGGAAAATGATTTTTGCTACAAGTAGGGTCGGCTGTATATTTTTTCGTGCTAACACGAGATCTAAAAATAATTACAAATATCTGAAATTGTCAAGAGTACGTAATATTAATATAAAAATATACCGACTAACCCATACAACCTGTACATTTCTTATTAGATGATTTATTTTTTTTAATTGTAATATTAATTGTATTTATTGTGAAATAAATTTTGTTATAAATTTTGTGATATATTTTAATGTTAAGTAACTTTTACTCTTGTAATCTCTATATATAAAAAACCCTGTCAATTATTCATAAAAAAGTTCACGTATTTGTTATATTTATTATACTTTTCTTTTTTAAGTTAAATAAAAATGGAATAACATTTCTCTTTGCCAGATATGCACAGTAAATTTTTCCACAAAAGCTACCATCCCCCAGTTGGAGGAAGAGGTACCAAAGTTAAGATCACCGGTTGGAGATGGAAAGGTATTCAAAAGTGTGGATGAAGCTATATCGGACATGCCAGATGGGGCTAAGCTTCTGGTTGGTGGATTTGGACTTTGTGGCATTCCTGAAAACTTAATTGCAGCAGTGTTGAAACAAGGTGTCAAAGATTTAACTGTTGTTTCAAATAATGCAGGAGTTGAAGACTTTGGATTAGGTATACTTTTAAAAGAATGTAGGATTAAGAGAATGATTGCTTCCTATGTTGGTGAAAACCCTGAATTTGAGAAACAGTACCTCAATGGTAAATTGGAAGTTGAATTAACTCCACAGGTAAATATTAGTAATAACAAAATTTTCAATTAAATTACAACACAAAAAATTACACAATAATACTTCCAATATATAGGGTACACTGGCAGAACGTATTCGAGCAGGAGGAGCTGGTATTCCAGCCTTCTACACTCCCACAGCATATGGAACGATAGTTCAAGAAGGTAACGTTATTGTGAAATACGATGAAAATGGGAATGCAGAAATATCTGGAGAGCCAAGGAATGTAGCAGAGTTCAATGGAAAAAGTTATGTCTTGGAAACTGCTATCACAGGAGATTTTGCTCTTATAAAGGCTTGGAAAGCAGACAAAGCTGGAAATTTAGTTTTTCGAAAAACAGCCAGGAATTTCAACCCAGTAATGTGTAAAGCAGCTAAAATTGCTATTGCGGAAGTAGAAGAAATTGTAGAAACTGGTCAGTTGGACCCCGATCACGTTCATTTACCTGGAATTTTTGTAGACAGGATCATCAAAGGCCCATCATACGAGAAACGCGTGGAAGTGCGTACATATTCTTGTTAATATAAATATTTCAATAATTTGAAAAATTACAAGAACCTTTTGTCTCTATTAGAAACGATATACGAAGCAAAATATGAAACCCAAAAAAGTGACACCAGCAAGTAAAGCAAGAGATAGAATTATCAGACGAGCTGCGCTCGAATTCAAAGACGGCATGTATGGTGAGGGATTTAAAAAATTACAAATATTTCATTTAAAACACTTAAATAAATTTAAAAAATTTCTTTTTAAAAATCCTTTACTAAATACACTTTTTATAGCTAATCTGGGAATTGGTATACCCATGCTGGCTTGCAATTACATTCCCAAAAATGTAAAAGTAACATTGCAATCTGAGAATGGTATTCTTGGCATGGGTCCATTCCCAGACGAATCAGAACTTGATCCAGACTTAATAAACGCTGGGAAAGAAACAGTTACAGTCGTTCCAGGAGCCTCTTTCTTCAGCAGCGACGAAAGCTTCGCAATGATTCGAGGGTACTTATAGAAAAGATTGAATATTAAATAGTTTTTTGGTAAAAGATAGTACATTTGAATTTTTTCAGGGGTCACATTAATTTGACAATGCTCGGTGGGATGCAGGTATCAGAGAATGGAGATCTGGCTAACTGGATGATTCCAGGAACTATGGTGAAAGGAATGGGAGGTGCAATGGATTTGGTTTCTGCGGAGAGCACAAAAGTGGTGATTACTATGGAACATAAAGCTAGAGATGGAAGTCCAAAGATTTTGAAAAATTGCACCTTGCCTGTCACAGGTAATTTTTACATTTTAATTCTTTGTAAGATAGAAATAGTTACTCATCTTTTAATTCCAGGTCAACAATGTGTAGACTTAATAATCACGGATATGGCTGTATTTGAAGTAGTTCGTGGAGAAGGATTAAAATTGATTGAAATTGCACCAAACATTGATGTCAGTGATATTGTTAGTTCCACAGGTTGTGAATTTTCGGTGGCTGACGATCTTAAAGAAATGGGACAAGTGGATTTGGAAGATTGTCAGTAAATACACGTTCCTGAACATTTTTAAATATAAAAAATGAATATTAAAAAAGTTTGCTTCGTTCAAATTCCGACAAAACGGAAATAATACTTAAAATTCTTATTCTCTAATTGTAAAATTACAAAGTCATACCTTTATCTGTAAGAACTGTAAAGTTTAGTTATAAATGTAATATAAGTGCACTGTTTCATGTAATATAGTAGTTAGCTTTCAACACAGGTAATGTAATATTGTAATACATATTCTAAGGCTAAGGAAATAATAAATTCTAAAAAGAGAACAAGCTCTGCTTTTATATTTCTATCGGTCTAAGACCTACAATTAAAGAAATTACTCTCTAAATTTGGCTTTTACTTTTGCTGGAAGTGGTAATAAATACAGAACACTGTTTAATATACTCAGTCCGACAGCAAAAGCCAGAGAAATTAATAAGTTTAAGTCAACATTCAATACTTCTGAAATATTTTCGCCTTCACGGGTGAAGCGTTCTATTAAATATGACCTCCCATCTGGATATCTGCATAGCTCTGGTATCCCAGGACACGTGAAGCTTTCATTATAATGCAAATTTAAAAATGTAGGCACATCAATGGCTAATTGATTTAGAGCCAATGATGCGTACCTAGCAGGTAATGCAGTGGAGATTGCAGCAAGCCAATAAGGCAGGCCTTTCAGACTTCTGATGGCCCCAGATGCAATTACCAGAGACACCAGTGTCATATATAACACCATTATTGCACCTGTAATTGGTCTACCAACAACCATGAACACTGCAACAGTTATTTGTTCTGCTGCCACATAACTGGCCCATAAAACACCACAGGCATAAGCCCAGGTAGACAAATCTAGTTCTAAAATAGGTGTCAGAATACCAATAGTGATCATGGTAGACACAAAACTTAATGGCAAGCTCAATAATGCGTATGCGGTCAAGAACATAGCTCCACCATATAGACCTTCTCTTTTTTCTTGATAGTATCTAGCCCTATATCCTGGAACTTATTAATTAATAGACGTTACATAATAATAATGTATTTATTAGGTTGCCTGAGAAGAGATTGGTCTACATGCACTTACAGAGGAGAGCTGTGCATGCTATTCCAGCAACATAGAACAGAGTTACCACATTGAAGACAAGACCACTTGTTTGTAGAAATATTCTGGATTGCACAGGAGTCGAATGCGAATACAGAATACTCATTAAAGCTATTGAGAATGGTAACAATAGTAGTCTGGCAGCAAAGTGCCCTAAGCCAGATTTATTGAAGGCAAATGTCGTTGCCAGACTTCTTCTAAAACGTAAAAGTTATAGTAGTACTATTATTTTGGAAGATAGCATGCACTTGTAAAAATACATACAAATAAAGGGCAAACAAAGTGGAGAAACATCCTGGTTTAATTCCACGCCCTAAACCTTTATGCATTATTCCTAAAGATGTATCTTTAATATTGGGTGGCACTTGGGGCGCCTCTTTCATGTAAATAACACCCTCGGCTTTGAACTTTTCAACCAGAACGGATATCTGCTGATTAGATTCTAAGAAACGATCTCTCGAGCGACGATCGACAGTTGATAAACACACTAAAGTCACCATTATCACTACTTAATTAAACAATTATTTAATAATTTTATTCCTATGGATACATACTTACAGTAATACATCAAAGGATTTTCGAGTTCAGGACATGGGAAACCGATATAAGTGAAATAGTCCAACATACTTCTAGTTGGCCCCGAATAGACAACTGCCCCCAAACATAAGAGAGTCACGCGACTCACGAAAGGTAGCACATCCGATCTAGGAGTTTCCATCGTTAGGACAACGATGGATCCTCTTCTGGTTGCGTAAGACCAGAGCATAGACACGATTAAATACGTGTTTAACGGATCAGTATCCCATGTGGGCTCGTCCAGAAGTAACAACGTAGGATCTTTAGCCAATTGTACGCCCAACATTAGCCTTCTGTATTCTGGCTTCGTCAGATCATTTACCGATCTATTTGCAACTTGAGACAAAGCCAGATCAGCTAGAGTTTGTCGAACTCTGGCTTCCCTGTTGTTTAAATTGGCAAGCCATGTGGCATAGGTCAGTGTCTGTCGAACTGTTAGACTAGGTAATAGATGACACCTGTGTGCAACATATCCACCATGTCGTCTAAACAATTCTGGAGTTAATAAATTGTTATTTAGGCTGACTCTACCCCTAGTTTCTCCCTCCGCCCTTCCAGCTAAAAGAGAAGAAATTTCCGGATGGTTTCTAACACCTAATTAATTACATTTGCACTTAAATCATTACCTTACCGATGACATCGAGCAAAGCTCTTTTTCCAGATCCCTTGGAGCCCAAAATCGCTAACACCTCGCCACCGTGAACTCGGGCGGACACATCTCTCAGTACAGCAGTAGGTTCCGACTTACTCAAACAACTTCCTTCAATGACTACAGCAGTGGAATGAAACACATTGGAAATATCAAGAGTACAATCCGATGGGATCATCCTGGATCTTTCTGAATTATCTCATAACGACCTTTTGATAAAGAAGACAAACTTAGTTTCTACTCGACTCGATGGTATACTACAAATCTCGAACATGAAGTTTTGTTAGAACGAAGAAACAGTATTTCTTCCGGTAAAATAGTATTTGGTCACGGAGATTGCACTCCAGGAAAGCACGTAGAATGGACAAAACGATGTATAAACTGGCACTGCGGCTAGAGAAGTGAACATCGCATGTAAAACGTAACCATCGGTAGGGATACCTGGCTGGGAGTTGGCTTCATGAGGTGAATGTCTCCTTTGAGACGAGTTTGGTGGGAGGAAGATAGCATCAGTGATAGCTCAAGGGTGTATTTGCTAATTTCAATCCCCAGTTCCCTTCCCAGTCTCCAGAATCACACACAAAAGGAAAATCTTCTCTCAAATAACTTTATCTGTAATTACTAATCTTTAACAAGCATTCACAACTTTATATACGGAATTTTATCCTAGTCGAAAGTAGATTTAAACACCTTTTCAATTATAGTAAATCATCCTTAAATGCTTTGTGGATACTGATAATAATGGAACGCGATTACAAATTAAAAAGGAGGCAGAAATAATATTCAATCAGCTTCATACTGATGTAATTAGAAGCCAGGGGTCAGATTTTTGGTAGGTACGTCATTGCAAACTTGAAAGACTAACAAGGAAGGACGGGAATACAGAGAGGGGGTTTTGTTGGAGGTTCGGAAGGCAAGTCTGTCAGAAGGCAGCGTTTAGAAAAGGCTTCTCGGCGTTGGACATACCGATGCCATTGCGGTATCGCGATCACGGATCGGGTGATGCGTTCGCGGGCTCCGTCGTGCGATTCCTGAGCTGACGAACATAGTGTTTGTCTTTAAAATTCTCGTTCAAAGTTATCAGGAGGAACCAGACGAAAAAGAGGAGACCAGGAGCAATCGGCGGAATGGAGAAGCAGCATCACCTTGACTCAACCAGGCTCGCTTGAAAGCTCATCCTGAATACCGGTGGTGAGTCATTGTCACGAAGAATCTCCGGGAACGTATTAGGTTTCGTGGCACGCGCAATTCCTCACGTTCACGTGCCTCCTTCTCGCACATGAACACTATTTTTGCAGAAAAAATCATCAAACAAATACCTATTGTTTGTTTGTTGTCCCTCCGCGTAAAAATAATAATAGAGAGAACCATGATTCATGGGTAGTTGCAACATTTTTTACTCAAGTACCCCAAGATGCTATTACGACAGAGGAGAAGTCATATATGATCAAATTCTTGTTAGACACGGAAAAAAGGGAAAATATAAACGGTTGGCACAATCCCATGACCAGTCATGGTTCAACGACTGGGAACCTGATTTTGCATAATGAGAAAGGTTTACCTGGTACCGGTGAAATCCGCAGATTAGGAACTATTTTTCTTAAAGAAAATTATTTTTTATCTATCCGTGAATTCTTCTTTAAATCAGTTAGTCGCTTATGAAACACTGGGAGGCTCTGCCTAGCGAAGAAAAGGAACTCAAGGAGCGTGGTTAATATTCCGTGGCCATACTTTCCTTCTAATGATTTTCATTTCACTGTCGATGTTTTCACTAGCTCGATAATGCTGTCATAATGGTTTGAAGAATGACATGATAAATTATCTTAAATATTAACTGTTAATTACCCTATTTACGTCCTTGCGAATGCATTTTATAATTGTCATAATTTTTAATGGCTGAAAACAAAGTTGAGAGTATGGATAGAATAAAGTTTGAGCTGAACCGGCTACGGTTTTTCGCGATTGCTTTATGGGGATGGAAGATACTTTGAACTGCTTGGCGACGACGCTACTATCGGGAGATTTCAATGAGCGCACAAGACATGTACTTCTGCACTTTTCCACGTGCCGTGGACGGTACTCTGGCTGATTTGCAATGTTAATTAAGCCTCTCTCGCAGCAGACTGGCGTACCCCTATAGAATATTGAAAAACGCGGCAGCACTGACCTCGGTGTACGCCTCCATAAAGCGTTCCTTACTCCATCGCGTGACTCAATGGCGGAACGAATACAAATAATCGAATTCTTCGGAAGTAAACATAAGATATTAAAAAAGACTGGTATAGAATTTTTATTAGTCTTTTTGTTCACGAAAGTATATAATGAAAATAACAAATGGCAAATGAATTGTTAGATCACCTCCTTTTGACACATTCTTTCATTCAGGTAATCAAATTAAATGCTAAAATAATTCTTAAATAAAATAATAAAAGAATTCTTTTTGAATCAATAAGAACATTTTTGAACCGTATTCTTGAAATATTCTCTAGTAATTTTTTGATTCCATATGAAATATTTTATGCGATAAAAAAGCGTACTTAACCACCAGAATCTAATTTCAGTCCCAAAGCATGCTGGTACTTTTATCGTTTCTGATGACATTAGTGTCAAGGTTCGTTCCCTGATCGGTGCACTAATTCATCTGATAATTCGGTGGACTTTCTACAGTTTGTTGCACGTGGTATCCAGGCCACACTTTATTAAGACACACTCTCTGTCACGTGTATACGAGATCGAGAGGCACGATCGTAGAAATCGGTGCGTGGGACAATCTCACAGCCCAGCGGAAGAGATTTCGAAACCAGAGTATCGTTTCCCTAAACTATCCAAGTCGGCCAGGCTACTGGAAAACGTTCATAGACTGCAAAAAAGAGTGTGCATATCAGTTACATGTGTCATTGGATAATGTAACGATCTAATAACATCTTCATTGAAAATAGATTGAAATATAAGAAACTGTTCTTATGAGAAATTAGATATTAAAGAAGAATATCATTATAATCGAAAAGAAATTAAACTATAATAATTGGGAAAGAAGAAATCACACTTATTAGATATCAAGTAACGAGGAAGTAATTAATCCTTCGTCATAAAGTGTTCCTTCTCTTGAGTTTCACCATAGTAAGAACCGCTTGTTAGCCTGGTCTCTCATAATCCTCTAAATCTATGGGAACACAAACAGTGACAAGGACTGAAACTGGCAATACACTGATTTAAAAAAAAGAAAAGGAAATAAAGGAGAAGAAGCAACAGAGAAGAATGTTATCATCTCATCAAGTTACATACACGCTCATGATAGATAATCCATTTAACGTGGTCGCTCTGCTGGCACACAACTATCGCTTTTCATCACGAAAGCCTAATGCCCAGTGGATTGAAAAGTGAATTTGCATGTAGTTCAGTGGTTGATGGTGAAAATCACCGAGCCGTCGAACATGTATTAATTAAGTATCACCTTCCACACGGGACTAGGATTATACTCTACTGAGCCTGAGATATGTCGACGCTTTTCACTAAGTATAACCAGAAACTTTTGCGTCTAGAGGAAACAAGGATAAAAAAGAAAAATGTATGGCGGCCAGTTTGATACAACTGTTGCAGAAACGGGATATGCAAATGAACAGTTAACTCGAATACAAGATAGTTATCTAGCTCTAAAAAAAGCTTGTACGCGACGTTACGTAAATCGTAGAGTAACATTACGGTCGATGATCGCAACTTACTGGTTCATTATACATTAGCCAAAGAGAAATCTATACGAGTATGAATTCGTCGGGGAATTTCTAGTTGTCCCGGGAATGATTAAACAAGTGACAGGTGGCAAATGGCTTTCCATACGGGTGCACGTATCTGTTTTTAAACGATGTAACTGGAATACTTAAAGAATTATCATCGCATAATCCTATTTTACAAAAATTTAATCGGTGGTACCATGCAAAATAAACCGAATAATTTAGAAATTCAATTTGATTTATGAAAATCCAAGTTTGATTCCTTCAGAGGATTCTATAGGTAGATGATGAAGCAGAGCAGCTGGACGGCTATGGAGAGCGATGATTAGCAGTGGAAATAACGTAGAATCTTGGCTACCTTCGGTCATACCGTTACTCGATGACGAGTAAAAATCTCAGCTGATGTCGAAGACGCGGGGAGAACAGTTTCGTGGGTAAAGAAGATCCATTACCCAATAATAATCATCTGCTAGCCTTTAATTTAACGATCATCAACAATTTTCATGTAATGTGAAAATTTATCAAGAAACTGTTCATCTGTAAATACCTGCAAAGAAAGAAAGAGAACAAACTGATCAGACTGACTAGGTCATAGAAAAATAACAGAGAAATGTCTTTTGTTTGAGGAAGCTGCTCAAAAGATGCTCGGTTTCGTTCAAACACACGGCAAGTGAGTCAACATCTAACGGGAAACCAATTGGCAGTCGAAAAAAATGTCATGATGGCATCTGACGTGGACCAATGCCGTTTGTATGCACCACTCGATATAAAAGAGCGTTACCCCAGACTGCTATTTTATTGCACTTATTAATCCTTATTACTCGATGTTCCAAATGATTTGTTAGGTTCTGTTGATTCATTAAAGTATTTAGAACAATGGCATCATTAAACTGCGGATTTTTATGCAAATTTATATCTTCATAGATACAATCAAAAGCGTAGGAGCTATACAGACATTTGATTTACCTATTAAATATCATAAAAAGTGGTAAACTTTGGATATGTTGTTTCTCTACGTTCTGTACATTTTTGTATCTTTAAATTTCTTATAATTGCATACAAATCCGCAATCTAGTAATTATTCTGAGTTATAATTCACAGTGTTTAAAATCTTCATAAACGAATAATTTGAAAAATTTGTGAGAATGGAATATTATATGAAATAAGAATATATAATATAAAGTAGTAAATGTAGGCACTAGCTACCACTTTAATAAGTTTGATCAAATAATGGAACAAACTATTATTTTACTAATGTCAATTCAATATTTATGGTATAGGAAATATCATTTTATCAATTTTTAACGAAAATCAATGATATACGATGCTATTTCAGAAATATTTCAATTCGAAATTCCGACACAGGATACAATTTTACCAAAAATTTCAATAAAAATTCTGTGTTAACGAGTAACCAATGAAATTTATAATAAATAAAAAAATGTTTGATATGAAATTTTTATCCCTGATATAATTGTTCAAGTTCGAGGATACTACACACATGTTTTCACATTCATCACGAGGTACACCGTTAAGAGGAATGTCGGGGGAGCTTCTCTTCGCCACGTGTGCCGGCGCAATGAGCATAATTACGCGAATATACAAGAGTAAATGGCACTCTGGCGTATACTCACTACAAATGTAAAGCGATGTATCTTCGTGAAATCGGCACTAGTCGTTCCATAAATATTCTACGAGCTCGCTTTACGATATCCAGCGATGTTCTGAGGTCAGAACGGCACATGTTCCACTATGCCTGAAAGAAAATTTAACGAGAGAGGGAATTAAACTATGCATTATTGAATTTGATATTCATAACGTTAATCATCTCGATTAGAAAGGGAGCAATCGGATAAATTGAAAACGTTTTATTAATTTGGTAACGGTTTGATAGTAAGAACTTATAGTGAAGTCTAAAATGGCAAAAAGTAAGACGATTAACGGTCAGATGCGCGCAACTGCTCCACGAGTCACTCCACCATGTAATGATTTTGCGTGATCTAGCATCTAATAAATATTATAGCATTTGGATAATGCAATCGAGTAAAATCTTTATGAATAATTATTGGTTTCATAAATAACTCTTGCCTACGTGAAATTTTACTTGTTGCAAAAAAAATTAAACAAAATTTGAATGGAAACTTTTGAGTAATCAAGAATAATAAATGAAGTACCTTGAAACTTATCCACAAGCTAATAGGAACTTGTAATAGTTATTGTTATTAAATATGCTTCAATATTGATAAGATAACTAAAATGAGAAATTCAGTTTTGATAGAAAAATATTCAAACAAAGAGGAGATAATATTGATGAATAACCAGCTATAATAAACATAAATGTGATCGATAGTGCTTTTGTCATTCGTTTTGGTACGGATTCCAGTTCCTTTCCTTTCAGTGTAGTACCGAAGGCCAAGAGGTGAATAATTTCGAGCCTTCAGTGGCGAGCAATTTCAAAGGCGCGCCGATTATTCGCACGGCGTGCACGCATGCTTATGGAATGCCATAGTGCTCTCAACTCCGTTCAAATGCATTTATCACTATTCATGTGGAACAATTTATATGTTATATTTCCTGCATTAAATTCCCTGCTATTTGCTAAAATACTCCAATTCATATTTTCATTAAAATATTGTTTTCAGTGATTTACCTGGCTTTCTAAATAAGATAGGGAAGATAAATAGATAAAGAGTAAAACAATGCAAAGTTCTTAATTACAATAATTTAAACTATCTCGAATTTAGTGTAATTGGGAAAAATGTCAAGTTCTTTTGACTAAACCAGAGAACAATTAACATTGATCGAGCAAGGCACAAGAAACTAACCAAAATCGCTCACGCATTTCCGAGAAGATCCACCGAAGCTGCGAACATGATGCAATCCATCATGCGTTTCATCTAGTCTCGCTTGAACTGTTCAGATACCACAAAGCATGGGTTCGGAAGCGTGGGAGCTGGAACGGAGGTACTCAGTGCCTGGGGCATTGGATACCAGAGGCCTGGAGCCTCCAGCTAGCGAGGATCTTCACGCCTGGTCTATCTACAGGTGATTATTTCTCCTACTTTACTTTCAATCTTCAATCTTAAAAAAAGAAAAGAAAAAAAGTGTCATAATCAGTATATCATTCTTCCAGGCAAAACTTGAATTCCGATTTCACCGATTCAGCACTTGGATCAGCTGAAAAGTCTCCTCTTCCCTATGGGAACTTCCAATTGAGAGATTCCACAGTGCAGAGTATCCTCAGACACCCTAGATACGGTCCAAAAAGTCCTCTGGCCAGCAATTCGTACACATATCTAAAGTTTGGTCTGCCAAGGGTTCTGCCTCCTAGTTCCAGGAACAGAGATGGATCTAGCGGTTACGATTCCAGCGAAGAAGGTCGTAGGGTGTCTCACGCGGGAACTTCTGCACACGGGACCTCCGCTATGAGATCTGCCAGGAGTGACCCCGATTTTAGACACGTTCACATTGTTCCTAGGGAACATGCACACTCTCAATTGACGGTTTCAAGGGAGAATCCTAGGTTAAGGAGTGTCAGTGAAGCGAATCTTCTTCATGGAGGTGTTCGAACGAATAGGAGGCATAGTATTGCGCCTATAGATCCAGGGTATGGTGTCCACGAATCCAGAGGTGAGTAGTGCTTTTTCTCATCTACCACATCTTATCTTCAGCATCAGTTATAACTAAACAGGAAAATTAATTTTCAGGACATGGAATCTTGGGCCCAGAGAGTTATACGTTACCTCTGAGGCCTGTACCATGTCTTCAACATCCTCATCTTCAGTTACGAGGAGTAGAGGCTTCAGGATCTGATGGTTTGCCTCTTTTACGAGGGATCACTTTAGAGGTAGGAGCTACTGAGGTGTTGGCCATTATGGCTACTACGGAGAAAGAAGGAAAACAAATCGTGGAAACTGTCGCCGGAAGGAAGAGAATTAAGAGAGGAGATATTTTGCTCAATGGAAGATCCGTGTCCTATAGAACCTTAAGGTATAATTCATATTTGTTCGAAAATTATCTTAAACCGAAAATTGTACATTAGTAAAATTATAAATTCCAGGTCTCGAGTTGCTTATTTGTCCACGGAAAATAGTCTAAGCCCAGGCCTAACTGCTCAGCAGACTCTAAGCTTTTATATGCTTCTTAGAGGAGGTCCAAACACTTCCAAACTGGAAGCCGAAGCCATCCTCCAGGAACTCGGTTTAGAAGCGACCAAACATTGTCTCGTGAACTCGTTGACGACCTCTGAAGCAAAAAGACTGGCCCTGGCGTGTCGTTTGTTACAAGACTCGCATATTCTTGCATTGGACAGGCCAACGCATGGTTTGGATATTTTCGACGCGTTCTTCATGGTAGAATACTTGAGACAATGGGCTGGAAGAGGACAAAGATTAGTAGTATTGACTTTGCACCCGCCTACTTATGAGATACTGACGATGGTCTCGAGGGTGGCGCTTACTTCCGGCGGAAGAATCATGTACTCCGGTCCCAGGAGGGATATGTTGCCATATTTCGCCCTTGCAGAGTTCCCGTGTCCTCCATTTAAGAATCCTTCTGATTACTATCGTACGTGATTTTTATACTAACATTCGATGATCTATATACACAAAATTATTTCGAAATTTATAGCAACTCTCTTTTCCAGTTGATTTAGTTACACTGGACGATCTGTCTGCGGAAGCCATGTTGGAATCCTCTCAAAGGATAGACCACCTAGCCGAGCTTGCAAGGACTAGACTGCCAGGATTAAGTGATCCTGGACCACCTGGAGCACTTCCTCCTTCCATTTCCAGTCCCAATGTATTTTCACAGATTTATGCGTTGCTTCTGAGGACTCTAATCTACAGTCAACCATGGACACTGACTAGATTGCTCAGGAAAATCGTCATCTCTGCCTCTTTGAGTATTTTACTTGGTGCAATATTCTGGGATGTATCTGGCGACTCAAATTTATATCTCAGAGACCGAGTTGGGTTTCACTATGCCAGCTTGGGAATCCTCTTCTGGCCATTGACCTTAATAGCCATCTGTGAAATAGCTGACTGTAGGTCAAACGTGGAAAGAGATATCAAGGATGGTTTATATGGAAGATTTGTGTATATTTTAATGGAGGTAAATGTTCAAAAACAGTAGTATACGATCGTTCATTTTATTAAATAGATTTTTTCAGCTCCTCTGTGGAGTAGTGTCCTGGTGTGTAGTCTACTTGATCTACTTAGCACCAGGCTACGCCATGTCCGGACTTCACCTGGTGCCGGATGAGAATCTGACTTCCTTATGGAATTATCTCGGAATCGGTTTACTGTATTTAATACTGCAACATTTAATCTGTATATTATTTGCTCACACTTGTAAGTGGACGTACTTGGCTTCCTTGTTTGCTGGGATTGTGATTGGAGAGATGACATTAGCTGGAGGAGTGACCTTGCATTTGGAGAACTTGCCAGGCTGGTATCAAAAGATCAGTCCAATGCAGTGGTCTCTGTCCCTATTGTTACCTCCGCTTCATCAAACAGAGGTTATGAATAAATTGACCAATTGTAAGCCAAAACAAATTCAGAGACAGGATATCATAGTTCAAGCTGCCTGTGAACCGCCCGATGGTGCTCTGGCCTTATACGAGATTGCACTGCATAAATTCAATGTAAGAGGAGAACTGTGGCTGGGAATAGGAATAACTATCGTCAGTGTTTTAGTTATACTAGTATTCCTGTGCATTCGATATACTACTCCCAAGAGACTTAGAAGTGCACCAAACAAGCCATAAAGTGCAACTACTCAATGACTGAATAAATATCATCATTCTTACATAAATGTATTTTATTAATATTAACAAATAGCAGAGTATTTTTTTAACGTTTCGCTGCTATCAGTACAATAATAGATATCAGTAAGGAATATAATTATTCACTTCATCATCAAATACATATATTTTATACTATGTCATGCTCATAGGCTTTGATCTTTGTCTATATTATTGCGACTTTTTAAAACAATAGGCTTTAGAAACTCGCAAAATAGACTTGAGCCACGAAATTCGAAAGCCTAGTAAACCGATACATCTTGCAGTCTCTCCTCCAAATGCTTTAAAATAATCTGTATGTACTTCGTAACGCTATAATCAAATCAACCGAAAAAATCTTCATAAAATAAAAAAGAAAAAATTGATTAAAACTCTAGCCTGAGTTGATTAATATCTATTATTTGAATTTCCATTTCCCTTCCTTTTCAAATTTTAAATATCTACGCTGAAAATAATGGACTAATATGGAGAATGAGCTCAGTCGGTTGTTACATGGAAACTTGATCACAAGCTCCATCTACAACTTTGAGAATATCGGCCACGTTCGATCGATAAGTGTAATTTTTATTTTATTAAAAATTATTTTCAAAACTCACGGCTATCACTAATTTACCATCCAAACTATTTCCAGATAATTGTAGAATAATTTACTAACAGGAATATCTCAGAAATCGACAAACAATTCCTTTCAGATCAAATTATCTAAAAGCGATTCTCCAAATTTATCATCAATAAACGTTTAGACAGCTAAAGTCGATATTCCATCTCGGACGAATATATCTACCAGCTAATAGCGTAACGTGTATTCCAAACCCGGTCCCGGAAGAAAATAGTCAGCATTTATTAATTAGTTAAATCGAACTAAATTTATCGAACCGCTCATGTAATAGACTTATCTTTCCTCATTGATTATTTTCCATTCAGTTTAAACTCTTATCGCGATGATTCTTATTCTCTCTCCTTATCGAAGTCAATAAAGATATCTCAGATATCACAAGTGTTTGACACTGCAATTGACTTCGCGAGCGGAGGAGACGGATGACGTTTATCTTCGAACACCAGATACGCGTTATATTGTACTTTCTCTGTATCATATGTATATGTATAATACGAAAATTTAATATTTTCCAACAATTCTCCAATTTGATCAATCCCACGCATTTTATAGATCACATAAAATTTCTATCTAATAAGTTAAAATTAATCTGCAATATTCCAGTTATTGCATAGATCTGTATATAACAATTAAAATACAGTTTTTTACTTCTTATAATAATGTCGACATATTCCGAGCACCCTGCACAAGTTTCGAGGGCCGTCGGTTCGTTCACCGAATTAGTACAAATTGGCAGCAGGGCAATCGTCGTAAATGCCGACTTCCGTCGATGAAAGTAATTAACTAGTGGTTGTAAGTCGGGTGAACAGAATTCCAGGAAAAAGCGTGGGCTCGTTAGGAGAAGATCGCAGGAGAGCAGAATCACGTTCTTGTTTCGCGAACGTTAAACTTCAACGTAGCGTCGTTACACCTCAAAATCAATGAACCACTCACTGTCTAGCGTTCTGTGTGCGTATGTACATCGGACCTTGATTCATTGAGACTACGGTCACACTATGTGCATTCATTTTTCCTACTCTTGTGGTACTGAGTTATTCACAGTCATTCATAACGATTGGCCAAAATAATCGTAGGATAACCGAAAAACAATTTTAGTTTAATAAATTGCTTAATTACTGAAAATTATAAGTAAAATTGTAATTCCAAATATGAACAGGTATCTCGTAAAAAGGGCGCTCAGATATTTTTTATTCCTCGATGATTCTAAAAAAACAACATAACTTTTATAAATTACATAACATGTACAAAATATAGCACATAAATAAATATAGTACTAACTTCGAATACAGACCATAGATTTAAAAAAGGCCTTCGGATACTTTCTTCTCTTCTATTGCTTTAAAAAGAAGAAACATTTTATTTGAATAAATTGTATATTTGGTGTAAAAATGAGGATTAAATTGCTATCGCATGTGTAATGGATGATTCCATATACGAACCATCGTTCCAATTCCTGGCAAGGTCTCTCTACCGGCAGGAAGAACAAAAACAGCGCGGGATAATAACTAGAACCCGTGGGCCCGCGTGGGCGCGAATGTATAAAGCTCTTTTCGCTTTCTCCCTCCTGATCCCGTTCGCCTCTTCATTGATTATTTTACTTCGCCACCTACCAACGTATGCCGGCGCATTCTATATTAGCACGTTACTTGTATACAACAAGCTACCATACGCGGACAAGTATTCTTGAATCCTCTAGCGAAAGCCGCTAATTAAACTTCCTCCCTTATTATCTTCGTAAAGAATTACATACATTGTTTTGACAGATATAGAATATAAAAAAAGATATTTTCTAGTGACAAAGAGAATGTTGATGTTAACGAATGTATTTCGTACTTTATAATTAATTGATTATCTTCTTAATTTCAACAATTTCTTCACTTATTATTTTCCTAAAGAATGACATACTTCGTTTTAACTAGCATAGAATATAAAGGAAGATATTTTTTAATATAAAAGAGAATGGTCATATTATAAATTAATGTCGTATATTATATTTTTATAGCTACATAATTGATTAATCCTCTTTATAATTTCAAAAATATTGTTTGTCATAATACTAAAATATTGAAAATATTAAAATTTTCTACAAAATTTCTATAAAATGCCTTTAGTTGAAAGTATCAGTAGCATCATAGATGCCTATAATTGATAACTATAAAATTTAAGATTCAAATATAAAGATATAAAATTTAAAGATTAATAAAATTAAATTAAATTAAATGAAAAACTCCAAAATATTAAATAGTAACTCTAAATTGTTATGGTCCTCGATGGCTTAATAATACTTTAATATTATTTTAGACAGATATTATTTTAACTGAAACTGATGGATGATTTTTTATTCCTTGGACGAGTCGATAATTGCGTAACCGCTCGGTCGATATTTGAAGATCTGTGTGATCGTATTTCGATATATTGATGCATTTGAACCATACTTACGGAATTCTAAAATTCATCCATTTTCGATATTTTCCGTTAATTCGTTGTTGTAGATTGACACTTTGTTTAAACATATACATATCCTATATTTTGGTACATTTTGTAATATGCATTTTGTTTAGAAATTGTATAAACACTAAAAAAGACACGGAAGATTTTTTAATTTCATTATTATCGATCGAGTGATGAGAATAGAAGCAATAAATGTCCTTAAATAACGTATTCGAGTTGACTGATATAGCACTCCCTCTGCTATTTAAGCAAACAATTTCTGAAAATTTAATGCAATAAAACTGTTCTGAATGCAATTTTAAGATTCAGAGATCTCACTTAGCTGTCAATAAATTAAATTATTTTGTTATTGAATAAAAGTGTGATCTTTCAAGTTTTACACTTTTCTATAACCCTTGACTAACCAAATGTCTTATATTAGGTCGAATACATATCTTATAATTAAATTGCGAATTTTTATACGGTTACACGAAATTTGTAGATGAAAATTGCATAGAATGTATGTAATATATGAAAATATATGAAATATCAAAAATATAGTACACATTCCGTATAACATTTAGTAGTTAAAGCAAAAATATGAATTTGCGATAATTTCTCGGTTGACTTAATTATTGGATAAAATAGCTTTAAATATCGGATAAAAAAGTAGAGTTTAAAATATTACGCTATTTTTTAAATTCGTATGCAGAGACAATGGGAAATTCTAGATCATTCTTACCAAACTCCTAAGGGTTGAACTCAAGATGAAACCTGAATCAGTCCTTCGTACACGCATAAAATAAATATAATTGCTCTACCAGTTTCAAATCGTTCGCCACTTGAGCACTTTCCACAGAATTCCCGAGAATTCACGTCTTCTTTTACTTTTTCCAAGTATTTCAATCGCAAATTGCATAACGATAACGAACAAAATGATAGACGATTGATTTGCGGTAACTAACGCGCTGTATATGTTAAAAAAACATTTTGAAAAATCGCAAAGAAGAAGAAGGCCTTGATCTGAATTACTTTTGATACTAATAACTTGCTAAGAATGGAAAGCTATGACATAAACAATAATCACTTTCAATTACGAAATTATATTCACTACTGCGATTTCAACGATGAATTTACCAACTTTTTCGCAAAAAACTGGGAGTAGCTCGAGGACCACTTCTCCAAGAAACCGGAAACGGAGAGACGGAAATGACTACTATAAAAAGTAATGCCTTCTCCCTAATATTCAGTTTTAGTTGAATCTATTCACTTTTAACATAACTAATACATAAGCATGGAAATTTTAATTTAATGCATTAAAAGTACTAGAAAAAATAAAATTGTAATTGTGAAATCGATTAATTGCATCGGAAACGGAAAGTAAGTGGAAATGGGGGAGAAAATTTCTCAGCGCCCCCTTTGTTTAGATTTACGATAGTGAATAATTAACAATTAATCAAATATATACATAATTAAAGAAATATTCTTAAACTATCGAAAAATTAATCTACGACTATCATTGTCCTTAAAAGCAATTAACGAAAAAAAAGAAAAAACGCGGGAGAACAATGTTGATAAAGATGGCCTGATTAGCGCCACCTCTGATTGTATAATTGCATTCTGTTTGGCATATCAGTCAATCAATACATATGACATATAATCTATATTATGTGTTTTTCTCTTATAAAACCTTGCTACCAAATCTTAAGAAAAATTGACAGGTAAAGGGCTATGTCTAAGAATCAAAATGAATTATGCGAAAATGAATTACAAAAGAATTCGACAGGTATAATTTATTTTTGGTGTTGATTGATCTATATGTGAAAAATACATACAGTGGCTACAAAAAGTGTTTACGGTTACTATAGTGTATAAATCTCTCAATCCTAATCCAAATATAACCTATACCAAAATAAAAAGTATCAAAAATATTTTTACGAATATTTCGGGAACTAAAGTAAAGCGAAAGTTATATGTGAGATGTACCCTAACCGATATAATTGTTTCCTGTTTTTTAATAATCAATATAACCAACAAAGTATTTGTACACTATTCTATTTATTGTAGTACTTACATGGTGATTAATTATGTCTAGGTATATTAAATTTGTACTCTTCTATGACTATAGAAATTTCATATTATGACAATGAAATGTAAAACTTTTTTTAATCATTGTACGTACCTATATACATGTATCGATACGTTTATGGTATCTTTTGCTAACTGTATATCGTTTATTCGATCCGTAGGCATAAAGAGGGGGGAACGAAGATCCCGCAAGCAGTTTTACAGGCTAGTGAACATGCCAGAACCTCGAATCTCGTGTGGCTGGAGGAATGTGGGCGCACCAGTTTCGAGAGTCATTCAGAGAATTGGTCTCCCGTCTACCAATTTCCCTTAGAATGGAAAGCGCGGGAAACCATCTACGTCTCTAACCTATAAATATGCATTGATGATCCATGAAACGTGATCGTTGGTACAATACTATCGATCAATGTTTGCATAACTAATTACAGAAACGTTAAATAAGTTGGACTTGGAGATATTATCGTTATTACTATTATAAAATGCCGACCTCAGATGTTTATATATGTTTAAGCCTTCTTTTCTTTTTTGCTTAGTTACTGAGACAGGATGCGATTATTCATAGTGGAGGCCTGGTTCGTTTACACTGCTATTCCTCTTGTATATTTTGAAAAATCCTCGCAAAGAGTCGGATGGCTATTTTCGTGCGCCCGAGGTTCCATTTTGATTACACTCCTCCACCATTTTGTTCACTTTATTTTGGAGCTTATATTGGAAATTTTGTTTTACACTTATGATCGAAAAAATCTTCACTGCTATTTTTTTATGTTCGAAAGTTTCTAAGGATTTCAGGTTCTACCGTAATTATTATACAATTCATCTCTAATTTTTCTATTTTATCATGCTGGTTACATAAAAAAATTTTTGTAGACTTATTTGCTTGAAAATTGAATCGGTACCTGTCCCGGCTGCGGCAAGGGAACATTTTCCAACGTCGAAGCGACGAAGAAAGCAGCCGGATGCAGGAGAGGCGAGGGACGTCATTATCTTATCTCAAACCATTTCCTGTCAACCTAGGGCCGCTTTTCGTGGTAATCACACGCACACGCCCACGCGGTGGAGTGTACAAGCTTATTTGTGTTCACATATACATATCAGCCAGTGCATGCACTAATGCCCGGCCAAGTGCCAGAGAGTATTGCTTCCGGTGCGTACACTTGCGTCCATCTCGGTGTTGGTGCGTTTGTACACGTGTACACGCGTTCGACGTTACATCTGGTGAGGCACTGTGAACCCGATAATCGGTTTCCTCCTCCGGTAGCCTGCAGGAACCAGACGCAAATAAACGCCGCGTTATACGACTCACGCCGTGTGGTGGATTCTTAGAAACGGATGTTTCCTTTGAATCTGGCTCTGTAGATCCGAGATATGGTCTCGACAATCGATATACCTTGCTAAGTGGAAACGTTAACCTCTTAGCAGCGGTTTCCTTTGAACAAAATGGTCTAGAAATTCAGAGAAATGGGGACGATATCATTTCACCGAATGACACGTATTTGGCTCCGAAATTCTTAGCTGAAAGATAGGAAAGAATATTAATGGGGACCTAGGTAGTCGTGAGAAAAAAGTATCGTGACAGAGTCAACGAGGCGTACTATAGAATCGTGATTGAGTAATGCGCTGCGACTTCCGACTGCATCACGAAATACGTAATGCCATTGCCATTAAGTATGCACACCTGTTAAGGTCATCAACAGGTATCACTTACGTCATCTTAGCGTACACATTACTGGTGTGACTGCCATAGTGATACCGCATGCACCTTCCCTATTCTCTTTCCCGCCGGCCACCGGTCGATAATCGCTTTAATGAGGACTCGTTCAGCGATGCACCAACTCAAAAAGTCCAGATTCATACCGATCAATAGTTTGTTCCCCGATTCAGCTATAAGTTTCTTGAAGGGATACAGTAGAAGTGTTAAAGTACTCATGTTGTGGTCATGAAACGAAATCTTAGATTTTGTAGAAGGGCAAAAGTTTATGAGAGGTGTAAAGTACTTATGTTGAGGCCACGGAACAATTAGATTTTATAGGAGGATAAAAATTTATAGCTTTAGGCTTAAGGACAATTTAAAAATATGAATAATTTCGTTTCTCATTACAGTATACATACATCCGAAATTTTTCTTTATACGCGATGTGAAAATATTAGATAAATTTATAGGAATAATACCTATATATATCCAACAAAGTTCCGTAGTTAACTAGTACCGTCACCTGGCAAATTAATTTATAACTCTGCTATATTTGTTGCAATGAAATAGGAATATAATAATATAAGGACAGATTTAACATAGTAAACCTTCGTACCCTTTGTCTATTCCAATTTCTGGCTAAATATAGGGTACGACCCACGTCTCGCGATTACCATAGCAAACTATTTAATGCAATCTGTATACCTGTGTTCTAATATTAGATACCAAGTCTAATAAAGGTGTTCCTATAATAGTTATTTTGTGAAATCTATAAGTACAAGTTAATTCCAACGATAGTATTTATTTTCCGACTACTACTGCAGTAGACTTTTAATACGATCCACAAAGCCATATTCTAATATCAGATATTCTAGTTATATAATAAAAAAAGATACTCTTTATCTTCAGAAAGGTCGGCTACGTCATCCTAGTAAGATTCATTAGCATCACGCGTGACGCTTTGAAGCTTGATCGAATATTAATCCATTATACTTGTCGTACATATAGCATAGTCAAAGAGGATTTGTATTTCGCACACGGATATTGAAAAATGTAAATGTAACGAGGAATCGATATACGAGGATCTATGGTAGGTTCTTACGTAAATCTATAGCCGCCATTGATCGAAATGAGCGTGGAGTAGCAAGGACGCCGTAGTACGCTCACCTTATCACGCTCCCACGCAATCGAATCGAAATTCGTCTCGTGGCTCGTCGAAGGCCACCGACACCAACCAGAGAGGCCCTTTTCGTCCTCTGTCTCCCTTTCTCATTATCTCCATTTCTGCGTACTCATTCTTTCTCCAGGCGACGATTCTCTAGGGGTCGCGATAAAGTGGCCCTACGCCGTCCGCGTGATCGAACGTGAAAATCTTCAACGACAGCAGCCCAAATGAATGGAATGCCAACCCACGCCCGAGAGCCGCCTGATAGGCTGCCCGATCCGAGGTGAGGCTTCACGTACAGTATGACAGAGTTCAGGGGCGTAATCTTTTCAGGAGCAGTGTTATCAAAGAAATCCGCTTGAACATCTTGTTTGTATTTGTATACTAGTATAGTGTAATAAACTGATTGGAAAATAACGGATTTCTAAATGTAAGCTCTAAAAACTCATTAGGAATTACATTGTATTTTATTTTTAGTTTTTCCTCAAAGAAATTTTACATTTTCAGTTACGCTACTTTTGTATTATTCTGCATAATTCAAGGTTGAAGAACTGAAGATTCCCGAAAATGGTGGATAGAAAGCTATATGGGAATTTTACTTATCTTCAAAAATCCTAAGAAGATTGAAAATTTTTAAATTCTATATCAATTCTAAGACATGGATGAAGTTATAACAAATTATTCATTCAATGCTCTGAAGCCTGTAAAAATCTGATTAGAAAAGAGCCGTACTTTATCTATATCTAAAATTTTTCATTCATGTTTCGAGTTTCAAACTCAACCTACTTTTCTATTTTTCAGATCTCAAGATCTTTGGCAAGACTTATCTAATTAATATTCTTATCTTTTAGACAATATCGAAGATATAAAACAATCCATAATAGGTATCCAGTGAATTAGGAAAAAAAAGTAAGATTCGTTAAATTTTACAGGGTGACGAGTCATATCACGCCGGTCCTGGCCGCAACACGTGCACGCGAGTGTGCGTGCACGTCGATACGAGGTAGCTTGGGTAGACGGTGCCGTGTTCTCCTGTGGATCGTAATAATATGCGCCCACGCACGCGTGAGAGAGTGAGCGTGTACGAAGCGTTCCCCGTCGTCTCCTCACCTCTGGCTTACTGTGCGCTTCGGTCAGTACCGACCCCCGACCCATCTACCCACGCCTTGTTAATGAAAACATCTTTTGTCAATGAACTGACGTCAGTCCGGATCGGGATTGGTCCGATAGCAGACACCACGTGACCTGGCACCAATCAATGTGAAGACCAGCTTCCCCTACAATCGAGGATCCGAGCGCCATTTGCCCATTCTGGACGGAAGAACGCTCGAGGTAAGGTGTGGCCTGCAGCAGGCTGGCTAGAAAGCCACGGGTGAGAGACAGAGACAATCTATGGTGTGCTCGGAACGTTAGAGAAGAACAGAGAGTTGGAAGAAAGCGAGAGGAAGATAGAAGGCCAAGACACACGAGAATCGTAGCTCCAGCTCTCTGCTGCTCTCTCCGTGACTCGGTCGAGAGTCGACAGAGAAGGAGAGACGTAAAAGAAGAAAAAAAAGAACAGGAAGTCGGTCCGGCAACCCAGGGAAGACGCGTCGAGCGATGTTGGAGGGATTTGTGAGGTGAGGGCGACGGTCTCGAGTCGCGCAGCGCCGAGATACGCGACCGATCTCCCGAACTAAGTACCTCGTTCACTCAGACTGATTTGAATCGACCGTTCACGGCAGCTCCAGTGTACAGCGCAGCATCCTTGTGTGTTGGTCAAGTCGAGAAGAAAAAGAAGCTGGATCTGAGAACGTGTTGTAGTTATGATTCTGTCGAGTTTACAGTAAAGAAAAAAGCAACGAAGGAGAAGAACGAAAGAGAGGATTTAGCGCGAGGAGAGGAACACACGTACATACACGCACTCGTCGTTTGTTCCATTGTGGAAAAATCAAGAATAATGCCAACACGTTCTTCACAAGACGTGATGATGTCGGTTGGACTGTTGGTGTGGTGTTGAGATAAACAAGCTAGAGGAAGTGTGTACTGGGAGAACGCGTGGGATCATGCATTTGTCGGATGGGCTGAAACATTCCTCGGTTGTGGCGTTAATTGGACCTGTCGTCTTTATTTACAAAAGGATCAATAATCGAGACGAGCTGCTGGCGGTAGCAGTGGCGGAGAAGGAGGAGGAGGAGGAGTAGAAAACACGGCATCGAGGTGCCGCAGGAAGTGATGGAAACACGTGAGAAAACGTGGGATTACGACATAGATACGCGTGTATGAGGCTGGGGGAGGACGTCGAGCGTCTGGATGCCTCCACAGAACGCGTTCTACTATACAACTCCAAGTGCCATTTCGTATTTGATAAATAATTAAGAATAGATGTACAGGACGCGTGCACGTAGGATGCGCGCGCGCGCTGAATGTACATGCACACTTGTTTCACACTGTCCACAGTTACCGATAAACATGTAGTGACAAAATTGTTGTTCCATGGGTTACGAGTCTAGGCAGATGTCACGTGTGTACACTGACCATCTCACAGAAACCAATGGTACAGCATTACTTGAAAGTGCCATACCAAGAAGGAGATTTCTTTCAACATTGTCAAGTCTCAGGTGTTTGTTTCTTTTTAAAATCCAATGGAAAACATGAGGAGATTATGTCTGTAAGGAGGGCAAGCATGCTTTAAGGAGAAAAGGTTGAAGGCCAAAGAAGCATCAGGAATTCAAATTAAGCTTACAACATGCCGGGTGGAAATATTATGGAAGAAGATCTGGTGGATCCTGAATGGCTATTTAGGCATCTTAGGTCACCAGATGGTCCAAACAAACTTCTCATTTTAGATTGTAGGGCACATTCTGATTTCTCTGAAGCTCATATCAGAGGCTCTGTACCCTTAGCCATACCTAGCATCATGTTAAGACGGTTGGCAGCTGGTAAAGTTGATCTGCTGTCAACAATAAGGTGCTTAGACCTAAGAAACAGAGTGGAGGTGTTTTTGTGTGGTGATGAGAATAGTAGAGGGACATTTATACTGATTGGTGACTCTACAGACCCTGCAGGACATCAGGGTGAAACAATTCAAGTTTTAAGTCGGAGACTTAGAAGTAGTGGAGGATATGTTGCTATTTTAATGGGTAAGAACAGTATATTCACAAATACATATATTTGTATGATTGTACATAATATTTCCATATGGTTAGAACAAATATGTGCTACAAAAATAAAAGAGAATATGCCTTAACTACTGTATTTTGAAAGATAAGAAGTAACTAAAGACTATATTATAAAATATTCCAAGTTTCTACAAGTAGTTATGTCTGCCATTAGAGAAATTTAAAAATTCATGCTTAAAAGCATCTGTGAATGAAATATTTATTTGTACAAAAAATATTGATGTCCATCTAATTACATCTTGTAGTTACCAAATCATGTAGTTATGCCAAATTTCTTTTGTTATTCAATAAAGAGCATTTTTGTTTCATTCATTTACTACTCGGTAGTTTTTATTTTTATTATATTTTCTCTCATATTTTTGCATAGCTACAGCTTTAAATTATTTATACTCATACAAATCCTTAATTTCATTTTATGTTACAGATGGTTTTGGAGCATTCAGAGATAGATACCCTGAATGGTGTGAGGGTAGTCAAGCCAGTGGTGAAGGTCCCCCAGGTCAGGATTCTAATGATGGTGAATTAATGGGTCTCAGGTCCCTTCGAATTTCCACACCACCTACGAGATCATATTCAGATTCTGATAGCGATAGCACGTGTGATTCTGTTGGTTAGTAAGCCATGCAAACTCTTTTACTGCATAAAATACAAAGCAAGAAATGTTAAGGTTGTTTCATGTTTTTTTTAGGACCTGAGGAGGATAAAGATTTTCCAGTTGAAATTCTACCCCATTTGTACCTTGGAAACGCAGCGAATAGCGAAGACAGGGAAGCCTTGGCGCGTCACAGAATACAGTACATTCTGAACGTAACCCCAGATTTGCCAAATGTATTTGAAAGCGCTGGTTCGATAAAATACATGCAAATACCCATAAGCGATCACTGGAGCCAGAATCTAGCTAGTTTCTTTCCACAAGCAATTCAGTTCATTGGTAAATACAACCTGCAAAATCAAAGGAAAAATAAGTTCTAATTACATGTAAATTTGAGATATAATCATTTCTCCATCTTTCAGAGGAGGCTCGAAGTTCAGACAAAGGAGTGCTGGTTCACTGTCTGGCCGGAGTGTCTCGGTCCGTCACTATCACTGTAGCCTACCTTATGCACAAGTGCAGTCTCAGCTTAAACGATGCTTTCAACCTGGTGCGCAGCCGAAAATCTAACGTGGCTCCGAATTTTCATTTTATGGAGCAATTGCACAGTTTTGAGAAAGAACTAAGGGATAGAGGTGACAGAAATAGCAGGGGAAACGATCAGAGGTGTATCGGAGCGTGCCGGCCTGGAGGACTATGTAATTGTCCAGCTCCCAGCTTCCTTAGTCCCATAGATCTGGGCCTTAGCCCGGATTCTGGAATAGAATTCGACAGGTGGGCATCAAGTACGCCGGCAGAATGAGACGGGCCAGGGGGGACCCAATACAAATTTTAGGTCCCTCCTAGTACACCGCCATAGTAACAAGGGAAGCCCTAATTGAAGGGTGCGGGAATGAAAATTTACATTTCTGCTAAGAGAAAAATATCTTAAGGCGAGAAACGCAATGATCGTAGTAGATTGCAATTTCAAATATACTGCAACAATTAAAAGTTTGGAATCACTAGATATTTTTAAAAAAGCAGATTTTCATTTAAAAAATTTACAACTTTAAATTAGCTTAAAACTGTTTCATTATTAGTTACATTTATTATTGATAACTGTGCAGTATTAATTCTGAATTAACAGAAGAAATAGCGGAAGATTCACAATTAGTACAACAAGCGGATGATTTTAAACTTTTGTGGTAGAGTTTTGCCACAAAAGTTTTGTGTACTAGGTCGTGCACAGTGAAAGAAATGAACTTGAAAGAGATGAACTCAAACAAAATTGTTAAAACGGCTGAGCCTTTCTAGTATTTTTCTAACCAGTAACAGAAATTGTTTCTGTTGAGGTTTTGCAAACCACAGTTCTATACTATCGCTCCAGGAAAAAAAGTTAAAGGATATGAATAATGGACACAATATAGTTTCTCTTTCAGAGGATGATTTTTAATTTGACGAAACTACGATTGTAAATCTTTATCTAAGTGTAAGTATTGTTATAATTTAGGGGGGAAAATAGGTAGGACTGCTACAAAAGAGTTCTATGACTCTTTCGTTTCTGAGTTGTCGTGATATAGTGTTAAACGCTGAAAGTATTTTGTAGATTCAACTCTGTACTTTCTTACAAATAATTGTAATATCAAGATGATCGGCTAAAAATTCAAGATTCTTTTCTTAATAGCATCTGAATTCGTTCGACTCTCGATCCATTTCTAGGATACAATTTTATACATATGAGATATCTATATTTTTAATACTTGTTCCCAGAACCCTTCAATTAACGAGGCTGTGTTTGATTTTATCGCGGGTGATGTTTATTCAAAGCGAAATGAAATGAAATATAAATCGTAAAACAGGCAATCATAAGTAGTTGAATTTAAAAAATAATTAATTACAACTGTGCTTGATAAAAAGATCACATTATGTTTAAGTTCAGAGGTACAAAAAGAATTGAAAAACTCTCGCGTACTCGGCAATTTAGATTATTATAAAAAAAAAAGAGAGAAGGTATATACATAAAAAGATTATGATTCGATACTACTCGAACGTAATTTTTGACATAATTTTTCAAATCCACAAAAGTGACTTATCTTGAGAAGGATGCATATTTCCTGGTGCAATTCTGACTTTTAAAGATTTGCAACCTTGTGTGCACGTTCTCTATCTCTGTCTGTCTCTATCTCTTTCAAGTAATTAATCTTGGTTAATAATCGATTAAGAAGTACATCTTTATGGATCGGTGCATTTCTATAGGGCATTCCGAAACTTCTATTTCCGAGATAAAAAATCAGGGTCGTTGTAAATGTATATAAGAGGAAAAAAGAGTTATGGAACGGAAAAGAATTGACAAAAAATTGATTTTATCATGAGTTAATCAATCTAAGAAAAAATTAGACAAACCGTACACGTATTATACCTCAGAATTCTGATAAAGAAATTTATTTATAAAAATATACGACAGTCGTGATTCTTATCGTCGATACGAGATGGAAAAAAGGAAGAGACACTGATTATAGATACACATATACGACGATATATAGCAATTTGGAATACTAAAAAAATTCTTAATTCTACGATCCAATACTGTTTCTATTATCTTACAGATCTCAGATTATATATTTCAAATTATTTTTGTAAGAAAAAAACAAAGAACGAAAAAAGATTACGGAAATCGCATATTCACATTCCCACGAGCCACAAATTACCTGATGATACTGTAAAAAAGAAACAAAGGATTAAAAAACTATCTTTCGTGTATTGTATGTATTGTTCATCGAGCATAATTGAAGTTAATGAGTGTACACAGTGAATGTTATTATTTTTCATTGTAATTAACTACAAAGTTGTAATCGACTCTCGGCTCACTCACGAGGGTGAATTGATATACAACTAGGGAAAACAAAAAAAAAGTATATATATATACATATACATATACATATATATATATATATATATATTTGACGTTAATGTAATAACAATATTCTACTATTACACTGTTGTCTGTTGTATGTTTGTCGGGCGTAACGCTCGAACGATTTAATCAAATATTATGTATATTACATAAATTATTATTTTATATTCATCGTTGTACATATATTTTAATTGATTAATTTTCATTTCAAAATACACAGCTTATTCTTACCTGAACTGAAATGAAAGCAACTGATCTTTATAAAAGGAAAAAAAGAAGAAGGAAGAAAGTGGAACGTATTTTCTTTTTTGGGTGAACGAAGATTGTTTCTCAAATATGGCAAAATGTACTTTTATTAGCAATGAGATAATTATAATGTTCAAATCATCAGATTGCAAAAAATATAAGAAACCTATTTAACGCAATATTGGTGAGAAATGTTTTGTTAATTACAACATTTAACTGTTTTCAAGTCTTGGATTCCGCGTGTAATTGTTTTTTTCCAATTTTTTTTTTCATATATATTTTATGTTTTAAATAATTAAACTGATTATCTGTTTCGAACAATTTGCCAGCTTGTTTGTTGGAACTCGAATTTCTGACATAGTTTGAAGTATATTTAATGCAACTTCTGATTGTCGCACTGCTTTTATTAAATTATTTTGATCTTCTGAATTTGATGTCGTACTTAAAAGCGTTCCCATTGCAACAAGAGTTCTGAACACTGCTTCAGGCTCGTTTAAACGTGGTAACACAGAGATTATTGCATTTAAACATTGTGTTTTACCGAGAGTATCATTATATTTATTCAAAGCCACAGTTAAATTCAATATATAAGTTGAAATTGCCACCTAAAAATATCCAAACGAATTAATTTCATCAACTAATCGTACAATATAAATTTTTTATACCAGTATATAAATTTTTACTCCCCTATGCTATTCATACCTGATTATTTTTGTTTGTAAGTGATTCCAACTCTGATAGAAGTTTCAGTATCTCATCTTTAGAACTAAGACATAGTTTTTCACCTCTTTCGTGACTGAACATATTCGCCAGTAAACGGAAAGTAAGCATTTGATTAGAAGGAAGCGCGTTAGATTCGATATGCTTCTTTACAATCTGTAGAAGCTCCTCTGTACATAGTACATCATTCACTTCTCTACAGAGTACTGCGAGTCTGGTAATGTCGAGCACAGGAAACAATACATCATCTGGCCAATTCAAGAGTGTTTTCAAAGTGTTCAATGTATCATTTTTCAATTGTTCAAGAGCTTGATCACCAGCAAGTTTCACCAGGGACTCCAATTTGTCACTTGACACCTTGAGAGGATCACTTTGTTTGCCATTTAATTCTTTTAGTTTCTCTATGAAAGAGTATCAAATTAATTAATTTATTTCATTATAAAAATGTATAAGATAAAAGTAATAGAAAGTACCTAAAATTTGAGATAGATTAGCCTGTTCCAGTTTCAAGTATTTTGTATGAGGAATATAAGACGGTGCGGTTGTGTCTGAGGAGTTTGGTGTGTCTGGTCTTGTAGAGTCTTGTGATGTTGTATTTGCTGTCGATTGAGGAATGTATCTACTGCCTCCTGTGAAAGGATCAGCATATTGAGCATCAGTTTTCATAACTGGTGCGGATTGAGAATTTTTTATTATAAAATTTGCAACCTATAAATGAAAATAAATTGCTATAGAAATTATTTCTTATTGAAAAAGCAAACATCTATCTCAAACTTTATACCTGATCTAAAAATAATTGACTAAGACTGTTATCGTGAAGGAACTTCTGTGCAACGTGCCAAGGATCCTGATCATTGTTATAGGGCAATTTTAATGGAGGAACACCATCCTGTATGTCCACAGAGAACACATAATCATATTCTATGCCATTATAAAGCTGTTTTCCAGACGTAGCTACACTACCACCCGAAGCACCCATGACGTTACCGATCTTTATCCATTTTTGTTCATTTTGCGACCAACTATATGCTCTTATAGCATCTCCATCGTTTACTATTTTGGTTTGACCGTCTCTTTGACCAGGTTGTAGCAAGGCTTTTGCATCTGGTAAACTGTTAACATATAAATTAAGATTTTAGCTTATGATTTATAATTTGATTCACTTCTCAGCTACTTTACTTACTCCTTAACTTTGATCCCACCTAGCTCTTGTTGAGCATTAAGCTTAACACTGGCTACTTGCTGCTCAAATTCTTGCAATGCCTCTAGCTCTGCATATTCTTCAGGATTACATGTAAATATCCTAACAACTCCATCAGAACTTCCAGTAACTATATCACCATTAGGAAGTGAAGCCAAACACCACACAGATTGGGTGGGTAAAGTAATGGTTTGACTTAGTTCTGTATTATGCCATATCCTAAGTGTCCGATCTTCACCACAAGTAAATATACTTGTACCATTTTCTAAGGCTAAAATGCTATAAATATAATTCTCATGTCCACAATAAGTTCCTAAACAAGTTCCAAGGGACACGTTCCAATGACGTACAGTGGCATCATTGGCACAAGATAAAACTTCATTGCTACTTATTACAGAAATATCACGAATACAATCTGTATGTCCAGTTAATTTATGCTGTATTGAACCATCACTTGCCCATATTATAACAAGCTTATCTGCTGATCCAGTTACAACAGATCCACTTGACAAGTCTGCTACACACCATACAGCAGCTGTATGACCTAGCAAGTTTAATTGTGGCTTACTTAAGTCACTCAGGCTCCACAATTTTGCACTCATGTCCCAGGAACTTGACAAGAATGTTCCTTCTTTTGTACCAGTTGTTAATTTACAAACAGTATCCTGGTGACTTTTTATAATGTTTATGGGCTGTGTTTGGTGTGAAACATAGATACGTATGGTTTTATCATGACTACCAGTGATAATAAAACCCATGGGGTTTTGCTTTGAAGGATCTATAACACACACAGAAGTGACAAAGTTGGAGTGTCCTTTCAAAGTTGCAGTGTGTTCATAATTTTTATTATTCCTGCAAAATGTTTATACAATATACATTTATATAAGAAGTACGATTTGCATAGAATAAGTAAAAAAGAATTTCTTTGCAATGACAAACTCTTTTATGATGGTTTAAACTGTATTGTTTGAAATCCAGCTCATATTTTCTTAACATATTTATTCAAGTCACACATGTTAATATACAAATTTATTACAAAGTAAAGAGGATCTTATAAAACAAATTTTTATCTCATTATTTATTTATATAGAAAATTTTGTTTGGGATCATGAAAGAGTCTGGTGTGGTAAAATACTTAAACAGGTTAAATACCCGTTTGATTTCCAAATACGTGCAGTCTCATCCCTCGAAGTAGAAACTATAGTTCCGTCAGCAAAAGTCGCTATAGCTCTCACGTCGGATGTGTGTCCGAAGAGAGAAGTTCTCAGCTTGTAACACGGTTTGGCCATAGCACTTTGATAATCGTGCAGGGCACGCAGTAAAGACATTACTTATGCGAACTCTACAGTTAGGATAATCTCGTCGATTCTCGATGCGAATAAAATGTGGATAAATTCGCACAGTTTTGACATTTAAAACGCATTCGAGCATGCGTGACAATGATCACTCTGCTTGTATAGTATTATATATACGTGCATTTTTTCCCACATAAACTACTTTCTTTATACGTAAACAAAATTTTTTCTTGCTTTTTTGCTAACGTCATTAGTCTAGTAACTTCATTTGAAATTATTCAAGGCAACTTCGCAAAGCATCGTTGGATCGAGAATGGCTCTATAGTATTGTATACAACATTTTATAACGTATGACTTAAATTAATTGGTTATTCTCATGAATTCTTGATCGAGATTGTAATTCGCTAAAATTAATATCTTTTTATCATTTTTTACGCAAGAGTTCTATCTGTTACGTATCCGCCTTGATACACCACAAATATAATTCAGAATTTATTTTGATATTTCTAGCGGGGATTTTAAATATAAAATTCTGACATTTTAGGTTATATCAGTAATATATTTAACATTGCATGACATACGCTATATATGTACAATATAATAGTGTATACGTAAATTTAATTTGGATAAAAGAAAATATTTGATGATGTGTTTTATGTATTATGAGATTCTGATGTGTAAGGTTATGTCAGTATAATTTATATTTTATACTATTCCTCGTACACTATGTATAATACATAGTAATATATACTAATACATATTTTAAGTAAAAGAAAATATCTTTATCATTAGTAAATTGATTAATATCTGATAATACTAAATAATAAATTCGATCCGTATGTTTCAAAACATAAAACGTGTCATTTCCGCAAAGTGGATAACTTCCGTTTGGTTACGTGTTGTAAATGGAGCCGCTTGTTTAAGATAGTAGAACCGGTCTCGTGGCACAAGGAAATTGTGTATAATTTATAATGAGATTTATAAACAAATTTCTTTGTTTTGTTACAATATTCGGAGTAACGAATGCCGGGGGACCTACATTGGTTTTACTCGATAATTTAGCCATAAAAGAAACACATTCCATATTTTTCAAGACTCTACAGGGTATGTAAACATTTAGCTACCAAATTCAATGAAATGTCATTCATTGCCAATTACCTTAAACTTTCTTATTTTTTTTTTTTTTTTTTCGAGTTAGAACAACATTAAACGTATCTAATTGCACTATGTGATATTTAATTACACAGATATGGTATAGCTTGTAGAATATTTGAGGTTAGGTTGTTAGTAATTTAAAAAATTTTTGTAGATAGTGGACACACGTTAACATTTAAATTAGCAGATGATGCTAATCTACAGCTTTCCAAATATGGAGAATATTTGTATCAGCATTTAATAATATTTGCCCCTTCTGTGGAAGAGTTTGGAGGAATATTGAGTGTTGAAGCAATAACGGACTTCATTGATGGTGGTGGTAATGTCTTGGTTGCTGGTTCATCTCAGTCTGGAGATGCTCTTCATGAATTAGCTTCAGAATGTGGCTTTGAAATTGATGAAGAAGGTTCTGCGGTCATTGATCATTTAAATTATGATGTTTCTGATAATGGTTACCATACAAAAATAGTAGCAGACTCTGTCAATTTAATAGATGCTTCTGCAATTGTTGGAAGCAAAAACATACCACCTTTACTCTACCAAGGAACTGGATTGATTGCAGATATAGAAAATCCTTTAATTTTACGTTTATTAACAGCATCTAGTTCAGCATATTCTTACAATCCACAGACTCCCATAAAGGAGTATCCACATGCAGTAGGCAAAAATACATTGTTGATTGCTGCTCTACAAGCAAGGAATAATGCCAGAGTAGTATTCTCTGGTTCATTGTACTTTTTTAGTGATGAAGCTTTCTCCAGTTCTATTCAGAAAGTTCAAGGTAAAAAAATAAGTTAAATATTATAATTCTTCCTTGTGATCATTTAGTAAACATTAAAAATGGTGTACAGGTGGCCAAAAATACGAGAAATCTGGAAATGAAGCCGTAGCAACTATGATCGCACGCTGGGTGTTCAAAGAGAATGGCGTGATCCGTGTCTCCACTGTTCATCACCATAGAGTTGGAGAATCTGCACCTCCAGCAGCTTATACTATCATGGATGATGTAGTTTATTCCATTGAAATTCAGAAACTAGCAAGAGACAAATGGATTCCTTATGAAACAAATGATTTACAATTAGAATTTGTTAGAATAGATCCTTTCGTTCGTATGACTATGAAACCCGTAGGTGATGGTCGATATGAAGCGAGATTTAAAATCCCTGACGTTTACGGAGTTTATCAGTTTAAAGTAGATTATACCCGCATTGGTTTGACGCATCTGTACAGTACCACTCAAGTATCTGTTCGGCCCCTGCAACACACTCAATATGAACGCTTCATACCCAGTGCATTTCCTTATTATATAAGTGCGTTTTCAATGATGGGCGGTGTGTTCTTATTTTCTCTGGTGTTCTTACATTATAAGGAAGACACAAAACTGAAGGCTGAATAAATTTAACGTTAATGAAACGTACGAGGTCATCAATTATGTTGTTTCTAAGGAGAATAAGAAGGTGTTTAGTCAGACCTATCATTAAAGTGCATTTATGTTGCATATTTAAGTTTGTGACAATAGATTTATATTTATTTAATGAAACATTTGAAACTGAAATGAAGGGCAAGATAGAAGATATATATATTAATTATTCATATGATGCCTACATCTGAAAATTTTTAAGAGGATGGTTTTTATATCTCCTGTAATAAATGAGAGAAAAAAAGTCTAATCGAATCTTTTTTCTTTCAGTTATATTTATGACTGCAAAAATACAACAGATTCGTTATATATATAGAAATATTCGGAAATAGAGTTCTCATTGGTTAATAAAACTCAATTCAAGATGTTCAGACGCAAGTTGCATATAAATTATTATTTCAATTCTATATGAACAAATACGTTCAGTTTTCATTAGAATTACAATTAATGGCTCTTCCGTTAACTTGTTTAATGATCTAGAAAATTTCAATTACATAAATTCCGAGTCCGCGAGTATCTTAAAAAATTAGACTGTGGATGTTAATGTATTTAATGTATACAAATTTATATTTGTATGTTCTTTATCTTCTGAATAGTATAACGAGTAGTTTACTATAAATATTTAATATATATTTGGTATTTAAATTACCTATAATTGCTTAAACATTTATATATTCTACTAATAATATACGTAACGTTGTTCCCCCGCTACATAGTTTGCAATTTGATCAGAATTTTACATTGCAGAAAAAAAAGTTGCGTTTCGTTATAAATAATCGCAAGCTTCAAAGTTCTTAACCTGATGTCGAAATTGTTGTACATTCGGCACGATGGTGTTCACGATCGATGAAGCTTCTTTGATATGATCTGTATCGTTAACGGGAGATCTCGTGGCTTTCGTAATAAAAGAAATAGTATTTCAATGTAAAAAATGTTACTTCTGCTCGAGCAGAGCTACATCTCGCCGATCGTACGATCCATAATCGCTATTACATCGTGAGTTTCGAAAATTTGAACGAAACTAAGACGAATATAACCTATACAGAATATACTTATGCTTGCTTTTGTATATAAGTTGGTCCTTGTAGCTGTTAAGGAACTTTACAATTCTTCAAAATGTTGGAAGGACTCGTTGCCTGGGTGCTAAATAATTATCTCGGGAAATACGTGGAAAATTTAAATACCGATCAATTGAGTATCGCCTTACTCTCTGGTAAGGTTATGTTTTCCTTCCTAATTGTATTCATGTAATATAAGAATTGATTTTTATTGAAATACCTCGCTGATATTACTTCTCTTATATTATTTAAAAATTTTAAATTAGTTGTGCATTATATCACTCTTTGTTAGATAGAATTATTTAGTTTCAAACCAAATTTCCTTAAGCGTACATTGAAATTTAATAGTATTCACTCAATGAAGTTTAATAGTAAAATGAAAATATCTTATATTAGGTGAAGTTGAATTAGAGAATTTGCCATTAAAGAAAGAAGCCTTGCGTCATATTGGATTACCAGTGGAAATAAAAGCAGGATTTATTGGTAAAGTAAGATTACAAGTACCTGTTCGTCAAATAAGAACAGCTTCATGGGTCATAGTGATAGAGCAACTTTATTTGGTAGCTGGGCCAATCAGTTTGGATGAGGTATATGATCTGTGATTTCCCTGCAGTGTATATTTCCAGTTCTATATATTTATAGATAATTATATTTATAGTTTGATAGTGAAACAGAAGAACAGGCAATTTTAGAATATAAGTTGAGTCGATTAGATTCATTAGAAGCAAGATGGAGAACAGACACAGAACGAGATCCTGGTTATTATGCCACCAGTTACAGTTCTTGGGTAAATTATGGCACCTCCTTGATCACAAATATTATTGAAAATTTACAGCTCAATATTAAGGATGTTCACATAAGATATGAAGATGGTGTGACATTATCAGATGGTGAAAAAAGTTTTCTTATTTAATAAAATAAATAAAGTAATGGTAAATATATTACTGGAAAATAATTTTGATTAATAGGTACTGGTGTTACACTTGGTGTAACTATAGGAGCTCTAACTGCGCAAAGTTGTGATGCTAGTTGGATACCTGGTTCTACATCCTGGAATCTCACAGATGCTTCTTTCAAGCTCATGGAACTTGACAGGCTTTCTATTTATTGGAATCACATGAAAAAAGATGAATTTCTTGGGTCTCTTAATCTCGGTGATTTAGCTGTATATATTGGTTTTTATATATCTAGTTCAATTAATTAAAATAAATTAACCAATAATTTTGAAATTAATTTCATTTTCAGATTGCCATGAGTGAGTCAAACAATATAATAAAGAACCATATTTTATTACCTGTTAATGCAAGAGCTCATATTAAGAGAGATAGGTCTGAACGACCATTGAGATCCACGAATAAACCTAGAATGGTTGTTGATCTTTTATTAGATGATGTCCCATTATGTCTCACAGATGTAAGTTTAGGACTATATATCTGCTTTCACTATTTAAAGTCCTTATATTGCAAGTGACTTTCTGTTAGGTACAATATGATCAAATAGTTAAATGTATAAGAGAATTGAAAGATATAGAACGTCGTAAGCAACAGAGATGTTGCCGTCCATTGCTTAGTGTGTCTGCTGCTCCAAGGAAGTGGTGGAAGTATGCAGCAAGGTGTCACCTCGGAAAAGACGCTCTGAAACCTAAACCATCATGGAAAGACATTCTTCAAAGAGGCAATGAGAACATTTTATATGTAGAGAGTTACGTTAAATTGCTAGGTATTTAAGAAAATTTATGGGAATCTACCATTTCATTGCTTCTTGATACTCATCAGTGTCACTTTATAGGAACACCAATTAGTATCTTACCTCCAGATATCAAACAGTTAAAAGAAAAGATAGAACAGGAACGAAGTTTCGATGAATTGAGAGTACTGAGAGAAATAGCAATGTATAGAGTTAAGCCTCCAAAACTACCTCAAAATTCTGATGTAAATGTACCACAACCTAGAGGAATGTTGGAACAGTGGTTTCCACAGTGGTGGGGCTGGTATTCAAAGAGTTCAAATACAAACACTCAAAGTACATCCTCTACATTTGATGGAGAACTTTTGGATGTTTTAGCAGACACTATAGATGATGACACCTTGTTACGTCGAGATACAGTGTTTGGACAGTTCAATTTTACTTTATCCAAAGGCGCTTTTTCCCTTTGTACGATGAAGAACAATGGCAAGAATACGAAAGCGGTTATAGAGCTACAGTTCGAACGAGTAAACTTGAGTTACGATTCGAGACCCAGATATGGGTCTCACAAATTCTTTATCAGTTTGGGAGCCTTGTATCTTCACGACTATCTCACAGAGAATTCCACATTTCCGATTTTGGTGCAGCCTCAAATAATTCCCACAATAACCTCTAGAGTACGTGGTTCTTCAGAAAAGTTAACCAATCAATTACCTCAACAACTCTTTGAAATGACTTACGAAAAAAGACCATTGCACTTAAATGCTGATCATTTGCTGCAAGTGAATTCAAAGTCATTAGATATAGTTTACAACCCTACAGTGATACATTGGCTTATAGACTTCATGTGCAAACCACACAGATCATCGACCAATCAAAGGTTTCAAGCTATGAAGCGACGAACTCGAAGACAGATCATCAAGAACTGGGAACAGATTTTAGATGGAGATTTGGTATATCGCTCATCCTGGGATTTGCAGTTCAATATATCGGCACCACAGATTCTACTAGTTGAGAATTTTACCGATTCCAATGCTGCGGTGGTTGTTGTAGATTTCGGAAAGCTCCACTTGTCAAATAACGTACAAAATAACGAAGTAATCATTAAATCGAACTCTCCTGAATTAAATAGCGACGATGAAGATGAAAGATTCGAGACGCCTTGTTCGACACCGCCTGGAAGTCAAGAAAATGGTTCCATACAAGACTTCCCGACCATTTCTGAGACAGCATTGCATCAGAAACTGTACGACCACTATACTATTGATCTAGTGGATTTGCAGATTCTCGTAGGGAAAGTGAAGGACAATTGGAAACACATACGAACCAGGGGGATGTCTAGCTTGCACGTTCTGGAACGTTTCAACATATCCTTGCAAATTGAACGAAGAGTGTTTGTTTCCTCTGATCCGAATTTGCCATCCGTGACTGTGTCTGGGAATCTGCCAAGACTGGTGGTTCATGTTAATGAACAGAAGGTGGAGGCAATTAGACTGATGTATAATTTATTATCCAGCTTCTCGAAATCCACAGGAATTTCTCAGGCTGATGTAATCCGTATAGAACCAGAGAGTCCTAAGAAAGAAGAGAGCCTAGACAAATCTTTAAGCCATGCAGTTATGGTTCAATTCATTATTGATCAGATGACCTTCGAGTTGCAATCTAGAGGCCGTAGTGTTGCAGAACTCCAGGTCTCTGGAGTCCGAGTCGGTTTTAGCAAAAGGTCTGCAGATATCAATGTTTCCCTATCTGTCCATGGTTTGCTTCTCGTCGATGCTCTTCAGGAATTTGGTCCTGATTTTGAATTATTAGTAGCTAGTCATAAACACGTAGGGATGGACAGTATTTCTGGGAGCTTAAGAGATTCAGAACCAACATCTCCTGTTTCTCCAGTCTCTCCTGGTTCTCCCGATCCCAATATGCCAAGGAGATTGACTTCTCCAGTTGCTTTGACCAATGCTTTGTCTAATCTAGCAAGCAAAACGAAGAATCCACAGTCACCCAGGAGTAATTCTTTAATCGAATTGGAGAAAATGGATTCTGAAGCTTTGATAGTAGTTGAGTTAACTTTAGTATATGATACATTAGAGATTTTGAGAGTAGCCAATATTCAATTTAACAACTTGGATATTATTGCTAATCAGGAAACCATTGTAGAACTAATGGGATTCTTTAAAAGGATATTCCCTTCTCAAAGGAAGATGAAACCAGGATACATTGAGAGACAAGAATCCCTCTCAAGTCAAACTATGGAGCCAAAGGTTTCCACCAGGACAGAAGTAACCTTTGATTTCCATAGACTGAATGTGCTTCTCTTAAGGGCAGTGATACAGGATAATCACTTGGTAGGTCAGAAAATCGCCACAGCTACGATGTGTGACGCTCGCATACAAGCTACTTTGGCAGTAAACGCTTCTATCTCTGGTTCACTTGGAGGTTTACAAATCTTGGATCAAACACCAACTGGTAAAACGCACCAAAGAATCGTCAGTGTTGGAAGAGATCCAATAGCTGATCCATCTCAACATCCCTTAGAACATTTTCCTGGTCTGCTTAATCAACCAGAAGCTTTACGGTTTTCCGCCAATCGATGTACCAAACCTTGTGCACAGCAGCAGGATGGAATGGAAACCTTAATAGATCTAACAATTCGTATTGGTAGTGTTTGGTATACCCACGCTCCTCATTTATTGTCAGAGTTACGTTCTTGTGCTGACGAGTTTAAACAGTACTTGAGTAAGCTTGCACGGCAGATCAGTGCAGCTGCAACAGATATGGCCATAGGCTTAGTAAACGCAGAGGACTGGTCCATTCCACCTCGTAGACGTTTACCAAGTTTGTCTGTGGATTTGGAAAATTCAGGAAGTTTGTCTTTGAAATTAGATATCCTGTTGGATAGCCCTGTTTTGGTAATTCCGCGGTCATCTCACAGTAGACAAGTTTTCGTTGCACATCTTGGCACTATGTCCTTGCAACACGAACCTCATCAAGGTTCCATGGCGAAGCACAAATTAACTCTAGAAGTTAGGGAAATGAATTTGTACTCTTTGGAGATATCTGCCAACGTGGGACAAGTTCATAGTAATCTTCCTCTAAGAGCCGAAGAAATATACTGTTGCAAAGAATCAGGCAAGCCAATTTTGCATGACACTGTATTAAAAGTCGTAGTTGAAAAGGAGAATGCGTTAGCACAAAGCCCGAGTTTCTTTCTCGACAATGAATTTTTCAGTAATCCTATTGTTCAAGTCCATGGAGTTGTAATGACACCACTGAAAGTCTCCCTATCACGAGAACAATACGAACAGTTATTAGACACTACTAATAGACTTTTCTCTATGCCAGTATCTGTACCCGTTGTTCAGAAGTCTCAAGCAATGAGCAAAGCACCAAATTATTCTGATAAACTTGATCTTTCCATCAAAGTTTTATTCGAACTGCCTACTCTAGGTATAGAACTCAAACAGGGACTTTTGGAACAGCCATTGGTTGAATTGTCCATGAGGGATTTTGTGGTCAAATATGAGAAATTGCAAAAAAATGAATCTACTATTCAAGTTGCTCTACGATCCCTTTTGATGGAGGACCTTCTCTGTCCTATTGGCTCCAGGCATAGATACATGATGCAATCGTCAGCTCCGACTCGTGCCAAACTTTTAGCTGGTGTCTCTAAGTCTTGTCCTGATTTTGCCTTTGTACAACAAATTAGAAGCGAATTTGGGCGAGGAAGTTTACCCGATAGATTAGAAACTGATACCTTATATGGAACAATTCCTGCTCACTGGCGCAGAAAACCAGTTTCTTTGGCAAACACCCCAAATACTCCACCTCCGTCTCCTGGTGCATCAACCAGTGAAGAGAATCTGGTACTAATGAGCATTACTATAGCAGAACCAGACTGTGATCTGCCAACGAAAAATCAGTTTCATCAGAAAATTGTTACAGTGGATTTTAATTGTTTGGATTTGGTCATTAATGTCGAATCCTGGATGGTGGTATTTGATTTCTTTGGGTTTGCTGGTCCCTCAGGAAGCAGTCCTAAAGTTACAATGCATCAAGCGTCCACTGGCACAGATCAATTGCACAAAACGGATAATCTACCTCTACGATCAGAAACTGAGATAGAAGTTAGGTCTTTAACGCTGGTTTTAATACAATCTGAGAGGGAAATTGCTAAAGCTAATGTATCTAACGCAAACATGCACATTTTGAAAGCAAATGGGAAGACGAAGGTGTCAGGGTCCTTGGGATCGATGTCTTTGCTAGACCTAACACCGCACGGAAGGTTTTATAGAGAGAGGTTCCTTTCATCTGGGCGGAAAGCTCTGAATTTTCAGTATTCCAGCTATGTTGATTCTGAAAAACGACCTTATGATGCCCAATTAAAACTAGAGATGTCTGCTGTCCATTATGTACACACTCAAAGATTCGTGGCAGAACTTCAAGCGTTCATTGGCCATTTTTCTCAACTTTGGACCATTATGGCTAATCTGAGAGCTGGTGTTGGAGCTATAATCGATACTAACAAGAGAAGCATAAGATTATCTTTAGAATTAGAAGCAGGTGCACCAGTAATCCTATTGCCGGTTAGTTCTAGATCAGATGAGATGTTATTGCTGGATCTGGGAGAGCTCACCGCACATAATCGATTCGAAACTTCAAAAGTGATAGATAAATGCATGCTGGACATAATGTTTCTTGAACTTGTTAATATGGACGTCTATGCAGCCAAACGGATTAAGTGTGATGATGATCAGGATGGCAATATGGATAATCTGCTTGTTGGTGGTTTTTATATCAAGAAACTTGGATCATCCTTGCTCACTGAAATGTGCCATTTGAAATTACGTATCGAAAGGAACTTGGACACCTATATTAGTAGAGAAATCCCAGATTTGAGCATTCATGGAACGCTATCCACAATGGATTGTGCTTTGGATCCTGCTCAGTATATGTTGATTCGAGGTTTACTTTCTTACAATATCGGCGAAAATTTGGATGACTTGCGACAATTTATGCAAGATCTGAACGAAAGTGTTGAGTATTCCATAGTTAGCATGGATAACAAGGGGAAAATCTGGAAAAAATCGTGCATAACGCTAGAATTGGTAAATGTTACTGTTAAGCTGCATCCAAATCATAATATTGCAGCATTAGCTTGTATTAATTTCATAAAATCCAGATTGACATTGGATTCATTAAGCGATGGATCACAGGATATTGATTTAGTATCCCAGGAAATACTAATTATGGACATGAGGTTTCAGGATGAGCCTGCTAACAAACAATCTAATGTTTTCACGAGTATTTTACAGCCTCTGAGAAATTCAAATAATGAAAATCGTGTCCAGGCTGAGGTGCATCATAGAAGGCGTAAAGCAAATGCGGCCACGACTATTTTAGTCCATAGCATGCGCTTAACTGCTATACTAGACTGGTGGGAGGCTGTAAGAGATTTCCTGATTTTGAATTCTGTAGAACCAGGACCCATTCTTGGAACTGCTCAAATAATCACCGAAAACAACCAAGAAAACGACAGTAATGCTTTGTCTGCAATACCATTCGAATTAAAGATTAATATCACTGATTCAGAATTAGTTATTGTAGAGGATACATCTATTCGCGATACGAACGCCGTTATTCTGAAAAACACAGCTGTTCTTTCTTATAGATCTGCCCCTCAAGAAGGTGAAAAGCCTCTTTCTTGTAACCTTTCCCATTGCGAACTCTTTTCCTGTGTCTTAGGGCTAGAAGAAGAGACTGCATTATCTATAATAGATCCAGTTGGAGCCAGTTTGGATTTGACAATAGATAAATGTCTTGAAATACAATTGCAACCTCTGTGCGTAAGATTAAGTTACCATGATGTGACTATGTTCTCTAGAATGCTCAGTTCTCTACCAAAACAGACTCTAGTAGCTAAACAACGCTCCAGTGAAGCATTGACACCCACCGAGAGGCAAGTACAAAAATTGACAGCCCTGGGATTTACAGATGCTGACTGTAGAGCTGCTTTGGATCTCTGTAATGGGCAATTGGATGAAGCAGCTTTATGGTTAACACAACATGCAGTACCTAATTCAGACACCAGTACAAACAACGAGTCCATTTTTCACACTTTTGAAATTCAAATATCATGTGCAAGAATATGTATTATAGATGATTGTAGAGACGCTGACGTACCATTACTGGAGATTTCCTTACAAGATCTTAATTTGAGACAAGAACGCGTGGGACCTGGTATAGTATCTACTACTTTCAGCATTGATTATTATAATAGAGTTCTCAGTGGTTGGGAGCCCTTCATCGAACCATGGTGTACTACCGTTCAATGGGAGCAGATGTTAACTAATTCTTTTAATGCAAAGAGGCTGCAGATGTCTGTTAACTCTCAAGATTCTGTTGATGTTAACATAACTTCAACACTAATAGAGTTGATAGAGTTGGTTAAAAACAACTGGATGCAGGATTTCTACTCTACTTCCAGTAAGGAAGTTAATGTGACTAAGGCAAGCAATGGGCAAGGATATCGACGTCGAATGCCTTTCATTCCTTTTGCATTAAGGAATGAAACTGGTTGTAAATTGTGGTTCAAAACGATTATTGCTACTGCGGACGATACCAAGAATGTGGGACAGAATTTTAAGGCCCAAAATGACTTTCAGAAGGATCATACATGGCTTGAAGTTCTTCCAGGTGACACTGTCCCATTTACTTTTGAAGGAAGAGGTAAATTGAGACATCATGCCACGCATACTGTCAGGAGACATCAGATTACAGTGTTGGTAGATGGGTGGAGACCTGTAGATCCTGTCACCGTCGATCGTGTTGGGATATATTTTCGTCATGCTAGTGCAAATATTACTGATATACAAATAGATACAACACTAGTATGTAAAGTTCATTTTTATTTCATCGCTTAAGATTATTTATTTTGACTGCAGTCCATTTATACCTTCCTATATCTAAATAATTACTTTTAGTTTCAGATACTAACGCCAAAAGCTAGAATAGTATTCGCTGTCGAATTAGAAGGATCAGCTAGAAAATTAGTAACTGTTAGATCAGCTTTACAAATATCAAATAAATTAAAACACACAGTGGAAATCAAGATGGAAAAAACTTTGAATCAATACGGATGTAAGTTGCTTATATGAAATGAAGTTAATTATTGAATTCCAATTTTCATATCTTTTTCTTTTAGACCAGCTTTTAACTTCATCTAGTAGTGACAGAATTCTTCAAGTACCTGCCCAATCTACGATATCGATTCCCTTAACGCACACCGGGGTACAAATGTGCTTAAAACCTATCAACTTGAACAATTTGTTTCAATACTGTACAGAAACAATAGATTGGACCATAGTTAAGAAACCATTAGAAGTTATAGAAAATCGTATCACTTGTAGAGCTAATCACAACAATATATTTAGGTACGTCTCGAATTATACACGGAAATGAATGATTTAATATACGTTTTTAAATCAATCTGTTTTGTAGAATGAGCATAGCAGTGATGAGGGATAATTATCCATTGGATATGAGTCAAATGCTGCCAGCACACACTATAACAGTGATGGCTCCTCTCACATTAACTAATCTATTGCCTCACGAATTGTTATATGAGATTAGTACAGAAAATGGTAGAATTCTACCTGGTGACAGTGCGGATTTACATACTGTAAATGTCGAAGAGCAGCTAGAAATTACAGTGCAGTTAGATGGATACTCTGGATCAGGCACGGTAAAAAAACTTTCTTTATTAATTTTTCAGTGTCTTATTGATATTTAAGATCTACTTCATATAGATGTTGTTGCCACCAAATACCAACTCTTTCACTGCTCGTCTACGGCTGACAGATTCTTGTGGAAGAATATTATATCTTCATGCAGCTGTTAACATAGAGAAAGGCTCTGCTATACATATTAACATTACTGCACCATATTGGATTATAAATAAAACTGGTCTACCATTGGTGTTCAGACAAGAAGGAGTTGGGATAGAGGCAGCCGGACAATTTGAAGAAAACGAAAAAGCCAGGATGGTAGCTCCTTTGTTATTTTCTTTTAGTGATGAAGAAGCTAGTAGGACTCTGTCAGTAAGAATTGGTACTTCAGTGCATCCCCAGGGAATTCCACAGTGGTCTCAACATTTTCATTTGCAACCCGGAATACAAGTCCGTAAATATTAAATAAATATCAAAATATAAAATATAATATATTTAAAATATAAAAAATATTCAAATTGATTTTTATTTCTTCAGGTACATCGTCTTAGAATATCTCTTCGTGATGGCAGGCCTGACATAGTATATCTAATTAGTGTCGCTACTAGGATAGCTAGAGGGAAATACAGAGCTACAACTGTAGTCACATTATCTCCTAGATATCAGCTGCACAATAAATCAAGTTCTACCCTAGAACTAGCCCAGAAGTGTTTCACCACAACAATTGTAAGTAATAACAAGAAATTTATTGTGATATACAATAGTTTTCTATTGTTTCTCACTTTCAGAGTCATCCAGATGCTCAATCCACATATATTAAAATCATGTCCAATTGCCATATGGCATTTCATTGGCCACGTCTTGACAAAGATTTACTCCTATGTGTTCGTAATGTGGATGTTAAAAATTGCATGTGGTCAGGTGGTATCAGACTGGATGATAATTACTCATTGACAATTAACATCAGAGATTCAACAGGAAAGATGTATTTTCTTCGAGTAGATGTGGTGTTGCAAGAGAGTACATACTTTATAGTGTTTACCGATGCAGATACTATGCCACCACCTATAAGAGTGGACAATTTTTCAGAGGTGCCGTTGGTAGTGAATCAGGTGATTAACCAAGATATTCTGTACCAAATACGCTTCAAGCACCGTTATCATAAGTTATATCACTTAACTGAATTAATTAGAAATTATTTTCAAGAGTATTTTTGTAGGTTACCGTGCATGACAACTTGCAATGGACAGTCAGACCGCACTCTTCTGTCCCATATGCATTGGATGAATCCATACAGGCTGCTGCTTTAGTTCTCACTGCACCTGGAGGTGTGACAGCTACATACGATTTAAATGTACTTGGAGAAGGCAGGGTTCTAACTTATGAGAACTTCATTTACATCGCCTTCACGGGTAATTCACCTTTTTCTGTAGGATATTAAATCATTCTTTTTTTATGGATCTCATTATTTCTTGAAAACAGGTACTTTTAAAAATGATTGCGATCTCGGGACTGGAGAGGGTGGTCTAGACCCCCTAGATGTTGAAACACAAAGACTAGTCTTAGAAGCTGGTCCTGGTGGATGGGTTGCTTTGCGGAGAAAGCAATACGGTGCTAGATCTCAGTTATGGAGAATGACTGGAGATGGTCAATTGCAACACGAAGGTACCCTAAAAGAAATGTTTTTGTTAATCTTATACCTTAAAATGATTTTTTTACGAATAGGATCTAGTCCACCCAGAGATAAACATTCAAGGGTTCCAGAAACAGTGTTAGTGTTGGATATAGCAGGCACTGCACCTCAACCATTCACTTATTGTGCTCTTGCCTTAAGGAAACCTGATCCCCGAAGGAGATCCACGCAAACTTGGCGATTCACCGATGATGGACGATTATGTTGTGCACATAAGAACATGTGTGTACAGTCGAAAGATGGATTCATGGGATTACACGAAGGTTTGAAATATTATGGTTATTGAATTATTGTATTATTCCTTGTATTATTCCTTAGTCAGGGGTGTTTTTATTAATTGTTTTGTCATTCTTATGTAAACGTTTTATATTCAGAATAGAACATACAGTTAGAATTGTAAAAACTTTGGAAAAATTGTAGAATTGTAAAACAGTAAAAGTATTTTGCTTTTGCAATCCATTTTATACACAAATTTTGTTCTATTCATTGCCATACGTTCTTCTATTTTATTTGCTATAGCTTTCACTTGCTTATTGAATCGCTATTATTATGCCATGTAAATTGAGATATCATTCGATTAAAAGGATGTTTCATCCATTATGTTTACCACTAAAACTAATGTGGAATATTACTAAGTACCTTGGTTTAAGCAAAGTGGCTGTAAACGTATAGTTACAAATCAACGTTTGTTTCTCTTACATTCAATTAATTTGGAATTTCCAGCTGTTTTCCCCGTTTATTCTCTGAATTATATTATTTTCGTGAATCTTAAACTCATAATGATAATGTTGCAGGCGGCAGTGTTGCCCGTTGGCAAATGTGTACGTATAGATTCGGAGCATACATTAAAATCAGAATTATAACTATTTTAAGCGTTCAAACTGTCGCTTGTTTTTTTATTTCATTAACGCTAAGTTCATCAATAACAAAATGCATGAAATAATATTTTAACTTCAAATTTTTTATACAGCTACTCGATCCGCGCAGAAATGTTCATTATATGCAGTTTCTATATGTCTTTTTAGGGAGTGAAGCGGTATTAGGCCCCCAAATGCACACCAATCCTCCCCCAATTGAACAGCGTGTTGGTCGACAGAAGCTAAGGCCAGGATCTGGCTTTTTATCTGTTACGGTAACTACTGATGGCCCAACAAGAGTGCTCCAAGTGTTAGATATCAAAGAAAAGGTACGCATACTGGAACAAGTATCTTAATGATACCAATACTCACTTTCTCACTTTCTTTTGCAGAAGAAAACGTTCGCTTTATTGGAAGAACGTGATTGGTCGCATATTGCAATCAGCCATCGACCAACACAGATAAATAGTGACGCAGAGAAGGTCAATTCCAAAGAATTGGAATTGAAAGTCAACTTAACAGCTGGCTTAGGACTATCAATTGTTTCTCGAAGACCAGTTGAGGAGCTACTGTTTGCTCGTTTGGCTGGTATCTCTTTGGAACTGGTTCAAACTCCTATCAATACTACTCTAGACTTGAGCATGGAAGATATACAGATTGATAATCAGTTGTTTGAAGCACAATGTACTTCTGTTCTTTATGTAACACGATCCACCCGAGTTGAGAGTGAGCACAGACCAGCTATACACATGGTTGCGGAGAAACTGAAGTCGAAGAATCAGAATGCAGAAATATACAAGCACGTGGTAGTGAGCATCAAGCCACTTTGCATACATTTAGAAGAGAAATTGATATTGAAGTTGGTTGCTTTTGTCGGGGCAGGAAGATCGGAATTAGAGGTACCTATGGACGAAAACGATTTCAAGGCTCAGAGGTTCATTTCCGAAGTATCTGCTGCACATGCTAAACGATACTATTTTGGAGCTTTAAAGATCGTTCCTAGTCAGGTTGGTTTTATTAATCGAAATTTCTAATGAAGCGATAAGTATTTCACATGATATGTTTTTTCAGATAAAATTAAGTGTACTCACTACAACAAAACTGCCACGTCAGCTTCAGATTATAAAAAGACAGTTAGGCTTAACATTAATCAAGTTTGAAGATGCCACTATTGAGTTGGAGCCATTTATTAAGAAGCATCCTTTTGAGAGCACTCAATTCTTAGTACATTCCATTATAAAACATTACAAAGATGTACGATTATAAATATTCTTTATTTGTTAATTTACTTTCATTTCCCTATTACAATAAATTCTATTTCAGGAATTAAAATGGCAAGCTGCAGTAATATTAGGATCCGTAGACTTTTTAGGCAACCCTCTAGGCTTTGTAAACGACGTCACAGAAGGAGTTTCCGGTTTAATCTACGAAGGAAGCGTGAAAACTTTAGTGAAAAATGTTACACACGGTATATCAAACTCCGCTGCCAAAGTAACGGAGTCTCTTTCCGATGGACTAGGAAGAGTCATAATGGATGAAAGACACGAGGAAGCTAGGCAGAGAATTCGAGCTAATACAGCAGGCAGTAGTGATCATTTGGTAGCCGGATTAAAGGGTTTCGGTTTTGGACTACTTGGAGGGGTAACTAGTATCTTCAAACAAACCTATGATGGAGCAGCAAACGAAGGATTTCCCGTACGTTTGTTAAAATTCATTACAATTGATTGCAACAAGTTAATTAAATGGTAACAAATGATTTTCAGGGCTTTTTCGCTGGGTTTGGTAAAGGAGTTGTTGGAACCATCACGAAACCTGTCGTAGGAGTTCTAGATCTTGCCACAGAAACTGCCACTGCTGTAAGAGAAACCAGTAGAAGGTAAGTGTACTTTAAATTATATTAAATTATATTTAATAATTATTAATAATACTTATAATTTCGTGTGATATATTTAGTGCTCATCGTACAATACCAAAACGTGACAGACCTCCTCGAGTGGCTAGCGGCTCCGCTGGTCTGTTACCACCTTACAATCGTCAACAAGCAGAGGGCCAAGAATTTCTGTACATAATAAATGAACATAATTATTCAGAATTATTCGTGGCGTACGAGTGTTTACGTAGTGGAACGGAGAATCTAAGAGTTCTCGTTTCTAACGAAAGAGTCCGTGTGATTTCCGGTGGTACCAAAGGGGTTGTAACCGAAGTCAGCCTAGCAGATCTATTATATTGTCAACCGATGCATAAACTAGAAAGCAACGGTGTCACTTTATATTATATTGAATTAATATCTAGATCTGATTCGACGATAGCCGTTAATATAGACGGCCCAGAACTCCTAAGGAGACCTAAAGTTCGATGTGATAACGAGGAAGTGGCTAAAAGGGTCAGTATAATAAATTTCATGATTAGTATTAATACATTTATATTATTTCAAATTTGTTACAGGTATCGCAGCAAATTAATTACGCTAAAGGAATGCACGAGGAACGTAGTTTGACTCTTTCTTCGTCGGATAATATGTTAGACGATGTACAGTACTATAAATAGTTGCGAACAGCCATACGCGAATATTTTTTACTTTGTGTTCGAACATAAGTTTGGAATCACACATTTACAAGAATATAGAGGTTTTCATAGGAAAATCAACAATTTTTAATCAACTCGAAAACTGTTTCTCGACTCGAAAAGTATTAACTCCGAAATGGTAAAAAATTAGCTAATTATTGAATATTAGTAAAACAGACAAGTGATCCAAACTTCTTGTTAGTAATCTATATTTCGTACGCTAGTCAATTCCCGGTTTTCTTGTGTATTTCTTGTTTCGTTTCTTTTTCTTTTCCAATAGTGCACACAATGATGTCTTATTACGCTTAAAACTAAGTTGATTGTAAGACTGACGCAAAGTACCGTTTTTGCAATACAGCATTCACAAGATTCAAATGTAAGATCAGTTCAGACAACATTCTTTGAAGGAAGACATTTGATTACCGCACAGACAGTACATACTCACATTTACACATATATACACATTTTGTATACTAACGTACAAGTAGAAGACCAGCAGAAAGTCTTAAGAAAGATGCAAGATTTTTTTTTATAGAATATGTAAGTATATATACATAAATATATATTGGGTTGGCAATTTGCCAACCCAAATATATATATATATATAATATGCGTGTAAGATATAGTTATTTGGGGCAAATCTACTTATTACTGAATAAAAGAAGGGAGAGCTAACGATAACCAAAGTTTTTATGATAGTATAGGATATTTATTTTCTACATTAATGAGTTTGCAGACTATTTTCTGTTTGTGACTATAGACTACATATTTTTTATGTGGCTTGTTGTAAAAATGTAACATGATAATATCTCTAACCAAGTATTAATATTCTTCTTCTAATATTATGAGTGTAAAATATAAGGTAAAAGAGAAGGTAGTTTAAAAACAAAATTTGTACAGATATTGTAAAATTCAAAATCATCAGCTCTATACACATTTGATTTTTATAAGGCTGATGTTTTGTACAGTTCGAGTATATGTATATATATAAATGTATAATTAAACGAATAAGAATTGACGTATTAGCAATGTATAAATTAATTATATACAACGATTGTCTAGATTTGTTATACCTTGAGATTTTCACGTTGTCAATGATATTTAATAAAGAACTCCTATTTTGTTTGATAATCGCTGTTTTTTGTTGTCCGTAAACTGTGGGTTTTTATGCAAATTCATATTTCTGATTGTATGATTAAAAATATAGAATCTAGATATAAAATTGTTCTAACTACCAGGTGTTATAGAAAGTACCATACTTTAGATATTTTATATATATTTTGCCATATTATAATGCATATTATACTGCATTCTATAGAATTTTGCACTTTCAAGTTTCCTATAAATGTATAAAAATCTGCAGTCTAGATATATAATAATTTATAGAAATATTTGAGAGCCTTGGAATATTTTTCCATTCATTTTTCAAATATAAGCAACATTAACATTCTTTAAAATGCAGAAATGATAATAACAAATTCTTTGCTATCTTTTGATAATGTTATCAATGATAAATTTTATAAACATGGCGCCTTTCGCGAATACTTGAAATGTCAAACTGTTTCTGAGGATTTATCGGACAGATACGTTTTATTAAGATTACAAAAGTCGTTGGTCGAAAGAAAATATTGTTCCAGCTGTATTTCAAGAATTATCTATCTCTGATATCGTGAACAACGAAAAACAACGGAATTTTTTGATCGGACAGGAGAACCATAACCTATAAACGATGGACGAAACGTATTTCGACGAAGGACCCGCGGGAAATTTTGAAACAGCTACGCTAGAAATCACCAAAGAACTGGATATCAATGAGTTAAATAGTCAAAACACTGTTTCTGTTGGTTGGTATTTTACATATTGGGAGTCACAATGTTTTTCTATTTGATATCTTAATGAGATTAACGTGTTAAAAGCATTTTCTGTAATTGTTAAAAGGAGCTGATGCTGTAAAGAAGAACAGAGAGAATGAGACATATACTTCAAGTGAAGTTCCATCATCAAAGGACTTATCTAATATCCCTTTCAAACATATAGATATTCACTCTTTTTTCTCTGATAGAAACGAAGTTGTTGACAGAGCGCTAAAAGATTGCCAAGAGAGTTTAATAAATGAAGAGGAAAACGATATTATTGGAAGCTGGCTGTTGACAGAGTAGGAGACTTAATGTATATAAATCTTGTTTTATTATTATATAACATGATGATTAATATTAGAACATATTTGTAGAATAAGTTTGTGGGATATTGAGAAAGAAAGATTGGTAATACTTTCAAAAAAAGCTATTTATTCAATAAAGTATGACTTCATCTCCTTAAAGATATTAGAGTACAATCGGATACCTTTGTTGCAAATTGATACGCTCGTCTCGGGCGAATTAGTTTATCCTCCTTCGTCTTTAGCACCGTAAGTATCATCGTGAATTTTTCAAAATAAAAAATTACCATCTAATTATAGGTGAAAAAATGAATCACAGTTAGTTTGTATTGTTTATAAATTTATGAACGATTTTTAGACGATTAAGTGGATTGGCAGAGGGTGTATCGTCAATATTTCATTACGCAGGACGTCAAGAGTGGTCTACTCTTGTCTCTTGTACAGATTTTGCACAATTTGAACCTAGGTACACTGAGCTATTACGTAGAACAGAGACAATTATTTAAAAAAAAAAGAATGTTTTGTTCCATTTTTATTGATTTCTGTTAATAATATTATCGTTCTCGTATGTGTTAAATACATGTAGGCACCTTCAAATAATTTCATTTTAAGTGAAAAGTAAATTATATAATAGAATTATTTATTTCGTTTAGTTAATATTCACATTTATGCTTGCAAACTGTTGCTTTGGTAAATAATGTAATACTTACGTTTTATTGTCTAGTTTCAAGTACATATATTTATTTTTAAATATTTCTATATGTATAATAGTAATTCTAATAGTAGTTCATTTGTAATTACTGTATAAAATTAAAATTGACTTTCCAGAAAAAGGCATATGTCTGGGATAAGACTGATGTGGAACAAAGGCAATCCAGTACCATTAACTAAGAAATGGAATCCATTTGCAAAGGATATACCATGGCTTACTTATGCTAGTCATCCGTTATTTTGGTACAAAGGTAAATTTACTTTATTTGTGAAATTATATCAATTACTTAGTTGTAAAGTTTTGATGCCATTTGTAGGATCAGAAGCAGAGAAAGCAAGGTTTAATGTTGAAGGTTTACAGTCATTGATTAAAGATTTCTTGCCATCAGACTGCATTATAAGAAATGGTCTTATTATTATAGAAAACTACTTTGGTGTAGGTGCCTTGGTACATAACAGAAATGGATTAGGTTTCTATAAAATTCGTGGCAAAGTCAGTTTTTAATCTAGTTTATAAGAAATTGAAATTTGTGTTTGATTTCTCTAAAATTCACATTCCAATTTCCCAAGCTCAAAGCTCCTATTTATAAATTTTATGATATTTATAATGAAATACTAAAATTAGTGATACAATTGTATTTTATCCACATAACAGAACTCTCAAATAGATCTCTATTTGCTTTTCAAAGATTTTATTATGAAATACTATTAAGCATATCGTATATAATTCTACAGCGTATAATACAAACATTTTCACTCAGTACCTGGCAGACAGAATGCTAAAATTAGATATTAAATCGCGTTAAAATAATTCGTTTACACTTTCTAGATATAAAACTATGTTTTATAATTCCGTATTGTAAAGATAAGGCGCTTAACCTTTCTATAATATATATAAAGATAATAATAAATAAAGATAGTTCTAGATAGAACATTTAACAGAAAAACTTCTTTTATTATCCTTTACCATTTAATAAATTTTTTTGATTGTTTCGAAATATCAATGCTAATAATAAAAAATAATATTAGAAATAAAAATTTATATGTAAAAAATAATTTTTGAAAGACCTTATTTTACAACTGGTATTACAACCAGGTATTATCTACAGATAAGAAAAATATTGAGATATGAAGTATTTTATTTAAAAAGCATATTACTAGTTGGTTATGTTCAAATGTATTAGGTACAAAACACCACCTGTTGACCTAATTCATTATATCGTTCAGTTTTAATACAGTTACACGAACGAAAGGTTATACAAAATTAATAAAATTGCAAAATTACAAGAAAATAGTAATATTTATGAAATAACAAAATCCACCTAATATTAGGTCGCTTAGCGCACTCGATCGTTTTTTATCAGTGAGTAATATAAATAAATGTAAGTACATATTTTTCTATAACTTTTATAATAACACATACCTTGTTATTTTTATTTGCAGATCCTTTAGACACAAATATGATTTGTAAGATACAGAATTCATGATTGGAATGATCTAATGCAATCAACCATTTACGAGTTCAACGAGAGTCAATTAATGTTATTAGATCATAGCTATTTCAGAGGAAAAAGCTCTATGATAGAAATGCAGTATTACAGATCAGTGTTAAAACTATAAGATGTATCTCTATCGTCTTAAACTGTGGCCTGTATTTCTAATTGGATTCGGAATTGGCTTTCTCCTTGCCTTAATCTTACTTGCTGCTCAAGATTTATTTAACAATATTTCCATTTGTCAGAAATCATCATTAAATTTGTACTCTACAAACAGAAATGATCTTAAATGGTTCGTGTCTGATACATGGATCAAGCAAGAAACTGTTATACAGAGTTGGAAAGATTCAACAAATATGACATATAGTAAATGGTTGAATAATAGAAAACTGAAGTCAAAAAATATTGATATGGATACTTATCTTTATGGACCTGAAAGTAGGGAAGAATTAGAAGCAGAGTGGTTGAAGTCAAATATCCACATCACTTGTATTGTATTTGTAAAAAAAGTTAAATTGGCCAGATCTATCCAGGATACTTGGGGAAAACGTTGTAACAAGATATATTTCTTTGGTCAAGTGAAAGATCCTAAAATGCCTATTATAAATTTTGATATAAAATTAGTATCTTCATGGCAACTTTTATGTGAAGCCTTCAAGTATGTGTGGAAGAGTAGTGAAACTTTAGAATGGCTTATCTTTATAAAAGATGACACATTAGTGGTTCTTGAAAATTTACGGTACATGCTTGGCCCATTAAATCACACTCAGGATCATTATTTGGGTCATGCAGTTACTCTCTGGGGCCAACCTTATAATGTAGCTGATGCTGGATATGTAATTAGCGTGGGAATACTTAGAAAGCTAATTAAAATGTTTGATAACTCAGAAAAATGTGTAATCAGTGGTAAATATTGGAAACAGGAAGATTACTATCTCGGTAAGTTTTTTATCACTCTTGATATTCCTTATTTACAAAACTATAATTAAACTGTAGTTTTTAATTGTTTTCAGCTAAACATTTGACTTCTATGGGAATTTATCCTTCTGATACAAGGGACCAGTATTTAAGGGGAACCTTTCATGGATACTCTTTACAATCTTTATTATGGGGTGTTGTTAAGACTGGTGTTTATTGGACTCGTGCATTATACCCAGTAAAAAACGAATGCTGTTCATTTATGTCTGTTACTTTTAATGTAGGGGAATCAGAAAAAATGCATACATTGAATTATTTATTATATCATTTTCATGTCTTAAAGAGGAAAGCTGTTTTTGGAAGTAGAAAAGCAGCAATATCCATATCTGACAAGGATGTATGATTATTATTTTATTATGAATGTATTATGATAAGGAAGAACTTAGAATTAACTGAATATTTCTATTTTCAGGTCTGGAAAGTCGCATTGGAAGAAGAATTTAATATTACAAATTTAAATAACATTTCTAGTGAGGTGTACTATGAAATATGGCATGCAAAATATTCTGAACCAGGACAATTAATTAGTAAAAATTATCAGGCTAATGATTAAGATAAATTTAAATAAATCATCCATATATGATTTTTATATGTTTTATACTGACTGAAGGTTTTTAAAAGATATTTTATATCAAATAATATCATATTTTAATAATTTTAAAGTACAACAGTGTTATCTATGTTAGATAGTTTAATAATTGTTGAAATTGTTTGAAACTGGTTGTGAATAAACATTGAATTTTTATAGAATGACGTTGTTAAAAACTTGAAATGGTTATCAGGTTTTACAGTTTATTAATGAGTTATATTGATATGACAAATGTGGGAACGACGGAGTAGCGTTGTTTGATAACTGTTTCCGTTGTTACGCCATTGTTGCCTTATCTGACTAATTAAGAACTCATTAACGCTTGTAATGACCTCGGTAATCAAATCACAACTCCAATTTTAAATATATGTCAAGAATACTGGAACAATGCATCCTCATGCTTTTCTATGTGAATGATCTATCTCTGGCTAGTGAAGATGGATATGCAAGGTATTCTAAAGAATTATTTTTAGCTGTAAGTGAGCTATTAGAGTACCTGATAATATACATATATATAAATTTTAATGGGTATTTTCATTTGATAATTATCATGTAAATCATTTAATTTTGTTACAATAAATGTGTAATTTTTCAGAAGCAAAGTTTTGTTAATTTACGAATCCCAGGCATGAATCCTTGACGCGATATAAATCCCACTAATGACTTATATTATTTCGTCGAATTAATTTATCAAGTAAGATTTCAGTTATCGGTTATCCGCTTCCTCCTGGAGGTGACTATATAAAAGAAGAAATGTATTAATTCGTATATTTGGTAAGAGAAGACTTGCGAATAGCGTTTTACGTAAGCATTTCTTTTTAACAAGCATGTTATAAAAGTAAACAGTTCAACATGGTGCTGTGGAAAACGTTTCTTAACATTGCTATAATTACTACGATTTGTAATCAACTAATTATCGGAGATAATCTATCGGAATTTTCTGCTATAACAGAGTAAGTGATTCTCTACTTTTTCTCAGGGTTTTTAAGACTAAATCTAATTGATATTTAAATTCTTCAGCGCTACTATCTTACCGAATGACTCTCCAAAACATGTCTATGAGAGTGTGAAGAGCACAAAGAGTAAAAGGAAATTGCCTATATTTCCAGGAGGTTGCAGTAAGAAACCAAATCCACCCATACATGGTGAAATAATTTGTTCTATAGACAGGTGATTTTTTATTGATTAATGGATGATATCTTGAAGTGTTACACCCGAATATTTACCAATTTTTATTTATAGTGGATGTATTGCAACTTGTAAACGTGATTATGAATTTCCAAACGGAGTAACAAGATTAGCTATAACATGTATGAATGAGGAATGGCATATTTATGGCACAGATTGGGACTCTATTCCTCACTGTGAACGTGAGTTTTATTCGAAGATGTTCAATTTCTTTGGTGTAAAAAGTATAATATGCGCAAGATAAATGTATTTTTATATTTTCAGCAATTTGTATACCAGAGTGTTTGAACAACGGAATATGCATCGCACCCCATCAATGCAATTGTCCCGAGGACTTCACTGGACCACAGTGTCAATTCGAGAACAAACCATGTCTAAATTTCCCTGCTCCAATACTTAATGCACATAAGAAGTGCAACTCACAGTATGATCTTAAGAATGTCGAACTATACTGTACTTAAAATATCCATTAAATATTTAATTGTCCCAATATTTTTTTATTAGATCATGCACCATATCCTGTATGAAGAATTTTACGTTCCCGGATGGCACCTCAGTCACTAATCTTATGTGCAAGAATGGAAATTGGAAGCCCACCAGGGAAGACTGGGTCTCCATACCTGACTGTGAACGTATGTTTTTAATCCTCAATTTTTAATTTAAATATTAAATTTATTATCACATATATAAAGATTGTTTATTATAGCTGTGTGTGATCCACCTTGTCAGAATGGTGGCAATTGTCTCCCATCAAATTTTTGCCAATGTCCTCAAGCATTCAAAGGACCCCAGTGTCAATATTGTAAGTATAATAATTTGTTTATTTTAATAAAGTAACATTATTTAATCTAAGTAATTGATTGATTATAATTCTGATATAGCTGCTGATAATTGTAATGGGGAGAAAATGGGTTTTAATGGAGGCTTTTCCTGCACAAGTGTTGATGATACTTATTCATGTATCATAAGATGTCCTGATGGGATAGAATTTGAGTTCCCTTCAGCTTCTGCATATATTTGCAACTATGAAACAGGTGTTTTTTCACCTCAGCCAATTCCCCAATGTAACTACGGCGATAATATGAACATAATTTCTTTGGGGACAACGTATAATTCTTATGTTAAGGAGACTAATCATACTTGGACCTACCAGGATACTTTCAAATCCCATACGAACCAGTTACCATTGTTTCAAGGAAATTATGGGCTCACACAACATTATAGCAATCATGAATCCAATATGGTCACGAATACGGTAATAATTTAAGACCAGCGGTTTAAAATTGAATATGAAACATTTATATTACTGAATTATACTTTGATTAATATTAGATGATGTTTAATCCGTCGGAGAATAACCTGTTGTTTATTGAAGAGAAGAAACCAGTTCCAAAAACCTGCTTCACATGGAGTGGAGTACACTACAAAACTTTTGATGACAATGTTTTCAGCTTTGATAGTGGTTGTTCTCATATCTTAGTACAGGAAGCACAGAACAGACTGTTCACTGTAACTGTGGACAACAGTCCAACTTGCAAAAATCAGGACTGTTTCAGGATTATCAGAATTTTCATCCAGGACAAAGAATACATTTTGTTGCGAAATGAAGACGGTGTTCCAGAATTTAGAACTCGAAAGCACCAGCTTCCAATTCCAGCACAACTCTCTGCATTGAGAGCTGAAATGTCTGCACACTTCATTGTGATAACTCTGGACTCTTTGGGAATTCAGTTGAAATGGGATGGTGCTCTTATGTTACAAGTTGAAGCTCTAGAAAATATGTGGAATAAAACGACCGGACTATGCGGTAACATGAATGGCGATAAAAGTGACGATTTAATAAGTAAGAATGGAGAACATACTAAAAGTGTTGCATCATTTGCTACTTCTTGGCGGACAGAAAATATTGGAGGTATCATTTTCTTTCTCTACAGTCAAAAATAAATTTTTTTAGTTATTAATATTTAGTTCATTTAATTCTTTCAGAAATGTGCGACGAATATCCAAACACTAAGCACTCCTGTGAATCTGATTCATTAATTACCAAGGAAGCCATTGAATTTTGTACAAAACTATTTTCTGATCGCCGATTCAAAGCTTGTGCTAGCACACTTAACATTCCTGAGCTGCAGACAGCCTGTGTATGGGATTACTGTTCTTGCCTAGACAGTGATAGAAAAAGATGTGCCTGTGATACAATGAATGTATACGTTAGGCAATGTGCTCATAAAAAAGTTGTGTCTCTATCCGGTTGGAGGAATGATGACATTTGTCGTAAGTTAGAATCTTCTTAATTTAATGTATAAGCTATTGACGAAAAAAGTACTTTCTATCATTTCATGATATTATAGCCATGACATGTAGCAGTGGACGAATATACCTGCCATGTGGTCCAAAAATAGAATCATCCTGCTGGACAGAAGAGGAAAAGAAACCAAATATAAAGGATTGCGAAGAGGGTTGTTTTTGTCCGGAAGGAACAGTAGCTTACGAAGGAAGGTGCATTCAATCTGATGAATGCCCCTGCAGGCTGCGTGGAAAATTGTTTCAGCCTGGGAAGAGTGTACAAAAAGATTGCAATACCTGTACATGCTTTTCTGGAAAATGGATATGTACTCAAGCAAAATGCAGTGCTAGGTGTGCTGTCATGGGAGATCCCCATTATATTACTTTTGATGGAAGACATTATGACTTTATGGGAAAATGCAAGTATTATCTGATGAAGGGTGATGATTATAGTATCGAAGGTGAAAATGTTCCTTGTTCTGGTGCAATATCAGAGGTCTGTTTATAAAACTATTAATTTCTAATATTTTCTAATATATTTCATTATCAAAAGACTGTAATTTTATTTGTAGAATATGGGGCACATTCCTTCTGAAGCTCCTTCCTGTACGAAGACTATCACGATCAATTACAAAGACATTAGCATGAAGCTAAAGCAACATAGAGAAGTATTGATTAACGGAGATGATCTAACAGTATTTCCTACACTTATTCATGGAATTAGAATACGTATTGCAAGCAGTATATTTTTAATCGTTCAATTGCCGAATGGTTTGGAGATATGGTGGGACGGAATTTCTCGCGTATACATTAATGCTCCTCCTGAATTCCATGGTTAATTAATTTTCATTATTTTTTATTTATATAATTTATTTATATAAAACGTTATATCAAATTTTCCATTTCCTACATTGATTATTAGGCAATACAAGGGGACTTTGTGGCACATTTTCTGAGAACCAGAAGGACGACTTCATTACACCAGAGGGTGACATTGAAAACACAGCAATTGCCTTTGCCAACAAATGGAAATGTGATGAATTTTGTCCCAATGTCGCAGACAAAGAATTGGATCATCCCTGTGATCTTGAGCCACAAAAACGAGCCACTGCAAAGCAATATTGTTCTTATTTATTCAGTGATATCTTTGCTGGTAGAGTATCTAGATTTAGTCTAACAAATCTTACAGTTCAGTTATTTATAATCCTCTTTTTTAGGTTGCCACTGGCATGTAGATCCGGATACATTTTACAGAGACTGTTTGTTTGATATGTGCTCTTGTAAAGTTGAACTTGAATCCTGTCTTTGTCCTATGTTGGCTGCATATGCCAAAGATTGTGCAGCTGCTGGAATAAAGCTTTTATGGCATCAGAACATAGAGGAATGTAAAATTCATTGTCCAGGGAATCAAGTTTATCAAATTTGTGGAGATAGTTGCACGAGGCATGCCATAATTGAAAATTACTCAAATACCAATAAATGTAAGATATCTGTAATGTTATCTTCAATATTTCCAGATCTTGTGGAGATATATCTTCTTATCAGAACTGCAAACAAGAATGTGTAGAGGGATGTAACTGTCCGGAGGGAGAAACATTGGATATCCATGGGGAATGCATTCCAATTGGACAGTGTCCATGCATTTACGGTGGCTTGGAGTTTAGTCCAGGGCACAAAGAAATCAGACCTGGAAATAAAGCGCTCGAACTTTGTACCTGTGCAGGTATTGACTTTTATAAATCTAAAAAATATTTGATTTTAATATTAAATTGAATTTTATAAATAGTTTTATGAATTATTTTAAACAGGCGGAATTTGGAGCTGTCGGGAAGCTACACCAAATGAAATTACAGAATACCCAGCAACCAAGGACCTGTTGGCCTCATGTATGGCAAGCAATAATCAGGAAGTTACAGACTGTGTACCAGCAGAGCCTAGAACTTGTCATAATATGTACAAACCAGTCCAGAAACCGTCAATCTGCAAATCTGGCTGCATTTGCAAATCTGGTTATGTTTTGGATAAGCCAGATGGTAGATGCATCAAAGAGGAATCTTGTTCATGTCATCATGGAAGTCAGAGCTATGAAGAAGGATCTATTATACAAAACGACTGCAATACATGCAAGTGTATCAATGGAACATGGAAATGCTCTGATCGGACATGTGCAGGTAACATTGTAAACGTCTTTTTATCCCATGAAACATTCAATTTTATCTAATTATCGAAACTTCTGTTCTATTAGGAGTCTGTTCTGCTTGGGGAGACTCTCATTATAAGACATTTGATGGGAGGCTTTACGATTTCGAAGGAATATGCGATTACGTGTTTGTGAAAGGTTTTTTGAGCCAGGAAAACTGTTTCGACGTGTCTATTCAGAATGTCCCCTGTGGAACAACCGGGACATCCTGCTCTAAATCAATCACTCTTACCATTGGAAGTGGTCAAAACTCAGAAAGAATTGTTTTAACTAGAGGAAAGGAACTTCCAGCGGATAATTTTAAAAGGATCTCCATGAGAAAAGCTGGACTATTTGTATTTATTGATGTACCAGATATGGGGTTGGCTGTACAATGGGATAAAGGTATCACTATATGATTACTATTTTCCATTGGTTATACTTGTTTTAGAATTTTTCTTAAAACTTTGATGATATTTACAGGCACCAGAGTGTATGTAAAATTAGAGCCTAGTTGGAAGGGGCGCACAAAAGGACTCTGTGGTGATTATAATGATAATAGCAAGGATGATTTCAAAACCCCTTCAGGTGGAATTTCAGAAGTGTCTGCGAATCTATTTGGAGATTCCTGGAAGAAGAACGAGTTCTGCCCCGAGCCGAAAGATGTCCTGGATCCTTGTGTGCAACATCCAGAGAGGAACTTATGGGCTGTACAAAAGTGTGGAATATTAAAATCACCAGTTTTTCATCCTTGTCATTCCGAAGTTGAGGTCGAAAGTTATATGCGCAACTGCATTTATGATACTTGTAGTTGTGATACAGGTAAGTGTTATATTAAGTTATAAAAATAAGAGAAGTTTTTATTTATATCGGTATTTTTCATATTCTAGGAGGGGACTGCGAATGTCTATGCACTGCCTTGGCAGCATACGCTCAGGAGTGTAATGCAAAGGGAGTTCCCATAAAATGGCGTAGTCAAGAACTCTGTCCCATACAATGTGATGAAAAATGTAGCTCGTATTCTCCTTGCGTTACAACGTGTCCTCGTGAAACCTGTGATAATCTTATTACTCTAAAGGATAAAGCTCATTTATGTTCTCAAGACACTTGCGTTGAAGGATGTTCGGTTAAATCTTGTCCTCAGAATCAAGTATATAGCAATGATAGTTACACGGAATGCGTTCCCAAAGAAACTTGTAAAACACCTTGTACTGAAATTAATGGGGTATGTTGAAGAAATGATTAAAATATCTTTTGTCACTAATGATAATTCATATTGTAGGTAATTTACTATGAGGGTGACAGTGTCAAGAATGAGAATTGTCAGATGTGTTACTGTAGTCGTGGAAAAGTGTTATGCAAAGGAGAACCTTGTACAACTATCACTGCGCCGAGTACTATACCGCTAGAAGAACCACAGAAATGTGTGGATGGCTGGACTGCTTGGATAAATCAGGATCCGGCAATTAAAGGGAAGAAATTTAAAGATATTGAACCCTTACCTTCAACTTTAGAATTGGTAATACTTTATTATATTGTTTAATCATTTATTTATTTTATTTCATCTCTCTTACATTACTATGTAATTTTTGAAAGGCGAACAAAGGATCTGCTATATGTAACAAGAACCAAATGGTTGACATAAAGTGTAGATCAGTAAATGATTACTTAACACCAAAAGAAACTGGTTTGGACGTCGAATGCAGTTTGGAACATGGTCTTTATTGCCAATCTCAACCTGGTCTTCCTTGTATCGACTTCGAAATCAGTGTTTTATGCCAGTGTTCAGCAACTACTGCCGGAGGACCAGGTCTGTATCAGGGAAACATCAAGATTATTATTTTAGTCTAATGATAAAGTCAATTCATATTACAGAAATACCAAGTACAACCAAAAAACCTACATACAAAGAGTGCAATATGGAACATCCATACGAATCTCATCCCACAAATTGTCATCTATTTTATCAATGCACTCCTGGACTCAATGGCAATGAATTTGTGGAAAAATCCTGCGGAGAAAACATGTTTTACAATCCTCAGATACAAGCCTGTGACTGGCCAGCTAATGTTATATCAGTAAGACCAGAGTGTTCGACGGAACAGACAATGCCAAATAGGACTGAATGGACAACTGATAACAAGACCAAATATAAGAGCACCACATCGACTACCTTACAGAAAAACATTATAACAACCAGTATGATACATTTTCTAATAATTTTTAAATATTTTATTAATATTTTTGGTACCATAAAAGGAGCAGAAGTATGTAAAAAACAGATTCTTTTGCAGAAGTATGTAAAGATGGCGAGACATGGAGCGACTGTGCTATTAAGTGCAACAAGGTTTGTGATTACTATAAATACACCTTAATAAAGGAAGGGAAATGTGATGGCATTTCTGATTGTGTGCCAGGTATAGTACTTTTATTACACTTTAAATAAAAAGAGAATTTTTTGAGATTAATACTGAATTATTTAAAAAATTAGGGTGCATACCATTGGATAAACCACAGTGTTCATCAAACGAGTTCTGGAGAGATGCATTGACATGTGTAGATGAGAGTGACTGTATCTGCAAATCTCACAATGGGCGCCCGGTCATTTCTGGGGCGATTTTAAAGGAATCAGAATGTGAAATATGTCAGTGTATAAATAATTATTACACCTGTGATAAATCATTATGTGTTAGTGTAACGAATAAGGTAACCACTGAAAAACCAATTACACAACCATCCACAGAAGCAACTACTCTTTCAACCACACCTTTGTGAGTAGACTTATTAATTTTAAAAAGCTATAATTCATTGATAATAAGAATACTAATAATTTTTATGTATTAAAGAACTGAGGCTTTCACGATCATAGTGCCAAGTACTGTTAGTCCACCGGCTTACTGTGTTAGCAACAATTTTATTCCTTTAGTTCAGTATTTGAACGATCAGGTTTCTTTTAATGCTAGTAGTATCAGAAGCTCTGAGTTCCAAGCAGAAAATGCACTACTGAATGGGAATATTAAATTTTGGGAGCCTGAATATACCACTACTGATCAATGGTAAGTGCACAATTACATCTTATCCATTGAAATGATTAATCTTATTATTTGATCATTTTTAGGTTGGATATAAAGTTCCAGAACCCGGAACCTATCTATGGAATCATCATTCAAGGCAGTACAATGGAAAATAAATTTGTAACTAGCTACAAAGTACTATTTTCAGAAAATGGTCACTCGTTTTCTTATGTTATGGATGATAGAAAGGAACCACAAGTATTCAGAGGACCTGTGGATCAATTTAAGTCCGTTGAACAAAAGTTTTACAAGCCTATTGAAGCCAAAATAGTTCGGATCAATCCATTATCCTGGCACAATGGTATAGCCATGAAAGTAGAATTGCTTGGTTGCCAGGAAATGGTAAGCACCATTATACCTGTGAGTGGAAGTGTTCCAATAACAACTACAATGATCACAGAGAAAATCATAATACCAGGTAATTGGATTTGAATAAAAACAAGCTATATAAAATTATAAGATCATATTATTTTCTATATTTCTTTCCCAGTATGTGATGATCCAATGGGGCTAGATAATGGTTTAATCTTTCCTGAACAAGTCTCAGCATCCTCTTCTTCTACCGATTTATTATCGAATTTAAAGTTATCTTCCCCGAGCATCTGGCATCCGAAACTAGACAATCCATACCAATTTGTAAAGATTGACTTCTTGGAGCCTCGTAATTTAACAGGAATCGCTACTAAGGGTAGCGAGGACACCTGGACAACGGTATATAAAGTGTTTTACAGCAATGATGATTATCAGTGGAACCCAGTCATGGATGAGAATGGCTTGGAAAGAGAATTCTTAGGTAATTTTGACTCCGACACTGTTAAGAAGAATTACTTTGACAAACCATTGAATGCGAGATATCTGAAGGTGCAACCAATTAAATGGCACAAACAGATAGGTCTCAAACTTGAAGTTCTTGGCTGCTTTTTGCCCTATAGTAAGTAGCTTTTGTATAAATTGGGACATTAATAATTCTACTTCCGTGTTCTTTATTACGTTTAATTTGTATAGCTACAATTAAAACAACCACTGAGAAGTTAGAATTAACATCAACAACGGTACAAACGTTAGAAAAATGCAATGTGTGCAAAGGAGTACCATTTGAAGATAAAGTTAATTGTAGATGTACAGAATCACTCTGGTGGAATGGAGATACTTGTGTTGCCCAGCAAGAATGTCCTTGTGTAGTTGGACATATAACGTAAACAACACGTCATTTTCATATACAGTCTCTTTTCTCGCATTTTAATGTTAACGTTTTTTAGATATAATGTGGGCGTAATTTATATGGGTGAAAATTGTCAAGAATGCACATGCACCTTGGGTGGTACCTCTTTCTGTCAGCCAATGAAGTGTAAACCTTGTCAAGAACCAGAAATGAGACCAGTGGTTAACGGACTCTGCAATTGCATTTGCAAACCTTGTCCAAGTGGGACACGTCACTGCCCAACTAGTGACGTTTGTATCGATGAGAATTTATGGTGTAATGGGATTCAAGATTGTCCAGATGATGAAAAGAATTGTTCACAGACTACAATAAAACATGAAGAAACTACTACAGTGAAAATAGAAAGTACGACAGTTACTTCAACTTCAGGTATTGAAAAATTGATTTAAGACAGCTGCATTTATGAAACTTTTATTGAGGAAAATTTGATCTATATATCATTTTATAATGTTGAAGTTACTCCAATCGTGTGTCAAGAGCCTGTCTGCCCACTGGGATACAAGATAGTTTTAAAAACGCCTACAAAATGGCAACACTATCTCAGATCCCATGTGGGAAAGGGAGTAAAATCTTCAAGCATAAATTCATTGAGAACGAAAGGACTAAGGTATTATTATAAAATTTTAAATACGTTGGTTTAGTAATGATTAACACAAACTCTTCTTTTAGGAAGTCATTCAGGAAGTCTATGCATCATGATTCAAAACATACAGATAATGAAAACATAAAAAGTGAGACAGAATGTGCACAGTTTACTTGTGTGCCTATAATACTACCAATTTTTAATCAGACTGTACCTCAGACCTGTCCAAAGGTGTCTTGTCCACCAGATTACACAGTTGTTTATGAAAAGATGAGCATGTATAAGCTTGAAAAGTGTCCTAAATATACTTGTAAGCCTCCACCACCAATAGAAGCTGTTTGCAATGTGACAGGAAGAACATTCAATACTTTTGACAAGCTGGAATACAAATATGATATCTGCAATCACATTCTAGCAAGAGATATGTTTGCCAATAAATGGTACATTACATGTAAGTCTTTTATCTGTTAAAATTATAATATAATTTCATTAGAATTAATAAATGAAATTATTTATTAGGAAAATATCTTAATTATACTTTTTATAGTGGAAAAACAATGTGATTCGCACACTGGCCAGTGTATCAAGATCTTAGCAGTGATTCTGGATGCAGATGTAATTCTTCTGTATCCTGCCGATATGCATGTGGACATTAACGATTACAGTTTCACACAAAAACAGATAGCTAGAATTAGTAATAACTTTCATTCCTTCAAGATTGCAAGTATAGGGGATATTACATATTTAGTATCCAACAACTACGGGTTTTGGGTGATATGGGATCGAAATTCGAATGTGAAAATAGGAATTTCCACAAAATGGGCTCGACAAGTGGATGGTTTATGTGGATACTTCGATGGATACTCCATGAACGATAAAGAATTGCCTGATGGAAGTCAAGCTCGAAACACTGTAGAATTTGGAAACAGTTGGGCCATGGAAGGAGTACCAGAATGCGATCCACAGGTTCGACAGTGTTAATTAACATCAGTATTATACTTATTCTAAATTTGTTTAATTTTCCAGGTCTGTCCGTACGACTTGCAAGCAGAGAGCTGGGAAATCTGTAATATAGTGAAGGGTACCTCCTTGGCAGAATGTTCAAAGACTATGGATTTGGAAAAATTTGTATCTAGTTGTATGGAGAGCACGTGTAACTGCCTGCGCAGTAATTTTACATACAACGACTGTCGTTGCCGTTTGTTAACTAGTTTTATCACTGAATGTCAAGCTAATGATCTAACCATAGATCTGTCTATCTGGAGAAACACTCATGATTGTCCAACCTTTTGCACCCCGCCTTTTGTTCACAAAGATTGCTTTAGGTACTTCAAAATTAATGAATGAAATGGTCTGACATATTGCTATGAGTACTTTCATTGCAGAAACAAATGTGAAACCAGTTGCGAGAACTTGCAGCAGATAGACCCTTGTCCAGTAATGCAGGGAGTATGTTTCTCTGGTTGCTTTTGTCCAGAGGGTACAGTACGCAATGGAGATGAATGTGTGCCTCCTACACATTGCAAGGATTGCATTTGTGAATGGTTAGGGAACTCCAAATTCATCACCTTCGATAGAAAAAACGTGAAATTCGATGGAAATTGTACATATATTCTCTCCAGAGATATTAGTGAAAACACAAAGGGAAATGAAGGACACACTTACCAGGTTCTGGTGTCAAATAGAATTTGCGATACTGGAATATGTACCGAGGCGATCATAGTTCTTTACCAGGATCATGTAATTAAAATTAAGGACGGTGCGCCTACCCGGGAATTCGAAGTGGAATTGAATGGTTCGAAAGTGTACGAATTCCCCTTCAATACATCTTGGTTGACTCTAGAACAAACACCTTCGGAGAAGCTGCTGTTACTGATTCCTTCTATTCAACTAGAGATCATCAGCTACCAACCGAACTTTGCATTTAGCTTGACTGTTCCTTCTTACATCTTTGGAGGTGCTATAGAAGGTCTCTGTGGTAACTGCAATGCAGAGGCAGAAGATGATTTGAAGCAACAAGATGGCCAAGTATGATCATTTTCTTAATACAATAAACAGAGAAACAAAGAAAAGATAGAAAAGTAAAAAAACTGATGATTTTAATTTATTGCTAAATAGGTCATGGACAATATGCAAGATTTTGGTACAAGCTGGTTGGTCACAGAATCTCCAAGTGGTGTCAACATAGACACGAATACGTGTATTTTCATTAATCAAAGCAAGTGCGTTCTATCACCAACAGATCAGGCTACATGCAGGAAATTATTAGATACAATGGACTTTGACATATGTCATAATCTTGTTGATCCAATGCCATATTTGATGGCCTGTCAAGATAGTATATGTTCTGGAGGAAGCTATTGTGATAGTTTTGAAGCATATTCAAGGAAATGTCAGCAGATGGGAGTGTGCCTAATTTGGAGAAGTAGTGAAATGTGTCCTTACTTCTGTCCTTCACGTAAGTTTCTTTTTTTTTATCTATGTTAAATTTCATCACTTAAAATACTATCTTGTTTTTAGACTTAGTATATCAACCTTGTGGTTTTACATGTAAGGAGACTTGCGATACGATCAACGAAATAAATAGCACCACGTGTTCGAAGAATTATGAAGAAGGTTGTTTTTGTCCTCCAAATTTCGTCTTTCATAATGATACTTGTATTCCAAAGGAAAAATGTTTATTATGCGATGAAGAAGGACACGTTGAAGGTGATACATGGTTCCCAGATGTTTGCACAAGATGCACTTGCAATAGAAAGAGCATTAATTGCGAGAAAACCGAGTGTCCAGCAATAGACACTATCTGTGAAGAGAACATGGCACCTGTAGTCGTTAATGGGACAGAGGAATCTTGTTGTACTAAATATGTTTGTATTCCAAAAACAGTAACCACCGTGGCACCCTTCTGCATTGAAGAACCTCAAATTCCAGAGTGTGGCTATGGACAAACTGTAAAGGTATCTGTAGATTCAGATGGATGCAAGAAGTACATCTGCGAATGCGTGCCACCATCAGAATGTCCTATCCTCAACGAAGTCGCACTAGAAGTCGAAGAGCTGGAACCTGGATTCGTGCAGGTGACAAACACTTCTGGTTGCTGTCCGAGATCTATGACCATCTGCGATTCTAAGACTTGTCCTGCAGCACCATCTTGTCCAGAATATCATGAACTGAAATCTGATGTAAAGTGGGATGCTTGCTGTGCCACTTACAAGTGTGATCTACCAAAAGATTTATGTTTGTATAATGTTGAATCAGAGAGTAAGATAGAAATGTCGGAACACATAGTGGTGAAGAAGCTTGGTGAAAAGTGGATGGATGGAAAATGCACTTCCTGCATCTGTGAATTTTCTGAAACGGGTCCCATACCGAAGTGCTTTACTACAGAGTGTCTCAAAGCAGTAGACCATCCAGATATATCTGACTTTGTCGTAGAAGAAGTTCTTGTGGAGGATAAATGCTGTCCTAATTTCGAGAGAACAGCCTGCAAGGATGGAGATAAGATATACAATACTGGTGATGTTTGGCAACCAAATCCTGAAGACAGTTGCACTTTAATAAAGTGTATCAAGGATGAAAATGGGGTACAAAAACAAGTGAAGGTACAAGAATGTATCACAACCTGTGATCCTGGCTTTGAGTATCAGCCCACAAATAATAGGAGCACCACTTGCTGTGGACGATGCATTCCAGCAGCTTGTATAGTCAACAATAAAGTGATAAACGTGGGCGAAGAATGGCTCTCTCCCGATTTTTGTACCAAGTACACTTGCCAGTCCAACAATGAAAGTATCTACATAGAATCTCTTACACAGAAGTGCCCAGAGATGGATGCTCGGGAAGAAGCTGAATTTGAGATAGAAAAGCAGTACATCGCAGGCCAGTGTTGTCCACAGTTTATTAAAACTGGCTGCCGTTATAATGGTACCATGTATAAACCGGGAGAAAAGTGGAAATTATTGGATGATAAATGTGCTACAGAATTCTGTGTGTTGAACGATGTTGTGACAAAGTACAAGGACATAGAAGTTTGCAATAAAAATTGTACCCTTGGCTGGGTATATGAAATGAATGAGGCTGAATGTTGTGGAAAATGTAAGCAGGCTTATTGCGTGGTTGGGGATATGTTATATGAGCCAGGTGCAACCTGGTCTTCTACTGATAATTGTACTTTATTTACTTGTATGAATCAAGGAGAACAACTGGTCATCAGCAGCAGTTCTGTAGTCTGTCCTGATATAACTGATTGTCCAGTTACTTCAATTTACACACAGGATTGTTGCAAAATGTGCAATTTGACATCGTATAACCAAAAGGTTGATACTTGTGCTGCTGAAGTCTTAGAGCTACAGAATACTATTGGTATGTTCAACATCAAGCATCGAGGACATGGCATTTGCAAGAATTTAGAGCCCATTGATGGAGTCACAGAATGTCGTGGTAAATGTGAATCCACCACCTATTTTGACACAGGCAAGTCTTAACAAATACAGTACATAATTTATACTAGAACTACTGTATAATTATATTATTTTTTTAATTGCAGAGAATTGGAATCAAGTAGCCAATTGCAAATGTTGTCAACCAACAGAGTATAAACCTCTAGTTGTTGAACTGACTTGTGAAAACTACAGAACATTCAAGAAACAAGTGGCTGTGCCAGTTTCTTGCACCTGCTCAGCCTGTACATCTGCTAGGAGTGGTTACAAAGGAAGAAAAGGCGGAGTAAAGAGCTAAAGATCTAGGAATACTAATAATTATAATTACATTGATGTATAAATGTAAGCTTTAAAATACACTCAAGAATACAAAAATATTATTCGTTGACTTTATTGATGATTCCATATATGTATGTGTATACATATATATATATTTCATTTTAACAATTTATATATCGGCATTCTCATTACTACAATTTCGGAGTCATACTAAATACAATAAAACCTAATTCAGTCTTCTCCGACAAGACTTATGAGAATGAATTTTTCTACTTGTTTGTACTTTAAAATTCGGATGATGAAGGATATATATCAATTTATTAGAGTAACAAAGAAATTATTTAGTAATATATTTCGGAGTAAAAACATAATTTCTCAAATACCAGACTCAGCCGATAATATATGTAAATTAAAAATCACAACTTCTTCGTCTTTACTGATCATTGAAATCATCACAAACCGAAAAGAGACAAACCAAATTTACTCAGCGCCAATCTCAGCGTACAATTCTCCTAGCTCTGACTCATTGATTCGACACAAATACAAAAAAAGTATTTATGAAAAAAGTTTTAGACTAGTTTTCAAAAAACCTGAGCCATCGAATTATAGTCATTTTACAAAACGGTACAAACTAAGAAAAATTAGAATCTTAGTTCGTGAGTAAGGCAAGAAAAGTATAAAAATTAAGAAGCTACATTACACTCCCGTTTTTAATATTGAACGGTATTAGTTCGCAAACGTAATCGAACTTACGAACATTAAAATATTTCTCAATAACAAAACATTGTTAATCCTCTCTTACGTACATATACATATGTGTGTATATAATATACATATGACTTTAACATTTTATCTCTTCTTCAACGAATCATCATTCTTAACAACGATATATTTCGACATAATATGTCTCTAAGTGCATAGTTTATATAGATATTACCGATTCAAAAAAACAGGATAGCAGTTATAAATATTTTCCCCCTTGAACATTGCAGAAAGAGAAGAAACATTTTTACTATATCATTTTTATCTTGACAGGAGGCGGTAGTGCACTCGAAAAAATACAAACAGTCGCAAATCTACTAATATATGTAATATAGAATGTGATTTACTGTTTTATATACACGACATCTAGATTATTATGACTTTATGAAATTGTCGATCGATAATATTTGACATGTTCAATATAGTAAATTTTTTTTTTTTAATTGTTTTACAAGTTTTACATCCAAAAAAGACTGTTATCCAATTTTTATATACATTTTTAATTTTTTATTTTTTATTGCTAACGTAATCTATAACAAAATGTACTTTTATTTAAATAGGTTTTATACACAAAGATAAAGTTGAATTTCGACGTTTGAGTGCTTAATGAAAAAATTATTTAAAAATAATGAAAAGTGATTTATGTCATAACGGACAACAATAGTAATAATAATAAATCTTCCTACTCTAATATGAATAGAAGCTAAAACAATAATCGTCTACCTTTATCGTCTTGAAAATTTATATTTATGATGATATCGTTCCCTAACTTTCTTTTTCGTTGGGAAGAATAGCGCAAGACAATAGTCATATTTTTTTTTTAATCATTAACCGGAATAATGTATTGATAATTAATAACAAAGTAGAAATGGATACGAAGAATCCGACGAGAGCAACCTGCCTCTCATACTATACTTAACAATAACTTTTGGTTTAGATCAAGTGTACATGTTGCTCTAGAAAGATCGCAATACTGTATCAGATGGAAACGAGTTGTTTTTACCATACTGAAACACGAGGATCATGAATTTTAAGTATTTAACCTTAGAGGTCTTTTTTTCTTTTTTTTAGGATTACGTTAATTATAATTAATCAATATAAAACTGGCCGGAGAGTTCTTCTAAGCTACAATTGAAATTCAATTTTTTCCTCATGTTTCGAAAGTCTTCAGAAACAACTAGAGACCAAACTTGGTCTTTTGGCACTATTGTTATTGCCAGTAAACATAATTCAATGATTTCATTAACCTGTTAACTGGAAAAGACAAAATTACCAATATTTTCAATTTCATAATTTAACTGTAATACATTATAATTATATACATTTTCAAGAAATAAATCAAATTAATTCACCTTCTAGTAATTTTTAATATTATCTTTTAAAAATATATCCACATTTGTAAGAAACAAAACAGATTATTTGTTGAAAACAATTTTCCACAATGAAAGTGCCAGTTAGCAGATTAATAGTAACGAGAAGGTGACATAATCTTACTCTCGGCGCACTGTGAGTCTATGTAACCGACTCGTTTAATCCAGCTTCACGATCCCCGCCTCCGTGTGTGTGTATGAATGTGTCGACGAAGGTACAGACAGACAGTTTAGGCTGTTCCTCGCGTACGTACGTACGCTACCTGAAAGGAGGAAGGACTACTTTTTGCTACACTTACAGACCACACAGCAGCGCTGTGATACCTATTTTGCTACCTTCCACATGTTCAATTGGACCTGACCGGCCGTCATGGTCCCCAAGTTCGGAAACGCGTGTCCGAATGGCTTCTCCTAACGTCTGGACGCTCTCTTGGATGGCATTGTTGTTGTTGTTCATTTTCTTTTTTTCGAAACAGACGTAACTTTTTCAAAACTCGCCACAAGATGCGAGCTGTTGGCCCATTATTCAGGGGCCGTAAGTAAGTCCTAGGCTAATTCTCGTTTACCCTTCGGCTCTGTGTAGAACTTGGACTCATTGCCGTTGCTCATGTTCATCGCCTGTTCGTGAAAGTGCCTGCTTAGCAAGTATACCACCGCTTCGTATGTTGCCATTATAATCGCCGTATTTGGAATTTGTCTAATTAGGTGGGTACCGAGACCACGGTACAGACCGTGTAATCCCTCCTCAGCGTGTACAGTCTTCAATGTTTGCCAGAAAGCCTGGTACTTGGTACCTTCCTCTCTAAGTCTTGTCCTTGCTACTTCTGAAACAGTTCAAATTTTTTTAATTACTATATCTTAGTTTAACCACATCAGAGTTATTTGCTTAAATTGGAATGATCGTTTCTTTGATTTTAGGAACTCGTTGTCAGGAGAAATGGAAGTTAATTGATACTAAAACTGTTCTATTAAAAGAATTAAAATAAAGTTATTCCTTCTCCAAGCAACTAGTCCTCTTTTCGAGATTCTGATACATTAAGCGCAGTTACACGTGTGGTGGAGACGTGTTGTACTAGTGCGCAGGATGTTTGCAAGAACTAGAGAGGCTTTTGCGAGTGAGGAAGTTCGCACAAACTGGGTGCTTTGCTCTTGAACCACAGCCAACTCACTGAGCAATGCCTTAAAAATAGAGCATAATTGAAGGAGGAAGCAGAAGCTTGCATTTCGTGATGGCAGAATTATACAACATAGCCGACCTTACCATGGGGATAAGCGATGGTAGAGGCGATCGTTTTTGAGAACGAGCCCGCCGCCATGAACTCTAAGAAATCGCGCAATGTTTTGCGATTGTCTGTGCTGCTGGCCTTGTACGTCGCTAAAGAGGCCTTCACGGCCTCGTAGATCACAAAATGTATCACAGTCTCGCTTATTCCTACGTAGGAGGCCATAATGCCTTTGTAGAATCCCAGGATACCCTGAAAATACAATATATAGTCTTAACTCGAGTTTCATCAACCATCAAACCTTATCATACTCCTAGTTTCCTATGGAAGGAATGTGAGATTGTCTAATGTTGTTAATTGTTAGTCTTGGTTAATCTAAAACACCCAGCCTGCCAACAATGAGAGCTGTAACTAAATAATCAAAGAATAATTCCTTATTTTTAAACTGATGAATATGTAATACGAGAATCTTCTTTTCAAATATGTATATTCTTGTCACGCTATGGTCAATTTGTTGGCAAAATGAGTGCCCTGCTTCGCTATATGCGAAAGAAGCTCAAGAAAATCAGAGTATCATGAATTTAAAATTAAATATTCGATAAAAACATGATACATGTACTTATGCATTCAACCAGTTTGTTAAACTTGTCAAAGGACTAAGGAACATACTATGATCCCAATAAAGAAATTATCTGAAGAGTGCGTACCAAAGATATTTGCACTCAAAGATAAGGCAGACGTTAAATTTCGAGGATGAATAATAACTTGATACAATTTATGATAGAGCTACCAAAATTAACCTTCCTTAGGCGTCTCCATTCACGCTGTATTACTTTTTGATTGCTAATTTTCTGTCTCTGATCTCAAGCACGCGATAGTGGAATTTTCCGTGAATTAAAATTATTGACTAGATTTATATTAGAAAAGAAATCATAAAAGTATAATATTCCAATAAGTTAATTAATATCTACATTGTAAGTGCTTCAGAAAATATTTACCTTTTTGTTTGAATATGAAATTCTCTGATTTTCAGGAATAATATAGTATAGGCGGAAATGGAACTCGCTAACAGACATGATAATACAAATAGACGTAGAGAAACTAGAATGGAAAGACGTGGGTTATGAACGGAGGATTCTATCATAGAAAACTATCTACCTAATCAACTTTATCACTACATATACACGCGTGTTGTGCGATCACAGCGAGAGAAAAGCGAAAGTAAATAATTGCCTGATAAATGGTGGGGTAATATTGCACCATAGAAATTGTTAGAATTCCCCCTCCTCTATTCTAATAATAATTTCTAACAAACTGTTCATTTCTTCTCGCAATTATTATTTATAAGAATTTTCTTGTTTCGTCCAGTCTTTTAATGATAAGTAGCCAAAGTGCTGAATTCTATTAAAACTTATAGTCTTTTTACGCTTTTCACTTGTGTATGTTTCATACATAATTTATTCGCTTATCAAAATGCATCTATCCTATTCACAAACTCAGCTTTATAGTTCTACTAGTTCTTTTTTACGTAACAACAGTTTTAGTCTCTTTTTATTAAACGAAAAAAAAAAAACAAAATTAACGTAACTTAGACGCCGGCTACAAAAAGCCCGACAGCATGACGTAGTATGAACTAATAGATTACTTGCCATAAAGAAAAATGTTGTTTTCTCAACTAGAAGATATTTTCGGCGCATTTTAACTATTCGTAGTTCGTAGGGACAATTTTAGAATTGGCTCTGCTGCAATTGCGATGCAAATACGACGTCTGCGAGACGCAATCAAACCATACGAAAATGACACCACGATTTGACATTCTAAATAAATTTTGTTTACATTATAGTAAATGTTCAAAGAGCTCCTACTTAAATTATGGCTCTAGATAACGATACGCGACTTTATCATTCTGTAATGAATTATGCCGAAAATGTTGAAGATCCAGATATATTTGGCACTCGGATCCTATGCATCTATGATCGTAAAAATATCGTTGGCTACCGAATCGGGTTGTACATTGTATGTCGTGACAGTTGCAACATTATGTTATGTTGACTTTCGATCGACAACAGGTTTAAGATCTCGCATTTCCTAAGCCTCAGAACCAGTTTTAATTTAAAGAAAACAAATGAAATTGTTGTATAGCATTCACCACATACTCTCCGTTCTTTCTAAGTACAATCATCAGCCTCAAGAGCATATTATCAAACTCTTTCATCCTCGTTCTCCCAGTCCCAAGAGGGATCTACAACCTTAAATATACCCTGCTTCCTAAAATCAGAATACAGTTAATATAGTTCCCCTGTCCGATGTCAGGAACATATGGTTTAGAGCTCGTTACCCCTATAGTATCACAGAGGCTATCTAATCAGTGAATTGATGATTCAGGATGCAACAGTGTCGACCACAGACCGTGTACCAGTGTGTTTGATTGTAGGTGGTGGGGAAACTTTCCGATGATACGCTACTGATCATATGCAATGGTATAATAGATTAAAAAAAGTCTTCCAAGATGTTCCAATATGACATGTCTCATGGGACGATGAGTGTCCTCAGAAGAGAATTTTCGTACCGATTGGCGATATATCCTTTGCACACACCCCATCGCGGTGATTTTGTTTGTTCGATGGTCCAGCTGCAGCCTGGTCTTCACGAACCAAATAGGATTTGTCAACGTGCATGCCACGAAACCTGAAAAATGAATGCACGTGTCTTTAATCCGATCAGTACGTGTGGGGCGAACTGCGACTGTCTGAGCCCTCTTCAAGAGCTAATTTACTGGCTCCCTAAAGTCTGTTTCTCGAAGATGGTCTTTGGAGAAGCGATGCTTAGACCGTCAACGCAACATGCCAGCTAAGAAAACATATTAAAAAAATAAAAAAAGAAAGATCCAGGAATATCCTTCTGAAAAAAAAAAAACAATTCAATGTTTACATTCAAAGTTGCAGGAATTTGTCTCTTTTCAAATTAATCTAGTCTCATGCTACGATAGTCCAAACAAAAGAACTGGAGAAGAATAGAGTAGTAAGATACAAAACTGCCACGCTGTTTTTCCTTATAATGGTGCAATTTTAGACCGTAGACCTTTAAAGAGCCGATTAACAGATAATAAGTTCGCTTAAAACAAACACTATGGAACGACTATGACCACAGATAACTCGATCTTCTAATATCTATGGTAATTTAATAGCAGTTGCGCCATCCATTTAACAAGCAACGAATACATTCGAGCCAAGAAACGAATGACTGGTTGAATTCTTTTTCGTGAATCCAAATCTAGTCTGTCGTTGGCAGAAATTCCCCGATCGATCCACTGATTCCTGTAAACATGCCAACTTCTAAAATTATCGTATTTACGACAACAATCGATCTTTTCAATGGACAATGAAATGCGATGAAATCAGAAACGAATTTATACGTTAGATGTTCACCTCATCCACGTTTACGAGAATCGAGGACGTCGACTTGAACAAATGAATCGATAGTTATTTCACGTGTTCCTAATCACTCTGAAATCAGAGGCGAAGTTCAGAACTGTCCTAGTTTTTACACGGAAATGCCTGCAATTAGAAAAGGCGACAAATTGCCCAGCGTGATCTTGTACGAAGCTCTACCGGAAAATCGAAGAAATATTTTGGATCTGGTTGCTAATAAGAAAGCCATCATCTTTGGAGTCCCTGGGGCTTTCGTTCCAGGATGTTCTAGGGTCCATCTCAGAGGATTTATCGAAAAGTAACGTATTTGGCATAACTGTTAACTCTTTTGTAATTATTATCGTGACTTTTGACTGTTGCAAAAAGCATTTCAGAACACGAGCGATAATTTCACTTAATTTTGTAATATACAGAAATTTGTTTGCTAATTCAGATCGACAAACCTGAAATTCTTTGGCTTTGAAGAGATAATCTGCGTGTCTGTGAATGATCCATTCGTGATGTCTGCTTGGGGAAATGCCAAAGGAGCAAATGATAAGGTACTGACGTCAATGAATGATAATGACTTTCTAAGATTTGTAGGGTTATTGGCTCCGAAGCTGAAACATAATTTTCTGTATGAAAGTAATAAGATCGACTTTCACTAAAGTATAGTATAAGATAGAAGATTCGTTGAAATTTAGGTGAGGATGCTGGCAGATCCCACAGGATCATATACCAAAGCCATAGGAATGGACGTGGATATCCCGGAATTAGGAGGCACCAGGAGTAGAAGATACTCCATGGCCACCGTGAATGGCATTGTAAAAGAATTATTCATAGATGCACCCGATGTAAAACTTATGTGCTTACAAACAGATGGTGTTCCTACATATTGTACTTAGCATAGGTGTAGCAACATAAGAACAAAAGTAGTATTTACAGTTACTCGAATATTATACGAAAATATGGATCATTTATCGCAGCATAAAAATACGTAAACATCTTCTTCCTAACGCTAACATTTAATTGTACAATAGAGTTTCAATAAAAAAGAGGTTGACTTCTTTGTTTCATAACCAGTTAGCTGTGTTTGACAATTATACTCGTCATCGCTTACTTTTTGCGACATATTTTAAGTACACACTTTTCAAAAAGGTCGCAACAACTAACTGGTTACATTCGATGCGGTCTTCTTCTTCATATTCTTTAATAATATCTGCTATGATTAATGCTAATAATGGTACAATTTCACGAAAACTTTTATCCTTTTTTCTGTGATATGTTAAATCTCATGGTGTACTACCTATAAACATATCGGTGTCAATTATCCCTGGTATTAATTATACAAAATAAATCTATTCTGCAAGTTCGAAAACTTAATTTCCAAGAATTGCTGGATCGCAGAATGTAAACAAGTATTCCAATATTAGTAAGGACCTGGAAATCAGACAATTTTTTGCTGAAAATCTATCGTACAATTACATGTTATTGTTAGGAAGAAATTATTTATCTATTCTTTAGCTATAATAAATAGTCCATATCTTTGTACAATGAGCAATACAATATTACCACTTCCTTTTGTACGAAGTATACAAATACAGAGATACTGCTGTGTCCGAGTATGAGTAAACTGACAAATTACAAAGCTCAAAGTCCAGAAATTTTGTGTTTATTAATAACCCTATTCCCAATAATTTCCTTTGCAAAATTTCTTTGAACTTCTTGTCTCAAATTCACCGAATATACGTAGTATCTTAGAACGAAGTTACACAGGTATACAATCAAGGTCAACGTAAATGAGAATCGTCACAGATAACCTAAAATAAGCTGTAAACAAGTATCGTTTAGCGCACGCAGTACACAGCACTCGGCATTCCAATGGAGTCCGGCAATTGATGACTTCCCCGCGTGTACTTTTGCACGTTGTCACAAGCGCAACGTGATTCTATTGTAAACACGCTTCGTCAATTTTCATCCGGCAGCGTTGCGAATCAGAACACGCGAGATTATACGCGATTAACGTGGCGTGTTATTCGCCATACACTTCCGTAAATTATTGCGAATTATAAATTTATCTTATCATAACGGCACGCTCACGCCGATCTGAAAAAAGAAGAAAATTCTTACTGCGCAACAATTTGTCCTCACCTTTGACGTGTTTCACAAATATAGTAGCAACGTAATACATTTACGATGATATTTCTTGTTTATTGATCCTTCATTTTCCGTACATATACGGTCAAGACGTTTGAGATATTTTTAAGGCTGCTTCTATATGTACGGAATAATGCCATATTACAGCTATTTGACATTTTTTCGAGTATTAATAAACAGATACTTGAGCTCAGCAGAATCTGAGGAATACTAACTGTTTTCATTTGACCTATCTCACTGTGCACAGAAACACTAGAACCGCTGCATATCGATTTGAAGCGCGAGATTACTAGGCGACACACTTTGAGTTACTTTGGATGCTGGACTTAAAGATGCACTCTAACAGTTATAGTAGTTTTGGTGAACTTTCGTACTTGAAAAATTAATATTAATATTAACTTCAGGATTTACAAAACATCGAACCGTGGGAACCAGATATACAGTGGCTCAGAAAAATATTTTACGTATATATTATGTATATGTTTTTAAACGTCATTAGCGCTATAATGAGACAAGACTATGATTAATATTAGACAAATTTGAAACGGATCTGAAAATGTATATAGAGGTTACAAAATATTTATTGAAAGCATATACTTTGCAAAAACCACCAAAGTATGTTAACAGTCAATTATTTACCACATTAATAAGACACATATATATAATAATATACATATAGTGAAACCATTTTCATTACTATTTATACGTTTAAGACTACTATTCATGCTTTATACTAATTTTTCATTTGAGCGTATGTTTGCGATAAAGGCTTTATACATTTTCAGAATGGTTTCAAATTTTGCTATTATAATTAGGATAGTAGTGTCTCGTTACAGTGCTAATGAAGTTTTAAAAAGTTCTGTACATAGCATAGTATTATTTATATTGTAGGCTCACAGCCTGTTACAAACGAGGTTATCACTATGCACGTATCCACTACATATATCGTACATATATATATATAAACATTTACACATATCAACACATATACATATGCTTATACATATACGCAGTACAATGCATATAGTAGATTCATTAAAAAGTTCTATAGTAAATGTACGAATATTTTCGTGAGCCACTGTATCTACACCTCACTATTATTACATGTATTTCAGTATTCCAAATATTCCAGTGTCCACTATTTCAAATATTTCAAATACCCCTACGCTTTCAATATTGAAATATCTCGATCTTCAATATTCTAATATTCTAACATGCCAAGATCTCCGATACATTAATTCTCTCATATTCCAATCCAAGTGTCACAGTAGGTTAATAGCATTTCAAGATTCGAAGGACGCGTGCAAAATGCTTGCATAATCCGGACGCGTCGCGTCGCAAACGATGCACCGGTGGTAAACAGTGCGTTGGCCGGGATGATTGCCTGCGTGGGTCATTACAAACTGGGTCAATAGGACGGAATATCTGCTTGCAAACTCAAGACACGGCCAATAAACAATCCCAGTCTTTAGTGACCAATTTATAAACACGGAAAATTTCTTTTCCATGTAAACATTCAAAATATGCTACCTAGTAACTCCATCAACTTAAAGCTAGATCATATACTTGACAAAACACTCCAACTTGTAATTATAGACGCTCGATGATTCCCATAATCGCTCCTACTTGAACAATATCTTTCTCAATTTCGATACACATTTTAGCTGCAAGTATACGATCGCATTTGTTATGCACCAGTGATGTAAATAGAAATTTCCATAACGTGTATGCAAAGTATTATCGGACGCGTGAAACAAATAATCGCAGCCAAACCAATCTCGAAAAACATCATACAAAGCGGAAACTAAAAATCAGAAGAGGCGTAGCGGCTTGATAAAAAGATTGAAGAGAACAATGCAGTCGCCAGTCAGGTAAAAGTGGTGTTTCATTGAAGAGATCCGAGAGTTCTCGTGGCAGTCTTCTATTTTTAACATTGAACAGCCATGTGATTTTAATGACCGCTCTACCTGTCGGCTACTTACGACTTAAACCGACAATCCATAAACCGTGCTTTTTCTCTAAGTATTCATTACCAAGTATCCGTGATCTTCATTATCGGATGTAGTTGAATTTTGGCTAAAATTATGTAGGAAAATTACAAACACGATATATTTCGTTTGATTTTTCAAAAAAAAAAAAAACATAAATGAAATTTAAGAAGAATAAGATGAATATGAAATATAGAAACAGATATGAAATATTAAAAATATACTTAACTCCGCGTTTGATTATATTGACCAAAATATTCAGGTCAATCTTGTTATCCAGTCATTAATAAATTTTATTTATCAAGAATGTTTCAGTCGTGAAATCGCACGATAGTCACGAGACATCGCGTTCCGAAAATGATCTAGAGGGAAAATAACGGAGACTTCAGGAACATCAAATTAAGCCTTCGTAGGTTTCTTGTCACATGCAACCATGATGCAAGGACGCATGAGAGTCATAAGTACTATATAACAGCGAGTGTTTCAAAGCCATTTGGATGCAATTGTACGCAGATGAAATAAATCATGAAGAAGGAACAAGACTAACTAGATCGTAAGTCTAACAGAAACAGAGAATCCAGCGAAGAAGATTCGAAGTAGTAGAGGAAGATACAGAATATTTGTTATTTTGAGAAAAATGTGCAATGGAAAACTAAGATTTAGAATTCTAAAAATTATATTGGACACGATTTTTTAGAATTCTTTAAGCAACTAAATTCCATTTGTCCGAAAAATCAAGGCGTCAAAGGAATGAAACGAATGCAAAGAATTAAAAAAATAGAGCGTCAGTTTCGAATTATGAAATCTTAAGTTGTGTAGTCACCCCGAATGGGGAAAAACTAGGTCACTGGTACGGGGCAGCTGATGAAAAATCAGCTGTTAGGCGACTACGTGATCAGCCGCACGTTTTCGACCAAACAGAAAGGAAGACCCTTCGAAAAGGAGCTTACGTGCCATCAGACGCATACACTAAGTTACATACCGTGATCGGGTTCCTTTTCTCGTCTAACTAATTTCATTAATTACTGGCTCTACTGTGGATTGTTGGATACAGTGAGTGTTACACACAGCACCCCTGCAGAGAAATTAGTATCCAAAAAAATAATCTGGCACTTGAAGTTCTGTTCTTTCCGGATAAGAAGAGTTATCTACCAATTAAGCAGGCCAAGCAAATTCTTCAATTAATTGCAATTACTCATCACAATTTCTGAGAACTAAAATAAGCATCGCTTAATTCATGATATTATCAATGTCAAACAACAATTTTCATTCAGATAATTGACTTTATATTATGCAAACGTTTATAGAACAAATTGATGATAAGAATTCCTGTGCAAGTATTTCGAGAGATTCCACGAGGACACAAATTCACAAATTCAATTAAAAAATTGTTTTCTTTGTTATACGATAACTAAATAAGATAGACGATGTGAATTATCAAACATACGGGATCGAATGTAATGTCATGTTATCGCATTAGAAGAGATCAGAAAGAACAATGGTTGGAACCAGTTATTTACGGCAGTCCATTCAATTAGATAACAGCGAGTGACGCGCGACATGACCCCACTGAGCTTCTTATCAGTGGCCGCCTTGATTGTTCTGAGGGAAAAGAGACGGACTACGCGATCCTAACGCATTGTGCCTGGTCGGCCGATATCTCAGCTAGATCTTCATATATACATACATACATCTATTTCTGTACTCAGCTATTCGTCTTCGTTCTATTCAACGATACAATTTTACGCTTCAATCATTATGCTTGCTCTTTTCATTTTCCATTACGTAAATCGTCAAAAGTTTCTTTGATTCGATGGAAAACGATCAACGTCGATAGTACTGTCAATTTTCTAATTTGTATAGCACTGTGCTTTAAAAAAGTCAAAAAAGTCGCTCCATAAAGACTGATTTGAATGGAAAGAAATTTCAGCCGAAAATACCTTAAAACGATAAAATAGTCCTTAATAATCCCATCTGTGCGGACATTTTAGTAACATGCCTATTTGTGATCTATCAAATTATCATTCATATAATCATCTGTAATGCACAACACATTCGAGCTTTCAAGTAACGCTTCTCAATCATTCCTCCTTCGCTTAAGACATACATTACATCACAGCAGTAGCTAAAATCAATCACATCGGAATCAAGCTGCAGCAGAGCCGATGAAAATACGGGTCTGATCGATAAGAACGGAAGTGGAACGATAAACTTACCGGCACAGAATGCGGAGAACACGTGCACAACAGCGGTGTCCGGAGGGAAGATCGCGTTAAACGCGACTTTGCTTTTCGAGTAGGCGCAGAAGTAGATCGCCCTGGATGGTGCGACTCCTACGAGGTTAGGGCCCAATCCTTTGAACAGGGCACGAGTACCTTCATTCTTTACGATATACTTGATGCATTGGTATACACCGGGCGCGGAGTGACTATAGGGAGAACCTCCTGGAGAAGAGGACGCGCCGAAGTGAGAGAGAGCAACCAAAGCGTGCCTGGAATCAGTATAGTGAACTTCGATTAACTATTAAACATATAAATAAAGTTCCATTCAATTTTACTCCGTTCTGTCATCGCAGCTCTTTTAACGATATTTTCATATTTTCCTCGCTTTTATTATATCTAGTATTTTATATTATATGACACGTATGATACAGATGATGCAAAAAATTAGACTAAACGATAATGCAATAAATACAAATTGAAAGCAATGAAAAGTAATCAATTTGTATTAAATATCAGGAGCTGTCTTAATACTTATGGCTAGACTGCGGAAGTATTTAAAGTAGAGCACTTATTTATTTGTTGTAATATTTAATAAACAAAACAAGCTTCTATCTAAATTCTATTTCTTTAGGTATATTCATAAAAATATGAAGTTGCATGAATATCCGCAATCTACTTATGGGCAATAATGTAAATCAATTAATTCTATAGAAAATTGAGAATTAATGTAAAAGTATTGGAAGCTTGAATTCTTGAGAAGAATTTAGAACCCTTGTCAGGATTTCTAGAATCAACAACGCGATGCATACACTTGGTAGAGGCTTTATTTTTAACCAGGCATGCCGCGAATGTAAGAATTAGTTGAACATCGGCGCTGGACCATCTCGGAACGTGTTCGGAACACGTTCGAACATCACGTAAAATTAGTTTGCATGCCTCATATTCTCTAATGTCATAATCATTGTACAATTCAAAACGTCCCGACAAAGTAAACAGGGTTTCAAACGCAATTAGCTAATGTATAACATAGACCGGCACGAGACGAAAAGAAATATTATCCGCTGAAATAACGATAAGCAGGTTTGTTGCTTCGTGAAGAAATCGGTGCTCCGAGTATCAATTCATGCTCTTCATTTTGAAAACAAATTCAAATTTCGATACTAATCTAAATTTCATCTACATTCTTAACTAATCTAAAAGAACAACAGTCATCAATTATTTTCGTTATAAATGTAATTAATTATACAGAGGTATTAGTAAAGTTACCTTGTATACCCTCCAGTGCATAGTCTTCTCCTCTGTTCCGGTTTCGGGAAACTTTTGCACGTTACATGCCCCGAAGTGAGTTCCTTGTTCACCGAGGGTGGATAGAAGCCGGATGAGGAGGATTGTAAACGCGTTTTAACCACTTCTAAGGGGCAGGTAACTATCGCACCGGTCGTCCCGGCCACTCTGTGAAACAAAAAATCCAATTAATAAGAAATTAATGAAGAGGTCAACAGGAAGTTGATACGAAAGATTGATAAATAAAGGACAAAATTGTATACGTAAAAAACTATCTTTCTTCAGATATTATATTTCGTCTAATATATGTATGTAACACTACGATGTTAATACGTATCTATATATGATGACAAATTATTTGTAGCATTATTCGATGGAATTATATCATTAGAATATCAATGTGTTTGTAAATTGCACCAAACGAAACATATATACTACACCTGTACAAAATTGTTGTCAATCAAACGTAATAAAAATGAAACTAATTAAAAACATTTGAAACAGATTGAAAAGTAGAGTTGGCATAGCGTAAATGAGAAAAAATCTGCAACGCTAATTGTTTGGTCGAAAACTTTCTATGAAGTATGATTAACTTATGGTAACAAGATGTGTTCTACAATTATCAATGCACACTATCATTAGAATGTAAATATATTCCTAAATTTGTAATGCATATGTTGCATAACAAACGAGACGTATCGTTTTTAAATACAAAAATTCTTGAATAATCGAATTCAGTTTCGATGAAGTCTAATAATTCATGTACAAAGGCTCGGTGACTTTTAATTAAACAAAACATTTTGAAATCTCATTAACGACTATCGTGACTATATTGGTAAAATTTATAACGGATCTGTAAATGTATGTAGAAGTTACAAAATATTTACTTGAAACATATATTTCACAAAGATTACCGAAATATTTAAAAAATCAATTACTCGCTATATCAACAGACCACAATACATAGTGAGAACATCTTCAGCACTATTTACTTAGACCTGCTTATTCATGCTGTTTACTACCTTTCTAATATGCGTACATTTGTAATAAATATTTTTAGACTTTTATATATATTTACGGATTAGTTTCAAATTTTGTTATTGAAGACATGATAGTCGTGTCTCATTACAGTGTTAACGAACCTTCAAAAATATTCGTATAATGCACATAATATATTCATAAAAAAAAATTCTGTGACAAGTGTTCGAATATTTTCGTAAAAATATCACTGCAAATGGTAGAACGTCTAAGAAACGGTTTCAGAAAGCCATACGTAGATTCGTCGTAAAAACATGTACCCCTCATTGAGAAGCCGGTTATAGTGCGTATTATACTACGCGCGATATTATTTCGATCCAGATAGGAGTTTCGATGATATACATCGCAGCGATCGGAGACTCAACATAGTCGTGAAAAATTATCTGACACAGACCGAAAATAACATCGTAGCTTCTAAATTTGAGCGATCAATTACGCATAAGCAAGACATACACGAGCTAGTCTGAGAATGACGTAACAACCGCGAGCCGGCGAACAATGTCGTAGCATTCAACATCACGGAATTCTCCTGAGTCACGTTTCTGTAGAAATTTCTAGGAATGCGCTTGTCCAGAAGCACACAATATTTTTATAAATTACAACTACTGCGCAAAACGTATCTATATCTATTTTGTTAATAGTTTTCATCGAAATAGCCGGCGTCAATCTACGACGTAAGTTCCTTATCTTAATTTGTTATTTTGTTATATATAAGTTCCTTATTTTAATCTAAATTTAATGAATGCCGAATTTGATATAAAGGAGAAAGAAATGAGAAACCCACCCTCCGGCGACGAGATGTATCGCGGTATCGCGATCCAACATTTTTCCACTTAATCCTGTCACTCTGAGAACATTAACTTCGAGAAAAGACAGAACAAAAAATACACTGTCAAGTTCACACGCGAGAAACGCAGAGAAATTGCGTACAATTGTAATGTATTATTCTTTCGATAGTTGGCTCTTGTCTCGACAATCAAATTAAAAAAGCGCGAACGAAGAACACCACCAACACGTTCAACACCCCGGCAACAACTGATTGCATTGATCGCAACCGTGTGGCGCACCGTTTACCATAGCCTATCGCGACGAAACTAGAGAGGTCGTGACTATCGAATGTTTCGCGATCGAGGTGATATCGAGATTCATATGGCGGGAACTTTGTAATTTGAAAAGAAGAATGTTCAAATTTGTACCCCTTTAGGTAATTAAAATTCTAATAAGGGATCATTCTATAAATCTGAAGGTATCATTAAAGCACATAATTCAGAACAAATATGATGGGAAAGTTGTAAAAGACGTAGAAGTTAACGGTGCCTTGAAAGACGAATTGGAACTTTCTGATTTTAAAAAATCATAACTTCGAAATAAATGCATGAAATACAAAAATTCGAATGCTATTTTGTAAAGAAAAGTCGGTACTTAATTAATAACAAAACGCGATAAAATAAAGTGTGGTATTACGAGCAAATATTCTCATTATGCTATAACTTACTTCCAAAACTAAATGAAATGTATTAAATCTATTTCGAGACGCTGTCAATCTCATCTACATTTTTTATAACCTTTCCATCACATTTACTATAAATGATTGTATTTTTATATTTTATGACTTAGAATGATGTCTTACTAGAATTTTATATCTCTGAAGTAATGTAAATTTAACCGTCCTCCTTTGAATCATTATTTACGAGAGTTTCCATCCTAATGACCTCGATGACCTCCATTACAATTACCAAAAGTTTTCACAGGAAGGGAAAATAAAAAATTAGAAAGATTTAAATAAAATGCACACATATCTTTATGTCATAAAAGCAATGTATGGTATGAAAAATATTAAATAAATATAATACTAAATCTTTCATTGAATTAAGACTAAGTACATTAAAAAAGTAAAAAAGGTCCAAGAATTAGAGTAAAATACCTCTTAGAATATCTCTTCTGTATCTTCCTTTTCTCTTTCAATCGCTATGTGCATAGCTCTTAAAAATCGACTTAGAGTACACTTTTTTGTTTTCAAATGGAAAGCATGAGCTAAAAATGGTATTTTTCTTAAAATTCGTCCACTTAAGTTCACGCTCTCTTGACTGAGCTCCATTAATTTAAGACTGTTTTTTGTCTGAAATGTTTCTTCATAGCCCATCTTTTTTAAGCATGACAAATCATAAATTTCTTCTGGTTCCATTAATTTTGTCTGGAAAAAGAGAAAATAGTATATTTGACAAAATAGAAAAATATATATATTTATTTACCCTCATTAATTCTTTAAGACAGGAAGTATAAATTTTGTATATAGCTTGATGCGAAGGAGGCCCAATATATTGCTTCATATCTGTTCTATCGACGAATGCTATGTCAATGGCCTGTGATAAATTACTAGTTGTTAAAATTAAAATATTTGGATATCGTTTTATTTGGTCTAGTTGCGTTAATAAGGCATTCACTACTCTTATGGAATCAGTAGGTTCCGACCCGTTATTACAAGATCTCCGGGTATGTGCCAGGGATTCTATCTCATCAATCAAGACACAAACTAATGCTTGTGGATTTTCTAAAAGACTTTTTATTTCATTGAATAATTTCATAACCAATTTACCACTCTGCAAATAGTAATATTCTTAATTTTATTATCTACTAATTAAAAAATTTTTCTTAATGAGTTATTCTAATATTACCTCTGAAAACCACTTTGAAAATAAACTATGGCTGTTTATCTCAACAAATTCGCCATGTGTAAATCTATTACCTAAACGAATAGCAGCCTTCTGAGCAAGGGCTTTACATAAACTAGTTTTTCCTGTACCTGGTGGCCCATGTAATAGTATCACTTTGTTCCAACTTATAATGTTAGTATTAATATTATGGTCTGCGAATATCATTGCTGTTTCCACAAAGTGAAGTAGCTAAAAAAGGAACAAAACATTTTCAGGTGTTATGAAAACTTGAGATAATTATAAGATATTCAACTAACATTATCCTTTATGTTGGAATCAAAATAAAGGCTCTCCCATAAATAATGAAATTCTTGTGCTGGTAATATCCAATGGGATGAGGCTGGAAGATTTTCTCCGTCATTTTCCATTGTCTCTGTGGCTGCAGACTCTGCAGTTAATCTATATACATGAAACTTTAGAGTAGCTCCTTGCACTTTCATGTGAGTTCTCTGTAACTATTATGTTCGTATTACTAACCTTCTTTGTGTATGCAATTAAATTTATTTTCAAATTTTTACCTCTCCATGACTGCAAGCGCATATTATAGAATCAATATGAGTCTGTAAAGTGGAGTTTGTCAGGTCTTTTCCATACATAATGGTATCTAAAGCAATATCCTCTAATGCATTTATTTCAGCATATACTAAATTCTCTATTTTTTCTATAGAAAGTGTGCTGGAAGTCAAATATTATTATTTATAATGAATTTAACATTCAAAATATAGCTCACAAAGTTGATAAAAGAATTATATTCCAATTGAAACATAAATTATCGTAATCGTAAAAAATCGTTAATAGTAAAAAAAAGAACTACGAGGGTGATACCTGTCGATATTTTGACAGATTTCCACGTGCAAAACATCGGTTCCTTCCATTTTATTTTAGCTTTTTACTTTTCAACACTTTTCCGACGCTTTAGGAATTGATTTAAAATCTTTTTAACACAGAGCTAAGATCTTAAGAAAGATACCAAACTGCATACTTCAGAACAATCAAAAATTCAAAATGTAATTTGAAACTGATTACGCAGGTGTTTCCAACCAATTTCCAAGTATATAGTGATAGAAGAAAAAAGAGAGGAACGGAACAGAAAGAAATTTTAAATCTGATTTTCAGCGAACGAATTTAATGTAAAGGCAAAGAAGAGAAAAAATTCCATAGTTTTATACACAGATCGTGCAACTCCTATGAAGGAGGATGTCATCGTTTTGATGTCGCTAACTCCTTTGTTAATATTATTAATATTGGTAATATTATTCCCTATCTAATATTTATTTCCTTTACTGATATTAAATATAACATATTATTACTCCCTGCGCGCGCTTTTCGGAGTTGCGTAACAGCGCCGTAATGCGGAATCCTCCACCACCAAAAGTCCGATCAGTTGTCAGTCTTGTGTCTTGCGTATAAGACTGTAAAGTGACATACTATACTTTCAATAAGTGCGATTCCTTTTCTCAATAGTAAAATTTACTTTTTTCATAGAAAATGAAGGCAATAAGGTGTCCTACTGATGAACTTAGCATTACAAATTGTGCTATAATCAATCCAGATGATTTCCCAGATGATGTCAGGTAAAGATATCATCCTATGATTAATTCATTGATTTTGTAGCTATAAGAACCAGTTTAGATGATATGGTTTTTTGATCGATCCTACCAATTCGGTAAAATCGAATTGGTCAAAAAACCGTATCGTCTGATATGACTGTTATAAGTACCAAATCAATGAATCGGCCCAATTACCGAGTTGGTAACGACCGAAAGCAGTGTTCACACGATTCTGTACCTTCACCAAAAATCTAACTCTCACGCATATGCTTACTTCCTATTTTTGTTTGTTTGTTTTGTTATTTGCAGTTTGACAAAATGAACATGAATATTTTTTCATTATGAATTTCTCATAGTTTTTCATTATGTCACAAAAAAAGGATCAAGGGAAGATATATTCTATTGAAAATGATGTATATCAATTGGGTTCCTATCAAATCTTCATGTCTCAATTAGGGGATGAAATAAAATTTTTAATTATTTTTGTACATGAATATTTACTTTTGATGATCTGTTAAAAAGCATGGAAAAGATTTAACAAAACAGAACACAACTATGAGACTAAGCATTAGTTTTAAAGAGAAAATGATTGCATGGTTAAGACTAATTTTTAAATTGTTATCATTATATATAATCAAGTAGTCAGATCTAAATCCATAATCGAATGATTGGATTCAATGATTGGACTTACAATTAAAACAAAGGTGATATGTTATGTTGATGCAAGTTCTGATCCCTATAATTTATTCATTCATAAAATTCATTTGATGATTCTCTAGAAGAGTATGGTAAAAAGTGTCTACATATTCATATATTTTCTTATTTTTCATATTAAATTTATAACTTTGATTTGAAATTCTAGTTTCATTATTGTTGAATGTATGTAATGATAACAAAAGACTTTTAAAAAATTATATATGACGGTTTTCTTCTTCATCTCTAGGAAAATTTATTTGCTTATTTATTAATTTTATTAAAATCTTCTTTTAACAAATTATATATTTCTCACCATAATGCTTCTTTTAAATTTTTATCTTTATATGAATCTAATCTTTTATCCCATATAGCGGACCTTTGTTCCACCAACGATATCATAAACTCCGCATTTATTTTCGCCATTTTCAACGATTCATACGCACTCTCCTCTATGACTCTTCTATAAGCACGATAAAGAAAATGTATCGGCCGATTCGGTTTTATTGCCGAATCACTTCATACATCGGCAAAACCAAATGTCGAATGCGACCGAATCGGTGATTTCATCGTATACAAGGATATGAAACATACGTAAGTATATGCTCCTAGGCAAAAAACCAATTGAGCCAGCAAATGATTGATTCATTATAGTTTGAACAAGCTGTTGTAGCAGTGTAGTAACTGTAGTAACAATTATTACATATTATACTGAACCATTAATTCATTTGTTCGGGAGTTGAACATGCGGCGAAAATACAGAAATGTGTGAACGCTGCTTTCGGCTTATATATATATATATATATATATATATATATATATATATATAAAATATAAGGTTTTAAATAATTAAATCGACAAATAAGGCAATAAAAGAATAATAAAGTTTATAATTTTAGTTTATTTGACAGATTATATGAAGTTCAACATAATTGTATCTTTTAGGCACATTGAAGTTACCACTGCACCAAATCATCACTTTGTATTTACCATAAAACGACATCATGAAGTACCCAGAGGAACTGTTGGATTTAGTTTACTTCAGAGGAAATGGGCCACTCTTTCCCTTAATCAGGAAATTGAAGTTCGACCATATCATTTTAATCCTACCTCCAGTACAGAATGTTTATGCACTATTGTATTAGAAGCAGACTTCTTGCAAAAAAAATCGTATGTGCATTACATGGAAAATGCAAAGAAAATAGCATGTATAATAAAATTTGTAATGATATTTCAGGACTACTTTGGAACCATACAATACTGATGAAATGGCTAAAGATTTTCTGTTGCAATTTTCGGGGCAGGCATTCACCGTGGGTCAACAACTGGTGTTTCAGTTCAAGGATAAAAGAATGCTTGGCCTCGTAGTTAAAAGTTTGGAAGCTGCTGATATATCTGCTATAAGTTCTGGACAAAATACAGTATCTAAAAAAACTCAAATGGGGCGTTGTTTGGGCGATACTGTTATACAGTTTGAAAAGGCAGAAAATTCAAATGTAAACCTTATTGGCAAAGCAAAGGGGAAAGTTATTCGCCAGTCAATTATCAATCCAGATTGGGATTTTCAAAAAATGGGAATTGGTGGACTGGATAATGAATTCAGTGCTATTTTTCGAAGAGCATTCGCGTCACGAGTTTTTCCACCAGAAATTGTTACTCAACTGGGTTGTAAGCACGTAAAAGGGATTTTACTTTATGGTCCACCAGGTACAGGTAAAACGTTAATGGCAAGGCAGATAGGAACTATGTTAAATGCTAGAGAACCCAAAATCGTCAATGGCCCTCAGATTTTGGATAAATATGTTGGAGAAAGTGAAGCTAATGTTAGACGATTATTTGCTGATGCTGAAGAAGAGGAGAAGAGGGTATGAAAATATTTTCAACCTTCATTACGTGTTTTACACTGTTTTACAAATATAAATTATAAATATAAATTACATTATTTAACAAATTTTAACTTTTTTCCGATTTTGCAACCTTCAGTAGTTAATTCTTGTAAACTTTTGTGTACTAGATATAAATCTGCAAACCATGTTTTCCTAGAATCCAAAGTTTTTAAAAAAATCAGTTATGAAAAAAATTGCACATTTTCAACTTTGGAGATGTTTCATTCTTTTTACAGTAACAGTTATCGAATTGCAGTTGGGACGAAAAATTTCTTTAGGCTCGCTTAAATAAAATGATGTGTATTATTATTGCATTATAGACATTTAAGTGTGTTCAAATAATGATCAAAGCTAAAAAGACCCCTAAAACACCATTTTTTGCTTACATTTTTCGATTTATTTAAAAAACTAAAAGTCTAGGAGAAAGTCTAATACTGGCATATTATAGAGCAGACATTTTCACTAAAGAAAAGATCAAGAAAAACTAGAAAACCTTGTTTAATTCCAATATGAAAGCGAAACACGCAGCGGCGACAGTGGTTACTGATAAATAAATTTTTATGTTTAGCTTGGACCAAATAGTGGATTACATATAATTATTTTTGATGAAATCGATGCTATTTGTAAATCTCGAGGGAGTGTTGCTGGAAATACAGGAGTTCATGATACTGTCGTAAATCAGTTGCTCGCAAAAATAGATGGTGTGGAGCAGTTAAATAATATTCTTGTTATTGGTATGACTAATAGACGAGATATGATTGATGAAGCTTTACTACGACCTGGTAGATTAGAGGTATTCTTCTTAATAATATTAAATATTTTTTAAAGATAATGTTTGGAAAACCATTACCATTACTTAATTAAATAAAATTTGTATACATGCAGGTACAAATGGAAATCAGCTTGCCTGATGAACATGGAAGATTCCAAATACTTAATATTCACACATCTAGAATGAAAGATTATAAGAAGATATCACCGGATGTTGATTTAAGAGAACTAGCCACATTAACTAAAAATTTCAGTGGTGCAGAATTAGAAGGTCTAGTTAGAGCTGCACAAAGTACTGCTATGAATAGATTAATTAAAGCTTCTAGTAAGGTAGAAGTAGATCCTGCTGCAATGGAGAAACTTATGGTTTCCAGAACTGATTTTCTTCATGCTTTGGAACATGATGTTAAACCTGTAAGTAATTTAAAAGAAATTCGAGTGTGATTAACAAAGAACTACAGTGAATTGCTTCAACGACTTTACTTTATGTTACAGGCATTTGGCACAAGTGCAGAAAAATTAGATCATCTTCTTATACGTGGTATTATTAATTGGGGCAAACCAGTGGCAGAAATTTTGTCTGATGGCAATTTATATATTCAAGAGGCACGCTCTGCCGAAGGTTCTGGTCTTGTGTCAGTTTTGTTAGAAGGACCTCCAAATAGTGGAAAAACAGCACTTGCTGCTCAAATAGCTAAAAATTCCGATTTTCCGTTTGTCAAAGTATGTACACCAGAAGATATGGTTGGTTTTACAGAATCTGCAAAATGTCTTTTAATTCGAAAGGTAAATATGAACTGAATATTTTCTAATTATAATATAATAAATAATATAAAATATATATTTTTTGTTTTTGTTTTTTTTTTATTTTATTTTTTAGATATTCGACGATGCTTATCGTTCACAACTCAGTTGCATTCTAGTTGATAATATTGAGCGTTTGTTAGATTATGGTTCTATTGGTCCACGATATTCTAACTTGACTTTACAAGCGCTGTTAGTTTTACTGAAAAAACAACCACCGCGTGGTCGTAAATTATTAGTACTTTGTACTACAAGCCGCAGGTAAAATACTTAATGTTAACGTAACAATACACCAAAATAATAGTTACATATATTTTTATTAGTATAATTACCATATCTTCTCTAGACAAGTTTTAGAAGACATGGAAATGTTGTCAGCATTTAGTACAACTCTTCATGTACCTAATTTATCAACTCCTGACCATCTCTTAAGCGTTTTAGAAGAAATGGATTTATTTAATAAAAAAGAAATTGTATATTTACATGCCAAACTTCAAGGAAAACGGTATGTCTATTCGGAACAATTCAACAATATTAATTTTTATTTAAATGTGTGAATATCTAAAGCACGATTTGTATATTTTTCTTTCAGAGTATTTATTGGTATAAAGAAGTTACTATGCTTAATAGACATGGCGCGTCAAGTGGAACCAAAATATAGAGTTCCAAAATTCTTATCAAAATTAGAAGAAGAAGGTGGATTGGAGTAATAAGTATCTAAAGCTGTAATTATTTGTGTAGAAATGAATTAGATGTGATTTACGGAATAATATATAATACGTACGTAACGAAGAAATTTGCATTTATATACATACGAAATCTATATTACTTGAAAAAATCGAGTATAATTACGTGAGGTATATATGTATATGTCTTAGGAATACTTACGTAAAGCATTTTAATTGTTTATAAATATGCAGGTATGTTTATAAATATGCTTTCCACTATACTTTTAGTAGAAATTATATTTTCTATTATTTTTTTAAACGATTTTGCCAAACATACAGTATTCATAATTTTAGAATTATATAATTTTTATGTACCTCTTTGGTAATAATTTGTTTTAAAGCAATTTTATTAATTTAAAAAAATGTAAAATATAAAATGTAAAAAGACAAAGATATAATAGTTAAAAGAATGAAATTTTTAGTTAGATGATAATAATACTAAATGTTCGCAATACATTATTATATAAATTTTTAATTATTGAACTTTTGTGTGAACTTTGAAAGTTTATGCTACATTAGTTATATATGAAACTATATGTCATATCTATGTAGAAATGAAATTTACACATATCTTTACAAAAGATAAACAGAAATGCTTCCCTTAGTTTTAATATTATCATATTAGTGCTACTTTTTTAAACAATTTTTATAATAAGGAGTGTAATTATTTATTAGCAACATTTATTACATGTATTATAAACATATATTTTTATGCCTCCATTTATAGGTAATGTATGTATATCCATACAATAATCTAATGTGTACTTATCACTACATCACAGTTTGCTGTAGTTCTAGTTGTAAATGTATGCATATGTTTTAGCATTGATATTTAGTAGCATCTACAGATTAATGCCCCTTTAAGGTGAATAAAACCATTCCAAGAAATATTTATATGCAAACATTTACTTTGCTTGCAATTGATAAGAAATATATGAAAAATAGATGGATACGTATTTTTTATAAATTGAAGATAGATGAAAATTAGTTTTATTTCAGAGAAATTAGTATGTAAATCTGAAATTACCCTGCATATGATACATAAGTAATTTATTTTGTATAAATTATTTAAATAATTCATTTTATGGCAATTTATCTGTATAGTAAAAATGTATTATTGATAATTTCATCCAATTATAATAATTTCAATAATTTGTTATACGTACATATAATTAAGCTATCTACAAGAAAATCTGTATATTAATATCAAATGTATTATTATACCTGATAAATATCTAATGTGAATCATATTTGTGTTAACATATTGCAATAATAGTATATATAAATTTATGACATATGTAATATATGTAAAAGTTAAATAAAATCTGGTAGAGTACAGTGATGAAAAATGTTATTAATGTTATCATCTCTTACAATTTACAAAATTTAATCACGCATACATACAAAATAAAACATAATAATAATATTGCTTGCTTGATATTACTCTTATTTTATTTCTACAGTTTTTACATAAATATGGTTATATTACAATTAAAAGTTACAAAGTAATTGAGTTAATATATATAATCCTGTGCAATAATTTTTAAGTTTTGTACTGATTGAATCTTAAATATGTATATATATGTACGTACATATCAGTGATGTTACCTGTAATAATTTTTCATGGAGGCTTTTGGAAACTCTGTGACAGGCTCGTTATGAGGCTACTGAGGAAATAAAAATGTTCAATGTATTGTGCCATATTGCATGATCATTTTCTTTAGTAAATATATTATATGAATACTTAATTTTTGAAGAATTAATTGCATAAAGAATATTCGCATGTCTTTCCAAATGTGTATTTTTCTAAATGAAAGAATTTCATTTTTATTGGGTTGGCAACTAAGTGATTGCGTATTTTAAATAAGAAAGAAAATTCAAAATTTTTGCTTAAAAATATAACTTTATTCAATTAGGTATTGTCCGTCTTTTTTGACGACCTTCTGCCATCTTTCAGGCAGTGTCATAATTCCATGTTCATAAAACAGCAAAAAATGTCAGCAAAAAAACTGAATTAAATGTGATTTTACATCATAAGCGTCATTAAAAATTTTACCATTTAAGGATTTCTGCATGGAACGAAATAAATGGTAATCTGAAGGTGCAAGATCAGGACTATATGGTGGATGTGACAACACATCTCAACCTAGCTCCAATAATTTTTGCCGAGTGACCAAAGATGTGTGGGATTTTGAATTATCATGCTGGAAAACAACACCCTTATGATCTGCCAATCCTGGCCGCTTTTCTTGAAGTGCATCGTTCAGTTTGGCGAGTTGTTGAACGTACACGTTTGAATTAATGATTTGGTTTCTTGATAAAAATTCAAAGTACAGAATTCCTTTATAATCCCACCAAACTGACAGCATAATCTTTAATCTTTTAATTCAAATTGAAATAACTAATCGAGAGGCTATGATTCGGATTGGAAATTAGAAAAGTCTGGTTATTCACTATTAAGTTTAGAAGCACTTGTTTTATTTTGGTTTCACTTCACTTTCGACGGAGGGTTGTCACTTGTATTATGAACTGCACTAGGCACTAGACACACACGTGTTTACGCTTCGACAGTCGACGGCTGAATGATTTCTTAAGTTGGCAATATCTACATGTGTCTAATTAAATAAATTCAAAACGTATATATTATAATTTATGTATTATTCTAAAAAGTTAAGCACTTTTTGTTTATTCTATGATTATAATTTTTTTTGTTTCAAAAATTTAATTGAAAATAAGCCAAAATGATTTCTAGAATCAAACTGTTTTACTATTGGTTCTTCTTGCGCGCGAAATAATCCTGCGCACTGAAATGCGCACTGGAAATGTAACGGTTGACCGTGGTTGAGTCGTTGCTCGTTGCACAATACGTATCATTCAATATTAAAACTTACTGGTAATATATTATTATGGATTAATTTACCTTCCATTTTAATTTAAAAAATTTGGTATACTCCAATAATGTCCCATTATATAATATACATATTATATAATGTAGTATATATTTCATAATTTTCTCTATGTATTTGAACAGAGTATAGATGTAAAGGGAATTATTAATTTATTTATATGTAATTTATAGATTTATTCATTGATTGTGTAAAGTTTAACGAAATGAACAAAAATAAAGTTAAATGAAAAGTAACAATTTGATATTATCAACTTTGTACTTCTCATTTACATAGCTGTGCTCTTAATGATGGATAATGAACAATATTATTATAATCAATTATATTGATGAATATATATACATATGTTATAAGTATGTTAATAAAAATATGTATTTCTCAGGTAATTAAAGTCATTATGGACTGGTTCTGCTGTTTCAACAAATAAGGACAAATAGCATTGCATATTACAAAAGTAATTTTATTTTATCTATTTTATTCAATATATTTTTGAATACATAATGAGTATACATAAATTTAAGATTTGAAATATTCTATTTACAAAACACAAAGTCTTTTATTAATGGAGAAATATGTATATATATATTTTCGAATACTTTTTCAAAATTCTGTCAATCTGAAAACTAAAACATTTAAAATTAAGAAAAGAATTCAACAAGTACTGTAGTTATAGTATACTTGGTTCAAAGCCAACTAACGTTAACTAAAATAACATTAAAGAAAGATATTCAAACACTGAGAGATTAGCAATGTTTACATTGAATATTCAAGATGAACATTTTGTTCAACAAATTCAGTAAATTGAAAAAATAAGATACACGATAATTCATTCTATATTTCTTCATAACATTGATGAAAAAAGTATTTAGAAAATCAGAATAGTAATTTGAGACAGGTATACATTAAAGTTTTTTAAATATATCTAAAATTGTTTGTAAATTAAAGAACAGACTTCAGACTTACTTTTTCACAATTTATATTAATTTATCACAGATACTAAACATAATAAATTACTTGTTAATTTAATAAAGTATTTATAAATACAATATAAATATAATTGATTATGGTGATATGGTTCATCAACCCATTTATTAATAATAAATATTTTGTGGAATTATTCTTTCCTAATTTATGCGCTAATTTTTTTTATAAATGTTAAAAACAGAAAATTAGATTTTCATATTTATAAATTAATAATTCTGAATGTGTTGGAATGATTGAAGGGGGAGGGTTAATTGTTATCTATATAAAACAGATCAAATATTTATATGCAATAAATTTATGAGAAAGGTTTCTTTATTAATTAGAATATATATTTTTTAATTTCTTTTTACATTATGGTAAAAGTTACTATCATTAGTCATAAAATTTTGAATCTTAAATCAACAGATGTTAATAAAATCTAATAAATACATAATTATATATTTACAGAGCTGTCCATGGAATTCTTATAAATTATATTAACACATTTATAATTGGTAATTTGTGGGAAAGATCAACTACTGGGAGAGAAAGAAATCAAGTAAGATATTGGGTTATTGCATGTGAAATGGCTAATATTTTACAAAAATAATATTGTTTTATGATGGCCAAGATGTATTCAATCTATAGCATCATATTCTAATTAATTCTACTTTTAATAAATCAAAAGTTCTATTAACAATTCATCTGCAATACCTAACTATTTGTTAACTATTGTTATGTTATTATTGCATTTATAACTGCTTTTTGAATTACATTTTATATATTTATATATTTTATGTTTTTATGCAGTTATATATTATATAATTAATATAATATTATATAATTATTATATAATTAGGTATTTGTATGCGACCGATTGTTGTTGCGAAGATTGTATAGATTAATATTTAATAAGTGGAAGCTGCTGCCTAAAAGTTTTTATATGAATCTAATATGATCATGAATTCTAATGAACATTGCCTACCAAGAGATTAACCATCCATTAAAACCGTGTGGGTTTTCATCTTGTTATGCAAGTACTTATAATATAATAATACAACAAAACTAACAAAACATTTAAAAAGAAAGAGGAAAATAAAAGAAAATAAAACAAAAAGAAACTAAAAAAAAAAAAGAAGAAAGCGGTAAAAAGAAAATAAAACAAAAAAAGACGTAACCGTGGAAAAAAAACACAAGCGAACACTTCGAACGCGTTGGGAAAATTGTTATCTGTAAGTCTTGAATCGTGTTAGCGCGAAAAATCAAACATGTGCAAAACGCTTGCAGATAAAAACATTTAACTTATCCCGCCACCCACGTGTATCTGTTTACAGCTAGTTACTTCACACATTGGACGAATGGATACAAGCTAATATGGCGTCAAATTAACGTGTAAAATACGCTAAAAATTCTTGGTTTTATATACGTATAACTTTTGAACCAATTGACTTTTAAACTCAAAACTTATATTTTTGGATTCTATTTGTCCAATATTATCGGAATATATAAAAAAAGTTAATAATTTTTGGTTTCTCAAAGTAAATTTTAACCGACAACTCAATGCAGTGGCCACAAAAAGTATTTGAATATACCCGTATTTTTCAATGAAATATTTTTTTATCATATTTTACATTTTATTCCGATAGTATCAAGTTTTTGTAAACATAAATATACTATTAAATGATACGAAATTTAATATACCTGGATCTAATTAATATGTAAAAGCAAAAATAAATACAATGGTGTAGAAATGCTTTTTGTAGCCATTATAATTCAGATAAGTATGGTGGAGGAATGTAAGGATATAATATGAATTCTGAACACCATAAAGTTCACATTGATGTAGGACACAAAAGATCATAGTATATTATTTGATATTTTGAGATTTATTCAATATAATAAACATGGAACATAAATAAGACATTTAAAAAACTGAACTTGAAAAATTATATGGAAATTTAAATTTTTATATAATATACAATTGTGGTTTCAGCTGGAGAGATATAAGGTAGAAAGAAGTAGTAAAGCTCAAGGTTCGAGCGTAGTCAAATGGATGAAATATCCGATGAGGAATCTTTCCGTAATGACAAATCTATGGAACATAGAAAATCTGATGTAAGAATAGGGATTTAAATCCATTTTCTTGTTTGTAAACATCAAAATACTAATTCCATTGATTATAGGCACATGAAGGAGTTTCTTCAAAAGATGTGACACAAAGCAGTGTCAGTATGAGCGAAGGAGAAGCAGATGGGGATTTAGAAGGTCTTGCAGGAAGGGTGGTTCAATTAGAAGAGTTGTTGCAAGGGAAAGAAGCCATAGTCGAAGCTTTAAATGCAGAAATTGATCACTTGAGAGCAGAGGCCTCATCTCCAAACTCTTCTCAAAGTCAGAGTAGTAGTATACACAGCAGAGATGTCATGTCTTTGTATCATATAAAAGTATGTAAAATCTTTTTTTTTTTTTGTTGACATAGTATATATAGATAGTCATGTGTTATTTTCAATCAAATAGCTACAAGAGTTTGAAAAAGCAGTGAATCAAAGAGATAACCTAATAGAAGATCTAATGTGGTCTCTGCAGCATGCTCTGTCTGTAAGAGATAATCTTGCTAGTCAATTGAACTCCATAAATGCTATGGAGATACCTTGTAAAGATAGTGATAAGAATAAGTGTTTGGTAGAAAAGGTAAGAAAATTATATTTTCTATGACCAAAAAATAAAGAGATTTTTATTAGAAAATTGATGGTTTCTAGATTGATACTTTAGAAAAGACTGTAAGCGATCAAAGATCAATAATACAAAAATTAAATAGCCAGGTGACCCAAAATCAAGAATATGTACAGACACTGGAAATGGAGAAAGAAACTCGAACAGCTGAGATTAATGATTATAAGTTGCAAATTAATAATTTGAATGAACAAATCCGTCTAAATGCTGCTGACAAAAATTTAAACATTGCCGAGACTTTAGAGCAACAGAAACAGTATGAAGTGCGTGTAGATAAGATAAAACAAGATATGCAACATATATTAAAAAAATTTACAACTGAGATGAATATAAATACTGCACGTCATCAACAGGAATTAAAAGAGCAAGCTGCAAAGTATGAGAAAGAGGTAATGAATATCCAAGAAGAATATGAAGAACATCTAAAGCAATTGAAAGAAGAAAATAAGACTATGGCTGATCGCTTGAACAAGGAACTGCCAGATCTGGAGACTCGACATGCCAAAGAACTCTCCATATTTCAAACGCAGTTGGCTCATTATAAGAAAACTGTGGAAACTCTGAAACTTGAGTTAATGAATCGTTCTGAATCCCAACAAACTGCCCAAGCTGAATTGAACGAACATAAATCAAAGTTCAATGAATTTAGAGTGCAGACAGAAAAATTTACACGCATTCAAAATCTAGATCATCAAAAGGAAAAAGAGATGCTACACGAACAGATTAAGTTGCATAAACTTCAGTTGGAGGAAGTTACTTCGAAGTACATAGCGGCGACTGCGGTTCTGGAATCGAAGGAAAGCATTGAACGTTCCTTGGAACAAGCCTTAACAAATGCTGCTGTATTGAAAGAAGAGAATGAAAGTCTAAAATTTAAGCTCGACGACTTGTCGTCGAGATATTCGACAGCACAATCGTTGATAGAAAATAGTCAGTCTCATGAAAGAACTTTAAGCAACAAGATCTATGATTTAGAGAAATCATTGTCCAGACTTAGTGGTATAAACGTGAGTACTCTAAGCGAATTGAACGAAACTACGTATCAGACTTTTGACGAAGTGGCGATTCAATATCAGTTGACAAAACAAAAGCTTGAGGAAAAAGCAGAATTCGAGAAACTTTTGATTTGTAAGATTGAGGGTCTTGAAGAGGACGTTCGTAAGTCAAAAGAAGAGTTGGAACAAGCAAATCTTACAAAGAAATCATATGAGAAACAGCTTAAAGATATAAAGAATGTGTGCGACAAATACAAATCTGAGCTGAGTTTCTTGAAGAAGAACAATTTAGATGACCAGAGTACCCTGCCATTAGCAGAAGAAAGCAAATCATCTAGTCAGAGTATGAAAGATACCATCAGTGATCTGCTGCATAAAACTGAAGAGGATCAACAGGAAATTAAGAAGCTTAAGATGACCCTTGAGCTGAAAGAGACAGAACTTGCAGAATCCATAAAAAAAATGTATGATCTGGCAGACATGTTGAAAAAATCTGAGGAAGAGCGTGAACAGTTAAAGACTGGACTAGCCACAGCATGGGCACAGTGTGCAGAGGTAGAGGAAAAATTGAATCAAACGTTAGCTTTAAGCGATAGTAAACTTGATGTTTCATTGTCATCATCCAGTTATAACAGTGCCTTAATGAAACAATTTAAGCTGGATAGGATTGTTAATAATTCTGTAGATACAACACATGATAAAAACGTAGATATAAATAGAACTCTTGATGAGAAAACCGAAGATCCTAATATTAGTAACAGAACAGCATCGCTACAAGAAAAATTAATGCTTGTACTGGAAGAAAATAAACGGTTGCTGAAAGAAGTAGAACATTTAATGAGTCAACAGGCAGACTATGAAGAAATAAAAAACAAAATGGATCACTACATTAATCTTTCAGAAAACCTTACCATAGAAAAGGAACATAAGAATGAAGAAAATAAAGCTTTGAAGAAGAAGTTAGAGAATATGCATTCACTACAAGATTCTGTAAATCAATTAACGTTAGAGAAGGAGACTTTACGTAAAGAAATTGAAGCACTGATTCATGTTCATGACGAGCAGATAAACGCTATAAAAACCGAAACTACATCTGAAATTAGAAAAGTACAATCATTAATGTTGAGCACAAAAGGAGGCACAACAGAGTTAAACGATCTCAAAACCGAAATGGAAATGCGTCATGCGAAGGAAATGGAAGAACTGCGTATGTATTTCGAACAAAAATGTTTGCTGATGGAAAAACAATATTCCGAGGAAATATTTAGTCAGCAGTCAAAAAAGATGTCAGACAATGATAGTGAAATTGCTGATATAACTGAAGGCTTATATTTCGGAGGTGCTGGCGATTGTTTGAACGTTTCGAATATCTCTGAGCATAGTTCAAGACTTGGTTCTCCAATAAAGGATGATCAATCTAAGCATACCAACCAAAATTTTAATAGTTATAAGTCTGAACTAGAGTATGAAATAAATATCAAAACTTTGCAACAAGAATTGCAAAACAGAATAATAGAGTTGCAGGAAGCGAAATTGCAATATGAGAAATCTTTAGAAGAGCAGAAAAATATGTATGAAAGACAACTATACAATAACAAGGACAAAGAAAGACGCGAGTTATTGAAAAATATGGCGAATCAGGTAAGCAAGATAACTTGATCGTTTTATGAACTTCTTATTTGTGTATTTAATGCATTTCGTTTGTCTTACTTTTTGTGTTAAATGTTGAATATCTTTTTGTGCAATATAATCGCTTCTTCTTCTTCTTCAGGAATATGTGTTACATGCTAATAAAAATTGATTTCTTTCATTCACTTTGCTATGTATATTAGATTGCACTTTTTAAATTTGGTATGTCTTACTTTAATCTTTCAATGGTATGTTTTTTATGTTATTCTTTTCTATAATTCTATTTATTTTCGATGAAACGCATGATTCTTTAATTTATTTAAATGAAGCCGGTACTTTTTTAATAATTTTGATCTTGTCAAAAAACCATTGTTTAGTTCTGAAAGCATTTTTAGAATAGTTTCCAATTAATAAAGGTCACAGATTATAAATTGTAAAGCAAAGTCGTTAGCTCGAACTGAGCACAATTATGATGTATTGTTTCTCTCGTAACTAACATGCTATTGTGTGACCACATATGTATGCATGCAGCATTGTCAAACAGAATGGGATGCGGGTGCGTTGGAAAATGGTGAATTAACGCAACTACGAGCGGCCTACAATCATCAATTGGAAGAACAGATCGCACTAGCTAAGTTGGATATTGTCAATGCGCTCCAAGATCAAATTCAGGTAGCTTTAAATTTAGCCACACCAATTTACACGCTAATATCCTGCAAAAAATTGATTCGAACATATCCAAGACAAATTTAGTTTCCTATTGATATTCAATTTATCGCTTTCATATCGTTGTAATTTAATCAATAGGCACTTTTAACGGTCGAGTCGGATGTAGAAGACAATTGGCCAGCAGAATTGTTGGAATTACGAGACAAACTGACTGGTAATGCAAAGAAGGAGATGCAACTACTTAAAGAAACCCATACTGAGGAAATGCAACGTTTAAAAGAAGAGCATTCTCGAACTGTAGCTAGAATGATCGATCGTCATCAGGAAGAACTTAATAAAATTAAGTCAGAATGTGTTCAGAATTATGGTGAAAAAGGAGATCTTGATAAAGGCGCAGTAACAGATAATCAAATTCTTGAAGAAAGGTATTTACATTTCGAGAAAATTAAAAATCGTTATTACTTTTTATTTATAAAAATTTTGTGTTAAACAGGAATACCTTAAGTAAAACGTGTGTAACTCTTAAAACGTTGATTGAAGAACTGATAAAGTATTTTAGTATTTGTGAAGAGGAAGTTAATAATACTTTTATTACCAAAGTTGTTAAGAGTCAATTATCCGATAGCGTCATTAATGAAAAAGCCATGCAAATTGATAAAACTGATGGATTGAAATTCACCGAATCAAGAGAGAACCAAGAGACTAGCTTATTGAACTCTTCCAAAATGAAGATACAAAGGATCCACTTTGCTCCAAAAACCACCGAGATAGTTTCTATAATAAATAGCAATGTCGAAACTTTACCAACTATTCTTGAAGAAGATGAGTGCATAACAGAAAAATTAAAGCAAGAATTGAACAACTGCGTACGTCGCTTGAAATCTGAAAGCGCTGAAATTCTTAGCACTTCTTTATCCACAAGAGAACGGAGACATAGCTCGCCTTTGAAAGATACTCTTTGGTTAAATAAAATGAATGAAGAACTAAATTTGAAACTTCATCATTCTGAAGCTCTAATCATCGGCTATCAAGAAGAGATCGGTCATCTGAAAATGACCATTTTAGATCTTCAAAGGAAGCTAATTAATGCAGAGAATAAAAAAGAAACAATCACAGAAGGTTATGGGGAAAATTATGACTTAGGTGCTGACATTACTTTGCAAGATTTCACACAATTGCAAGAAAAAGGTATGAATTCTTTTGAGGTATGAACATTGAATTTTTCAGTGGATATCTTTTGAAATTATGTTTTATTTTTCAGTGAGACATGTATTATCAAATGGAGGAGGAGATTGCACAGAGTTATTACAACTGATAGATGAACAATCTAGACTGACTGAAAAATTGATGGAAGAGGCAAAAAGGGAAAAGGAAGATTTGCAGCAACAGGTAAACTGCAACTTTTTATAAAGGATGCACCGATTGCATGTATTTTCATTATATAGAGTTGGTATGCTACATACAAAACAGTTGTGGTGTATTGCATATTGAAGACGAATTTTGTATTTGGTAGTCCATTATTTTATCTGTATCTACGAGCTTAGTTGTTCATACATTGCACATGACATTCTTTTTTTGTTTTTGAACTCATAATGAACAGTCTCATTATCCATGCATCAATATTTAACTTTTAATAGATTCGATTATCATTTGACAATTATTTAAATCGATAGATGATCTTGTGTTCAGAAATCGATAGAAAAAAATTTACGATAAAAATGTATGAGATAAGAGAGAAAGAAAAGAAAGAAAAAAGATAAACGACCGGTAAAAATGTATAGCTCCGTGATGCAGCTTTTTAGAAAGATTGATTGGCGTTCTGTTATCTTGCCAGCAGGTGCCTTTAGAACCTACTCCTACCCCATACATTCACAGGGTTTGCCGCCGAAAGGTAAATTATAGAATTACTAATACTATTATAAAAAGCTGTTCCGTAAGTTAACTTTAACCGCAAACCGAGCAATATTTAACAATAAATTGATAAGAACGCTATGGACTCTCAATTCTGATGAAATGATTTATCACAAGAATCTACTAAATTTCATGCCATCATTAAAAATAATAATAATTTCCTAATGATTAATCATGGCATGTGTTACATTAAAAGTATGTTTATTGCTATTAATCTCTTGTATGCATGTTATTAATATTGTGAATTAACTCTTCCTTATCCTCCCTGGTTGCGTTACTAATTTAATAACAAAGAATACGTTTGAAGAAAGTTGATGAGCATTTTTCATGAGTATTTCAGAACACTTTATTTTTGTTGCTATTTATTTTGCATAAAGGCATTTGTTTTTAGTTTTATTTTTTATTGTGATTGATTAAATGTGTGTTGATATGAATAATATTAAAGTTTATAACTCATGTAGCTGTTGAAGCGTACATTTTATTGATTATTTTCATTCAAATTTTTTACTTGCTGCTTTTTAAGTGTTCAATTTTATTGATATTAACTGAAAGAAAATATGTGTAGATTGAGGCAGCAGATAAGCAATTAAAAGCAACTCGCAGATTTCTGGATGAGCAAGCAAGCGAAAGAGAAGCTGAGAGAGATGAAGCAGCGAAACAAGTATATGTTCTGCAGGAACAGCTTAAAGAACGTGAACGAGAAAAGGAACGAGATCAACGCATAACATCTGAGGTGAGTCATTGGGCATTATATTCATACTATTTAACAATACAATAATCTGATATAAACAATTTGCGATTCTAATTGAAATATTCATTCGCACCCAAAACATCTGCTTTTTTGGGTACTTTACATGGTGCAGACTAAATAATACATTTTAATCAAGTTCAGAAATTTCTTAAAATGATTATTTCTATTTGTCTTGGATTGGGATTTTTTAATGATCTCATATAAATTGATCAAACTAATAGATAACTTTTAGGATATTATAATTGAGTTCATTTTTTATGGTCAGCTATATTGTCAGCTATATTATGAAGTAATTAGGCAGCTTATAACACGCATTATCACTAACCTATTAACACGAGTTTTCCTGCACTCTGGTTTTGGTTTCTGTTTGTCGCACAAAGCAGTCTACACTATCACCCGAAGCAACGTCAGACGTCCCTGTGCTTCAAGCATCTGACATCGGTGCAGTTGTGAGTGGTCATTTACTTATAAGAATTAATACATTTAATAATATTTCAGATCCAGGCTCTACTAAGTACAAAGTATACATTTCATTTTAATAAAAATTAAGATGTTATGCATGTAACTTTTATTTTGTCACTTTGACAAATATTTTTTATGTGCTTTACATATTGGTGATGCTTTCCAGCAGTTAGTTTATGGTTGTGGTAATGGAATAAACTCAGCAATTGTGAAGTTTCATTAAAAAGTCGAATGCAATGTAGGTGGAAGTTCTAGAGTCTCAGATGAGAGAGATGTCCTCTCTTATGTCTGACACAGAGGCCAGAAAATCTGAAACCGAGAGTGAACTGAAAGCAGCTATCGACAAGATTTGGGTACTTAGAGAAATCATCACAGACTTGGAACAACAACTACAGATCAAAACCGAAAAAGAAGAATCTCTTCAATTACAAATCAATCAATTAGAAACTGTGATTGCTGCACAGACTAAGAACCAGCATGAGTTGGTCCAAGAATTGGATGCTGTTAAGATGGGTAGTGAAAGCAAGCAACTAAATGAACATATTATTCACTTACAGGTAAATTTTAGTGAAGTAATTAACTTTGTTAGAATATACATTTTTAAAAATACGATTTTGTAGGAGGAATTAAGAAAACACAAGTTAAGTTCTGAACAATTCAACGTGAATTCTGCGGCATTAAAGCAAATGAAAACAGAACTTCGCGATATGCAGAATCAGTTAACTAAAAGAATCAGAGAACTGGAATCTGCGCACATGTGCAGTTCCAATTTGAGTTTGAGTCAACCAAGCGAAGATGTCTCTATCAGAGAGCAAATAGATGCCTCGCGGTGCTCTACCCCCGATGATCCTACTGCACCTCCAATGTTACCTCTTGACCAATTACTTAAACTTAAGGAGAAAATGTTGAAACATGCCAGAGCTGAGGAAGTGGCACTAAAAAGAATCAAAGATTTAGAATTGCAAGTTACTGCTTTCAAAAACCAGAATGAGGAATTACAAGCAGAGCAGGAAATTCTTCAGCAAACCACTTCTGAGCAGTTGTTTCAAATAGAAGCAATGCGTGGTAGATTGGAGCAACACAAGCAAAGCGCTCCATTTGCTCAGAGACAGGCTACGTCACGCTTAGAACTACAACTTCATGAAGCTAATACCAAGTTTCAATCTTTAGAACGAACCATTGCTGACAAAGATTTAGAATTAAAGGACATGAAGAATCAATTGGATAGAATTAATCAATTATTACAAGAGAAGGAAGCAGAGATTGCAAATGTGGTGCAAGTAGAAAGTGCTACAATTCAGAAGTTGAAAGAGCACGTAGAAATTATTGAAGAAGAGAAAAAGATTCTCCAGGCGAAAGTTGGTGTTCAAGAGCATGCGCAGTTAGAATTACCGAGACTAATAGACAGTATGTTAGCAGACAAGAACGAAGAGATAGATCACCTGAAGGAACAATTATCCAAAAAAGAAAAGCAACTTGAGATATATTCTTCACTGAATCTGGATGAAACACAATTAAGAGAGTTGGTACGACAGACAGAGGCAAAGAATAGTGCACGTACATTGAGCGATATTTTATCAATTCACTCGGAATGCGAAGAGACTACGGAAGCCATCAGAGGAGCCAATATGACACAAAACTTACCTAACGTATCTGCTTTCAAAGTTCCTACTTCACCTGTTCCAAAAAGTATAGATAATTCAACTGTACCTTTAATGGACAGCACTAAGATAATTCAGGTTCCTCTTCTAGACCTTGGTTCTCAAAGTTTATCAGCAAATTCCAGTCAACAGTCTAGAATCTTAGACTTGCTGCACAGTGGCCTGGAGTCGAAATCTTCCACGTCGGAAAACAATAATTCTACCGACAGGACTGACCATGCTATCCAGTCAGCAAAACAGTGTACTCAAACGCAAGAATTACCACGAAGAGAACGTGCTGATGAGAGAAGTGACGACAGTAGTAGTAATAGATCTTATGTTCCTTCAATGAAATACACTCAGACGTCCATCAATGAGACATTGAAAGAGGTGGAGAACTTGGAAATTCAATTACAGGCAGTGAAAGAGGAATTAGATATGAAATCAGCAATTTTGACTAAAAGAGAAGATGATTTAATAGCTCTGCAGAAGCTTTACGACGAGTTGCAAATGGAATTTAAAAATGTTGTGGAGACACTATCCAGAGATAAGTGTTTCTATCAGAATCAATATGAATTGTCACGAGTATCAGAGAATAAAATAAAAAAAGATCTTCAGGAAATAGAAAATATTTTAAAATTGAGTAATGAAGAAATGCAAGACCACAAAAATAAGATACAAATGAACGAAAAAATTATAATAGAATTGAATTTAGAGAATAATAAATTAAAAAAGGATATCGAAGAGAAAGAACAAGAATTAGGACAGATACGGGAATATACTCTTCTCCTCCAGGAACAGGCTAAGGAGTTACAGAAATTCAGAGATGCAATTCTCGAAAAAGATATCACTATCGAAACTATCCAAACCCGCAATATTGAGATCGAAAATGAAAATAAACAGTTGTATGAATTCAAAACAAAGTACCAGTCTACCAAACAAGAATTATTAGAATGTCAGAATGAAATTCAAAGACTGACCGAAGGTCTAAACAACAGGGATCAGGTCATTAGAAGATTAGAAGAAATGGCTAGACGCACCAGCTTCTCAGGAACATCCTCACCGTCTAACGAAAAGGATCAAGAAATCCATCATCTGCAGGAATACTTAAAAGAAAAAGATAAAGTGATTAGACAAATGAGTGACGATAGCAAAAGTCTGCACAAGGCTTTGGAAGCTATACAGAATAAGATGAAGGAATCTGGAAATGTTGTGGAATTGAGAAAGAAGTTGAAGGATGAAAGAAAGATAAATGCTGAACTGAGGAACATGGTGGATAATCTAAACAAAGATCTGTCTGACCTAAAGATACCTGCACGTAAGTATTTCTTTATATAAATTAAAAATATAGTTTTATTACAATAATTATTTATTGTATAAATTTGCAGAACGATTGCAAGATGATACCGACATCGAAGATATGGTGCAAAGAGAGCTAAATTTATCAGCACACTTAGATAGAAAGATTATGAACGCCATAGAAAACGATGACGAGGATAAGAAAAAGACAGAAAGACAAACTCCTTATCAGGACTTCCAAGAAGCAAAATATATAGAACTAAAATTAAAACTGAGTCAAGCTAATAAAATCAATGAAGAATTGAAGAAGTTGAAAGATGATTTGGAGATAGAAACAGAAATGCTCAAATGCCAGATAACAGAATACGAAGGTCGAATTTTCCAACTAAAGTCAGATTTAACAGAGAAATCAAAGAAAGTAGCGAAACTAGATGAAGAATTATCTTCAGAGAAGAATTTAATGAGAAAATTAAAAATTCAGATGGAAAAGGAGCATAGGGCAATGCAAGTTGATTGTTCAGAATTAATAGAGACCCTCCAGAGTAAGTTGAAGAATTCTTTGGACAATGAGGTGAAGCTTAAAAATGAATTGTCCTTGCTACGAGATGAGCATAAGAATTTAGAGATTCAACTGAGTTTGATGAAAGACCATGTACAATCCCAGAAAGTCGATGACTTATCAAAATTAACAGATTTAGAAGCTGAGAGGAAAAAATATCTGTCATTAATGGAAAACTTTGAAAAAGAAGGAAGGGAAAATACAGAGCTGAAGGATACTTTGAGGAAATTACAGATGAAGAAGAATTATTTTGAGAAGCAACTAGAAGTGGAAGTGGAGAAAAATGAGAACTTAACAAGTAATCTGGTCTTGATAAAGGGGACTAATGATCACTTGCAAACTGATCTCAGACGTACCAAAGAAGAACTAAAAGCGAAACAAGAAGAAGGCGAATGGTTACAGAAGAGGATTAAAACTATGTCTGACGCGGAGATTAAGAGACAAGAACAAAAGATCAGTGAACATAGTGAGCTCAAGGCTTTGAGGAGAGAAATCAATAATGCTAGAGATGTGATAGTTAGTATAAGAATATATTAATTTATAACGACTAGTTTTTGTTATTTTCTTTTTTTCATGTGATTAATTTTTCGATAGATGGATTTGGAGGCTGACATGAAACAGTCAAAGAGAGAATTAACGGAATCTCTAGAACGGGAAATGAAGCTAGCTGAGACTTTTAAAGAAAGGGAAACTGATCTACTTAAAAAGTTATCAGCCGTTAAAGATGAGGAAAAGAACTCTAGGGATGTGATTGCTGAGTTACAACAAGAAGTAAAAGCATGTACAAGGAGAGAATTGGAGCTCACAAAGGAACTGAAGAGCAGATTTACAAACGAAAATATGCCTACAAAATTTATGCAAAAGATAAATGTAATGAACTTAATATTTCCTAACTTCTAGTAATAAACTAGTTATCTTATGAATTGTTGTATCTCATAACTGATATTATGGTTTATAGGATCTCAGTGAAGTTAATGAAAAATACATGACAGAAAAGACTGTACTTCAAGAGAAGTTGATAAAATCAAGGGAAGAAAAGGAACAATTGAACCAACGAATTAAATTACTCGAAGATCAAATCAAACGAAATAAGGGACCTCAAGTTTCAAATACTAGAAGCCCAGAAATAGAAAAGGTAATTTCTATCTTTTTTTTCCATATATTCATTTTGTGCTCAATATTCTTTTTTACAGTTGCAACATTTTTATGGAAAATTTCTGCGAGCGGATAGCAGACGCAAGGCTCTAACATATCAGAAACGATACTTGTTAACTATAGTTGGTGGCTATCAATTGTCTGAAGAAAATACTCTAAGTGTACTCGCCCAATTGACCAGAGACCAACGATCCTACGCTGTGGTAGGCCGTAACAAGAAATCGCCAAAAGTTCGATTTAGGAGTGCGGTGCTTGTTTTGATTAGTATCCATAGAATGAAGTGGTTAATCGTGAGATGGAATACTGGCAAACGAATAGGTGTGAAAACTCTATTATGGAACATAGATCAGTCTTTCCTACCAATTCAAAAAGCTGCCATGAACCATTCGCCTCCTGTTCGAGATAAGACTACCTCAAAGTAAGTGAAGAATTATTAGAAAATGAACATTTTAACTATCTGAAATTGGATTTTTAGTGAAGATGGTGGTTTCGACACGTTTGAACAGTATTGCCAACGACTGAACAATATTCAGCAGAGATTGGGTTTAGCAGAGACTGGGAATCTTCAGATTATTCCAGAATAGTATTACGTTTTGTACCTAAGTTCTGTAAGTGTCGTAAACAGTGATTTAACTATCACGTCACTGTTTTTTGAATGCGATCATTATTGTGTGATCTGCATGGGATTGCTGTTTTCGATTGTTTCGCCAATCGAAAACGTTCGAAACTGGGCATTTTTATCGGAAAACGTGTTGTTGCAAAAATTTGAGCTTCTTTCAGCTGTATTTTTTCTACAAATTGTATATAGAATTGTAGCATAGAAAATACGATATGTCGAACACGTGTTAAATTTCCACACCAATTATTAAAGGATGATGTATTATGCGTGCTATAATATCTGTACTCGTAATATTTTTAAGAAATTGAACAAGATGACGTCATACTACTAGTGCTTATATATTGTGTTTTACCAAAGTTACTGATAGAAATATTACTCTTAAGTGTATTGTTATTATAAGGATACAAACCTGTGCCTTGTACATTGTAATAACTGTTCTATTATTTATTTGTTGACGATCTGTACGTTTTTATATTGTGAATAAAAAATAGAATACCTTTTTATCAGATCGTGATTCATTGATAGGAATAGATTAATGAATCATCCATTTATAGTAGTTTACGATATAAGTATGTATTTTAACAATAGAAAGTATCTATAATTTCATTTTACATTTCATTGCCTCGTATATCTTTTTTGGATAAATATCATTTTGTACAGCTTTACGATGCTAGTCTCGACCTGTGGAATTTTTTGGTAAGTAGATAAGTGATTTTAACAGCACTTTAAATACTTAAAGTCATACGATCGTTATTATACGAGGATTCTGGTCCATTGTAAATTTAACGAGAACTAATTTTACGTTAACGAGGAAATGATACTAATTAACAATGGTAAGGCGGGGGATTACATAGGATTCTATAATTTCCTCAACAACATTGAAAACACTAAACACAATTTCTGCTTGACAAAAGTTATTTACATATGTACAGTGAGATGTGTGATAAAATATATGGCGATCACCTAGCTTTATATATATATATATATATATATATGTATATTTAAAGCTACAATCGATTTTGTAAGACGTAATCTAAGAATGTAAGGCTTCCATTTTCTTATTCGTTCGAAGACATAGTATCTAAACAGTGCAAATTTTACTATCATTTTTTTTATATTTTATACTTTGGTATTCCTTTGATATTTAATAAAGCATCGATTTCTTAACGATAAAAGAAATTCGATGGGCGTACGTTGCAATTCGTTTTCATAAATTTTTAATACTTTCGTCATAAAATATTCAAACGTTAGGACTTATTACTTATTCGTATGAAGATTCAAATATACGTTGCGTTGCATCTCGCTTCCGGTTTAAATATAAGGAGCTTGTAGAATGTTCGATTTTCAGTTCCTGATCCTTTTTCATTTCTTTGATTTCTCACTATAATGTCAACACGTTGATTGCCACGCGAATTTTATATATTTTATCCGAAATGTACTACACCATAACATTAGTTTTTACAAAATATTACATCGTATTTGTGCATTTTATTCAGATAATTAGAGTGCTGATTTTTATGTATCTATAGAAAATTTGAAAGTGGAAAATTGCGCAGAATATACATGATATGAAAAAATATATGAAATATCCAAAGTATAATGCAGAGGTAAAGCAACTTTTTACCGAGTCTGTATTTTATTTATTGTTGTAATTATATTCATATTTATATTCGTATTTATTATTGTAATTATATTCATATATGAATTTTTTATATGAGTTTAAAAATATGAATTTATGTAAAATTCCGGATTTTACTGATAATATTATCCAAGTTATTTACGTTGTTGAAAATCTTTTCCATGAAATTTATATTATTTTAAGCATTCTAAAATATTTGGTAAAACGTGTGTCATCGATGTGGCAATCAACGTGTTAAAAAAATTATAGCTTTTGATAAAAAATTATCTGGAAATTTTAAAACCGACCTTTTAATTATCCTCGCTTATGATTGGTACACGCATCCTTGAAGTTAGTTGCATTGAATGGTCCGAAATAATCGTCGTGAAGTTGTCTGATGATCGTCTCAATCGGACACAATTTTGAATCTCGCCGCGTTTTTTCCACTTCATTGCGCTCGATGTAACTGACACTGTAGAAATTTGCATTTCTACAGAACGGAATTTTTTGGGTGAAATCTTTTCCATTAATCACCACCCGGAAGTAGAAATCACTCGCTACGTGGTTTTCGTTCTTCGGATTTATCCGATAGACCTCGATTACGAAGCGGGAAGCATAATGTGGCATAGTCAACTTGTCAGAAAAGATTCCAAGAGCGGTTGCGAGGTATTCCAGTGTTTTGTCATGGCCAGAGTATAAAACTATTTTGGGTTTGGCCTCGGAGATAATTCGTAGCATGTAGGAAACGATATTTCGAAGTAGTCCATAAGCTCTTAGCAATCCATATTTTCTACGGCTGCTGCTCTTTGCTACTTGTTTAGACTCCCATTCTGTATAAGTGAACAAACCTGTTACATGTTCAGTCTTCACACAAACCCTCTGAGTGTTAAAATCTATGCAGGGCAAGGAAGCACCATGGCAGATGTATGTTAACAATGCATCCTTCAAAGTATTTGGATCTGTCATTTGGGCTTGATCAGGGATCTCGAAGACTGCATTGGAAGCCTGTTGTATAAGCTCAGCCACCGCTGGATGAGATTTCAAATGATCAGACATTTCCTGTAACAAGAAACATTGTGTCAAGAAGACTCAATGTTACTTTCATAATAAAGGCTAAAATTTAATTACTTTTAGGTGTTGTTTGAAGAACTTTTCAGCAGCGGGACACGCACAGTCTGTGTTACAAAAAGCATAACTTTGACTTTCTTGCATAGTGATTTTGGCTAGATTTTGGAAACCATCTGTCTCCAGTAGGGCATAGAGTAAAGCAACTGCACTTTGGACTGTTCTTCGATACCTAGTGCTATACACAACAATGTCTTTGCTGGATATAGAACCATTTCCCAGATTCAATTTGTGATAGTAAGCATTTCTAAGTACGATTCCAGTTTTTAACAATTGTCCAATGCCAAGTGTAGTCAATTGGCCAATTTTGCAATCCTTAGAGTTGCTGGGCAACATAGGAAAACCATGGAACGGACCCAAGAATTGTGCCCAAGCAGTTCTGGAGTAGCTGGAGACATTTTGCAAAAAGTTCACATAGTTCTGGTATAAACTTTCTAATTCAGGTATGGAATTAAAATCTCCACCGCAATTTACTATGCTTATATTTCGAATGTGCGCCAAAGGACCCCTGTCTCCATGCCGAACAAATACTAAAATCCCTCCCAATGTCAAATTCCCATCCAACTTTCCTAAATATGGAAAAACCACATGATTCTTCCATTGGTTTATTAATTAATGATTACTTAATAATTGCAAAATATTTTGTTTGCTATACCTTCTGTTTCTGCTGTAATATCACTTGGAGGATTACAAAATTGAAATATCTTTTTAGTTCTCATATCAGTTTTCAAATTCCTGGGAAATTCCCTGATGGAGATGTCATTATCTAGAACTCTGGCTTGCACTGAGCTCTTTTCATCTATTCCGATGTACTTGTACATACCTATATAATTTAACAAAACAGTTTTATTTTAAACAATTGCATTATCTTGGAATCTATATACATAAACATTTATATAAACGATAGGATGACATTCAATCTGCTTGCTATAAAAAGAAGTAACAAGAAAGAGATCAGATGGCAAAGGGTTCTTTAACCGTGTTTACGTATACGGCTCACAATAGGCCAACGAAGCCGATAATGTGAAATTACGTATGTGCTAGTTAATCGTATTGTTACGTGTGTTTATTTACGAACGCTTACGCTACGATAAAATAATGCATTGATATCAACGTGCTTTTTAAAGAAGCATTATTTATTATATACTTAAAAGAGGAAAAGAAACAAATGCAATAATAAATAAAAATGAAACTTCTTACAAAAATAAATATCGAATGCATGGAACAATTAGGTATATGCTGAAAACAGAAAGAAAAAAAATAGAAGTCGAGGAAAAACATGTCAGGTTTCTTCAGTTACCAGCAACGAGGAGAAAGATCCACACGCTGAGAATGACATAACAATAGAACGCTCGATGCTGGTACGAAAGTCGGACCATTTCCGCCAACATCCTGCGGCCGATCCTGGATCCAGCCAGGACGTTCCTGAATCTCACGACCTCGACGCCGAGGACGTAGCTGACGATAACACCAAATCGAACAACCAGAGTAAATCCGGTTCAACGACACTTCTCCAAGCTGCATCCTCTCTTCTCAACGATCCTGCTGCATAATTCTACCCTGATAGCTTTTGGAGAACTCAAAGGGATGAGAATCCCGTGAACTACGTCGTCAAGCGAATTTCTCACGTCCCTCCTCGACACTGGCTCCAACCAGAATACTTTGGTGGATGCAGATGCTGGCCTACTCTCTGACATTATCCTTAAACTAATTTTATTTTACTATTAATTATTTGTTTATTTTCGTGATTTATCGCCGTTGAAGGTGTTGAGCTTTTATATTAAATTAATTATCGTTCCTCGTTTACGGTTAGTTGACGAACTGCATGTAGATGTAATATTGACGGTTCTCGTTGAATTTGTTTACGATTATAATATCATTTTACTATTTCACAGGTTTGTACGTTTAGTAAGAACTTCCTAGCAGATGTGGAAAGTATATCGAGTACCTCCGTACTCACGTTAAATTGCAGCAGGTTAGTATCGAGCGCAGGCGCCTCTCTTTGTCCTCGCAAATCTCTTTACACTTTAATTTTACATACTTTCAGGCTCGTTATCTGCATTGTTTGAACGATTCGACTATGAAAAAAATTGAAAGAGTCGATGAACGACCCCTTTCCCAGAAGCTCCTTTATCATGAAAATAATTCAAGGAAAATCTCTCTTTCGCGCGGAACATTTACCCTTCTTCAATTATTATCACCAAATTTTCATACATATTTACAAATTTGCGTTTTTATAATGTTAATAACGATATCGAATTATCATACGTCAAGCGTGGATCAATGAGTTTCGATGGCATTTCGTGACAACAATCTTCACTTTTTACATCTGAGTCATTTTACTTCAGGAATCAAAGTTTAAAGAGATCACTCACAACGAAGATCGAGCGAAACTACAACCTTATTAAAACATTTTTCTGTGACTACGACAGGTAAGCCGCGCTCCTTGCGACAGTAGGTTATCGAAGCGCGCGTGCGTGCAATGTGTGCGGCTCGATTGGCCTGGTCTCTGTTTTAAATCCATTTCGATCCGCGGTCGAGAGAGCTGCAAAGAGGTTTGTTTCAACGATGGGAATGCGCGATATTCAACGGTTCATCAAACTGGACTCAGAAAAATATAAAACTCTATACTAGAAGAAAGAACAAATAACTAACAATTTCACGTACAATACTTGGAATCTCTTTTTGTCTCTATACTTTAACTTCTTTTCTTAATCTAATTATTCAATATATTTAATTATATTATTTGTATAAATAGTTGGAGGAGAAAAGACATGTAAAAAAAGTTTTTGGTATGACGATAAACATTTGAATTTGTTATTTAGAAAATTAAATTTTAATTAAATATCATTAATTACTTTTAACGTTCATTCTAATTTTATACAAATGTATTGCAAGAATAAAGTAATTATTTTAGGATAGAGTGTTTGTATGAGCATTTGTTAGCTAAATCTTTGTCAAACGCGGATTCTCGGTTAAAAGAGTGAAAATAGGTGAGCTGGGAGCGCAGGCGCTGGTGTATCTATTTTCGATTTCAGGTGTACGTCTGAATCTTGTCTTGCTTATTCTGGAAACATTTTTTGATGCTTCCAAATTAATTTTAATAATCTGTAATGAAATCTCACGCAAACGTGAAATATATAATTTAACGAAGATGAGCTTCACTTTCATCTTCCAATACTTTCGATATTTTAATTTTTTTTATTATGTACTTATTTATAGAGTTCATTTTATTATATGTTATAAAAAAAAGCAAAGATGTTAGACGATTTTAAGATCCTTATCAGTACTTATTTCTATCTGATATTTTACAGAGGAAGAAGATTAATGTTTTCACGGAGAAGCTTGGAGATTCGTCAACTAAGAAAACAGATAATAAGTAATATCAGTTAGTTTAACAACTCGGATACTTGCTATTCGGATAACTGAATAATTCACCAGTGTATTTCATAGCACTGATCCACTTTTTTTGCCATTTCTGGCTATCGAACATCTACGTACAAAGAGTGGGGATGTCTAGGCGGAGGCACTGAATTGATAATCAGTCGGCAGACGACGTAGACGAAGTTGATTAACGGTTCCACGAGGCGAGCTACGCGGGTAACTCGAGCTAACTGACATGATATGAGAGCTGGAGACATCAACTACGGACAATCTAGCCATCAGCCTTAAGCAGAATATATTTACGGTAGACGTACGCCACACGTGTGTCCAGCTCCTCCTAGAGCTACAAAGTGACGTCAACATCCGTTTCCTCGTTGTCGTTTAGCACACCATACAAAATGTATGTATGAAGATGTTTCTGAGTACAAAAGGTTGGAATTGACTATTTTAATTAGCTAAGTTGAAATAGACAATATTTATTATAGCTTTATCGAGGTCTAGGATAATAGGGTAATAGGTCTGTAAAAAAGTGGCGCAGCAGGCACAAGAAAATGTTATAAAAACACAGTAGAGTTATGGAAAGCTTCACTTTCCATTGCTTGTTCTGTTAGTATTTTTGCAATAATGATGATGAATTATTGTTGAGGATAGATTGCGAAACAAAAAAATTCCCGATTTCTTAATTGAAATCTGGATTGACGCAAGGACACGGAAACTATAGTTGCATAAGGAGTCTCGCGTATTCGGCTGTGGAGACAGAGTCACTGAACTAAATTTTCAAGGATTCATGCATGGTAATCGAACAGTATAATGGAATGAAAATTAAAGACGAAGAAAAATGCGATAAGATCACATACAATAATAAAAAGTGCCATTAAGATGGCAAAAGATACAAGGTCGTATGCTATGCTAATAAGATGATCCTTGAACAATCATTTTATTAATCAAATCAAGCCCTTTGTAGTGACACGTTCGTACAAGTAGAGTGCCATTATACACAATTAAATGCAGAGCATTCCGCAATAGAGGCGCGCATAATCAACGATTGCTTTTCGCGCCATCGTTATGGTGGCAATGATCTTGCCAAGGCTACAAGATCAAGCACGACGATCATCACGACGGATAATAATCGACACAGTTACATCACTGTGAAATTAGATTTCTACGATAGACGAGGTATAGAATAGGCATGGCATCTTATTACCTTTATATTAGCTCAAAATAAGGCTTTAATCATTTTTGATAGTATGTAATACACATAAACAATATTTTATCTATTAAAGACTATTAATTAAGTTTTAAAAGAAAAGAGATTTTTTATTGTTAAATAATTGAGTAATTAATCATTCCTCTTCAAATTTTTTATTCTAAACTAATTTTGTGAATAGTATTTTTTAATTAATTATGTTATTTTTCCAGCAGTCTGTTGATATATGATTATTAAAACTTTCCTTCTCGAAAATATGATTATAAATGAATATAATATGATTATAAATATATGATAAATATGAACTCTCCAAAATACGATTGTAGTTATTTTATGCTAAAGAATGCTTCCATATGTAATTTCCTTTTCTATGTATTATGTAATCAATCAATTTTATCTGACTAGATTAAATTAAAATTTAACAGAAACATCTATAAAACAGAAAATACAACAACTTTTTCACTTTTTTCTATTTGTTAATATATTTGAATTACTGAAATATATTTATTGATAATAGTATGAATAATCAAATAAAATACTATAATGATACTTTTACTAATACCAGATTCTATTTAATAATAGACAGGTATACTTGCATAACATAAATTGCCCATTAAATCATAATTTTATTCATAATTGTTAATGGATATTTTCTTAAATATGTCTTCTATTCATCAATTTAATCAACTGTCATATTTTGTTAAAGGTTCGTCACTCCTTTTCCTTCTTCCTGCTTCCTGGAAACATAGTGGTGCTTCAAAAGTCAAAAATGTAAATATCTTTGAATATTATATGGCAATTATGTAGTTATATTTTGTGAAACAACTAAAACTACGGGCGTAGACACTTTCATTTCTTCTGTAGTAATACATATGTACAATTTTTTAATTTATACATCAATTAATAGCAAGATAAACAATAACAAAGTATTATTTTCGATTAAAGAAATTTCTTTTTTTATTATAATTTTGCTATCAATTCTCAACAACTATTCTAAGTTACTAATTATTAATAATTTTTAATAATAATAACATTTCTATTAAATAGATATATTCATAAAGCATGGTAGAATAATTTTTCTTATTTTTTTCTTCTATTTGTTGATGTTTTAATTATTTATTAATAATGTATATATATTAATAACAGTATGAATATTTAAATAATATATCGTAGTGTTACTTTTACTATAGCCTACTTTACTATACTATATTTTATTTAATAATAGATAGGTCGTGTATTCGTATAATAGACGAAAATTTTCCGTCAAGAGCATAATTTTCTTCGCAATTGGTAATGAACATTGTCTTAAATATGCTGTTTATTTAACAATTTAATTAATTTGACCATTTTTTGATTAGATTGAATTATCGCGCGCTCATATAAGAGGAAGTCCGTTCCTATTGGCAAAAAATATTGCAAACTCAAACCGAGCGCTCTTATTGGCGGAAGCTATCGCAGAGCGTCCATGATTGGTAATTTAGGATTAGTATTGAAATTCGTGGAGCCAACGTTCATCGCGTCACATCGTCATTATTAGTATCATCATTTTGATTTTATCATCAATTTTACGCTTCCACCAGCATCATCTAAATAGTACGTTTTTATTTATTCACTTATCAATCATCATTTTTAGTAAAATTAAGTAACTTTCCGGAATTTCTTTGTACTTTTATCGTTGTTTGAATATTTGACGATTAGAGTGATCGGGCCTCTAAAGCATAATTTGAATTCTATTATTGATTTATTTTGCTATAATTTGTTCAAATACTATAAGTTATTGGTTTTTTGTAAATTGTTGGTTTCCATTTGTATAGATTATTCGCTGATGAAAGACCAGCGGCTTACAGCACCGAGGCTATGGGAGATTCATAATCGATAATTCAAATCGACACAAAAACGACGCTGCAGATGATTAATAATGAATTGCTTGACTTCTTATGCAGATTTGGTAATGATTGAGTTATTATAACAAAGGCAGACGTATGTACATGTTTATTTTCTTTTTTTATTGGACCAATGCTAATCTTTGCTACACAATTGCTATACAGCAATGTACAAATAACTTATTAAGCGTATGGAAGCTTTGAATATCATATATTCCAATTATGTAGTTGAACATTTGTGCATACGTGTTGCTTCAATTATTATCGAGCGAAGTGTAACTTTTCAATGATTAGAATACCAATTTTTATCTTTATTTTATATCGACAAACAACGTAAGAGCAAATTGCGATATTAAATATTTTATTACAGCTTGTTCGTAACCTGCACTTGTGCCATGGGTTTCGATGGTTGCTGTTGGATGACGTCATTGATAACGAGTTTCTGGGCTATCACGATCAGCATCGATAACAGTTCTTCGCATCCGTGGTGAGTCGCATGTATTTTTGTTCCTCCGGTCGCTCAATCACGTCGTAGGACGAAAGGTCCGAATCGGCACGGGTGATTGGTTGTATTACGTAGATCTTGTTGCGAGCACAGTGACCGCGGGTATTTATTATACTCGCGAGTAGTAACATTTCCTTTTTCCCTGTGTTATTTATTAGTCGAGGATAGGTGTTCTTGCGCATCGCGTTTCTGTATTATATTATTTGTTTGTATATTAATAGTATTAGTATAACGGTTATAATTGATACAAACGATGTAATATTAAGAATTAATTTGTACATTTGCGATTGAAGATACATGTTCACTACTTATTACAATTACTTTTAAAATCAGAATATAGTAAAAATGTTATTTGCAGAAGTCAAATAACCATACAAATATACGTATATAAATGAGATGTGAATATTTGAATAAATGATAAGTGCTGGGATGACAATTGAATATCTGGTGGAGACTTGGTTGCATTAAAGATGGAAATTATTTTTATTAATCGTTTGCTTTTTATATTTGTATTTGAGTATTAATTTAAAAAATAGAAAGATATTAAGGCTTAGTCCTTTCGTAAAAAAATGTCTTGGATTTTATGCGCAAGAAGAAATTTCGCGACAGGCAGATCTCGGAATCGAAGCAACAAGTTTTCTGTATTGCTTTCATACTTTTAAAATTGTGCTTCGACGAAGGGGTCGCCTGAGGTTGTTGGCATTAGTATCTTATCTTGATTCAATTATTAAATAGACGTCTTATTCCGTTTATTCTTTCTTTCAATATTAAAGTTTCAATAATTTGTTAGAGTTTAGAGTCGATTATTTGAGCGAATAATTATGTTGTATTGCTTTTTATAAACACGTATAATTTGAGATAAAATGTAAAATTGGAAAATGAAGGACGATTAGCCCGTTAAATACAAAATAGACGCATAAATATGTTTTTTAGTTAGGATTTTCAGGTTTAACCCGTTCCGTATTCGTTGCCAGGACCTCACTCACGTGCCCAGGTGCTACTTGGGTGAGAGAAAAGCAACGGGTACGATGACCATTGACAAATTTATAACAATTTCTAAGCGACTGACGATGCGTTAGCGTATCGTGAACGACGTACTTTCCACATTGTGCGTGTGGTTAGGCTGTGGAATCGCGTCGTTTCATTATAAATTTAAAGATGATAATGATAAGAAACAGATTCGCTATTAAATATAGAAAATTAAAGACAGTAGTGTTATTAATCTTATCATTGAGTTATAATAACTGGTATGAAATTTCCTACCACCTATCATTTCTTTGAATTACGAATATTTATACGAATTACAATTAGGACTTACTCTTATTGTGTCGTTAGTAATGGTCGCTAACTTTCGTCAGTCGATTTCAGCAAAATGGTACGTATATTAGAGTGTGTGTGTGTGTGTGTGTGTGCAAGTTGTGTGGGAAACTCGGGTGTCGGAGGTGTCCCGGGACGTCCTCTCTAGCGTAGGGTTCTTGCGCCCGAGTGTTATGTGTGAGAATCGTGGAGCGAGTGCGTTGGTGTGATCCGTCTCTGGTCGGGTAGGCTGATTCTCGCGTGTCCAATCTATTTCAGGAAACGTAATTTGAAAAATCGCTGGCGAAGCCTGGCACGGGGGAGAATGCCACGTCTCTGGCATAGTCGATCGATTTTTCGAATTTGGCGATCGTGGTCGCGAGTAGGTTTCGAAACGAGCGTTTACGTATTGCTCGAGCACGCACATGCGAACCTTTATGCCTTTGGACCAGCTTCCGCGATTTATATTTTTATTTCACCTTTATAAGTTATTTTTTGGTTTGCGATTTAGAAAGTCTCGAGCTTAGATGTAAGTTTCAGCGGGCATCGCGCCCGAAGAAAGAAGAGGCTACGAGCCGAAGAGGCCCGGCAAACTGCCACTCAAGAGGGCAACTACCAATGGCTGCCCATCCTCTGGCTCATCCAGATACAGAGCATGGGAAGTCATTCTTGTTACTATTTTGTCACTGTGCTCGTCTTTAGTATTTGTAGTAGTATTAGTTGTAATTTGTTTGTTGCCGACGCATATGTCGGCCCTTCGTCATTTGGGCTAGTCGCGGTATTTGCATTAGCGTTGCGAATGATTAATTACGGTTTGAACTAGAGTCGCGATGAAAAAATTATCGCGTTTGCTTTAGTCTTACGAATTATAAAATATCGCGGTTGTTTTCGGTATTTTCGATCGCGAATTGCTAGAACTTATTAAAGCGTAAAATTAGAGTTGCTCGCGTTTTGTTCCACTTAAAGTTAAATTAAAACGATGTTAATTTTGGATTAATTTCGTAGCACCACGGTTTGCGATTATCCATTATAATTGAAGTAGCTTTTATTCAATCTAGTTATAGTAACTTGTATTAAATCCGCTTTAAGAATTAGCGTTGCGTTGACGAATGATCGCGTTCTTGTAAGTAGCGTTGCGTCTATAAAATGCCCAAAATCTTCCACTGGAATTGTGGAAACCTGTCCTCGTTCCTGGATCACCTGAAGCAGCTAACACAGTTGCACAGAGGTGGTCGTGCATCAGCAGCTTCGAACGTGGCTGCACTTGGACATCTCGGTATTAGCGTTGCGTATGTTGAAATATGAGTGCACGGATTAGTGTTTATTAGCGTTGCGTGAATAATGAACACCTTGCTGTGGTGTGTGCTTTCGCGAATTTTGCATTTTTTTCTATCTCTTTTTTTTTGTCAAGACCAAATTAAATATAATTGCAAATGTAATAAAGCACTCCCCGCGGTTTATTTTGAAAAGTTTTTATTTTATGTTTACAGATTTAGTAAATTAGCGTTGCGAAATAGAAAAATGTTCCACTCGCGGTTTGTTCGGTGTTGTATCGAGTGGATCGCCCTTCTGGCTTTTCGATCTTATTTCTTTTCCAGCATCCTTTTGGGCGTTTTGCAGTGGAAATACTGCAATGTATCGCTTTAATACTGATGAATACTTGTAACTTGGTATTGTATTACTTAAAATGATTTTTAAATGGTTTCATTTTGTAAATTCATGTATATTGCATTTGTAAAAAGCTGAGGGATGAAATACGAATATGTTTGTATTATACGATACAAAAATTTTTTTACTAAATGAAAAAGTGCAAAATATAACATTTATAAAATATTAATTCATTTGAAATATATATCAACATTTTATTTCGTTATTTTAGTGTGTAAACAGTAGCCGTTCGTTATTAGAGTTACAATTTTCTCGTCTACAATATTTTCGATTAATTAATCAAACAGTAATTTTATAAACGTTTGAATTTGCTGCGCGTAGATTAAAATTGATTCGCGGTCGTCGTTCGTTTTAAAATTTCTTGCACAGAAAACATTCCATATTCCATATTTCTTTGTTTGCTTTCGATTGTCGATATTAAATTTGTACCATCAATTCAAGATTTAATTGAAATTTTCTGCATCTTCAGGACGAGTGTCTATGTGCAGCCACCTCCACGTGGTGAGACTTAGGTAATCATTATTATTTGATATATAAATACTAATTGCATCACAATTGTGAATTATATAGCAAGCAATATACATTAATTAGCTGGTATTGTAAACTTCCTTTACGTGTTATGGTTTACTATATATTTATTTTATATTAAGTTTCGTAAATTTACTAAGAAGAGTAAAATCTTGTGAAAAGATTTGGCTCGAGAAAATGGCAGACAGTTAAGAATTGATGTGATTTGAAAAAGAAGGAAGAAAATCATCGTATCTAGAGAAAGTCGTACTCGTCCCTATTTTTCGCATATGACAGCCATGGGTGCTGTTGACACCTAGATTTCTAATCGATTTCATAATGCTTTACTTGCACGGTCTCATGCAACACAAAGCTGGTTCTAGCAAAACACGGATTATTACGTCAGATAGTCGGCATTTTTAGTATGTTATCATCCAGATTGCAATCAGCGGACGTGCATTTCTGTCGGAATTAGTGTAACTCGAACGAAGACAAGTAGGAATGAAAGTAAATTACCCTTACACAATTTGAAGTATGTACTTAGGTAGAGCAAGGACAATTTCGGAACTTCATGGTCACATTTATCGGGTATTTTCAGTCTGAAACAACGTAATAACTAGATTGCGCACATTTATTTATTATTCATATTTTTATAAATACGATTAAAGCAGTCAAATCTAAATAGAAAATTGTCCTTCCACTTACCAACAATATTTCTATCATTTTTATTATTTTTCTATATCATGTGCATTCGGTGCATTCTTACAGCTTTAAATTTCTTTTCAATTTCTCATAAATACATCAAAATCCGCAGTACAGCAATAACGCCCAACACTGTCACTTTTTTTAAGTATTTACAAAGATTACTTTGTCGTAACGTTTCGACGTTTGCATTAAAGAGACACGAGACTATCTCTTTCATCCTCGACCGATCTGAACGAAAGTTGCATTCTTCGTCTCTGTCGTGAAATTTATAAATCCTCGGGCAATTCTCCGATTTCTTCTCTCTTCTCGATGATCCTCAATTCTCCTGGAAGTAGTGCAGGTACCTGGACAGGTAGAGAACGCGCAGAAACATCGATTCTTGTTCTCGATACGATCATCGACACCTGTCAGCCTCGCGGAAGCTGTATTATCATCGTCTGACTCTCCTTCATAAATCATTTTCTTTCTCGAAGGTACTTGGTTCTACACGGTGGCTAAAAATAATATTCCTGCGTTTTGAATGTAATAATTGGATAAACTGTCGGAAATGACACGTTGAAGAAATATAATGGAAGTTGGTGTTGATTTTGAGGCGCGATTATCGTCATTATGAGGCCCGAAGGTCTTTATATTGTTCCCCATAGAAGCTGTTTATTCTACTTGAACGATTGTCGGTCGTATTACAGTAATCTTGAGAACGGGGACGTGTCGGATTAACATAGAAAATTCGTAAATTGTGAGAATTAGAGCTTCGCGAAGTACGGTTTGATGGCTATTTAAAAGAATGAGAAACAGAAAAAAAATATCATAAGTCACATATTTTGTGTTTCGCAATTTTAAAATCCCGTACGGTTATCAATCAATTTTCTATTAGCAATTTTTCTTTCTTTCTTCGATTTTGGTTTTATATTAATTTGACTTTGGTCATCGACATATGTAGTTTATACTACCAGCTTTCACTTGGTTTTAAATTACTTTGGTTTTGGTATTAAATTCTAATTTCACTCTCAATCAGTTTTACATCACCAACTTCTCTTTTTCTCTTCGACTTTGGTTTTAAATTAATTTGATTTTGATTATCAATTTATTTTATACTATCAGCTTTGACTTGGTATTGTATGTAAATTACTTCGATTTTGGTTATCAACTAATTTTAATTATTTTACCAGCTTTGTTTATCAACTCCTCTGTCTTTCTTTGATTTTCTGTATTAAATGTATATATGTGTGGTATCATGGATAGACTGTGTATGAAATATCGGATGAACTATAAACAATGTTGCGAGAAAGCCTAAGCGCCGGCAGGCCGAAAGGGTCGGGAAACTCGAATGGGCCAAGCGGCCCATCAATGTGTTGTCGGTTTTTCAGTCGAATACGCGGAACGAGGCGTACGTGGTGGGGGTATGAGAAAAGGCAAAGCTATTAGTTGTGACTTGTGAATTATCTATTTAGTTGTCTTAGTTATAGCACATTACCGTAATTAGTTCATATTAAATAACCATCGTTTCCTGTTTGATTCATTGTAAATAGATGCATCTATCAATAAACTTATCGTTTAGGATAGAAATCATTGGAGACTTTAACTTTTAATATTTCTGAATAAATAAATCCAACTTCGTAGATTTATGGTCTACTTCTAAATCACGCGTATGTCTCTGTGTCTAATAAGTTTTCCAACTCAACTACGTAAGCACATTAACTTACTGCTTCCTTGTAGCTGACAGGCGTGGCCACGAATTAAAAAGCAAAAGAAAGAAAATTAAAAAATCGACAAAAAACATCTACCATTCTATTCTCATTCGATCGTATAATACGCAATCGTTGCACATAGTATGGAGCCTAGTATACAACTATAAGTAACAACGTGGCCTTTGTACGTCTGCTAAATAGCCGGATAGAGCATTTTCTCCGGTCAGAAGAGTTGGATGGCTTCCTGCTTCGTTCTTCCTTATCTCTAAATCGTAAATTGCTATCCCGGCTAATTATAGAGACAGAAATTCGTATTAGAAGGGCATTAATCTCTCCGCTTACTCTGTAACGCGAAACTCTCATCTGGCCGGTGAAATGATCTTAATGGACGTTAATGAAACTCGTCCAGCATTCGTTTGTTGCGTGTCACATGCTATTCAGGTGTAATTTCTCCGGTCTGAACGTTTCGTTACGTAAATTAGAACGTATTAGTTACTCGATCCTCTCGCCAGCTTCGTTTCGTGCTTCGTTCCACCGGCTTATCTTTCAACACTGTCCAAAAGTCGTTTACAAAAGATACAAAACACCGCGATATTATCGCACGCATTCTCCTACAATCAGTTTCCTTTCCCACTTTGCATGTGTATTGTATATATATGTGGATGTGTTTGTATTTACGATTTGTCAATTTCTTTTAGTAATTTTCTCGTAGATCTCTGTTGGACGAACAACATTTAAGGATATAATAATAAGAAAATGATTAACACGAACATTCTTCTTAACAATTTTTTGTTTAATAAAAACTTCATTTAAACTTAACTTAGTCTCAACTGAAAGTTCTTAATTAAAGGTCTTCGTTGATAGAAAATGAAGCTTTACTGGCTCCATCGAGTCGATTGTCACGTAGGAGACACAAGAAATTACGAAAATGATAGATCGCCGGTGATCTCGCGTTGCAGTTCGGACGTTTCACAAATAAGGTGAAGATATTGAACTTTGTATGTGGTAATAGAATTTATTATGCAAATCCAACAGAGTGACGGTTCAAAGTTATTGAGATATGTGTAATCTTATGTGCTAGACTAGGTTAGATGCGTAGTAGTGATACTTGTATGTGAATATCAGTGTGTCAAGTATATGTGTGCGCGGCGTCTCGAAAACAAATGAATGTAAACTGTTCAGTAGGTTAGCAGTCGGGTATGGAAGAAAGTGCCGAGACGCGTGCAAATGTGTATCGATGAATATCTTTGAAATCGCTTATCAAATAAATATATAATTATTGTAATATAAATTTTAAGTGTAAATTTAGTGTTCCTATACCATTATTTCGGCTATTAAGATCCAAAATTCTCAACAAAAGTGTTACAACAGAATGATTCAAAGTGTTACAAGAGACTAGGGCGAGCACTTATATCGGAGGGTTTTTAAACTGAGGTTTTAGTCCCTGTGGAGGGGTTGTCGTCTGATGTATCTCAGAGGCGCCTATTCCGTTACTATTTGGTTATTGTTTCGATGGCTGTAGTATGCAGGATATCTAGTCTATCCTATTACTGTTTCTGAGCGGATGGTCTTCTCGAACGTCTGACACGATCGTAGGTCATCTGTTTCTTTTTTTTTATTTGGTAGACTTTTTACGATCAATTCTCATTGAGAATTATAAGTGAATTATTTTGGCGTGGTACTGTAACTTGGATTATAAGAGTTTATAATATGTTTGATTCTAGTTGCATCTAATGCTTAAATCTAAAGGGTATTGTCTTTTTAGTCTGCGGATCTGATCCGTCGTGTCAAGTAATTGGGTAATTAATGGGTTTTGGTGCTTATTAACTCTTATATTATATCTATTACTGAATTTGGATATTGCTTCTTTAACTGTGGGTATCTTAAGGTCGCGATGTATCGTTTCGTTGGTAACATACCAAGGTGCATCTATTAACCCCTTGGCATATAACCACGAGCGAGACTCGTGGTAAGGGATTTGTGCCGTAAACGGAACCCACGAGTCTGACTCGCGGTAATTTACAAATTGCTAGTTATTGTCCACCTTGAAATAATAAATTGTTTTTGTTAACTGATCAATTAATCACGATTACGTCTTAGACGTCTTAAAAACACTATTTGTCCTCAAACGTTCTTTATTATTTTCAATTCCTTTTGTTGCCCTTAAATATACATGTCATAAGAATATATATTTTGCGCCAATTCGGGCACACGGCTGAACAGATGAATGGCACGGCGCGCGACCGAATTTCTTGCTTACTGTGGTTCGCGCGATCGCAGATAGCGTGTAAGCCAAGGGGTTAAGGATCTTAAAGTTTTTGATCGAAATCGTTGGAAAATTTCTATGTTGGAATTGGTCGCTGTTCTCCATAGTTGGATCCCATAAATCTAAACAGGTTTTAATATGGCTTTATATAGCATTATTTTATTCTGCATGTTTAAGTTGCAGTATGCTGCCAATGAGCCAGTAGAATTTTTTTAGTTTTGATTACAGTTACTTGGATTTATCTACGATGTGCCGTTTCCATGTCATTCTTCTGTCCAGAATCATGCCCAGATATCTGACTGTATCTTGTAGGTCATCTATAACAATAAAATCAATAGGGTAACTGTCCGTGTAGAAACGATACATCCGAGATCGCGATGAAATCTTTTTCTCGTTGATCCGCCCTAGCTAAAGGTTAGTCTGGAACATTCAACTTCTAATAATTGTCGTGAAAAGTAATTATCTCACGTGTGCGCTTGGAACGTGAGATTCGTCGTTTCTTCGAAACGTGACTTATTTCCACCACACGATGCACAGTAGAGTTTTACGTCATAAATTTCTATTGATATTATTTCGCGAAACGCGTGATCGAATCAGTCGTAATACGCAATATGATGGATGTCGTAATTGAACTTAAAAGCAAGAAAGATCGTGTCCGTTTTCTGCGCGCTTATCGGTAATTTCAGAAATGTAATGAACGTACGTGATTCGTACAACATCTTAGAAACGAAATTTTACTTTTAGAAATTTATTTGCGATAGGGACGAGACCATGAACAATCGGAAGTTCGAATATGCGGAGCGAATCGGCGTGTGACTTCTCAGCGAATAAATTACGAATTGCATGGGAACATGATACGATAACGTAATATGATAACGCGAAAATTATACGGCGAGGAAAATTGCAAACGAAGACTACACGGGAAAGTTCTGATAAGAAGTTGATTTTTGTTGATCTTTTTCCTGTTCCTTGTGTCATTTAGCGATTATCCGAAAAGGAGTATTTTAAATTTATTTTTAAAGAGACTCGATAATTTCACAGTGTTTCATAAGAAACGACTAATAACAATTTTAGTTCTGTCGGTTTAACCTAATTAATATTCGTTTGTATAATCGACGTTCTTAATATTCTCTCGAAGTTTAAAGACGCGATAAAAACACATCGTTTAGTTTCAAAATCAAACAAAAAACCAAATAGTTTCGATGTGCAGCTAGTTGACAACATGTATATAGGTACTTTTATTAACTGTTGGAAACCAGCATTTTGCATTAATTTTTTTCAGAACCTCTAACTATCTTGTTATATGAGGCGCGTACTTAAAAAATTTAGAGGCGGATTTAAAAATTGCTTTTCTACAAACGATAGGAAATGTGATTTATCGCTAAAATTCGGATTTTTATGCAAATTGGTATTCTCACGAACCTGGTTGAACAAATGGAATCTAATTGAAGAAATTTATTTCATTCGCACGAATATTATAACAAATACTTTACATATCTATATATAGTATGTAGTAGTAGTAGAATGCAGATTCGTATGAAATATTTATTATATATATGTGTGTAAAGTATTTGTAAAATATTCGTGCAAATGAAATAAATTTCTTCAATTAGATTCCATTTGTTCATATTTGTTCATTGTATATATTCGTGCGAAGGAAATAAATTTCTTCAATTAGATTCCATTTGTTCATATTTGTTCATTGTATATATTCGTGCGAAGGAAATAAATTTCTTAACAAATATTTTATATTATATATATATATATTACTTTATTATATATATAATAAATATTTCCTACGATTCTGCATACCACGCGTCTTGCTGCGCATTTAAAATTTCCCATAGTTGGATGAAAATCCGCAGTCTTGTTGCGTTTTTCACCCCGTGGCGTGGTCTTGAAATGTTTCCAACATGATCGGTTGAACCGAATCGTGACGGAGATCGTGATCGCATCCATAGAAAGTCTGCCTACGCTCTCGTGTAAATGCGTGTAAGCTGGGAAGGAAGTATCAAACTAGATAAGCGCAGCAACGTTCATTACTTCCGTCTAGCGTGGATGCTGCGCGTTATATTCGTTCGTCCGCTGTGAGATTCGTGAATTGGTCCCTTTCTAACGCATTCACGCAATCAGCCTGATGAATAGACACGCCTTCCCGGCATTTTTTACCCTGCCACTTCCTCCCTTGTTTCTACGAAGCCAGTCGGCTCTCGCAAACAAACGCGAGATAAAAGGAACAGAGTGGAGAGAGGCGAGGACGAAGAAAATCTCTAAACAGAGATGGACTTCTTCGAACAAAAGTACATATCGTATACTGCGGCCCGATAGATTTTACTTTTCTATTTTCTATGTTTTTACGAGGTTGGTGTATTCGTCGCTGTTTTGAAGTTTGAATTTGCCGCGCCAATATCGCACATTCAATTCCGTCATATTTGTTAATTTGTTAATTATGTTGATTATCAAGTATATCGAAAAAGGAAGAAATTTTCGAAAAATCGGTACGTTCGATGTTAGGAAGATTTTTAACGAGAATGTGACGCTTCGTCGTCGTGACATTGACGCATAATCGGAATACTCGTGCGATCTTCTTACGTGAACCGTAAATGTAGAAAAAGCGTCACGAAGGTTTCTGAAACGTAAAATTAACATTTAGGGAAGGTTAAAGACGTTTCCTGTTCCATTTAAGTAATTCCTTGATACGTAAATTATTTTTAAGAGGTTCGTAAACGTAGAAATTATAGCAGCTCCGTTCTAAGATCTTTCGAATTCTAAAATTAATCATTCGTGCAAGTCTGGAACAATGAAAGAAAATAGTCTTTGAAAAGGCCTGTCGAATGATATAAACGATATTTTCGAGCAGCTACGAGCAATAAAAATTGTATTATGCGAAATTGCATTTAACGCGCACCGATCTATAATCCTAATAACAACCAGGCATCGATTTTACATAAATACGTCTTAAAATATAAACCGTTACCTATATCTTCCGTTTTATTTGATTTTCTTACCTAAAATATCTTATGTAATATGTATAAAATGTTTCAGTTTTATACGATCAAACTTCACCACTTTATTTCATGAATAAAAGCAAGAAAAGTAATGTATAATTATTTACAAAGAGGTCTTACCGATCTCGACGATAGTTGGATATGTCGTACAAATTAATATTTGCTACAACTTTTTCCTATACGTATAATCCACGCTCGGTCTCAGTTTCCGAGATATTCATGAAAACAATTTGGACATTTTTTTCTTCGATGTGCGTCGAATGTTGCTTATGTTTTGGTTCGACTTATTGCAAGCACGATTATGTTACGACGAGTTTGTAATCTCACGTTTCAGTTTGTAAACACACCGACAGAGACACGCGCGAGAAACAGAGAGAGAGAGAGAGAGAGAGAGAGAGAGAGAGAGAGAGATTTTTAGTCATGTATAATAGATTTTATGTCCGGAATAGACAGTCCGACCATCAAACTGATTCGAGTAGAAATCAAAATTTGCAAGTGAAATTTGGCATAAATCGATTGAAATCAGATAGAAAGTTATTTATAAACCTGACTAAAAATGGTCTTTCACCTTCTTCGAACTCATCGCGACCAGCGTGTAGGTAGATATGAAAGAAAGTTGCTGGTTTACTGAATTCTCTCGAAAAGCTCGGCAAAATTGCATTCTTCTTTCTCATCTGCCTGTGTTTAAATATCGAAACGTGAGACGATATATAAACTCATGGCCAGAGCGTGTAACATAAACATGCCCGTGAATAAGTCTAACCCAAACCTAAGGCTGCAACAAAGTAGTCGTCAAAATAAAAATGTTAAAAATATTTTTATAAATATGTCTAAGAAACTAAGACCAACCAGGGATTATACGTGAAAGGAAGAGTTGTCTAAAATGTTGATTTTCACAACATATACAAAAATCATGGAAATCGCTGAGCCATTCTGCAAATAATTATCAAAAAATGTTAATTATCCATACCTCGTCCACTTCACCGATCTCGATACATCTTTGAATACGTTGTGGAGCATGTGATTCTGAATAACTTTCTCTCATACGTACAACTGTCGCTCGTAGTTTGTTCCCGAAATATTAGGAAAATACTGTCGGTACCGCAACAGTGAATTCTTCCTGTATTCTGCTTGTCCGTGACGACGTATGCGTTAGTATTGGTTATCTTACGGTTAGTATTTGCCTCACGCGGTCGGATAAAGTTACACCTAACTCAAACCTAATTCTTATCTTTTGTTTATGGTTTACATAAGTTTGAATTAGGTGTGATTTTATCCGGCCGCCTCACGACAACCAACACTGACGCTTACGCTGTCACGGATAAGCACGATACATGCAGAATTCGCTGTAGTTGTACATATACACCCGTCCCTCAATTCACTTTTTTTACACGAGTCCCTTTTTCACGCCGTAAATTATAACAATCTACGCGGTAGTTTTCACGCGTGATCTTAATTTACGCGGCCAGAAAATATATTTTCCTGGAAGTTTTAAATGTAATAAGTGTATAGGGTAACTTATTCGACGATGTTGAAACGCGTCAGTGCCGTACGAGATAAGGGTAAAAGTACATTACGTTGCACTGGTTATCATATGTGTACATATTTTTTCTTCTGTATATATATATATATTAATATTAATATTAATATTAATATTATCAATAATAATAGTAATAATCAAACTATATATATATATACTATATATACTATACTACTACTGTTATACTATACTATACATATATTATATATATAGTCTTTTTGCGAATACCTAGGAAACTACAATCAACCGATTGGAAAAAGTTGTTGAAAATGTTGGTCTCTACGACATATCGAAAAATGATTGAAATCAATGAAACGGGTGGGGGTATCCATAATCATCAAAGCGTTGTACAAACATAGGTTTGCAGACGCTTTATGAAAAAGTTACAACAGAGGACGAATGTAGTTATGGAAGACGGATTGGTCGTGTAGGGAATATGTTTGGTCCGCGAGATGGCCGGATCTCACACCGTCAGACTTTTATCTATGTTTCGTCATATGTTCAGTAAACGGGACAGTATATCGCGCAAAAATTCACTCGAGACGAGAACCGGTCCAAAGAATTTGCGATGTATTCAGCGATCTGAAGCAGAATGAGCATGAAATTCGGATAGCGAGGAACTCGATCTGCCGGGAAGATACGAAGCATAAATTCGAAACGAGGTACTTGCAAATGGAAGCATAAGGAGCTGACCCAAAAACGGTTAGTTTTCGTGTTTCTTATGTAACTTCGTCGTTAAAAGCGCCTGCGGACTTACATATAGTTTATATAACATCCCTTTCTTGTTTCTCCTGGCAAAGAACAAGCTGGTGAAATTCAATCGTTGGAAAGATTTAAGAGACACTCGGTAGTCAAAGCGTTTTTCCGCTACGGCTCGGCTTAAGGGAAAGTTACGGATACGCCCTTTTCGCTTCACGCGGCTGGATCAGCGAGACGAAAAGCGTAATTGGAAAAAATCGGAACAAAGGAAAGCGAAGAATCGCGGTGGAAACGCGCAAAGTGGGGCGAGTCGCGTCGAGCGGTTTCGAGACCGAACGAAAGTGGACGATCGCGGCACAGTGGCAGCTGGTGCGAGGAGCTTCGAAGCGCGCGGCGATCAGTTCGAATTGAGCGTTTCGCGACGAAACAACGAGAGCAGCGGCCGCGGTTTCATCTTTCTGTTGTGTGTTTGGTGTGTTTTGTTCCCGATTGTTCGCGTCGTCGACGATGACACGCCGGTGCCCGATAACGTGCAGGTGAAACGTTCGTACGAGAGGAAACCGTGTTCTACACACTTGCGGTCTATCTATCTGGTCCATCCTGAGGATTCGACGCGGCGATTTTCGAAAACGACCGACGACTCACGTGGGGACAACTTTTCGATAAGAAGGTCCTGATCGACGTGCAAAAAGGTTCGGAATATCTTGTTACGATATGTCGAAGAAGCACAGAATAGCATTGTTATTTCATATTTAAGGGGAACGTTACATAATTAATACAGGGAGCGTGTTTTTTTTTTATGCCAGTTACTTCCTTCTTTTTTCTTTTTAAGGATATAATCGAAAGGGTAGAACTTTGGCGGAAAATTGTTTTACTTGCCAAATAAATATTATAGAAAACGCTGCACTTTGGATATTTTATATATTGGGTTGCTCCAAAAGTTTCTTTCGTTTTATAGGAAAATAATAGATGCGCAACATCTTTTGTTTTATATTATTTTATTGAATTATGTATGATCCATTTAGTTCTATTCCTATTTTTACGATCGTACATAATCCAATGAAATGATGTAAAACAAAAATGTTGTACATTCGTTATCTCCTTATAAAATGAAAGAAACTTTTGGGACAATCTGATATTTTACATGTTCCGAAGCTTCGGACAAATTTCTAAACGGTCCATAGCTTTCTCAAATATTCTCTATTTCAAATATTAGGCAATATTCTTTATTCCACATATATATGTGTATATGTATTTCTATTATATTTATATATATTACGTTATATACAATGTGTAATATATCATAATATATATATTCTATATTACATATATTATTATTTATATTATATATACTATCTGTGTATATATGCATATTCTATATTTTCCGAAAATTCGGAAACTTATTCTAAAGCTCTAAATCTCGCCCATATTCTATATCGACAAATATTCAGAAACTTAATCCAAAACCCAAAATAAATTTTTGCAGAAATTCAAAGTTTTCACAAATATACGAACAAAGCATAGCGTATTTGCCAAATGTACGAACAAAGCATAGCGTATTTGCCAAATGTACGAACAAAGCATAGCGTATTTTCCAAATATTCAAAAATCGTAAAAATATTCTACAGCGCCGCAAGATTCTTCTAAAGTTTTCCTACCCTTCCAAAAATTTCATTTGAAAATTTAGAATTTCCCCTGATTAAAGATTTCCACGCAGTCTCAGAATTTCCTATCGCTTCTGGAAGCTTCGCAGAATTTTCCATCGTTCTCCAAACGCGCGGCAGAACGTCGCAAAGTTCTCAGTGAATTTTCCTCCAAACGCACCTTGTCGTTCGTACCAGCGTTTTTCTATAGAAGACGGTGGCTCGCCGCGTCTCAAGTATCATCAAGTCGCCATTAGATTTAATGTACTCGATTGTTCTTGTTACGCGGCGAAGGTATGCAGCTGGATGTTGGATTGTGCATCGCGGCGACGGGTCAATCAACCGCGGGTGTTTATACCCCCTTGAGCGACGGTCCCCGTAACAAACTGTTGACCTCGGTACAGAGGGGAACTTGCGAATCACCGAGTCGAGGGGACTCTATTTTTACATCGTTTTTTAAACCTGTGTCGTTGTTCGATTCGCTCCTGACACCATCCGTAAGTCTACACCGATTATTAACAATCAGCTCTAGATCCTGTCACCGTTTGATTCTGATGAGCGGTAGAGATCCAAAATAGCGAATATTCTAAATATCTGCTTGGTAGAACGTCATTACAAGTGAAAATGAATCTCTATTCAAACGAAAGCCAGTTATCAATGAATGCGAAGGAAATTTCTCTAAGAATGAAACGATTAGAAAATATTAACCTTTAATCGTTTCGATTACCAATGAAACTAGTATGAATGATTAAAATCTCTTTTTTGCCACCAGCAATCGTTATCGACGACGGAAGCTTAATTTTGGTTACCAAATAACAAATGACTGTAATTTTTCTTGGTTACCAATAACCATTGTCGATATCTCGAATTTTATTTTGCTTACCGATCACCAGTATCAACGACAAAACTTTTTCTGGCTGTATTCAGTTATTGCTGAATCGTTAGTAACATTAATTAATTAATTGGTATTCACTGATAACATAGAGAAGCTTAATTATATATCTTATGTATTTTGCTATGCAAAGAAACGGTATCAAGATATAGAATAAAAGATGTGTAGTACAATATTAATACAATTGTTTTACGTTCTTCTTACATTGTTATCGAATGCTAATCATCAGTAATGTTAAGAACGATTACCAATAATCGAATGTAAGCAAGAAATATTTTTCTTGTCGATAACGGTTATCGATAAGCAAAATAAAATTCGGTCTATCGATAAAGGTTGTTACTAATGACAAAAAAATTCTGCTAACCGAAATTAAATTTTGGTCGTTTACAGCGGTTATTCGTAATTGAAATTTTTTAATCAAAAATATTAAACCGATATTATTATATAGATATTTATTATAAAGATATTAAGTGCTATGATGAGTATACTCGCCATGCGTAAAAAGTAGTTAAAATTTGTTGTTTAAATTGCGACTTGTGCTATCGGCAATCATCAACTATATTAAGGAAGAAGCTTACTATAAATCGACACATTCGATGTTAAGAAGGTTTATAATGGAAATGTGACGCTTCGTCGTCGTGACATTGACGTCGCACAATCGGAATATTCGTGCGATCTTCTTACGTGAATGTAAATTGAGAAAGAATGTCACGAAGGTTTCCAGAAATATAAAATTAGCATTTAGGTAAGGTTAAAGACGTTTCCTGCTCCATTTAAATAATTTCTTGATACATAAATTATTTTTAAGGGATTTATAAACGTAGAAATTGTAGCGGCTCTATTCCAAGACCTTTGGAAAATTAATCATGCAAGTTTAGGATAATGAAAGAAAATAGTCTGCAAAAATCTGTAGTATGATACAAACATATCACGTGTTTTATAGGAAACATTTTGAAATTTCATTAGCACGGTACAGCGAAACCCATTGTAATTACTATTCTGATTAAGAATTTTGAAATTAAATGTATTAATTAAAAATAAAATTTAAATGTATGCGGAAGATATTTAGTTCTAGTATATATGTTGCAGAGAGCGCAAAAGTATTTAAACATACAATCTCGTCCACGATATCTTAATAATTATTAACAACACCTATTATATGTTTAAAGTGACTATTCATACTGTATATAAGTTTTTTGCTAACACGTAAGTTTGTGATTTACAAAGAAATAAATAAATACCTTACAACTTTCGTATACATTTCCAGATTAGATTCAAATTTTGTCAATATAATCTTGGCAGTCGCGTTTCGTTACGCTGCCAATCAGATATCAAAATGTTTAATACGAAACGTACAATACGCGCATGAGAATTTTCTCTGCCGACTGTGCAAATACTTTTGCCAGTTGCTGTATCTTGTAAATTGCCGTTTTTCAATAGTTTCGTTTCATCAGCGTTCTTCCATGAATTGGCGTTTTACTTCCAGTTATCAAATAGCAAACAGGCAACAATTGCTCCGGAGGAAAGTGTATTATGTCGTGAACGTTGATGGCGCGCTATGAAATACGAACAATTTCATTTTTACCGTCATTCGGAATAGACACGATGATTCTGTGCTCGCCTCTCTGAAACGTAGTTTAGCTCTAGGGGTCTTGAATGGAGAATAATTTACTCTTTTATTGCTTCTACAGAAGAGAAACATAAATTTCAAACGCCTATTGTAAACGAGCAAATATGCGAATTGAATTCTCAAAAAAAAAAAAAAAAAAAAGTAAAATTTCTATTGATTCTGTTTTCGATAAAATTCTGTTACTATATTTTCTGTTACTAATTCTGTTACTATACTGTGTAGTATGGTAGTTATCGATCCTACTAGTTTACGTTTCGATATCAGTGTTCGGAATTTTATTGATGAATTTGATCAGTGCAACGTTAAAACGGTTATCTGGAATCGTAATTTCCTTGTAATCGTATTTTCTTCGAAACAGCATAACAATCGGGAAATTGGAAGGGTTTTCACAACACTAGTCGCTTTCACGGCAAAGCACTTGTATGGTTGTAATAATGACTATATCGCGGTTGGTTAGGGACGTTGTACAAGCCTCTGGAAACAGGTGCCTGGTTAATGGCGCATAAATTTCATTCGATCGTATAAACCATTGGCGAATGACCAGGATCGGTAGAAAGTCTGAAGCTATTGTTCGAATATTGATATTGGAAGTCACGTGGAACTTGAACCGTAGCTGTACAAGCTTCTGGAACCTGGGAGAGAAACTTGAGAGTTACAGTATGTAATTCTCTTCTGTTTAGGTGTATACGAAGTAATTAATGTATGTAATTAAGCGATAAACATTTCGTTTAATTATCATCGAAATGTTAAGATACGTGAACGTACACGTATGCCGAGTTACATCTCGATTTATGAAAGTTTGTCTATTCTCTGCCCTTTGACTCGCCCTGTTTTTCCATTTTCCGAGATACGTCGAGATATTGGAAAATTATAACATTTTAATCAATCAGGAAAAACGTGTTTTCGAGCTTGCAAGCAAAATTATATCGTACGGTATATTGTATCGTGATGATGACTAATTATTTTTAATTAAACGAGGAAAAAATAGAGCCAGGCAAAAATGAGAAAACTTCAATCTCTTTGATTTCGAAACGGTAAATAGAAATTGGTTTTAACCAAGGAGAGCGGTGTTAGTTTCTATATTAGATCACCGTTGTTTGTTAACTAATTATATTTTTCTACTAAAGAAGAAAAAAAAGAACTAAGAAACGAAGAGCAAAATCGATAGAAAGGTTTACGTTCTTGCGACTTAATTCTGTTTAAACCTTCGTTAAAAGGAATAAAATTTGTGGAAAGTGAAGAGAAGGGGAAAAAAGATAAAAGGAAGCGAACGGGTCTGTCCATTGTCACGAAAAACGAGCCTCCTCGCCATTTCCCCTCGATGGAGCGTGCTTTCAAACCGGAAGAGATATCGGAGAGTTTAATTTATCGATCGCAGGGAATCGGCTCGTGATGCTGGGGGAATAAAACGACAGGAGCATGTACATTCGAAGAAAGAGAGAGAAACTCTTTCTATAGCTTCGTTTCGTTAATTTGAATAAAGATCAGTTCTTGTGTAACAACTATAAGTAGACGTAACACCTGATTACACATCAGCCACGTGTTGCTGACTTTAGTGACTGCTGTGTTATACTACCGCGTGCTGTATATTACACCAGCGGAGTTAAGAATATCACTGCAAAAGCTAATTTGGAATTTTTTATTAACTCGTTGCCCTCTTTATAATTTTGGAACTAAAAGTTGACAAAGTGGAATCGAATTTCGGATTGGCCAGTCTTCGTCCTTTCAGAATGTAAATACGATGTAGTTCATTTTTGACAGAAACGAGGTTACGCTTTTTAAAGAAGGTTCAAAGAATTATTACGTTCACGTTACAGTAGAACTGTTGTTTTCCTCGCGCCTATATGATCCGAAATGGACGTTGTATCTCAATTGAGATAAAACGTTGATAATGTTTCCAACTATTTGATTTTAGTATCAAACGTAATGTACCTTTTCCTGTTATATTGCTATTTATATATTACATCATATTAGCTTGTCTCAGAGGTTCCTTTCGTTTTGTAAGGAAATGATACACAGCGTTTCTTCTTTTATATTATTTTATTGAATTATGTATGTCCCATTCTGTTCTATTAACATAAAGACCACGACATTTGACAGATTAGATTTCATGTTTGTATAAAGATGCGTTGTTGTAAAAGACGTTTGTTGTTTGTAGAAGAAAGACACTTTTGGGACAATCTGATATTATATATACGTCGAGTTATCACTGGGGTTAGGGGCGTTTAACGAATCTTCGTTTGGATTAGCCATTCTTATTATACAATACAGATGATAGTTAATGGTAAAAATATGATTATTACAGAATTTGGCAATTAACCGTGGCGATTAGATACTCGAGGTGCTAATGACAATAATCTTAGGTTCAATAACGAATACATGGTCAACGGGATAGCAAATGCGCTTTCTTCCAAAGTCTAAGTCGAATTGAACTTACTTGTCCACAGTCCAAGTGGAACTCCCTCGTGTACTTTTCTTTGTGCCCCTCGGGTCAACTCTATTTCGAAGGAGAGCTACACTGCTCCATACCTCTGTAAGGTAAAAACGTCCATCCCGTGACCGTGGCTTCGTTCAGCGACCAGATGTCACTTCGAGCCCAAACCTATTGTCATAATTCTCGGACGAACATACTCGGATTAAATCATAAACAACTACTTCTAAGTTTTATTATTTAAGTACAACTATAGTAAAAAGTCTAGATTAAAGTATTGGGGATTTTCCCAAAGATTCCAAAGGAAAGGCCCCGATGTTCTTCATCTATAATTTTTGTTTACGAGGGATCTGTCCGAAACAAAGAGACGCGAACACGAAGGAAGAAAGAGAATGGCGGAGTGAAAAGGTAGTCAAAGGAAGCAGATAGCAATGGCAGACGCAAAAAAATGTGGCGGGAGATCAACTAGTTTTTTTATTTGCTACAACTTGTCTAAGCGAATTAATCGGAGTATGAGTACGATACGAAGCGTAAAATCGATTACACTCGCACAATCAATACTCTTTTTCCGCTCTTTCATAGAATGCAGCCCACCTTGTTGGGCTGTTATGACCAGCGGCTTCAGCGATTAATCAAACAAGGCTATCCAAGCCTTTGGTTCACGCTGTACACACAAGCTTATCGTTTCAACGTTGCGTAAACCACAGTTGACAACAAAGGATCGAGTCTGATGAGTAACGATCGCGATGGTTCTCGTGCGTCTTTCGAGATCCAGGCTGATTTTAACGTTTTTTGCGCGGGAATTAAGTAGAAAATCATGAAACTACGACGTGAATTTTGAAACAGCGTCTGAATGATTAAATTATATCCTTCAAGTTCCTTTTCGTAAGCGAAGCGTGAACTCGGTAGAATTTAGTAATCGATGTCGGATTGTAACTTGCACCTGTTCTTACAATTCTCATTAGTCTTTGTTAGTACGTTATTATTAGACTGCGATTTTAACGCAAGTTCGTATTTCTGAGGATATTATTGGAAAATTAGAACCTCGGTAGAAAATTAGGCGTTGTGCAATTCTCTTCACTTTTAAATTTCGCGCTCTGGACAAATGATATTTATGGTATTAGTCTTATTTAATTGAAAACGTTCGAGTAAAATTACAAAATAAAACAGTATTTTCAGTACAACTTAATTTTATATTACAACAGCTACGTATACTCTGCGTTCGACGAGTATACTCGTCATATTCATTGCTTTTTGCCGCACATTTTAGGTACACACTTCTCATTTTAGATAAAGAGATCGCAACAGCTAACTGGTGAAATCGTATGATAATCAAAAACAATCAGATTTCGAAGACAATTCTAAGTCAGAGAAGCTCCTTCTCTCTCTTAGAAAATTTGATGTTTGTCACTGGTACAGTGTCCCATCTACGAGAAGTTTTCGTGTACGTTACAACTCGATAGATCGTTTAAAACGCGAGTTAGAAATGAAATGCGTTGATGCAACTTTAGTTTGCTAATTAATTGACCAGTTCTCTGTGGCGACCTCTTAGAAAAGCGTGTACCTAAAGCGTGTCGCATTATTCACACGATATACAGTTTTTTTCGTAATAATTAAAATCTTTCTATTTGTTAGTTTTATTTCGTCTTGGCCTGCGAATATTAAAAACATCATACTTTAGTTTTCACTAAAATCGCAACTTAAACAGCAAATTGTAACTCCTTTCTACGCACGATGAGTATACTCGTCATAAGAGAAAATATTGCCATTCCTTCGTGACGAGTATACTCGTCAAAAACAGCTAACTGATTAACGAGTCAAGATACACGGCATCCACTGGTCCTAACATCCGACAAACCTAAATCGATCAAACAAAATTCCACGAACATTGCACGCGCGCGTCCAGTTTGCATAATCGGATTATGCCACTTGTGTAATAGCGATCAACCCGGATATCCGGCTAACGCGTGCTCCGAGAGCCGCGAACAACCAAGAAAGTGGGATTTGGATGAAAACGTCGATGAATTTTAGCCTGCTCCGATGCTTTCGATGCAATTTTGCACCGGGAAACACGGAAACTCGCTGCGCTTCGGGGCCAAGCCGATTTTCGCCTTGTTTATCCGTGTGATAGCGATCTATATGTATAGCGATCCGAGCACGCGACGCAAACCGTACACGCGGCACTTCCTTCATATCGAAATTATGTAACACGTGTCTGCATGGCATTTCATAGGGAATAGAGACATAAATACGACGATGATGACACTTTCCTGAGTGCTTCTTCGTTACGACTATAATCCTCGTTGGAAAAGACACTTGGGTCTCTGAAATTTATTATACTGGGTGTTTCGTTCTAACCTATCAATTCCTCGTCTTTCATACGACGGATTAAAGTTGAAATATCTAGCAAAGTAATAGTTTCTCGACATAAGTAGGTTAATACCTTTTTATGGGAATAGCGAGATGGGGACCGATCGATGTATTTAAAAATATATGATCGCATTTTGAAAGGAATAAAGTTGACCTTGAAATCTTGCTCTACTACTGCAAAAGAAAAAAAAAAAATAATAATAATTTGTACCATACGATGTCCTGCATTTCGTCGAAAGAAACAGCTTTCATTTTCTAACGACAAAACGTTTCTTTTTCTAATTTTGATCCTTAATAATGATTAATTATACTTTAATTATATTTAATTGTACTGTAACATTACTCGTGAGGTATTGTACCGTTTCCAGTTAAACGAAATACTCTGCATGTTGGACTGATTAATTGAGAAAAGAAATTAGGAGGATTGGAGAAAATATGTGGCAGTCAGTGAATAGGAAATTCTGGGACGATATCATTATAAATCGTCGAGGCAATTAATTATGATTAATTGTGTACAACGATTAATTATGACCAACTAAGCATTGAATTAATTACGAAAAGAAATTAGAGGATGCGACAGACAAAGGTACAATCCCCGGTGTTCTGTTACGATAAACAACGAACGATCTTACGCTTTGCGAATTAATTCCGATTTTGTATATCTCGGAGCTATAAACGTCTGTTAGAGTGCCGTATAAAAGACACTGTAGCTTGTTACAAGCTTTACAAACGTGTGTACACGCCAGCATCGCACACTGGTGCACGCTGCATGTTTAAGTACACGCTATACAATGTATTTGCTCTAAACTGAGCGTCTGGTGAACGTGAGAGAGGAATGGTAGAGAAAGACCAGTGGCAACGATCAACCTGGTAGGCCGCCTCTAAACACTTGCACACGGAAATTGCGTCTAATTAGATCCAATTAACATCTATCCTTTCACAATGGACGATTATCTCTCTTATTGTATAAGCTTGGTTCAACCGCTTTATCGGTTATTTGTCTCGATCTTTCGAGCCTGTAAGACTCGTGTAAACATGATTTATCGTGAGCGTAGAAACCCGACAAAGACAGACAATGGGTCGTAAGATCAGTAGAAAATTACCTTTGGAATAATCTGTCGCTAATAGAGGCAAAGAAGCACAATTGTGTGTTTTAACGAGCGTAGAATTCACGCACACGGCCTTGTCCTCATTTTTCCACGATTGACCCATGGATTTTGCAACGCTTTACCGGATAACGTATAAAAAAAAGGGCACGCGACTGCATAATTTTGCAGCCTGTGATCGGTGCACACGTATCCAGCCTGTTCTCGAGGTCGATCTATGCTTTATGATCCGATTCGATCGCCAGTCGTGTATATCTTTCCTTATCGATACGATGTGGGTCAGAGGTCCCAGCTACGTTTAGGGTTACGTCTCATTCGCATTAGTTCCGAGTCACAGGATTTAGCTGATCGACAGCTGTAACTGGACTGCGCCTGTGAATTTCACTTGGCGTTGGATCACATCTGGAAAACGAACCGTTTAACTCTTGCGTTTCTGCAAAATTGCCATTAAAACGAGTGCCGGATCTCAGTTAAACTTCGTATACAGTCTGAACGAAGTTCTGTTATAGGTTTAAATTGATTGATAATTAGGGTTGGATATAGTCTGAGGGGAACTCCAAATAAAGTCTGGCATGGACTTAGTCTATTAGTCTATTATCTGAATTGAATCTAATATTTGGTGTAATTTAAACTTACAGCTAGAGTCTGTACGTCTGTGAGTAATGTAACTTAGTATCAATTGCCTTACTTAGAATTAGACCCTTGGGTCTGACCTAAAGTTGGTACTAGCTCTTAGATGAACTTAAAATTGATATTAGGTTTTCACGAATTTCTCTTATGATCAGAATGATAATTTATCCAATAACCGACAGTTGGAATAATTTTCTATCCGAAGGGAAAGAGGTCTCGTTTCTCTGAATATTATTCCCTCTTCGTTCTTAAAAGTCAACTTTTCTTTTACTTTTCTAATTAGTAAAAAACGATTGATCGATGAAACATTTATCGGCGATTTTTTTTTCAGGCAAAGTGGAATAACCGTGGTAGTCGTTAGTCGACTAATGTCGTTCGCTTGAGAACACCTCGTTTCGCGATCGCAATCGGCTATAGATCGCAGTTACATGCTGCTTTGACGTCACGGCGAATCGAGCAACGTGACTGTCGTTGATAATCGAGCAGGGAAACGCTTGTCCGCTAACAGTTTCGCCTGATTAATGGCCCTTCTTCCCTGGTCATCCATCAAACGTATGTTCACAGGTGAATCGTTGCTTGTAACTAAAATTTCAAGGCCTGACGGACTGATTATTATCAGTTTTGTGGGCGATTACACGTTGGCCACGTATTGCAATAATTACACCTTAGTCGTCAAATGCTTCCAATTAACAAAGTAGAGTAATAGCAACGACCTGTTTAAACGTTGCAATTAAGAGATATTTAATTTAGGTTCTTTAAACAAAATTGGAAAAATATATTTCCATACTACCATGTTCGATAAAAAATTATTGCTGCAAGATTTCTTGGTTTCTCTATCAACCGGTTCACTACGTTCGACGTGTATACTCGTCATTGCTTGATTTTATAATACGCACCCCGTAAGGAATTTTTCAAACTAAATTCCCCGCTCGACAATTTTTTACGATTAATTTAACGTACATTTTGCTGAGAAGTGTTGAAAAAATGACGGTGTTTCGCGTTCGTGTTTATCGTCACGTTCTACGGATAGCGATTGAGTGTGTGAAGAATGTAAACGGCATAATGAGAACCGTGCGTGTAGCTCTTGATAGTTTGGAATACTTTCCTTGTCTCGTGTTACCGTAATAACCGCTATCTTCCTACCAGAAATTTCATTGTACAGGACCATCCATTCGTGCAACTACATAGTTGGTTTTGTGCTCGAGTGTCTCTCTAATTGAAGAAGCACGCGTTTCTTCAATTTCCTGTACACGTTGGATAACGTTTTTACGCTTGTGAATGACTTAGGCTACGCCAAGGTACTCGAAAACTCGTGCACACCTTTTACGAATATATTATGTGATAGAGGAAATATCTTGAAATTTTATTAACAAGGATCGACAGACTCAATCGTGATATTTATACAAATTCATGGTCTTTGTAAAGGCAACCGGAGGAATAGAAAAGCAGAACTCGTGTCATGCATGTCCTGTTAATTCTTGCACCTTGAAATGTTCCATAAATAGATAAACATCCACAGTCATTATGATTCCGATTGAAGTTGAAAAACAATCTGAAAAAATATATATAGATGACACAACATTTGCTATAAATTTTTATGTTTGTCAATTACGGAAATAATGAAGCACACAGGTATTTAACGCTAAAACTACCGATAGTTAACACGAAGTCAAAATGACTGGTTTTTAAAAAATACGTAATAATAGAATATTTTTATATTTATTTCTTACAGAAGCAATTCCATGTTATGTAGTACATTTTTGCTATTATTAATCCATCTGGTATCCCTGAACGAGGGTTGACAAATTTACAAAATTGTAGAACCAGCCAATTTGACTGGTGCGGTAGTTCTAGTGTTAAATAGTTAAATTACCCATTCAAGTATACATTGTATGTTAAATAAACTTCGGTATTCGGTGGAAGCGTATTTGATACTATAATAATATAATAATAAAAAAGCTTCTGTCAAAGCGTTCTGTAAAAAATGACCACAAGATAGCTAGCTACTCATGCTCTGTATTAATCTTTTTTTATTAATAATATGCTCGCAGCAGATACCTTGCGACACCCATATACATTTTCAGAATAGTTTCAAATTCTATCAACATAATCATGTCACTCGTGTCTCCTCGAAATACTAATGAAATTTCAAAACGTTTTACATACTGTTTTATATAACACACTATATATATATATATATGAAAGCTTTTCTTTGGGAAGTTTGAAATACTTTGCTGAGCATTGCAGATGAATACAGGGAAACCGTTTTATCAGACAAAGTGCGCGACTAGAAACGATAATAATCGCTGGCTGCAAAGTAGGTAAGTTGGATCAAGCGGTTTCTCATGTTTAATTAAAACGAAAGCCATAATCTCAGCCACTTCTCTGCACTTTGGCTGATTTGTATGCGTCTACAATTGTAATATCTTCCACGGAGCAACATCTCTGGAAAATTGTAATTTTTTCTCTCGATCGAGATAGTTTTCGAGTACGTTTTCGATCATCGATCGGAGCGTTCAGGAATCCGAAAGGAGGGGAAAAACGTAAAAACGTTGTTTGCGCTGTTCGGTACGGGTGCAGATAGTGTAACAGGATCGTTAATATGGCAATTAAAATTTCCGATTTTCACTTCTAACGAAGAAAGTGCCGAACGAATTACGCGCGTTAGTTTCTAAAATGTGCTGCGATCGAAGTTACATCGCGTTAGCTATCGATCTTATTGAGTCGAGCGATGATTTCGAGTAGATTTTGCAGTTTTTGCGCTGCCAAAGCCTCCCAGGATTTTCAGAGATTCGTGGAATTGTTTCCAACTCTTTGGTGAAATTCTCCGAATTTGCCGAAGGTCTTCGGAAGTCTTCAGAAACTTTCAGACGTTTTCGGAGATTTTCAAAATCCTTCAGAGATTTCTGGAGGATTCCAGAAGTCTTTGGAGACTTCCAAAAGCCTCTCAAGAGCTTTTAGAAATTCTCAGAAACTCTTAGAATCTTTCAGAAACGTTTAGAATTTTCCTTAAACTAGCTTACATAGAACGTCAAAGACGTTTCAGAAAGTGTCAAAGACTTTCAGAATCTTTCAGAGATCATAGAATTTTTCAGGGGCTCTTAGGATCTTTAAGGAACTCGCAAACACTCTTATCGACTTTCTGTAATCTTCTGAAGCCTTTTGGAACATATCCTGACGTTTCTTTCTTCTTCCAAAAACTCGCAGAGTCTCGAAGAGGCTGTGAAGTACTTTTAAAGTGAATATACGTGGCTTTCAATTTCACCGATATTCTCGTTCATCGGTCGATGAACTTTTAAATTCTTCAGGAATATCTCGTCACTCGACTGGTTTACATAGAAAAGAAAAATGAAATTCGTAACGGATGCAACATCGTTTCCCGATACTTGCTCCACAAGAACTTTCCATCCTTTTTAGACCGGTCTCTCCCCCCTACACTGAGCATCAGTTGCAACATCGCGAGAAATCGATGTCTTTGAATCATTTTCGTTTCTAGGAATTGTAAATGCGACCCACAGAGGAAAGAAGAAACATGGAAATAGGCTGAAATAGGATTTCTCTTTCGGCACGTGATATATGTTATCGAGGCCTGTGGTTAGATGGTTCTCGTGAAAAATTGATTTGAAATCAGGTAGATCTTCTTTTTCGATCGCGTGAAATATTTCAGGGCTCTGGAAGAATCGTTTGAAACTTTTAACACGTTCGCTGCGCATCCAACCTTTATTTTCTACTCGTGCTGTACGTTAACAAAACAATTTTATACAGTATCTTCGTTTGTAATGCGAAATATGAATTATCATGAAATACTTTCTCATAATTTCGGGAGTTTTAACTTACGTGTCACATTTAAGACGTTAGCACGGATAATCTCGAGGTACGTGAACGCGTCAATTGGTTTCATTGTGGCATTATAACTGGTATCATCGAGACCATAACAATCTGCAGTTGGATTACTTAATTTTCGAATTTTGAACATTATTTAATTTTATAGCCAATCTTTATTACGGACAATATATTTATTTTATTTAATTAATTTCATTTATTTTGCTTAGTTTATTTTATTTAATTCTTGTCAACTGTATCAACGTTACAACAGTACATAATTTCTACTTAATACAACAACACTATTTACCACGGAGAATATAAAATACAAAGTGAAATGAAATACCTTAAATTTTAATAATCAAACGTAAATTACCACAGCCATCTAAACCAATCTAAATAGTATTATTACTATTTGATGGCTAATCTCTACTTTTATTTACAAAATACGTTACAACGAATTTCTCTTCTTGTTATTTAAAAAGTAGAAATATAAAAGCAGGGTACGAAGCGGAGAGATATTGAAAAAGAAAAACAGCGTTGTTAAGACCAGCAAAAGCAATTGTTTCGTTTAACAGTTGCAGTTGAGACCTCCTGCGAATAGGAGACACAGTTTTTGCACAGTTTCGTTTCAAGCAACGATAATTATTCCGTTACGCAAAGCTGGTGCCCCGTGAAACTGCGATCTGCCGTTTCCTTATCGGTTTCTTGCAGGATTCATTCAAACGAACTTTCTCCGGCCACGAAGCAACGCAGTAACGAAATTCCGATTCGATAAGCCGATCAACGACGCTGGTAGTCGTACATCTTCTACCCAAATCATCTCTTTATTGCGTTATTGTTGGAATAATAGAGAGAGAGAGAGAGAGAAGAGCAACAAGTGCCAAGCTTCTTTTCCCAGTAATTAGTTGGAAACCGGCGCGGAGCGTCCGTGAGGCGGGTACTTTGCATTCCTGGCTTGCGATGAACACGGGATCACGTGTGCGGCAGATTTCCAAACGATCCGCGCGTGCACATGCTGTCCGAAAGCCACTGAAGGTCTTTGAAAGCTGCCTACATATCTGTGAAGGCCTTTGAACATTTCCAAGAGCATCTGAAATTTGTTCAAAAGCTTTTTCTGGAATTCCCTCTGAAGGTACCTACGAAGATACCTGGAAAGTCATCCAGGAAGATCCCTAGGCTTCTGGAAGTCACTAGAAGATTAATTAATTACTGGATGCCACTGAATATCTTTAGAAAAGTATTTCATACCATTTTGGAGACTTTCGAAGACTCAAGAAAAATAAGAAAAGTTTCTATACAGGTTTCCAGGTAATTCTGACAATGTTGGAAGAAGTTTGCAAGCTTCCGAATGCTTGCCGACGTATTTACAAAAATTTGGGCAATTTGGGTGGATCGTCAAATTTTCAAAGGTCTCTGAAAGCCTGTGAAGGATCCTAAAAGATCCTAAAAGCTACCGAGGCATCTGGAAATTGTTGGAGAAATTCTGAAAATCTCTGAAGGAGTTCGGGAGCTCCCAAGGACTCTGAACATTTTTGAGGAAGTTCTGGAAATCTCTGAAGGACTGCGAAAACATTCCAATGTTTTTAAAAGCTTATAATGGCCTTTGAAAACCCCTTTGAAAAATTCCTACCAGCCTTCGAATGCCTCTAAAACATTCTGAAGGCCTCTAAAATATTCTGAAAGATTGGAAAATATTCTGAAGGCCTGGACAAAATTCCGAAGGCTTCCGAAAGATACCGAAGCTTGCGAACACTTCTTACGAGTGTCAAACGACTTTCAAATAACGTGCAAGGCGAATGAACGACATTAACATCCAGCTGGAATGAAAACTTGACCACTTAAGGCTTAAGGTCAGCGATCGAGTTGACAATATTGCTCATAGTCGTTTTGAAAGAGCCGGGCATACGCGAACACGCGTATGCGCTCTTTCGTCATTGGTCGATCGACGAAATCGCGACTACGGACGATTGGGTAATGCTCATCGCACTTACTTTCGTTTCACGTAACGTTCGTCCGTGCGTATGCAGTATACGCGCACGAAATTGACCTGAAATCACGTTTTAATGCCTTGGCGGTCAATTAACAAGCGAGTTTACGTCCATCTTCGTAGAAGGAACGGTATAGCGTGACGTAAACGTCAGCTTGTGAAACTTGTCCTTACGAGGCTTGTTCTTCGCTCACGCCATTACTCGTCAATAACCCTACAATCGATGGAAAATTCTCGTCGATGCGTTACCAATATATGAAATATAACTCGCTTTTACTTGTATGTATTTATCATGGCGGAAAGCACGGCATACATTATTCTCAGAACTCCATTCTCCATTATCCAATTGAAAGTTAATACTGTACTTACGCGATTAATTGACAAGTTGTTCGTAGCGGTGCTGGTGGCTGCTCGTGAAACTCCAGGAGTCTAATTGCACTTGTCATCCAAGTTACTCGTTGCAGTAACTGAGGATAAATGCTTCGTCAGATATCGAGAATCAGCCTCTGTTATCATGTGGCGACCAATCGGTTGTACATACATCAAGAATCATTGAATGGTAGCTGCATTCTTAATCAAACGGTTAAGCAATTGCAACTTTTACCTGCGTTAGTCCGCCGACGTTGGACTGCGAATAATTTCTGAAACCTATGGAAACTGGCTTCATAGGTGCTGAAACTTGCAATAGGCGCCTAGGAAATTACGCACGTAGCACCGAATATGGATACGAATATGGATAGTTGAGATTTAAGAAACGACGAGGCAATGCGGACGACGAATGATGGAAGATGGTTTACGGCCGGTCAAGGGACAGGGTACGATAACGACGACGTTGAGACATGGATTTCGCAAAGAAACGCGGTAAAAATCCTGCTTTCCACCGGTTGTTTTTTCGCAATGCTCGTCGACATTCGAGTACTCCTACTATTTTTCTCTCTTGTGGTTTTTCTCTTGTTTTCCTCCAGTGTACACTACCGCTCATAAGTATCTTTTTCAAATTGCAGTAACAGTTTGTGAATTTGACTAGACCGTACAAATGAACGATGAACCGATCAAGACAACGCTTCTCACGCTTTCGCGATATCATCAGGATGTACACTAATCGTGCATAAATATTTGTATTTACTTAGTGCACTCTAATCGAAACACTGATATTTTTATCACATACCCGATATTATATCGTAGAAGAATCTTTCTCTGCCGTTAATTCTTTATTTCTTTCTGTAGAAACAACGTTTATTACTTTCTTATGGATTACACCAAGTATTCAGATACTCAAGCGCGATAGCGTACGCGATATACCAAGATGTATTCTACACGATGCACACAAGATACGAGATACGAGATACATCTGGATACTTGCTGCAATCCAATCGAAGCATTAATACTTTTTGTTGTATATTATAGAAGAATCTTTCTCTATTAATTCGTCAATTCTTTGCTTCTTGCCAAGGAAGTAAATCTTATTACCTTCTTACAGACCTATCAGAATATATAGTGTGCCGTGCATAAGTATTTGTGCACTCGGTGTAATCCGATCGGAACGTTGATATTTTTTTGTCTTTTCAACATTACGATAGAAAAATGTTTCTCTACAATTACTTCTTCACTTCCTGCAACAGAAGCAACGCTTCTTATCTTCTTACGGATTCACCTGGTTATACAATACCGTGTATGAGTGTTTGTACACTTGGTACAATTCAATCGAGACATTTACATTTTCTATTATTTTCAACATTACGGTAGAAGAATATTTCTCTATCGTTCGTTCTTTTCTTCTTGCCATAGAAGCAACGCTCATTGCTTTTCTGTGTGTTCATTATTATGTAGGTATTGTATTGTGTATTGTTGTATAGTGTGATATACACGATAGTGTGTAATTATTTGCAATTCAATGGAAGCATCGATATTTTGTACTGTATTTTCAACGTTATTATAGAAGACCGTTCACCTTCAATTCCTTAAATTCTTATAATAGCCGAGATCAAATAATTTCCTGAAATATGAATATATTTGCATCACTCAAGTTACATATGTGTCTTCAATAAATAGCTAACACCTGATCAAATTTGTAGAAAGTTTTAGACTGTGACTTGTGACACATATTCCAATCATTCTAAGATCTGAACACTGACAGATATACTTAAAGTCACTTTACTTGGTTGTGTCCATAGAAACAATTTTTGTTCATCTTTGATTATTATCGCTTTTTATTTGTACCAATCAATATCGACTATTATTTTCAGCAATATATAAAATTGTATATGGTTCCCTGAGATAAGATCAGAGGCGAAACTTTGATCGAAGATCTTTAGTTTAAGTATATTTTATATATTTGCAATAATTTGGAAGCGCCCAAATAATTATACACGATACGTACGTTTGCTAATTAATATCACTGGTTGTAGTAACACTAAGAGTTTGTCTGTCAGTTTAGAATACCCGTCTTAATCCGTCTTATAATTGAAAAATTAAATAATCTGGAGTGAAACAGATAGTCAAGTAACAAAATAGCTCTTTACGGTATGGCAATTATAAAGGTCAATTTTACGGTTACATATTGACTTTTGCAAATCGATTTAACGGGGTTATAGTGTACTGTTATACGTAATTATGACGATTAGAAAGGACCAAATCGTTCTCGATAATTAGTGTCTTGGGAAAAATAAGCGAATTGTCCGAATGCTTTTGAACGACAGTGTACTCCGTCCACGCGTCGTTTACTCATTTTTCCATCATTTTTCCATCATTTTTTGTTCTCCTCGCGTGAAAATGGAGCCGCGTACTCGTCGAATCCAGCCATGAAAACCGAGAGGCATCGTGCTAAGCGGCTCTTCTAGCGGGCAACCACCGTGTCGACGAGAAAGCATACCGTGGCCGACCATTTTCCATTTTATTATTTATAAGCGTTACTTTCGTTCTCGGCCGCGTGCACCTTTGATTCGCCCGATTTTATCTCCTCATCTTTACGCTGATAACGCGTAGTATGTTTTTCCTACATTACGGACGTTTGCGTAAATTTAGATTTTTATTAATACAGCTGATAAAATAGAAATAAAATGCAAATGAAAATTAAGCTTAGAAGAAGCAATTTGAAATCGTCGCTGAAATGTCGCAGTTTCGATACGGTATCGTTTCATTACATTGTGGTTTTTTGTGCAAACAGGTATTTTTATAAAGCTAATTAAACAAATCGAATCCAAGTAGAAAATTTCATTCATTGAATATTATAATACGTACTATACTTCCGATATTTTGCATAGGCACCATACTTTGGATATTTTTCATAGGTACTATATTTTGGATATTTTGCATAGCCACTATACTTTGGATATTTTGCATAGGTACTTTATTTCCGATATTTTGTACTGGTACTATAGTTTGGATGTTTTGTATAGATACCATGCTTTGGATATTTTGTGTATGTAGTATATTTGGGATATTTTGTATAGATACTATACTTTGGATATTTTCTATATTTTTGCGTATTATGTACATTTCGTGGATTCTTGCGCTCTCCATAAATATGTATGTAAAAATCTGTTGTACAGTTGTGTTACGTATCTTCCGTCTTGAAGCTTTTGTACTTTCGCCTGTTGCATAATTACTCCAATATTACTAATGAAAGTTTTGCGAGCCCTAAGTTAGATGCTACTGCAGCATTATTAAATATTCTTATACAATGGTAATAAGTTTGGTAAAACGCGAGGGGAATTTTCCACATAGATTAAAAAATTAACAAGTTACTTAATTACTATGTCTGAGAAGAAATTACGAAAGAGAAGTTATGTAACTTACGACTTGTAATTTATCAGTCTAGGAATATTATTTTTTGACCACTTATTACACAAGAAGTCTCACTAAGAAACTCAGAATTATAGTTAATGAATAATATATTTTTATTTCTTCTCTTTTATTTTCACAGTAAAATATTCAAGCCACTTGTTAATCGATTGAATTGGTTAAACCGAGAGCTTTCAGATCATTCAGTCTGTAAAGAATATGGAGAAAAAATATACCAGCTTCGAACATAATATCATTTTGCAATTTTTTCATGATGACTTCTTTCCTAAATAGAAATTGCTACTCCACTATTGGAATAAATCCAGCGAATCGAGAGTTGCTAATTTTGGAAAGAGAAATTGGCACAGATCGCTTGGCCATGTCGCAGTGACATGATTCCATCGCAATTTTCTTATTCCGCCTCTTTCGGTTGACACGATGATGAGACATTGATCTTCCAACAGGCTAATCTTTGTCCCAGGCAATCCTCGTGTCGTTATATAATTTACCAAATCACGGATAAAGCCAACTCCCTGTCGATCCACGTATTGGTTCGCCGTTGCACAATCTGTTCGCACAGGTCAAGTTTCGAAGTTGCTCGCTTTAAAATTTAATCTGATTCGCTTTAGAAGCATCCAAGTAGTTCGTTTTAATAAATAAGTAGGATTGTACGTAATTAGATTGTGCATAGGACTCTGCATAGTTAGCAAGTTGAAACAGAAACATAATTAGATACGCTTAGATCGGTGTAGGTCAGAAATAAAATCACGCGGTAGTGGTATCTGTTATTCTCTGAATTTTAATGCTATTAAATCTTCGTCTGCGTATATCAGGCAGGTTCAGGGATGGCGCGGAGTTTAGTTCCCGAATTTTAGCAAGATTAAACGCTTGGACCATACGTACAAATTTACTTAGTATGTTTTAAATGCACTACAAATGGCGAGCAGCGAAATAACATTTTACGCGACATTATTTTCAAAAAATCGTAGCCAAAGTAAGTTGTTGTTTTATCTCGTTACAAAAGATGTAGCAGAACGCTGGTATTGTAAAATACCGTGACGTTTCCGAATTTCATAAAATTGGAGGATCTAGATGGAGGAACAAATGGTAAAAAGTGGGCAAAAACTATTGATCAAATTCTTGAAATTTCTATTCATGATTTCGATATTGTGAATCTTTTTGAATCAATTTAAAATTAAACCGATTAATGAAACAAATTGCGGATTAAACGATTAAATGTTGACGTTTAGATCTTTGTCACTCGGTCGTTTAATATATGAAATCTGTTCTCAATTATGTTTGTCTCGTCAGACTTTAAATATTCGTCGAGATATTTCTAAGCTCTGGATTCGAATACGTCGCGCACTATAATATTTCAGTATAAAATTTCACTAAAGGGCAACAATGGTTACATAGGGACACGGCACGCTGTAAATTTCGAGCACAAGGCCTGTGAAGCGAAGCCGATTTGACATTCCCATCACAACCTGGCGTGACTAGCGTCTCAGATGAAATAGCGTTACAAGGGATCATTGCCATTATCCTAGTCATTCTCCAAGCGACCATTCATTACCACGAAATTCCATTGACTCGCTTAGACTCGATAATGTCGGTCGCTTAGGCCTGGAAAAACCACGTTATTATCCTCATACTTCTTCATGCAACTTAAGATTATATAAATGCATGTAGACTGTAATTACTTCGACCGGAAGCTAACGAGTGTTTCACCGAAAGTGCCAAAAAAAAAAAAAAAAAAGAAAATTGGTGAAAGTATGTAAGACAATCGCATTTAAACACTGTCACGCGATTTAACTCTTTTCAGATGCCTTTTTCCCGGCAATGACCGGAAGTAATGTAATAATTTGTGCTTTGGTATATCGAAAGATTAAAAAGAAATTAGGTTTGGTACATATTTCAAGCGTATATACGTAGTGTTCCATCTTTTACAATGCGATCATTTATCCTAATTGTTAGTGGCGACAGAGAAAATTATATTGTATACAAACAGCACACATGTTTCATACAAATCTTTCTTATCGTTTTCAGTTGCTGAATCGGGCCCTTCAGTATTGCCTATTTATTATGAAACATCTTGTACGTATAAGGTTGAGTTGATAAAAGTTAGGTTATGATACTGTCGGTTCCTAAGTATTGCCTACTTATGAAACATCTTGTACATAGAAGGTTAAGTTGGTAAAAGTTAGGTTATGACACTATCGACGCGAAGTACGGTCTGAATGGCAGCAATAAAGATACGGTTATTAATTTAATTAATTTAATTTCGGAGGGGTTATGACACACAGTTTCTTGCTTCCTCGTTACGTGTAAAAAATCATCTCCCTTGAAGGTTATCTACTTCAATTGCGTTACGGGCCATAGACTGCTGTGGCCAATTTGTCGCGTTGAAAGTTTGAGAATCCTTTGATACGCTTAACTATTTTATCGCTGTCGACATTGTGACTTAAACCAACGATTATTATTCAATATATTACCACACCGGTTGGTCAATCCACATTCTGGTCAATTGGGCAATCCGGTGCAAGTTTATCGGACTGTTTCACACGTGGGGGAAAGGCCAGAATGGAAAACATGTTATTAAACCTGTTAAAAACGTGGGATTTTTTAATAGCGTGCATGTATAGACGAAGGGATAGTTAAGAACCAAGGTTAATTGATTAAGGTTCTATGATTGAGCCTAGATTCGGTCAGTCCTACGAATTCCCTACGAATTTTACATGGGAATCACTTTCTAAGATTACCCAAGAATCTACAGAGGAGAATTTTATTATGGGAACCTGACCTGAATTTTAATATGAGCTAAACCAAATTTAGACAAACTTCTTCAGCCTTCCTATAAGACTGACAAAGAAAAGTCACACGATTGTATTATTCTTTTAATTAAGCTTCTAATGGATTATCTAATTGTCTATTATATCATGGATTTTCATGCATCTATGAGAAATTTAAAGATACAAAAATGTGCACAGTATGCGTACAATCTACACAACTATAAAATACAATACGTACAAAGCTACAAGATATAAATACGCGTAAAATACCTAAAATAGAGTTCTCGTTATGACGCTCAATAAAAAAAAAAAAAAAAAAAAAAAAAAAGCACGTTAATTCCAAGTACTAATTCTTTAATCGCGTGGATAAAAATATAAATTTGCATAAAAGACCGCAGTCTAGTTTTTCATATTTCTTAGCAGACGAATAAAAAGTGGCACTTGTGCCTCTGGCAGGATTAAAGAAGCATTACGGTAGTTTAAAAGATCATGTAACACTGGAGTGGTTGGATAGACCGGTAGCTCTAGATCAGGGTCTCCTGTTACATTCTCTGGATCAATGTCCTCGTCATTGTTTCTTCAGGAAGAAGCTCGTTCTTTCTGGATCATCAGCCCTCATACAGGCTACCGTAACCCTATACCGCGCATTCTTCCTTAACATCTTATCAGTCTCATCCGTCTAGCGTCTCCTCCTACCTTCTCTCGCTGGCTCTTGTGCACACTGGTTTAGTCTCTTTCTCAGGATCTCATCTATATAACGTTTTGTATACTTAAATTTTTTTCAAAGAAGATATACTTCTACTTAACGTTTTATGTTGTTACTTTCGGCGTCATCTATACCTTCTTTCGAAATCCTTAAAATACGCAATCCTATGATGCAACGGGTATCGCGTAACTGAAGATTATATTAAAGTTACGAAGAAGATGCTCTTAGAAGCGGCCACACGGAACCACAGGAAATTGGGAGAAACGTTATTTGGGAAAATTTGGAGGTGTAGTTGCGATAAGCAGCCTAGAGGCAAACCTAATCCTTTTGATAGATCACGCGAGAACATTAAGCGTGAGTTTTCAAGAAAATTTGTCATCATCGTGGAGATCCGAGTTGAAGAGTGAAAATGGGGAAGTGTCACTAAATCGCATAATTACGGAAACCGTGATTCGAATGGAAATAAGATGGCAGATTTCACGGATAAGATTGGAAAGCTACGTGGACGCGGTTATCCGTAGAAACGGAAGGACATTGGCTCCGGACACGGTAGGATTCGAGCGTGAACGACTTTCTAAAACCACTTGCACTCGATTCCAGCTGGTTTTTCTATCGGTGATTCGATGACGTGGTTTCGAAGCGCCGTGTACGCAGATCTCAGGATCTGGATGGCCATCTTTCTCCTCTCGTCACGGAGAAAGTAGTCAGTCGACCGGTCATTGGGTAACACAGCCCCTTATTCGATCTGTAACGATTGGATAACAGTCGCGTAACAATCGAGCCAACCTTTTGTTCCAGCTGTCCAATGAAATCGTAACTTGGCCGACGTAATCGCGCTCTAATCAGGCTAATTAACAACGATTGCGCAACTTTCACACGGGTAGAGACCAGTCGGTGAAGCTTTGCCATTATTTGGAAAGCAAGCTTCGTGGTGTTACGTAATTTCTTTCTCGCGGTACGGCAGAAACAAGAAGAAAGTCGGAGAAATGAATTTTTCAAGTTTCCATTAAATTTGACTTGGATCAGGTTCGATCAGACTCGTAGTTTGTGAACTTAAGAAACTCGATAAACCTATCCTCGTGAATAAATAAATTTTCCAAGCTTAGGTCAACCAGTTAGCTGCCTCTGACGAGTATACTCGTCGTTGAGAAATTGCAATATTTTGTGTTACGACGAGCCCTGTGAGTAATAAAATAAAACAGTCATTTCGTTACGACTTAATTCTATATTATAACAGCCACGCATACCCTGTGTTTGACGAGTATACTCGTCATTGCTTACTCTTTGTCACGCATTCCAGGTGCCCTCTTTTCAAAGAGGTCGCAACAGTTGACTGCTCTTAAACGCCAGCTGAACTTTCATTAGCTTTGAACTGAATTCTTACTTCGCTAAAGGGATTTCTTAAGTAAATAAATTTCCCAAGTTTAGGTAAACTTTGAGTTGCATTTTGATTTAATATAATAACGTAAAAATGCTAAGTTTGACGTTTCTGCTCTAAAGTTTGACAAGCGTGACTTAATACACTGTGGCTGCAGAGTTCGCATCGAAGGAGTTCCTTTCAAGGAGTTGATTCGGTCGATTTTTAGCGTCTTTTACAATTCGATTAAAAGTTTTGACGAGATTTCTCAGAGCATTTTTTCAATGGACTTTCCATTATTGCAAAAACTTTTATTGGAGAGTTTGGTCAGTCGACGGCGGAGGTCGACGCTCTGGCAGGAGCCGTGTTTGTGTTTTTCGCTGGGCAGAATCTGACGTGAGGCGAGTTGCGAGTCAACGAGCTTCCCAGAAAACAGTGACGGCCCGTTCCTTCGATCTTGAACCAGACTTACCGCAATCCCGTTCCGAATCCGAAGAATCGACAGCTGACGATCATTTCGCTATGCTAAACGCGTATCGTGCCGATCTAGGTCAAGTTTCGTGCGTCATTTTTACGCCCTGTTTTTCAATGACGCTTTGGTCGAATTCGCTTAACCCACTTTTCATTTAGAATTTTTAATATATCGCTGTTTCGTATTTTTCGGCTATGTTACGAGGATGATGATGATGATGATGATGATGACGATAATGCGCAGTGAATGTGAATTTCGTGCGGCGGTGGTGGTAGTTTGGTTGGACCAAAGAGAGAAGAACGGATGTGTGCGATTTTCATCGCTAAAATTGAACTCGAGTTTGAGACACGACTGGGTACTTAAGGAGAGACGGATGTCTGCGTTATTGCATTAAGTGTGCTTTTCCATTGCGTCACGAGCACAATAACAATCGTCTATGTAATTTTTTATTCGTCTTGTTAAACATTCTGTTTCTGTTTTTCAGTCCCCCTAATCCTTCGCTCGACTGGTTTATTTTCTTAACACTAACCTTGCCAGGTCTGGTCAAACGACCGGCTTCAAAATTTAACTTAAATTGTACGCTCATCGTTATTTCTTTTGTCCATTTAACTTTGTGAATATTCTTGTATTTTCCGACTAATCAATTTCTCAATTTTTCTTAGTATGAGAATTTACATAAAGTTAGACGAACAGAAGAACTAACGATGAACGTACAATTTTAAATTAAATTTTGTGACCGGTCACTCGACAGGCTGAGGACAGTAAAGTTAAGTTGGAATATGGCAAGGAGTAAATTGTAAATAATGCCGAAAAATAAAAAGAGAAAAAGAAATTAATATTTTAATATGACACAGTTGAAAACGAGGATAATTTATAAGATCCTTTCGAAAGAAGCTTACAGGTTGACAAAGTTTTGTAAGACACCAAAGGGACAGCTGCTATTGAGACTAGCAACGTTTGAGTATCTTCAATATCTCGAAATAGTGACGAGAAATGTTTCCAAAATTGCGAAGAGCCGATCGTGAAAACCAAATTATCGTGAAAAGCTAATTATACCTTTGCCCTTTTAACCTTCCTTAATTAGAAAAATTAGACTTTGTATCGATCTCAAACTGTCTTAAAGTACTCTTAATCACACCTTTCTCTGTATTCTTAGCGTTTCTGGCTGCTTCTTTCAGAAATCGCTTACGCGAGCGAGGATCATGTTCTCGTGTAAAAAGCATCGATTACAAACGAGTACCCGTTTCAATGGAGTTACATTCGCAACCTGTAATTTCGCCATGGCTGATCGGAGATCGTAATAGTACTCTGGCATTCGAAATATTCCTTTAAACGTTGCGTTACGCTCCTTTTTCCGCTTATTTCTTCCTAATTTCTTGCCCCGCGTTGCGAAATAGTCCGCCGTTAATATTCGTATTCGTTGCTTGCGCTGGAACAAACAGTTCTCTCCACTTTCTATCGTTTCTCCCGGTTTTCTGACAGCACCGCTCTGCAGTTATGGCAATTATGTCATAAATTTCAAACAACGTTGATCGATCGCTATCTCCGTGCACGTCTGAGAACCAGTTCCTTCGGAACCACTGTTAACCGCTATGACAATCTTCAACTGTATGTACTGCCCGTTCAACTATAATAGAACGAACAGGTTACGAACGTTATTTCTTTGCTGATGGTACTTCTGCCGTTTTATACGGTTTCCACAACACGAACTTGGAATACTATATTTAGAAAGTAAGTTCCAGGCATCTTTATTGTTTTTCTGTATGTTGAATAGAATTATCCAATCGTCCTTGTTCTGCGACTGTGTACCATACAGGTGGGGCCATTTTTAAGCAAGTTCACCCGAATATCTGCTCGTGTCGTGATGACGTAAAAAATATTCTATAAGCAGTTTGAACGTCCTGCATCAAGGGGCCAACGTCCTGCAAGAATATTTGTGTTCCGCAAGCTTGTTTTTTCCCCGAAATTCTTCGATATCGTTTAAATTACATATAAGGTACCTTCTCCATTATCACAACTGAATGAAAGAGACGTTTAGGTGGCCTTACTTAAATGTGCCACCTTGTATGTACATAGTTTATATTTATACACAGTGCAGGGCACATACAGTTGAAATAGTGCGGGAGTAATCGTAATAGATGATATGTTATAACTTGTAACAGTTTTTAATCGGTTATTTAATTAAATTAATTCATAAATTGATTAAATTTCATTGGTATCTTCTCGTAAGGGGTAAGAAAAATGCATCGACTACTCCATATAAGAGTATATGATGAAATTAAAAAGAAATATACAACGAGAAAGAATATATTTACGTAGTACAGTGTATATAGACATAATATAAAATAAATATATATATATATAAATGTAACAATATATAATAATATAGAATATAATATGTAATATATAAATAAGTATATTTATATAGGTACATGAAATAAATATAAAATAAAGTAGCTTTGTCAATGCTTTGTCTAGATGTGGAACAATCTGACATGCGTGGACGATTTCCTAAATCGGGCATTTCACAAACTGGGTCTGGTGGTCGGCCGTCATCCCGGCTATTTCGTGATAGTTCCCGTTCTCGTTGCCTGCATCTGCTTCACCGGATACCAGAGAATCCATTACGAGATAGATCCAGAGTATCTGTTTTCTCCGACAAATGGACCAAGCAAAATGGAGAGGGCGATCGTCGAGCAATACTTTAAGGTCAATTACAGCCACAAATTTAACCTGGGTCGCATTACCAGGCCAGGTGAGTGAGATTTTAAAAGGAAATACCGACACCAGTCAAATTACTTTTTATAAAATACGTCGGCGAAGTTCAAGGAGAAAGTGCATCAACTTCTCCTTTTTCTTGTTTGTATTGTGTGTAATTTCATGCTGCGTGAATTAACCTGCTGTGCAGAGTATAGTTTGTTGTTATATAGTCTGAGAACTTTCACGTTTCATCCAGCCATTGTTAATCAACTGCTGACTGGAACCATTCGCCTGGTTCCCTACACATTTTACCTTTTAAATTCTTTTTTCCTCCCAAATCTCCCTCCCAAATCGCTGTTCATACGAATTTTAATTACTCGCGAACGTATTCGTGTAATATTTGTCGGTTTAAATAGGTCGATTCGGCCACGTGATCATCACGTCCAAGGATGGAAACGATAATCTGCTGAGAACAGCGGTGTTCGACGAACTCAGGCAGCTGGACAAGATGATCAGGAACACGAAAGCTATCTACGAAGGGGAGGAGTTCACTTATAATCAGATTTGTGCCAAATGGTTGGACACTTGCTTCAACAACGACATTCTGGACCTACATCACGTCATAGAGTAAGTATATTGCTAGAATCGTGGCATTGTTAATTATTAACTTCATCAAGCAACAGATTTTTATGCGTTTGCTTGGACGAATATCTATGTTTCGATGTTTCCCTCATTTTAACATGTCAGAAAGATCTATAATGTAAAATTGAAAGGGAAAATCATCTACATTAATAACAATCGTTCATACTTTGTACAAGCTTGAGATATATTTTAAAACAGGAAGATACAATTGCATACTTTGTCATCTTTCGTGAAAAACAATATTTAGAAGAATATTTTTAAGACTGATCCGTGTGTTTGAGGGTCTAAGTAGTCGGTAGCACTTTGCAGGGATGTGGAAAAGAGGGAGCTGAACCTGACGTTCCCCGTGACATTGAACCCCATCACTTGGGACATTCACCTGTTACCAGTCTATTTTGGAGGTAGCGTGATCAACGAGGACCTGATCATCGAGTCTGTACCCTCCATGCAGCTGGCCTACTTTCTCACAGTTGACAATGCTCGCCAGGATGCGATGTAAGTTCGTTAGCTTCTACGTCACACACATACTCACTTGCTACTGTTAAATACATTACAAACGTTTATATCACTGTAGAAGAAAACGTAAGAAATTGGTAAAATCGCGAGCACAGGAAATACCCTAATCCTATGACTCGCGCTGTATATCTAAAATCCTTTGCATGTTAAAAATAGCGGAGCAGCCTGGGAAGAAGCGTTTCTTGAGACGCTGAGGGAAGTGGAGGAGGACAACGTGCTCAAGCACATCGCCACCGCCAGGTTTGCTTCTAGGACCTTGGAACTGGAGCTGGAGGAGAACACCAAGACCATAGTACCTTATTTCTCGAGCACGTTTATCCTAATGGCTCTGTTCTCTGTGGTGACGTGCATGATGACCGACTGGGTACGCAGCAAGCCCTGGTTGGGACTTCTTGGAAACGTCTCTGCGGCAATGGCCACTGTGGCGGCGTTTGGTCTCTGCATATACCTGGGTGTCGACTTCATCGGATTGAATCTGGCTGCACCGTTCCTCATGATCGGTGAGTGGACGCGAATATGCCTCGCTGTAGAGCAAAGTAGCGATATAATATAAGATCATAAATTTGATAAAATATAGGAGACAGATATTTTAGATTTGAAGCTCTCGCGATGATCGATGGATGTCATGCTCTTGACTTTTACGAAGACGATTGTATTATGAGTGGCATTCTTGCGTTGACGCTTCGCGAACGTTACAGTTCGCTTCTTCAGGATACACCTGAACATTGAATTTCCGGAGTGAAAGTGCGAGAAGAACGAAATATTAGGTGGTTCCATAAGTTACGCAGTTGGTTTATTTATATTTATTTACCATTTATTATATTCTATATTATATTAATTTATTTACGTACATAGCTTTCGTCTAACTATAGCTTGTTTTCTTATATTGGACAAACAGAAAAATGTATCAGTCGCGTGACGATTAATCGATGATAAAAAATTTCTCTACCATTTATTTGTTAAATTACGTATTCAAATTTCCGATAACGCAATAACGTCTATGTTATTCCTTTTAGACTCGACTCAAAAATTGAAAAATATTGCATTATTTACCGAATGTCCTGATAATTCAGTACACGAAGCGTTAAAGAAAGAAACGCGTAACTTTCCTCTGCCAAGATGAAGCAAGATCATAGAATGGTACTTGATTAGTATTCTTTGGATGTAGATACATCGGCAGATGAATATATAGAATTCAGACAAAAGAGTAACGTTTCGCTCTTTATTGGCGTTCGGTGCACTTTCGTTTGCGATACAAGGTGTCTGATGTAGGTTAAATAGATTCTATGTCATAGCGGTTCGCGTAATACTGAGAAAATTACGATAGCACCTAGAACGCCAAGGATCCAACTCGAGCCCTGTACAATTCTTAATCGGATCAAAAAAGTCCCGACTCATGTTCGTTGTAATTTGAATTTTCCAGATTGTCGGAAGAACTGCAATTCTAATGTTATACTGAGCGAATGATCGATGAGCGACAACTCATTGTTGTGCGAATTCTCAGAATAATAAGTGCGAATGAAACCACAGCTCAATGTGACTCGCATACTCTTCATGATGACTTAGTATCGATTCCGGAAATGGCAGACGAACTTTGAGCTTTTTGGATACCTTGGATACTTTCGAATACTTTTGATACTTTCGGATGCTTTCGAATACTTCTCATCTCATTCATTACTTATAATATATTTTTATACTTATCATATTTTGGATACTTTTTATACTTGCGAATACTTTCGATATTTGCGAATGCTTTGGACATTTGCGAATAGTTTGGACACCTGCGAATAGTTTGGACACTTGCGTATACTTTGGACACTTGCGAGTACTTTGGACACTTGCGAATAGTTTGAACACTTGCGAATAGTTTGAACACTTGCGAATAGTTTGGACACTTGGGAATAGTTTGAACACTTGCGAATACTTTGGATAGTTTCGAATACTCTGAATACTTTTAAATGCTGTATTTTTTATATTTTCGAATACTTTGGTTATTTTTGAATACTTGGATAGTTTACGAGAACTATACTGTGGATATTTTATATATATATATTTCATATTGAATGGATGCTACGGACTTTGTTTGTTTAAATTTCCGTTAAGAATTGGCGTTCTGGTAATTCGAAAAGAAAGAAGAAAGATTTCTCAATGATCCGGTCGGACGTGTGCAACGATCGTGGTTACCTGGTGGCTGGTGCATACGAGCGTAACGACGGAAGGGAAAAGTCGCGACGGCGGCTTCCGCTTTTCACGCAAATCACCCGGTGCTCGCCGATTCCAGCCTGTTTCCCTGATCTGTGGCCAGTCGATCGAATCGAGGAGGGCTGTTAAACAGTGTTTTGCAACAATTTCGTCAATGATCATTGCGTTAAGATTCGGTTGCTTTCCCTAGTATACACAATCTTTGATTAATTGTAATTACGCCTGTTGTTGTTGATTCTTTCGATTAATCCGACGTCCTTCTTAAGCTGCCAGATAAATATTTCTCATAACAATTAGTATAATAATGGAAACACTTGTACGACGGCTAAGTATTGTCTAATGGACTGGTGAAAAACGAATGTAGCTTACATAACGAGTACATTTCTATCGACCTCTCAATTTTAACTTTACTTTCGCTGCGCTGTTCAAAAGGAATATTTTAATACAAAGCGAGTAAGAATGGAAGGAACTTACCAAGCACAGGTAAGGGTGTAATTGCCAAAACAAACCATGTATTTGATTGGAATGGTACGATAAGCGATGGAAACTTACTATGTTCCACTCCTTAAATATATGTGTCGCGTTCAATTGGCCGGTAATTGAGTGAAATGCAATGTTAAACGCACTGAGGTGAGCGCGAAACGGCAGAAACGTGCATTTCCGACAGAAATCCATCGAACGAAAGACGGTTCGATGGAAAAGTTTGGATGGTAACGCGGGAAATGGTGTGGAAATCGGTCGTCCTTGCTTGAAATTGAATAAACGCGTTTATTAGCGGTTATAAATCGCCGTCCAAATGTAGACAGGCTGAATCACGAATAAGCCAGCCATTCTGATTCACTCGACGCATTAACTGCCGCCTTGTTATCACGCTAATGGCACTGTGGTCGTTTTTATACCGACCGAAGGGGTGTTTGCGCCGACAGATCGCTCCCACAATGACTCAGCTGTGTCACATTGTATTTTCTTTTCTTTTCTTCTCTTTTTTCCTCTCTCGTTCATATTAATTTACAACCAAGCAGCCTGACGTGTTACATCCAATTAATCAATCGAATTGTTTGCAGGTATCGGAATCGACGATACCTTCGTCATGTTGGCGGCCTGGAGACGAACCAGTATAATGAAACCGGTGCCTGAAAGAATGGCTGTTACTCTCAGCGAAGCTGCTGTCTCCATCACTATCACTTCCCTCACTGACATGATATCTTTTTTCATTGGCATTCTCTCGCCTTTCCCCTCGGTTCAGATCTTCTGTATTTATTCAGGTTCGTAGCACGCGATTTATCTAAACGCCAATAACTTCAAGGCTAAATGGACGATCTGTTACTTTGTTTGCCCCAGGATTCGCCGTGGTCTTCACCTTTGTCTTCCACCTGACCTTCTTCACGGGTTGCGTAGCCATTAGCGGTTACTGCGAGCAGAAGAACCTGCACAGCGTATTGTGCTGCAAGGTGCAGCCTCTCTCCAAATCCTGTAAGTCTCTGTCGCTCGTGTTTCTTTTTGTTCGAACGTTAACTTGCTCCAAGTAATGCTCTGATCTCTACGTTCCGCCACCTCTAGCACGACGATGGCCGAAAGAAAGCTTAACACGTTGACTGCCACGACACCCGTATTCGGGTGACAGCAAAGCTTCCGGTAGGACCGCGTCACCCGTGTTCGGGTGGCGCTTGTTTGACTACTTGCGAAGGAGTTTAGAGGAAATAATAAAACTATCGAATTGTTATAAAAGTAATACGAAAGTGGTTTGTTAAAAAAATTATTTACTCGCATTACTAAAATATCGATGGGAGTACCTAGCAGAGAACGCTTGTTACTGCGTCACGCGTGGCCTGACGAAGATTTCAATGAAAACACGCGTGGCAGTCAACGTGACAAAGGGTTAAAGGAGGAAGAAACCAGGGCCGTGTTTATACTTCTGAAAGCTTTAGGTGTGCAACGTGGTTCTTAAACTTGACCTAACGGGCAGCGAGATGCCAGCTTCTTGCGCCTAATGCGTCTCACGGTAAACGCCGCCCTGGGAAAAACGTTGTAATTTTGCAAAACTGAATTATAATATAATAGACGAACGTTGGTAGAGACAAAATGTTTAACGCCGAGTTTACTTATGTATACACGTGTATTAGCTTTAAACTTTCTTTTGGTCACAACCGTAGACTGTCTGATTCTGAGAATGCCTAGTCCGAAATTTCTAATTCCGAATAAAAAAAGAAAAGAAGAAAAGAAGAAAAGAAGAAAAGAAGAAAAGAAGAAAAGAAAGAAGCAAGCGAAACTAGTCGAACGAGATTCAGGACTAACATTCGAAGAAGTTGCGACGCTGTGAGAGCGAGAAATGGAGCTGCAAGCGAATACACACGCATTTTCTTGTTACGTAACCGCTGAAGAATCCGCGGTGGTCGGTAAAAGTAAGAGTTCGACGATCGTTTGCGACTCATTTCGGTTACTACATCCGATGTAACCATCCTGTTTACTTACACGTACGCGGCGATGGTAACAGGGACCGTTAAATCGCCAAAGAAGACGTTACCCGGAATACTTTCACGGGCAGAGCCTCGTCGAACGTATCATTCGTTGGTTTTATTTGAACTTTCATTTATTTGCCGCTTGCCACGGAACTTTCTATGCTAAGCAACGGCCGGCCGGACCCCGGACTCTTGGGGCCATTACACCAACGCTGCTTTATTCTTATTTCCATTCTACGAAAGGTAGTCGCTCTAAAAATCCTCTTACAACAGACCTTTCTTTAACTAAAATCTTCTCACGAATACCGTTTTATCGTGAAAAGTTGGTACATGATCATTGCGAGAGAAAGGTCGTTGTAAATCGCCGGCGATTTCGATCGTGAAAGCCGAAAGATCCTGACCAACCGTCGTCGAGTCTCTAAAATTAGTTAGAAATTGTAGCTCGATGCACCGGCAAGTCCCTCGCTACCCCTTACACCGGTTGCGAATCGACAAATCACTTTGGCGATAGCGTGTAGCTGTAATCGGCAAAATTGGAAATCGATCGTCTTGTGATCCGAATCGAGTTACTTCGTCCGTGTACTCCTTTGGTTCTTGTCAATTCGACGAGAAACCGACGAGACGCCAGATGTCCGGCGGTAGCCGCCAGTTACGCGAGAAAAGCGTACCAGGTTACGTTAGAGTGTCGCTAATTCGTTAGATCACCGCTGCGTTATGTAACCTCGTCACTTTCTCCCCAGGCATTGTCAACAGCTATAAACAATACCAATAAAAAAAAGTCTTGCATATTTTTGCACGACTTGCGTTTTGCATATTCCAGTTTTTCCCTTTTCTTGCTGCTTTCAATGGTCTGTGAAAAGCGGCAAACGGTATTTGCTCATTTCCGCGATCACTCGTGCACCATCGGCTGGAAAACGCGGTGAAAGTGCCATTTCAAGGTGGTTACACGCACCATCGACGCAAATATAATTTACACGGCGAACGTTGCTTTTATCTTCACGCGTGACTAGGCCTCAAAGGTTTAAGGTCGTTGGAATTTATCATTAATAATTGGTATCGTGACTCGATCGAGAGGAATTGGTAATCAATCGGTAAGCAAGAAAGGTGGCGGACACACGTGGTCAACGCATCTTGGAAATCGATTGTCCCGATCAGGAACGCGTGCTCGGCGTATTAATGCGAGTCTTTGTATATCATGATGTTCATTGTCGCTTTGGCGCGTGACATTGTACCGTCGTTCTCCTCTGGCTTTGTTCCCGCTAAACAATGACTCCGTACATTCTTTTTCTCACAATGTGTACGGGATTCATAGTAGAAGACAATGCAACAGATTCTCGTGAAAAGAGCGATCGCGTGATACACCGCAACCACCCCTTTCCACTTGAATCAGCCAACTAACGACGAACGAATGTTATTTTGTTTTGCAGCGAACAGATCGTGGCTCTATAGAGCACTGTGCAGTGGAGGAGTAGATCCGGACGATCCATACAATCCCATCGATAACCCAGAACACGGTTGCATGAGCTGGTTCAGGGATTATCTGGCTGCCGCGCTGAATTGCAGACCCGTCAAGGTCATCGTCATCCTCATATTCGCCTGTTACCTTGCTGGCGCTCTTTACGGCCTGACGACTCTCGAGGAGGGCTTGGACCGTCGCAAGCTCTCCAAGAACGACTCCTACTCGATCACTTTCTACGACCGGCAGGACTACTACTTCCGGGAATTTCCGTATAGAATACAGGTAGATGGAATACAGGCGATCGTTATCCGAAAAGTAGCAGATTCTGGTGCAGATTCGCGATTTTTGTAATCTTTGAGACACGCAGTATCGTACTATTTTGACACACAGAGACGTTGACTTATTTATTTTCTACTATATCGACAAATACGAATAACGAAAACATACAGACATCCAGCGTGAATGTCCTGAATATTGAGATATAATTGATTTGAATAATAAATTTAAATAATAATAAGATAATCAAATATAATCGAGAAACGGTTTTAACGAGAAAAGTTTTTAACGGGAAAAGGTTGAAAATCATTGTTTTGGGTAGGTTTGGGATTCGTTTTTTAATCGAAGAGATTTTTTTAGAGAAAAGAAGAAGAACCGCGACAAACCTGCGAAGATTCATCAACCTGCGAGTAACTCGCTACACGCAATTATGTCACGTGGGTAACTTTCTCTCGGCTTCACTGCGTCGAAGAAAAGCGACTGGCGTTGCGTCAGACGGTGCTGTCGCGATTTTTCTGGTTCAATCCAGAGGACGTTCGCTGGAACGTCGAGAGTGTCGCATTCTCCGCTCCGGAACCCCGTAATTGCTAGTTTCTGGCGGACTAGGCGTGGCTGGAAGACGCTTAATTTCCGTCCGGACTACAGGAGGACTTTCAAGTTCATAGAAACCGCTCTTCATAATTTCATACCTCATTCCACGTGTTCAATATCTTTAGATCGCGAGTAAATGACGAGCAACGGACGAAGAAAGTTTCCTGGCCAGAAATTAAATAACTCCGCGGATATTCGTTGACGAGTTTCACGAACCGGTTGTTGCGAGGCTTTACAAAGACTTTTGTCACTTTTGTTTCAGGTTGTAGTGAGCGGAAAGTACGACTACAGCGATCCGGTGATTCAAGCGCAAATGGAAAATCTGACCAGGTCTCTGGAAGCTAGCAAGTATATCAGCAGCGCTCCCATATACACGGAGAGCTGGCTCAGAAGCTTCCTCAGCTACGCCAACAACAGCGTCATCGACGTGGAAATCAAGGACGAGAAAACTTTCATCAAAGCGTTGAAAGACACTTGGCTGTCCCCCAAAAGTAGCTTCTCTCTGGATGTGAAGTTTGACCAGGCCGAAGAGCACATCATCGCCAGTAGATTTCTGATCCAGGCGGTGAACGTCAGCGGGACCAACCAAGAGAAAGACATGGTGAAGGAGCTACGTCGGATTTGCGCCCAGTCTTCGTTGAACGCCAGTGTCTTCCATCCTTACTTCGTGTTCTTCGACCAGTTCGAGTTAGTCAAGCCCACCAGCATCCAGTGCATGGTCTTCGGTGCCCTCATAATGATGCTCATCAGCTTCATCTTCATTCCCAACGTTCTGTGCTGCCTCTGGGTAGCCTTCTGTATTATCTCGATCGAGTTAGGCGTGGCTGGGTACATGGCTCTTTGGGACGTGAACCTGGACAGCATATCCATGATCAATCTCATCATGTGCATAGGCTTCAGCGTCGACTTCACGGCTCACATCTGCTACGCCTACATGAGCTCGAAGCAAAAGACTGCCGAGGACAGAGTGAAGGAAAGCTTGTACAGTCTCGGTCTTCCGATAGTGCAAGGAGCCACTTCAACGATCCTCGGTCTCGTAGCTTTAGTGCTCGCAGGTACCTACATCTTCATGGTGTTCTTCAAGATGGTGTTCCTGGTGATATTCATAGGAGCCATGCACGGCATGTTCCTGCTGCCCGTTCTGCTCTCTCTGTTCGGCCCGTCGTCCTACAAAGACACGAAACCCGACTCGGACAAGGCTGAACAGCGGAAGGTGTCGGGAAAGGATCTGAATTGCAAACTCCAGCAACCTTACGTGATCCCACACCCGACTCTCACTTACTATCATTCATCTGCACCCGCGAAAAGTCTACAGGACAGTCCCGCCACCAGTCTAGCCGCTTTCGAAGACAGGGATCCTGGCCTGGGCACCAGCGAGGACAGCAACTCTACGGAAAGTGGGTCCTCCCAAAGTAGAAGAAGGGAAGAAGGCCAGCTGGAACCAGAGAACCAAAGGCGGCACGACGTCTGGAGAAGGTCCATAGGCGTTCTCTATGGCACGTCTCAGTTTCAGACCTCTTCACCGCCAGCTGCTCCTCCTCTCGATCATTCTGCCACGACCCCAGAGACTCAGAACGATCAGGAGCGACGAGCAGTCAGGACGGTGTCTTACCTGGGCCCCTATTCACTTCACAGGCCGGCCAATCAGCTGCACAGAGATCACAGGAGAAGCAGATCGTACCATAATTTGCATCACTCGTCGAGGTACCTGACTGACCCGCGTTATCCTTAAGAATAAAGAAGCGGAGAACGAGTGTAACTTGCGCACGGCTTGCAGAGGGAAATCCAATTTTTCTGTCGTGTGACGGTCGTCGAAAATACGGTTCACGTTGTTTGAGAATTTCTCTTGGAACCTGGCAATCAGGCTTGGAAGACTTGCTCGTGGCTGTAGATACAAATCGGTGGCTGGAAGAGCAGCGAATATGGTTCCTTCCCCGAAGCAGTATATTTAACAAGAAGGAGAGAAGGAAAGAAAGAAAGAAAGAAAGGAAGAAAGAAGGAAAGAAATTTTCTCAGGAACGTCTCTGCAAGTCGTGTTCGTCTTAGAAAGGAGACTCGAGTGTAGACTCGTAAGTAAGTAAAGTAAGCAAAGAGACTCGTTTTTCAAGTGTGAGCTCTAGGACACTGTCAGAGGAACTGTGTATGGTAGAAAAATAGCACCTTCTAAGATCGAATTACGTCAGCCGGTATTTTTAAACATTCTGCAGTCTTCTTTTCCCGTGATTATTTTATTAAAAGAAGCGAAAGATAGACTGACCGTGGTGGAGCTTTGAAAATGCAGGCTGACGTTGATCGAAGCAGCGAATTTGATACGTTTTTACCTTGAGCCGAACGCACGATAACGAACTTCCTCTCCGATACTAGTTTGACCACAGTCTTTTATTTAGACTAGTAGCCTCTAGCTGTACCAGCAGGCAACGGTAGTTACCGTGCACGAGTCAGTGGAGGATCGTGGGAAACGACGAGAGTGGTCTTCCACGATCTGCAGTTAGAATGTAAGAACGAATCTGCTCAATGGAAATCAAAACCAAAACGCAACAGCAGGGAGAGTCAATTTTTCAAGTAAAAAGATTCGAAGAACCGTCGATCGTGCCTTACCATGAAATGTGTTCTCGATAAAGAAGGAAGGAAGAGAAGAAATTGCAAAGTAGTCGCGAAGCAAGCTTACGACGTTCAGGGCCGTGCTACGGCGAAACGGAATCGAACGGAATCGTGGAAATTTTTAGTTCGATCGAGAAACGAACCGATTCTCCTCCGGTGTTTCTCTTCTTTGTAATTCTATCACGCCGCTGATTTCAAATGTGTGACACGTGCGTGGAGTACGACTGCGAGTCAACTTGTATTGTATTTGCGATTTTCAGTGGGAACTCTGCTCTCCTTATTTTAGCAAATTTCTTATAGCGATTCAAGAAAACTAATCTTGAAAAATTAATTGCCGATTTTGTTGAAAAAGAAGCTATTATATATTATGTATTATTTAACACAGAAGAAGGTATTACGGAAGAGATATAATTTACGAGCCATGTTAAAAGAAAGGCGAGAGAAAGTTCCGAAAGAGAAATACGTTCGACAGCGACGATTTATTCCAAAGGAAACATATTCTTCCGTGATTTTTAAGGGATGAAATAAACGATACACGCTGCGTGTTCGGCACAATTCTTTCTGTATAGCACAAACGAGTATGCGTGTTGGTGAATGAGAGAGTGCAGCGAATATTATGCATTGTCACAGACTGGCAGCTGCCATTGAGAAACTTCTTGTAAGCGAAATATATTCTGGTAATGATTTCCTGATGGTTGTTTCCCAGAACCGTGTTCTCGTCCTTCCTTTTCCATGCAAAATACTTCAGGAAGAGGGAGTCCCTTTACAAAGCCTGGGATGCCCAACTAAATTGTTAAAACAAGAATCATCAGATCCTATGAATACGTAAAAAGTTCGCTTTAAATCTTCTCTTACCTTTGAACGAATAAACAACGCCACAGAGAAGTTGCAGAAAATTTACCGTGAGCATGGAACAGAACCCCGGAACGATTTATCCTTCGCTTTTTTACCCGCAACACAACCTTTCACCGAGAGACTTGCTAGCAGTCGATGTTACCGCGTCAACAGACGCTTATCCCACGCGAACACAGATTCTACGCAGACAGTCGATACAATAGGTTGCTTCAACCTTTAACCCAAATTACAAATGCCACTTTGAAATGGAAATTTTCGAAAAAATTCTATTTTTTCCTTTTTTCCATTACGAATGCGGTCGCATGATTTTGTACGTAGAGGGAAACGCAGAGTGGAAGAATGTACACGAGGCTAGGAAGATAGCAGGCTGAAGGGAGAATCTCTGTCCCTAGATCTTCTTTTATTTGCTCCGGCGAGTCCGGCCATGCATGAAACACCGAGCTGAAAGTCGACTTGCCCCTTTTGGGATATTGCATCCTCGACGTCTCCGATGGCAGGCGATTTTCAAAGGTTTCCATCGGAACAGAGATTACCTCGGGATTCCTGTACGCGCGAAGGAACGCTGCTATCGAGATACAGTGAATCGCCGTCCGAAGGAACAGCAATGTTTACGAGGCCAGAAAATTTCTCCAGACCGCGCAGTACACACGCTCTTGAAATTGTCGTGATATTCGACACGCGACGTCGCACGTTTTTCTCAAATTCGAAGCAGTTACTGGGCGGTGAATATCGCCGAGCGTCGGTCTTTCCACGAAAAGGAGGAAGTAGAGAATTTTTGTACCTCTCCAGGTATCTGAAATTCTAATAATCGTTCTAACAAGCATAATTTTACAGGTGCTGAGGTGTAGGAGCAGGATCATTTACGACGAACGTAATGGGAAAGTTGTAAAAAATGTAGAAGCAATGGCGAAGAAATTGAGAGTGTCACGAGATACGTTCGAGGTGTTTCATCTTGTTTTAGAAATGAGCTGAGAAAGAAATGGTACAATTAGTAACAGGATTATTTCAGGAAATATTAGCTTGTTCGAAAGGTTTCTGTCGTTTTGTAAAGAAATAATAGATTCACGACAGCTTTTGTTTTATATTATTTTATTGAATCGTTTATGTATGATCCATTTCGTTCTATTCAAATTAATAATATTAACAATATAATAATATGCGATTATCGATGTCGAATAGTAATGTAATTAATTAATATAAAAGAAAAAAATGTTGCGCACCTGTTATCTCCTTATGAAGCGAAAGGAACTTTTCGGACAACCTGATATTTGCATCGTGAAACCTTACCTTAATTTGTCGCGTTTTATCGGTTTCAATTAGCAATTTGAGCAACACGTTTTCACGTGTTATTTGTTGCATTTCATGCGTTTATTTCCAAGTTACGATGCTTCCAAATCAGAAAGGTTCAATTCTCCATCTGCAATTCTTTGCATTTTGTACAACTTTATCATTACATTTGCCCCACGAGTGATCGTACTTCTACGATTCGTCAGGACTCACGGAGCGACGTCTTATTAGAATTTTAGACGCCCAGAATTCTAGTGGCAAATACAAATTTGCCAGTTTCTCACCATCTATCTTTCTCTATTAATCCTTGTGAAATCGATGTTTACATTTTCGCTGCCGTTTGCCAGTAGAATTGTTCCATACTGCGGAATCGTTTTAAACGTTTTATCCTGTTATCTCGCCAGGATAACAGTCCCATCCATCGAACGCAATATCATCCGATAGAGCAATTTGCTGTCAGAGAAAATAGGGAGGGAACGTTGGCAGGGAAACGTCTCATGAAGTGGCAACTGTTATTTTTTTCTCAACAATGCACTAACGTACTGTTGGAAAGTAAAAGGGGAAGAAATCGAAGGTTGGAAATGCTGTACGATTCGTTCGTGGCCAACGTTGTCTCGCGTTAATCGTCTCGTTCGATTAGTTTTACAATCTATTATTGGCCAGGTCCATTTCGATGACAGACGCAAGAGGTGTTCCGGATTTCAATTAAATCTCGCGTGTCGGTGGTTCTGTACGAGGAACGAACGTACACAGCAACTTTTAGCCGCAGTTGACTAATCACACTTGTGGCAAAAATGCATTCAGAGCTGAAAAATCGCACATCGTTGCGCGGTTACAGATATCGATTCAGCCAACTCGCTGATTTAATGTTACTGACATTTAACGTCCAGGTTCGTTAGCGATAACAGTTCGTATCCGATTAGCTTTTGTTTTTCTCGAAGAACCGCATTAACCAGTTAACTGTTGCGACCTCCTTGAAAAGCGTGTACCTAAAGTGTGTCGCGAAAAATAAGCGACGACGAGTATACTCGACGAACGCAGACGCGCATGTCTAAATATAGTTATAATATAGGATCAAGTTGTAACGAAACGACTGTTTCATTTGTTCATTTTATTACTGCGATTTACCGCGATTACTACGTTGCAATTTAAACAACAAACTGCGACTATCTTTTACGCATGACGAGTATACTCGTCGTGATATGATATATTGCGTGACGAGTGATGAGTACACTGCAATTTAACTAGTGATGATTATACTCATCGTAACACGAAATATTGCCATTTCCTCGTGACGAGTATACTCGTCAAAAATAGTTAACTGGTTAAACGTGACCAGTTACGGAAGATTAAATTGCTTCATGCATTTTGCGCTGTCAGACAGCATCTGGACCTAACTTACTCGCGCAAATGTCAAGAATTCAGCTAAATCCGATCTAGTTGCTTTTATTACGAGAGCAAAGTTAATCGATTCACAGCGTACGATGTGGTGGTAATCAGGTACTGTTAACTATAATTACTATCACTGTGTGGCGCAAGTGTCTCGATGTAATTTCGCCTTCCTCTAACCATCGATCGGACAAATTGATCTGCTTCCACCTGCACGACTAACATCCTCGTAATCCATTCCCATTGTAGCCACCTCCTGATGTCATTGAACGAACATCATTCTACAGCGTAGCAGCCGACAACATCACGCAAATGTCGACAACGTTTATCGGACGTAGGACGTCCAATCAAACCTGTATTCATGAAACGTCGTTGGTCTCTGGGTTCGCAACTTCCTATCGCAGCGTACCGTGCACAGGTTTCTCCTCCCCCTTTTTTATTTTTTATTTCGTTCGAATTCCATGTTCTCATAATTTCCAGCTGGATCACGATGTGCAGCTTGTTACCACTGAAAAGCCCAAAAATAGAGAAAGAGAGAGAAAGAGAGAGAGAGAGAGAGAGAGAGAGAGAGCTTAGAAAATATTCATCAAATTCCCAGAAAAAGGAGCTCTTACTTCGCTTCCGTCTTGTTTCAAGCTACACCGCGAGGAATATTGAATAAATTAGCATATCGACAAGGAGAGAGCCAGGTACCTTCGTGTTCCATCATATACTCACACATATATTTAGCTTACAAACATATTTCAGCATTCATTATACAATAGAAAACTTTTGTACGAATTACGTGTGTCGTATGAATTAAACATTTTGAAATTTCATTAACGCTTTGTGGTGATTACGATTGTGGTGATTGTATCGTGCAAATTTGAAAGCAATCTGAGAATGTATATAGAAGTTACAGGACTACTGTGAATATATATATTTAGTCCAAGTTTAAGCGTACAACAAGTATTAAGTATATGTATTAAGTAATAAGCACGAAGTATATTGAACATTCATATCTATCTATGTAACGAATAATTGACTGTTCGAATACTTTGCTGACCTCTGCAAACGGTATGCTTGCGATAAACGAATCGGCCACAAAAGCACGTTGATCAACTCTCCATAAATGAAAATACGCAAAAGAAAAACAATTACGAATATTTTTTTTTAAAATGCTCCAGACAGACAGAAGCCAGGCCGCGTTGAAGAACCCGACGAAATTCCAGGCTACGCAGTGTCTCGTGGAACTCCTCTCTCCACCTTGCACAGTATCTCGATCAACCACTCGTTCCTCCACGAATTCCCGTCCATTTGAAGGGAATGCCGGGTTCAAAGGGTTCGATATTGTCGCTAGAGTCGCAGCCATTCTCCGTCGGAGGCTGATCTCGAGGCAGAGCAAATTATCCGGCCGCGGACTCGTCGAACGTGCGCGTCGAACAGAGAATTATTAACTACGAGCTCGTCGACGGGTTATGCAACGGCGTGCCTCTGTCCAGGCCGTGAGTTATTGTCGGGAATCCTAAGGCGAGTTCCTAGCCGGGGAGGAACCTGACGAGTATCCTGACAAGCAGCCTGTTGCGTGACCTGACCGATCAATATCTGTACAGGCGCAACACCCGCAACCGCTCTTCCTATCTTCTCGACCTAACGCGTCTCGTTTCATCCCTCAGACCAACCTGTTCCCCTTTCTTCTCTCTTTCTTCCCTCTTTTCCCTATTCTTGTTGTCGGTTCGTCTTGTTGAACGAGTAGGAACGACAGACATGCTGGCGGGTCTAGAGCATTTGTGAATTAATCCCGGGGACGTGGCAGTATCAGGAAATTTGATGTCATCGTGCTTATACTGATTCAGCTCTTTGCGAGTGCGAGTAAGGCAATGGAGGATAAATTGAATGATTTGTAGACTATAGGTGTTTTATGCAATTGTGTTGTCAAGAAGATACAATACCCTCAAATTTAATTCTTCTCCGGTTTTTACATAATAAATGCATCCAATTTTGATACTAAGGTTACGAGTACGGAGTAGAAAGTGCTTGAAAAACTAAGACGAAGAGCGCTTTAAGTTGTGTAGAGAAGGTCCTCTATTTTCAGGGAGTTTTCCTCTCTTTGCTGCTTGAAGTACCTTTTGTATTCCTTGCTTTTGGAAAATTGTGTTGGTGCGCGAGAAACTTGATTTGAAAAAAAAAAAAAAAAAAAAAAAAAAAAAAGGAAAATTATATTATAATGAGAGTCGCAAGCTTTCAGTATCGAAGAATTGCTCAAAGGTTGCTTTTAGTGTCTTCATTTCGAAGCAATTTGTTTGATAGCAGTTTTGAAAAATTGTCGAGGTGCTTGGAAAAATGATTGTCCGCAAGCGCAAGGTAGCGACTATCTCCATACATCTTCTATCCATTTTTCCATTTTTCTGTTTCCTTTATTTCCTCCATTCGTGTCAAGCGACGAGTAATGATGCGAAATATTTCGGTTTCATTGGAATAATGTCTCCTTTGTCGCGAACAAGTTTTAATTCCTCTCTCTCTCTCTCTTTCTTTTTCTACGAATTAATCTCAAACGAAACGAAGAACTTTAACAAATTTTCTCTCGATGCTGAGATTCAGATTTCCAGCAGTTTTTAAGCCGCAACTTGCAAGTTCCAGCTCGTGAAAACGTTGCTCGAATACCTTGATAATTCACGACGTTGAACAACAAGTTGTAAGAACAAATTTCTTTAGAGAAAATTTCACCGGCTTTGTGGTAGTTCACCAATGACCGAATATCGAAGAATATTCGAGACATGTTAATCTTTGGAAAAATGACTCCTCTGTCTATATTTTTAATTTAAGACGAACCTCGAATCGAATTAATCGTACGTGGCGAAATTAATCGATCAAAGTGGCTATAGCGATGTTTCAACTATCAATCAGCGATCACATTGACAACACGCAGCTGCAACTTTGCCAGTGAATAATTTTCAATAATTATCGAGAGTCCACTGGAGCGTTACGATGGCGGTTTAGACGTGTGTGCCTTTGAGAAGCCGGAATGCTGTGTAACAGTTCCTTTTGCTTGGAAAATTGTTTATTAGACGAATGATTCGGTGTACTTCATCCGCGAAGGAAAAATAATTACGTGGCTAAAGAGCTTGACCCGCTTTTTCCACGTTGACGTCAAAACTCGTATACAAATCTCGACGACCGCAGAGAATTTCCATCCCTTCTTAACAAAAACATTACGACTCCTCATTCAGCTCTTTTTCCAGCGGAAACTTCTTTGTCCGTTGTCGAAGAAAAAAAAAAAAAAAAGTTAGGAAGCAGCTGGAGACTGAGAACCAAATCCGAATAAATCTAATTAGACCGAACTTAATCCAGACTGATCGTTAGATAGTGGGAAAGTAGCAGGAAATCCACGACTGATATAATAAGAGACGATCAACTTCTTTTTATCAGCCAATTCCGAAAATATATGTCTCGCTTTCAAACGATCTATAACCTTGTTGCTTTCGCTCATCTTCGACCGAATTTTTTCCAATCCAGTTTTCCGAAAAATTATATTTTCTTTTCATTTTTTTCTTTCTACGTGTCGCAAAAAAAATATGAGAAATATCGCTATCACGGTGCGCATAATTTCTCCTTTCAATTTTGTGTTAATTATTTTCGTTAAGGCGTGACAGATGGTTACGATACGTCATTTAATGGTTACGATTACAGCGAGATGCAAATGTAAAAGTTCCAGCATCGCTCTCCTATTTATCGACAAAGTATACTTTGTCAAAATTTAATCAAGATCGTTGTAGAAATTCTGCTGAAAGTGTATGACGAAGTTGGAAAGTTTCCGATAAGAGTAGAAGAGTCTTGCGAATTCGTTTAATTTTTCAAGTTGAGTTCAGTTTAAGTTGGACTTGGATGTGGTATAGAGCGGAGTTGGGTCGGACGAGTTACTCGACGGCACGCCATTATTTTGATCACACGATCGCATTGTTATCGCGGCGACTGTGGCGTACACGGTTCTCGATGTTCGCCGAAGGAGCATGAGGGTGGAAAAGGGTAGAACGGATGGAGAAAGGGGACGCCGTTGGCGCCAGAAAGGCGTCGTTTACCATAGCACCGAGGCCTGCTCTCACCAAGACGCGGCATGACTCACGAAAATCCCACGAATTTAAACGCGAGCCTCCGGTTTCCAGCCACGACTTCCACATCGAATTTAACTAGCTACTTGTTGAGATGAAAGCAGAACCCAATACTCTCGCCAGCCACGTTTATTCAACGCCAGAACCAATTATCTTAATTGAACGACGTATTTCGACTGCCTCGAAGAGTTTTTCATAAATTAAACAATTTCGAGTAAACCAGAGAGGACTTACTTCTCTTAAACTTTGCCTCTCTAATAATATTTCGCTTTCTTATTTCTGTAATAACTTTCATTTTAAACGAGACACGGGGTATTTTGGGTATTTTTGTTGAATGTTCGACCGTTTCGAACTTTTCGGATAAATTAGACAATTACACTTTGACTCGTACTTTGATTCTTCAATAATATTACCGTTTTTCCTATTTCTATAACAATTTCCATTTTAAGGGAGACGCAGAGTATTTTGGGCATTTTTGGTGAAAGTTGGACTGTTTCGAATTCTTCTAATAAACTGGACAATTACACTTTGACATGTACTTTGATTCTTCAATAATATTACCGTTTTTCCTATTTCTATAACAATTTCCATTTTAAGGGAGACGCAGAGTATTTTGGGCATTTTTGTTGAAAGTTGGAGCGTTTCGAATTTTCTGAATTTATTATACGTTCCACATCGACTCTTGCTTCAATTCTTCAATAATATTTCAATGACATACTTCTACGACAATTTTCACTTTAAACGAGAGTGGCGAAGTATTTTAGACGTTTTTTAATAAATCGAACAAGCAATTTCCAGCAAATTAAGATGGATACTCACTAAACTGTCTTAAACTTCCTTAGAATCCTTAACAAGATTTCCAGTTTTTTATTTCTCTAACAATTTTCATTCTTAGCTTAAACGTCGATTTCGCGATAAGATTTCTCAGTTTCTTATCAGTTCTAATTCCAGACGAGTTACAGTTACAGAATTTTCAAGGATATTTTTGAGGTTCGTTTTATTATTTCGATCGACGGCGTATTAATAAAGTAAGAACGATAAAGAAAGAAGCCCCGAACGGATCACGTTAGTATTCACAGGTCGTTCTACTCCAGCGAAGCGTTTCCTTCAGGATGGCTCACGTGTTTCCCCTGAATCGATTGGACGCGCCGCTCCCTGAGCTTCCATTTTTGCGCCACTTCTCCATCGCGTGTGCCTCGACATTGCCGCTCAACCCGCTAACGACGTCGACCTGCTTTGCAATCCTTCAAATTTTCCAGACATCGTGAAATTATCGATATAATTGCTCAGATTTCTATTACGATATTCCACATACCGAGCTCCATTCAGACTCTAACGTTCGAAACAAGTCTCATAATTTCCAAGTGATTTGTCAGCTTCGTTTAACCTGCTTTTAAATTTCTCAGCGCTTACAGGTAACGCACAAGCGCGTACTTTGTCGTTCACGAGTATTAGCAGTCCTCCTGCTTTCGTAATTATACTGTACGTAGAAGACATATTCGTTGAAATCGTTCTAGCGAATTACCGCGATACGTCGGAAGGAATCAAGGTAATAATAAATTACAGTAATTCGATAGCGTTGCAGTGCATGGAAATGGTACGGCGAATTGTCATAATTACTCGTCGACAATCTTCTAATCGAAATCCTATTGAAACAAAACATAAGACGTGTTGCGAGATGTCCATTCGAAATTTCAATCTGTTTCGTAAAATCATAGTTTTATAGCAGATAACGAGAAACGCCATAGAAATAACGATAGTGTCAAAATTGATGAAAACTACGAGTGAAAGAAACGGCAGACGTACGTTATATGTGTAACAAATATTCTGTTATGTGAAATTGAGGAAAATCTTAATTATGTTAATCTTAAATGACGGAGAGTTGAACATTTTGCTAATTTCCTAATGATCTTTCGCACTGCCAATACTCCCATCTCAAACACTTTGAAATATGTTGAAATAAGTCGGTCATTTTCTACAACTTTTTCCTAGGGATATAATAGGCGGACTATTTTAGCTTTCGAGATATTGGGAGAAAAGGTTGCTTTAAAATTACACTTACGATATTTTTGTACTCTCAAGAGATACATGTAACGATGTAAAAGCGTGGGTGGGACAGAACCTCTCCCCCTGTACCCCTGTGGTACAGCAAATCCAACCCAACCCAAGTTCTACTTTAATTTATCCAAAAGTAACTTCTGGTTGGGTCAGATTCTTTATGGGGTAGGGGAGCGCACTTTTACTTCATAACACACATATACATACACATATATATTAAATATTCACCGTTAATTTAAGGGGAAATTTCAACAAATACGTACAAGGAGATAGCAAGAACTGCGAAATCTCGAATAAGCCGGCTTATTATAATAATGCGTGTGTATATGACGCTTCAGGTTGATGTTAAAACAGCCCCAAAAGGATCTCAGTGCACGATCCTTTGTTTTCGACAAATTAATACGTTCCTTTTTATATCTTACTTTATAAATTTTCTTCATACTACAATAGTATTATGTCTGTTTAGAATATTCACTCTTCTGTGATTTACTTTGTCAAGTTCTCCATTTTTATTCATTATGGCGCACCGTTGTATGTCCTTACGATTTGTCGAGTGAAATTTGTAGCAGAAGCATGAAAACGTAAGAAACTGCCGCAAGAGGAACATAATTTCTCGATTCGTTTTCCGAGAGCAAAGGTAAAATCCCTTTGGCACTGTTCTGAGCCAACTCGTTCGAGATTTCGCGGTTCCATTGCCATCTCCTTGTTAACACCGCGTATTCAAAGCGACAAACATATTTTTTATCTCGGAACTTAAAAGAATATAATATATACACTATATATTATGATAACATATTTCAAGGTAATTTCTAATGAAATTAATGGCTGCCTTATTTAACCCTTTTACCGCCTACCACTCTTTACCTCTACTTTGTATTTCCAGTTTATTGGTTGTACAAGCATCGTCGACCGTTCGCTGCCCCCGGAAAATATATTAAAATTCTAATTTGCCTGGTAAAAAGAAGCCCTGGAGGGTGTAATCGGAGTTCTCGAGTGTTCCAGATTTTTCAGGGTCACCGATCCGAGGATCTAGAACGTTCCCATTGTTGGTAATATCGTCAGCGTGGCTTCGAATTGAACGTCGATAGCCGGATATGCAGGTCTGGTAGCTGGCTGTTAATGTCAGCCATTCTTTTGCAACACCGGCCGGAACAGAGGCCGGGGCCTGTTATCTCAGGCTACGTCAATTCCAATAATTGGAGGATCTTGATAACGCGGCTTGCACGTGTAGCCCGAGGCGCTGGCATTTATTAGCCGGGACTTGTCTCGATACAGCCGTCCTTTCCTCCGATGTTAATTTCCTACCACCTGGTGGTAGCCTCTGATCCGCTAGATCAGCCTTCGGCATCGTCCAGATTTTCATCCTGGCGAGGATGAAACTCCTACACTGAGAAAACGACTGCGCGCGCTCTCTCTCTCTTTTTCCTCACCTCGAAGTCACTGGATTTTCTATTTCTCCTGGATGTTGGGACCATTACTTCTGTGAAAGCAGCTTTTATTGGACCACGCAAGAACGTAGAAATATTCTTTATATCCACCGTATGGAACTCACGTAAAGGGAATAAGGATAAAACAGAAGAACCTTGCTCAAAGTACATCGGGCACACGAATGGAGTGCCTGTCTGCAGATTTAAGATCCTCACTTCGAAATCCGCTGATCTCGGAATATTTTTCGTCCGTCAATTTCTATCCTACCGTGACTAATCGTTGGCTATTTACCAATCATTCGCAACAGCGTTTTCTATAATTTTCTATTGTATAATCGAGATACAGTTAATTGTAAACTAATATTGGAAAAGCGTAGGATATCATAGAGCTGATTCTACAACGAGGAGAGACATCTCGCGCTATAATTAACCATAATAGAAGATGGAAGGTTGAAGAGTATAGCAGAAAGGATTTTAATTAAAAATAGTGAAAAGGAGGGCGGTAGAAAACCTACGGGAAAGTTTCGCACCGGGCCCAAGAGAGTCGGAAGGGAGGAGGCTTGCCTACGGCGGGACATAAATTTCTCGATAATAAATGGCATTATCCTGGTTGCTCTAGCCGATCCAGAGCCCCGATCCTTGACACTGTAAACAATACGCGAGCGTAAAAGTAATAAAACGCGGTAAGGGACGAGCAACGTGCCGAAGTAGCGGATCGGAGAGATTAGAAAAGAAGATGCTGCTCCGGAAATAAATCGGAAGGATCCTCGAGGGAATCCACGGGAATAAGATTTTCCACCGAAACGAAAGATGAACGAGGAATTAATCGTTCTAATGGGGATATCTTCCGAGCCTTTTGGATATCTTTGGCTACGAAACGCGTGCATTCGTAAGAATCTACAGTTTTATATCAGATTGTATCGGATATCGGATTGTATTCGTTAAAATATTACGACGATCAGGTGGTTGGAACGCGCATTCGCGATAACCGTGGTAGTACACACATGGCGATAGTGATTATAGCCTCAAGGCTAATTTACACTTTGACACTTGGGACGTGCATCGCGGTTGACTCGTCCATAATGAATACGGAAGATAAAAGATACAGTGTCTGTAGCAGTTTAGCGATTAAATTCATTTCATTAGTTTCCAAACTAACTACTAGCGACTGAAACAACGAGTGTCGGAATCGAGTGAATTTTAATCGTTTGAGAAGTTGGTTTAATAAATTTTGCCGTGTCGTGACAAACTTAGACTTTCCATCGTCGTTTCACTACGAATAAATGATCCATTCGAAATTTTACATTTTCAATCATCTTTGCGAATGTTCCGTGGCACTGTCGAAACATAAAATTTGAGTCCGTCGCTTATTTAGGCAACTCTTTCTTTCTCTTTGTATTTTTCGTTGTGGATGAACGACTCGTGATACAGTTCGGAGCATAAAATTGAAGTTCATCGCCGACTTAGGCAACTCTGTATGTCGGAAACACGATTTCGAAGGGCGTGGTGGGATGGTTAAACGGTTGGAAACGCGTTGGGAATTTACGAGACCGGTCGTCGTCGCGATGTCGTTAACACGCGAGCACGTCGCGAGAGGCTGGTCGTCGCGGCGCAATTAGGATCGCGAGCCTACGCAGCCCGCAGCGGAAACTGGGACAGAGTAAATAGGCGAAAGCGTAGCGGGAGAGAGCGGTATAACGTTGAAGAAATGGAAAATGAGTCCTGGACAGACAGCCCATAGAATCGAGCACGTCACTAGTTACGTCAAGGGCTGAATCACCAGCTCGCGTTTTCTTTATATTCCAGAACTATAGAGAAAGAATGCGGTGCTAAGTAATGCGTTGTATTCTGTGGGCCAAAGCTGTTGTAAAATTTAGTATGTCGAAAATCGATCGATCTGTTAGTCGTAGCGAAATTGTCTTCTCAGTTGGTTTCGCAGCTAAACACGTAGTCTTTAAATTTTATCCCCTTGAAAGTTTCCAAAATATTTCCCGTCTCGGTCACTATATTTTTCCGACTGCTACGAAATTTCAACTATTTTTAGAAAACTCGCTACATCTTTCAACTTTTCGATTACATACATATGTCGTGACTTCGTTGCCCGGGAAATCGATCTCGTAATACCGGCTTCATAGCGAGAAAGTTTCGAGAGTTGCGGCAGTTTAAGAAGATATCTGCATACGGGGATAACTTTTACCACGCCAAAACCGATACCGGATCAACAATCTCGAGAGTACGAGCGAACCAACGATCTTAAACATTTTCAAGATTCTAATTACTGCGCTCGAGTGGTGTTCTTCCGGTGCCTAGGATCAGCCTATCGAGGATCGTTGATCGTGGCTCGTTCTAGATGCTTAAACCTCTTGAATCGTGGTAAAATGGTAGAATCTGTGATCGTGGAATTTGACGACCTTGTCGGCGATCAGCCGCGTGTTTTCGAAATGAAAAATTCTGAGAAGAAGCGGAAGCTGTCGGTCCGCGATACAAACAGCGTGGGAAAAGAAGAAACGCGGAGAATTTCTAGGATGAGGAAGGTCAGTGGATGTTTCTACCGGGCTGCGGAACGATGGCTGCTTTCAATTACATCGTTTGACAGGCGTTGGTAGAAACGACGGCGACATGGGAATAGCGGCTGGGGCCGAGGCTGGCGTTCGTCCTTGAACTTTAATTCCCGTCGAACCGCTCGATGGCTCGGATTCGTCGTCGCTGGCCTATGACCAACACCACGTGGGACAGGTTTCCCGTGAAATAGATCCGAGCCGACGATTTATATACGATCGGGAACGAGAGAGCGTCCGCGTGAATTGCATCCTGTAACAAGATGCGGGCGGGCCGCTTCTGCTGGTAATCATCGGAGTTACTTTACAAATGTACTGTCATGCAATTGCCAGCGGAAGTCACTTGTTTATCATCCCGACCGAACCGACCAATCGTTATCCTCTTGGTACACGATCATTGCGGTCAACGTGACCCGTCGATCAACCGCGCGCGCTTTACGAGCGTCACGCCCCTCCCTTTAAGACCAAGATTCCTCCGCTTCGATCGAATCGAGACGCGTTCTCGCCCTCGAGACAACGGCTATTTATTCACCTCTTTCTTTGGAACATTTCGTTACACACGCGGTCGTTGGAAAGTCTGCGGGTTTTAACCAGCTAGCTGCTCTTGACGAGTATACTCGTCGTAATATAAAATATTGTTTGACGAGTGAAAAGTATACTGCAATTTATTGCTGTTATTAAATTGCAATTTATATAACAAATTCTAACTACTTTTTACGCAATATTTTCTATTACGACGAGTATACTCGTCATGCGTTTGATTTACAATTACAGTCTGCTGTTCAAATCGCAATTGAGTAATCGCGGTAAATCGGAGTAGTAAAACGAAGAAATAAAACAGTCGTTTCGTTACAACTTGATTCTGTATTTTAACAACCGCATGTACCACGATAGTCTGTGTTCAACGAGTATACTCGTCGACGCTTACTTTTCGCGACGCATTTTAGGTAGTCGTTTTTGAAAGAGGTCGCAACAGCTAACTGGTTAGATCGCGTACTAGGATTTTAAAAGAGATAATCACCTGCTTAAGCGCACAAGTGTTTTACTCGTAACATTATCGTTTTACGCTAACGAAATTGCGATTAATTATCACCACGCGTACTTAGAAACGTGTAATTGTAATATTTCATTTTTTTTTCCTTTTTTTTTTTTTAGGAAAAAAAGTTTGTTTCAGCGGAGATGAATGGTCCGTCCCAAACTATAGAGCGAGAGTGTACATTTACACACACACGCCGTCGTTCATAAATATTAACATCCCGGTTTTTGCTATATCGAACGTTGCGCCGATATTTTTGGAAAGTTTGTCGAGTTCCAGGCAATGTAGGTTAGTCGGCGTTAACCGGTACGTAGAGATCGGAAGGAAAGGGGATTCCGTGGCGAGGAATTGACGCTGGGCAACGATATATCCTCCTTTAATGCGATGTTAGGAACAGCTTCGGTTAGAAGAGCGAGAAAGAGACGGACGTGAACCGAGGGAGAGCATGAATAAGGCTTATAAGAGGGAACGGTGTCAAGTGCGCGCTTAAAAAAAAACTCTTCTAAAAAAAGCAAACTTTTCAAAAGCATCATGTATTAGGAGAGCGGAGTTAAGAAGATCGTGGAGCACCGGCTCGACGTTTCGTCCCCTGGTGGTCGATCCTTTGAAGCCTCGTGTTCGAGGCCCCGGCGTTTCTACCAAAGCTTTCCGTTTCGCTTTTACGCGATATATTTTACGTTTCATGCGATATATTCGAGAACGAATTCCATCATGCGAGATGGTTGGTATTCCATCGTGAAATTTCCAGTAATTAAACAGCGGAGGAATAATTGAAATTCGTCGAAACGGATTTTCTATACGTATAAGCGCGCGTATTTTCTTTTTTTCTCTCTCTCTTTTTTTCTCTCTTTTTTTTCTTTTTACGATTTTAACTGATCGGTCGGCGTTATTAAAATCACGTCCCCGGCTGAAGCTCGTTCAGTCGTTAAAATTCCACGTGTACAGTCTCATGCTGGCTAGATGGACACGTCATGTAGCCGGTAACGATGCCCCGTTAGGTCGAACGTGGCTCGAGTCCGCGATCGTATCGATAATCCGTTCTCCCCCTGACAAATTCATGCCGCGTCTTTACCCGGAATCTAACTTTTGTCTGCGTTTTCAATTTTCGCGATCGTACGCGTTTTTGCTGCGCCTCGTCGAAACGGGGTGAAAAAAAGCCTCTCGATCTCGAAAATTCAACGTCCGCCTCGTTTCATGCGACCAGAGATTCCATACCTCTGGGGATCAGGATAGACATTTTCAATGGGATTTAAATGAAACTGTAAATTTGGAGTATCGGGAGAGGATCGACGCGAAGCAGAGGGGAAAAAATTGCGGTCAGGTGCGAACATCGGCGATTCGCGACGTCATCGGGCCGGATTAAAGTGGCCATTGTGAGGAGGCGGCTAAATGAAATTTAATCCCGCCCACTTAAAGCCCCGCCGTGTATGGGGTCATCGATGAAACGCAAAAACGTCAAACGTATCATCTAGCTTAACGCGAGATAATCAGTACGCTTGAGAGCGGATTATACCTGAGGGAGAGACTCGTACGTTTAGAACTGAATTCTTTCAAAGTCTGTTAACCGGTTAACTGCTTTTGACAAGTATACTCGTCGTGAAGGGATGACGGTACTTTGTGTCGTGACGAGTATACTCGTCGTGCGTATAAGGTAGTAGTACGATCTGCTGTTCAAATTACAATTTCAGTGACTAACTAAAACATATTCGAAGTTTGAAGATGTTTCGAGTATTTCGATAAATTTCGAATAAAGAATATAATTAATTGTTACGAAAATACTGTACCGTATCGTGAGCGACGCGATACATTTTAGGTAAACAGTTTTCAAAGAGCTTGCAACAGTTGATTGGTTAAATAACCAGTTTCAACGTTTCCGGGGAAAACTGTTCGAAAAATTCGACGATATTTTTTCGCCGAATAAACTGCCGTTTCAATTGGACGCGTGATTCGTAAATCTGTGTTGCATCCACGCACGTGTCTGTTTCGCCGAAAGGCGAAATACGTTAATGGTGGATGTAAGAGAATGAACAAACGACGAAGCCGCGTTTAGGACCTTTGGCAGTGGCGCGATAGCCAAGCCGCTAATGAACAAAGCCAACGGAGGAGCGTGAGATTGACAACGACGAATAAAGTCACCTGGCGTCGTCTGGTGACGCAAAGAATGACCTGTAAATCGGTGGCGGTTTATTTCCAGGCGGTCAGCCTCGATCAACAGTCCTGTACACGTTTGTCAGTAGCGTGTTATACCGACGCACCACACAGACCGAAGGTTTTTATTAGACAGGCGAACCGCGAATAACAGCCACGTCGCGTTTAATCCTTAAAGACGTTTAAAATAGCATTGCCATTCGACCGCGAAAAATAAATTCGTGGTTAACCCGTTGCCAAAGATGTTTTCACGATATCGCAATTTGACACACACAGCTAGAAGACTCTTGACTAGGTAGGTCTGTTTAGAGAGGGGAACTTTTCTCTTTTTTCTTTGGTAGACTCTTTACAATAAATTCTCATTGAGAATTGTAAGTAAATTATTTTGACGTGGTACTGTAACTGAGAGGGGGAATGGCAGCTTAGGAAATGAAAGACTCAACGACGAACAGCCGTGCAACTACGTAACGATGTGACTCATAAGCGATGCACGTCTTTTGAACTCGTCTTTCTTCTTTTTGCCCTGAAACGTGCTAATGTATCGACAGAGTGTCCTGTAAGACGAGGACACTTTTTCGATTTGTGTGTCCGATGGAGAAGACGTACAAACGCATAGGTGAGTTTATGAAGTCGCCGAGTGTACATTGTAGCAAGGATACTCGCTACTGGAAGCTATGGACTACTCGTAATCGTCACCTTTTGAATCGAGCTAGTACGGCAGAGTAAGACAGGTTGAGTCACTCGATGCTATAAAATTCCATCTTCAACTTAAATAAACCGCCTTCGAACACGAGCCGCGTAAAAAATTATTCATAAAAATTTAGCGAATTGCGAGACAAATCGCTTAGCTCGACTCGAATAACTTTAACTTACCGTAATGCCTTGTGTATTTATTGTAACGTTAAGCGTCCCTTTTCTTCGTTGCTATGCCTGCTTCCACGCCCGTTATGTTTAACCTTCCAAGGAATTACGAGGGAAATGTTCGATATTTTATCGTCGCAATCACGCTACAAGTTATTCGACTTGTCGAGATCGGACTCGCAGTTAAACGACGTTAAAACGATACTTCTGTAAATTTTAATTTCACGTTCCCGGAGTTCTCCACGCTCGATCGCTCAACGGCGTCGCTGTCGGGATTGCGTTTAATGTTGCATAGACTTCGGGGCTCTGACGCTTCCGCGGGTGCGAATTATTCAAAAGTCAGGCGAATAGCCGATGTCTGAGCGCGCTGTAAGAAGTTTTCGAGTAAACGTAGGCGAAAACTGCTGGCCGTGAATTGCTCGGACGACCAAACCAGACCAGACCATCAGAAAGCAAAGCGAACTAGAACCGGTGGAAATTCCACGTAGGACTTTCGTAGGTTTCGCCAGCTAGCAAATCGATCTCCGCCGAATTATCCTTATCGGTTCAACGAGATTAGTTCAGGAGCGTGATTAACGTACAAAAACGAGATTAAGAGCTTCGATTAAGCGAGATTAGCAAACGCTCACGACGTTAGTCGTTCACAAGTTTGCCAACTATGGCATGCGAATAGCTCCTTCTGTGAGATTCTTGCGTTATTTGGAAAATGAAGGCGAGGCCGTAGATTCGTCAAGATTATTGCCAGCCTTCTGTATTCTAATGTTCCCCGTGGGAAAGGCTCGGCTAGGGGACGATCGGGCGTTGCACGAAGTTCGAGATAGGTCGAGAGGTTCGCTTCAGGGCCGAGTTCGTACTCGAGAGCAGTTCTATAGCGGGTCCAAGCCCGGCTGGATTCGTAAGAAATCGATACGCGGCAAACCTGCCACCTGCTGGCAACCTCCGACCGACCTAGTGCAGGTTGCGTTTCAGCTTCGTTCCGCAACTGATGAGGATCACCGTGAACTCTATGCAACCTATCGCCACCCGAACCTACCCTACAGTTCACCGCTACTTTTCTTCCTGTCTTCCCGAAACACGTGAAAATATCTCGCAGAAAATTGAATTTCTTTGTTCCTTTCTCTTTTTTATAGAAAAATCCAACCTGATCCGAATCTAATCAAGACCGTGTCGTTAAACCGATTGTTTCTATAGGAATCGTAGGAGTGTTGGATAGAGGCGGTTGGATATGCAATAATAAAATGGAAAAACCACTCTCTCGTTTGTCAGATTTACAGCGCCCTTAAACGTGTACACGCACACACGTACACCAGGCATTCGGTCGGCACACGTGCGGGTCAATTTCACTGCACGTGGCTCGAAGCGAGCCAAATCTCCACGTGCGTTCTCAGAATCCCTTCTCGCTCGTTGTAATCCAACACGAACGTTCGCTGAGTTCTCGATGGCTCATCCTCCGCAGAGTCGTCTCGTCGCTATCGTAGAACCAAACGTCTGAAGCGTAACGATTAGAAAATACACTCGCGATTTGGACCACGGATACGTATCGTTCGTATTAACTAACCCACGTTTTCCAAACTTCGAACGAAATGAAATGAAAGTTGTGGATCCCTAGAGCGAGATGCGAGCTTGACATTACTTTCACGCTGTCGTACTAAGAAATAAACGAGCTAGAAAAAATGTTTACTATCGGGAAGAGTGAAAAATTCGACACGGCGAGCACGTAAAATGTAATTTTTTAAAGATGATGGGTCAATACGCTGTAGCTGCGGGCTCCAGACGCGCAGTTGATAAGATTCGAAGCGACACGACCAAAATAAATACGCCATCATATTTTCGCCTCGATAAAGCGGACGCTTTAAATAACGCACCGTTCAAAAACTTGCGTGTTAAAGGGACAATGGTATTATCAGGACTCTGAGAATTTTCGTTTCTCGCAGAAAGAACAAGTCGGACAGCGTAGATCTTCACCAGCGAGAGTCTGGCGTGGCGAAGAAAAACTTGCAGTAAATAAACGCCACGATCACAAGCAGCGTTCTTGTTGAGAACGTAGTCGCGATAAAGACACGACAGAAATTAGCGTGGGAGTAAAAAGACAATCGATAGAGAGACCTCTGAGTATCCTTTTTCTTGGTAGAGCAGACTCGATCTCAAGAAGTCAAAGTCTCGAAGCGTAATCCATCGAGTTAGGCCGATTACACGGTCGACCGAGCGTCCGGAAGTTTCGCTAGAATTAATCGACTGGTCCGTCCGTGGACGCCACGGATTCGAAGCTGAGCATTTTATTAGTCGGTCCGGGTAAAAGGTGTCGTCGTACCTGCTCCTGCTTCCCGCTTCAGCGCCCCATTTCTCCATTGTCGTTTTTCCTCTTTAGCCTCGGACAACGAAGGGTCACTCTGTCTGGCTTTCGTCGAACATCGGTCCGCCAGTCTGAAAAATAGCCTCGCCGACCTGCTCAAATCAAGATATATATCGCTCGTAACGTTCTGAATACCGGCACGCTTCTGGATACGTAATAATCGAGAAGATATTCCATGGTCGTAAAATATTTTTATGTGCCGGTTGGCGAGTTAACGTTGTCGCATAGATATACATCAGCCTGTTTTCATGTTTATCTGATACATACACGTAAACCAGTACACACGAGAACTAGTTACTAGCTAAGTTAACTGCGTTCGACGTGTATACACGTCAATCCGTAAGTTTATCTCGATGCGGTTGACGCGTATACTCGTCGTTTGAAATAAAAAATTACCATTTACTATAAAAGCTGAACATTTTAGTGGAAAGTAATGTAAACGACATTTGGTGGTATGTTGCCTTGATACTTCCACCGAACCTGTCACGTATTTTATAACAAAAAAAGGTTTGATTATTTGATTATTCTCTTTGCCACGCATATCGGCTATTCTCCGAATTGTTTTGTGTTTTATAGCAGATATAATTTTGTAAAGCTTTATACCAGACCGTCGAAAGCAAATCCACTTGGAAGATGTGCCATCTGCTGGAAAAAATGGAGTCACGTCACTGGTGCTCGATCCGCGAAGTGCCACTTTGTGCGGCACCCTGCATCGAGAAATACCCGCACCGAAATCAATCGAATTTTTTAAATTTGTTTTTTTTTTTAATTTTTCTCCTTTATGGATTTCATTATTTCGTTAATTTTTTATCGAATAGAAATTTGCTTTACATTTTTCGTAAAATTTAGAATAGGAGTATCTGCTTTGCGTTCGACGTGTATACTCGTCGTTGCTCGATTTTACCTATGCACCCTGTAAGGGATTTTTGAAACTAAATTACTCGGTTAACAGGTTCAAACGTTTCGATACAGAACATTCGTGGCTACTATTCTTTCGGCTGTTGCCATTTTTTTTTATTGGATAATCCAAAGGAAAGAAAGTCAGCGCTCCTGACTAAACGATGAAGTTCATACTTGAAAAATTCATACTTGAAATGTTCTTGTGGACATGTGACGGTAAACTGATCTGAAAATCGCTGCCGTGGAATCGATGTGCGGGTGTAATGTCATGAAAGTATATCTTTTCGTGGTACGGATTCACGTCAGAACAATGAGCAGCCCTGATGGAGGAAAGAAGCGCGACGAGATTTGGGTGACTCAAGATCCTAGATTTACGCAGAGTCTGCGGCTTAATCCTCTTAGCTCTTCACGCTGGCGAAATATTTTCCAGTGTTTCTCGCTCTTGTTGCCTCTAACTGGCTTCATCCTTAATGGCTTTCATCTTCTCCTTAATTAGCCATTTAGACTCCAGCTCCGCATTCTTCTGCATGAAATATCTACCGAGTTTTTTAGAGGGCGAGAGTGTGTCACCTCTGGCACGTCCCGTCTCGGGACGTTAGATTCGCACAGTGAGCTTGGTCTTTGATATACAACTTCATAGATACCTGTCCACACCGATCAACGATTTAAGAGCAACGACGCGGAAGGAAACGCGGATTCTTTAATCAATGGCACCTAGTTGCAACGTCGTTGGCAAGGTAGCTCGTTCGTAAACTAGTTTCCGTCATAGTCGATAGAAGTTTACTTTCCATTTTGGATCATCCGCACGTATTTTCTGTTACCTTCATCTTTTCCAACTTTGCCCAATTCCCAAACTTTGACCCTTTTTGCATATTATTCGCGAAACCTGTTCGGCTGTAGTTTCGAGTCAACATGGCAAAATAGAATAGACGTTAGTTCAGGTTTTAACAAAATTTCCCTCCACCGTGTTATTCTCTTCGTTGCTTCCCCTTTGCGCATCCCTTCGGATATTTCTTTTGGAATGCTCGCCAATTGCAGTGTACGTACGCCAAGTATCGTTATAATTCCGTCCCACGGATCACGATTTCGATTTCAGTGGTCAGCTACAGGTGCCGGGAAATTTAAGGAATGATTCCTGAAGCCGAAATAAGGCGAAAGTCAAGAATAAAAGAATTGCGTTTTCGGCTTTATTTCCAAGTTATTGGCAATTAAAAATCAGACGAAATACCCCTGTACACGAGCAAACCTCCTTACACGAACGAAAGGAGGTTAGCCCGAGCAGCTGGGCGCACAGTGACCCTCAAACCGAACGACACGTGGGCTGCAGCTTACGTCGTACGAGTCGTAGAGAGGAAGATCGTGATATTCAGAGACGTAAACTACATTTTGCAAGCGAAATATCACGCATAATTTGTTAACACTCTGTATTCGACACATTATCACAACTAATAAATATCTGCTATAACGACGTTATAAAACGCTATAAAACGCTGTATGCCAAATACTGTAAATCACTGTTCTGGATAGTCTGGAGGATTAGGCTGTTGCTTGGCGCGCAGGAATCGCAAGGCAGCGTGCAAACTCCACTCGAATCCTGCGTCGCGCCGTCAAATATTTGCGTTGGATGGAAAATCCGCGTAAGCAGGTTTCCATTCGATACGGTCGTCTCCCGTTGCTGCAAAAGTCTTTCTGCGATAAGCTAACCGAAAATTGTAATTTTCAGAGCTGTGAAGCATTTCTGCCTTTGCTTTCGTCAAACGATGTTCCCCCGTGCAGAACCCAAAGAGTGACATCGCTATTATTATCCGGCTGGCGAGCTCGAATTGCGGTGTTTCAGCTGTTGGTCCATTGCGGAGCGCAAACAAGCAGACCATGAAGTGTAGAGAGAGAGAGAGAGAGAGAAAGAGAGAGAGGAGAGGAAGAGGATAGCATAATAAACAAGGGATTCCGATTCCGAGGTCCAGAGACGCGAGCCGGGATTCTATCTGGTCGTTGGGACGAAGGAATTAACTCGGTCAGGCTTCCGCAAAGAAGCCTTTTAGGGAGGCGTACCGTGATTAGGACAAAAGAGTTGCGCTGGAAAACGGAGAACTCGAAAATGGATAACGACGGCATAATTGCGGCGCTTCATTAGGAAGCTTCTTTCTTCCTTTGCCGGTCGCACAGGATTGCCTGCCATGCTGTCGTTGGGCGGATTTCTTTCTCCAAGGATACTTGCATGTTTTTGCACCGACTAATGGAACAACCTGAAACAGGATCGGGATCAATTGTACGAGCCCTTTTTGTCGGCTGATCGATTCGTGCCAGGCTTTTGTAAGCATCGGAGGTGGGAGCACAGGTGATCCTTTTCATTATTCCCTGAAACACTTCTCTTAATTTAGTAGCACAATCTTAAGAATTATAGCATTTCTACGCGTATTCTTATGCCTTTCAGAACGTAATTAAAGAGATCTTGCTGGAAAATTGCTCTATTGCCAAGCACCGTAAAAAGCGTTATGCCTTGCACGCTTTATATATCGTCTCCCATTGTGCGAATTTCGTGCAATTTTCCACATTCACGTTTTCTACAAATGCGAAAACATTCGATCTGCTAATTATTTATTCCGGTCGAACTGACTAAATCTTCATCTTACAGGGTATTACGTGAGCGGATCTTGGAGCATGCAGATGGATGCATGTACTTGAGTTAGCAACTTACACTCGTTGGAATTTGTATAATCGTAGGAATTGTAATTATTAATCGAATTAATTGAGGCTGCGTTACATGGCTGGCCAAATTTTGAGACTACCAGGGTCACATGGCTACTAGGTCAGGAGCAAACGATTTCTGTTACTATTTTCTAAGAAATTCCCTTGGATCCAACGCTATAATTCAATGCAACGAATTGTTAATATTCTAATTAACGTAACTAAAATTGTTATACAGGGATAGATGACGAGATCTCCAGGGATTCGTAGAACTTTCCTGGCGTACGGTACTTCAAGGATGGTCGTAAGAAGGAACAGAGATATTGTCTAACTCATAGGGGAGTCAGAGCCCCATCCATCGACAGCAGAACGCGATTCCAATCGTAGATGCGTCGTTACGTATGCAGCCTGCGTCCGGATCGGTCTTCCTACTAATAACATCACGCATTCCGGCTGTCTTTGCATCCCACGCCTCGACTTAGTTGAGGAGTAAAGCGCGAATCCCGTCTTCTGTCGTCACGTAACGTTTTCGCACCAGAAAGCTGTTCTTTCGCAGGAAGTTGAAAAGTCTTGTCTGATTGTGGCGCGCGATGTAAACGTTTCGCTGAACTTACGGTGGCTCTCCAGACCATTCGTCGACATCTTTCACGAACACATCACTCGCTTTGTAAGAAACGTCTTGAAATTTCATTTTATTATATGCCATCCCAGTTATGGTTTCATCGATGAAATACTTTTATGACACTCTGAAAACGTGTACCTAAGTCGCAAGATATTTAGTACAGGTATATTAATCTGCGGAGATTAGACAAATTTAAACAGGCGACTATCCACTGTGTTCTTAAGTCTCGGTATTCAGTAGCACCATCTTCAACGCTTTTTATACGCCAGTGATGATCATTCGGTCTACTAATTTTTCATTACACGTGAGTTTGCGAAATTGTAAACATCTTGCGACGTTTACGTACATTTTCAGATTGGATTGAAACTTTCCCGATTTAATCTCGCGACAGTCGCGTTTCATTAGAGCGTTATTGAAATATGAAAATGTTTCCTGCGACACGCGCAACCTGCGCGTGAAACTTTAATATGGCAAGTGTAGGGATACTCGTGCGAGTCACTGTACGTCACTGAACCTTCGAACGAGAATCCAAGGCGTGCAAGGTGCGCTCGGATGTCACGAAAGAACGCATCCTGGAAATATTCGCGACGACGATTAAATATCGCAGAGCTTTATATCCTTTGTCTTTTCTATTTCTCGAATTTCATTCGGACCCTCTTTTAGAAACCAGTGTGTTTCTGTCCGATGTTATCTGTATACTAATGCTGGAATTATTTGAACAGGATCTTTCTATTTGATAGGTCTGACGAGGGTGGTTTCTTCGAGCTGTTTCCCTCGAGGGCGACAGAGGATGAAGGACGGAATTAAGGCGACCATATTGCGACGAAATAGAATCGTTTCGGTTGCCTACACGAAGGGTGGAAACTAGGGTCGGAGATAGGACACCTTGTTCCGGCTTTTTACGTCGCTTTTCGGGCAGTCGCTGAAGAGTCTTTTCTTTTTTTTCTCGAAATGCTTCAAAAGCACGTGGAACGCGTTGAAAGGTACTCCGCGAAACTGAAGATTTACCGCTCTCGTCTCTAGCGGTTCCGGTGAATTATTGCGAGGATTCTTTATCGGTGTATTACGTTCGCGAGAAGAGAAATAATTTAAGAACGCTTGGAACGTTTTGGAAAACGTTTGCAAGTCCCAGCTTTGCGTCTGCCCTGTCACATTCGTCGTCTGCTGAATTTTAATTCACCCATAGCGGAGCAGAAACACCGAAGAAGACGCCGAACAGAGAGCCACCAGATTTTACTTTCTTTTATTTCCACCGTGAAATTCCTATTTTCGGATATCGTTCGTTAACGGATCGCGTCGAGTCGACCCGATCGAAGGGATGCGATTTCTTCGGATTGCTGGCTGATTATGGGACGGAAGAAGGAGATTGAAACTACGAGGGCGTGTAGATAGACAAACGAACAAGGACAGCGTTCAAGGATCGACCTGTCTATGCATGCACCTAGCGATGGGTATAACGCTGAAGCAAGTCGCCACGGGCCATCGTGCACAATCCTCTTGGATCTCCGTGAAAATCATAAAATCATCGAGGTTTTTTTAAGACCCTGGTGCTACCCTAGAGATAGCGTAGGAAAAGATTCGACCGAGAAGTTGTCGAAGTTGGTTGGAAGACATAGGCGCGTCGAAGGGGACTGAGATGTTTGAAAGATGAAATTGCCGGAGAAGTTACCGGGAAGAGAATCGAATGGCCATCGCTATGTACGGGAGCGAGGCGTGCGCTAACACTCCACCACCACCACCACCACCACATCCACCAGTGCCACCACCACGATCGCGTCCGCCACCACTACCAGCCAACGGCGCACCTCGACTCTGTGCCACCTCTACTGCCTCCATCAGTCGACCCCGTGCAACGCGGCTCGCCGGCCGCCGCGCGAAAATTTACCCTCTGCCCGCCTCGATCTGCGCGCGATCCCTTTGTTTGTCTTTCCGCGACGCAGTCGTTTGTCCTTGGCGACTCGCGCCATCACGGCCAGCCACGCAACAGGGTTCCTGCTTCACCAGAGTGTAATCGGCGACGGTAGTAGCCGCGTAGAGCGTGTTTCGTTGCCACTTGTAGGAGGAACGCGACCAGAAGAAGAGACGCTTGGACCGGGACTGGAAAAAAGGTGAAAAAAGAAGAAAGAAAAAAAAAAAAGAAAACGGTGATATCGAACGCGCGTGCGTGTGCAAGTTGATAGGTGCGTATGCTTGGAAAGGTCACGGTGAATTAGACAGGCACAGAAGTAGCGCGAGACACGGGGAGACGGCGTGGTTAGAGAGTGGAGGCGAACGGAGAGGATTCCGCGCAAAAGCCGGCTCCACGGCCGGTCCCCCACTCGCTAACTTGTTGAGTCTCTCTCGGCAGGTGTGCTCCACGAAACTCTCTGCAGTGGATCCAACCACGATGACGAACCTTGTGTTCCTGCTGCTTCTCCTCTGCTCAAGTTCCGTCAGGGCGAACGTGTCCGCGCAGAGGAACAACGTGCACAACGATCCCATGGTGGTGGAGACCACCAGTGGCCTGGTTCGCGGATTCTCCCGTATGATACTGGACAAGGAGGTTCACATATTCTATGGAATCCCCTTCGCCAAGCCTCCGATAGGACCGCTCCGATTCAGAAAGCCGCTGCCCATAGAGCCCTGGCACGGAATCCTGAACGCCACTGTGCTGCCCAACAGCTGCTATCAGGAGAGGTACGAGTACTTCCCTGGCTTTCCTGGGGAGGAAATGTGGAACCCCAACACCAACATCTCCGAGGACTGTCTGTACCTGAACATCTGGGTGCCGCAGAAGTTTCGACTGAGACACAAGGGCTCGGAGCCGCCGAACAACGGGGACAAGAACGGCCTGCCGCTTCTGGTCTGGATCTATGGGGGTGGTTTCATGAGCGGCACCGCTACCCTGGACGTCTACGACGCGGACATCATGGCAGCCACCAGCAACGCCATCATCGCCTCCATGCAGTACAGAGTTGGCGCTTTTGGGTTTCTCTATTTGAACAAACATTTCACCAACAGCGAAGAGGCTCCTGGCAATATGGGTCTATGGGATCAGGCTCTGGCACTTAGATGGCTCAGGGACAACGCGGCGGCCTTTGGAGGCGATCCCGACCTCATCACCATCTTTGGTGAGTCCGCCGGAGGCAGCTCCGTGTCTCTGCACCTGATCTCTCCGGTGACTCGCGGTCTGGTCCGCCGAGGAATCCTCCAGAGTGGCACTTTGAACGCTCCATGGAGCTACATGACCGGGGAGAAAGCGCACGAAGTGGCTAGGATACTGGTCGATGACTGTGGCTGCAACTCCACCATGCTTCAGGAGAATCCTGCCAGGGTGATGGCCTGCATGAGGTCCGTGGACGCCAAGACCATCTCTGTCCAGCAGTGGAACAGCTACTGGGGCATCCTAGGCTTCCCATCGGCGCCCACCATCGACGGGATCTTCCTACCTAAAGATCCTCTGGATCTTCTCAGGGAAGCCGATTTCAAGGACACGGAGATTCTCATCGGGAACAACAAGAACGAGGGTGAGTCGATCTTTGTCAGCTAACGTACCGGTATCGCGTAACAGCGAAACCGTTTGTTTCGTGCGTCGCTGCGTAGGTGATCAGAGGATGATACGCCGGAACAAGTTCGAATCGATAGAGTACGCTGTTCGCAGAGATTTTTTTTCATGTGGAAACGTCAGTCGGACAGGTCTGAAACGTTCGTTACGTAAAATACCGTTGAGCCGGACCGACCAGCCGCGTCGGCTGGGAACAATGGTTCCGGTGTATTGTCGTTGGATAATGCGGATAGCTATTCGTTATTGGCTCGTGATCCGCCTTTCTGTTTAATGAAAAGCTGCGTCGCGCGACGCAGCCTCGAGAAATTATTTCGCAATCTTTAGACGCGACCCACTCTACCTAATTAACCTTCCGCGATTCAGATGCCTCTGGGACCTCGGCTCGATAGGTTTCCTCGCGTGGCCGAGATTGACCGAGTCTTTTAGCCGCATTCAGAAATCTATGCAGCAAACTTTATGCTTGTTGGTGGCCGGTGTCGTCAGAAGACGAACTCTAGCGGCTTTCGAAGTCTCTAAATCGCGTCCGACCAGCGAAGGGAACCTGTTGACGGTGCTTGCGCGATTGCCTTGTCGTTGCATGGTGACGATCTGATCGCGGCTCGGTTCAAGGTAGATCCGAGAATCTGTGCAGGCGAAATGCACGAGCCTAGATACTCGTCGATTGCTGGCCCGAGAAACAGTTCGTTAATGGCAGTTTTTCGCTGCAGCGAGTCGAGGTAATTAAGTAACTCTTCTCCTCGTCTTGTCTTCGTCGTGTCCCTGCTTTAAATCGATCGCTTCTTTTCTCGTCTTTTTCTCGCCCGCTAGAGAAGTTGAGCGCGGCAGCGCTCGATGATTGCTCGCCGGATCATAAATCACACCGTTATTCGCGACGATTTCAAGCTGCTCTCGGAATATTTGATCCTTGAGTCGCGAGGGACGGGAAACCTGTTAGCATAGCGAGTTTCAATTGGGAGAAGAAAAAGAGAAAAAAGGAAGAGGAATCATACGGTCGCCTAAGATCGCGAGAAAAAAAGCTTCTTCGACGTTAAATGATTTAATCGAGTTGATCGAGCGCTCCGTTTCCACGGGGATGAAAGGGGCAAAGTCTGATAAATTGTATCCTGTCCTTGAAGTCTTAGCCGTAAAATGATGAATCACACTTATCTAGCTCGCTCTTCGGCGCTTCTTTAAAACGATTCCTTAGTTCGATTCTTCGGATTTCGGTCTTCGTAACGTTCACGAGCCTGGCGATCGTGTTCCACGTCGATTGCTACGTAGGTGCTAAGTTCTTGCCGCACACAGCGAGAAAAAGTGTGGAGAAGTCGAGCTTGCGGTAATTGGAAATACGTAGCTCGCAGCTATAATTAGCTGGATCACATAAAATATCGTGGGAATCGTTCTCTTCTCCGAAATCAGTGTAACCAGTTTTCTCCTTTCAAAAGTAAAATTCGGAAGCAGAATTTACGCGCGCAATTGAAATTCAAACAAATTTACCACGAAGATTAGCGAACAAGTAGCGATTTTTAATATATTATTTAGACAAACGGAATTCTTAAAAACCTGATGAACACACAGTGGTCGTATTTCTCGTTCAAAAACAACGAGATTCGTCCATCTACGACATTGCGCTATCCCTAACAGTTTCCAAAATATTCAGAAAGTATTGTACGTGCTCGACCTCAACTTTAAGACTCGTTTTCACCTCTACCAAAATGTAGATGGTTACCGATGAGAAAGATAAGAGTCGGGTATTTCTCGCTGTATCATATCCGCGAAGTTTCATTGAAATCCTGTGTCAAGCTCGAATCGAGCGAAGTTGTACCTTTATAGGGCAGGTTTGGTAATTTTCAATAAAATGAAATTAAGCAATCTCATTGGCAACGCTAAAATACCACCGCATTAAAACACCTGCTTTCCCCCCAAAGTAGTCTCTTGCACGTTTTATCAGCCGCTGCTTCGACGTACAGCGTCTCATAGTCTCACGAGCCTGTTGCTGTAATCGTTGTTCGTTAACGACGATAATAACAACAAATATCCTTAACATGGAAGATAACGATCGTCGATAAACACCTGTACGGAGCTATGGAACCGACTAGCACGATGCAATTTTATTCAGCGTGGTCGATAAATGATTTTCTGGTATAGCACCAGGGCAATGAGACAGTCCGTAGATGCGATAGAAAAGACCTGGATAAGCCGATGTAGGTGATAGTCTTGGCGATAGATTATCGGCGAAATAGAGCCGAATTCATTTCACGTAGTCGAGAATCGGTCTGACGCATCACGATATACGCGTACCTGCGTCAGCAATTTCACCCATTCAGAGTCTCGCTCGATATGATATCTTGCGCCTGACACCTGTGCAAATTCACGTTGCAACTGACAATTGAGTGTCGCTCTAATGCCGAACCGCTTTACGGTATCTTGGTGAACGGATTGAACGTGGCAATTTCACGACCGTGCCCTTCGGGCGCGCACATTTATCTCCGCCAGGAATATGTAGATATCTCCTAATTCAAATAACAATTCACCCGACACTTTGAACAGCCAAGGACTGCGCCTAAGAGAACGTAGCGTCTTAAATCTAAAATCATCCGACTCGCGTCAAACGCGCTAACTCTTAGACGTGGCATCAGATTGTAGCTGTAGCTTAAGGACTCGAGGACTCAGCTCGGACCAGGTAAATAGGGCCCAGGTTTCCCATCCAATTTAATGTCATACTTTGACCTAACACGCTAACTCTATCCTAACATGCCACCCCGAATCTTAATTCGCTAGTTTCAATTTAACACGTAAGGCTCTGCCTTAAGGTAATTTAACGTGTAAGAGTTGTAAAGACTCGGCTCCTACCGCAGCGTAAATTCCAATCGAGCCTCGATATTCTGATTTCGATCTAACGCAGATCGACTTGATTATAGGCGTTGTAAGCAAGTCTTAATCTTGTAGCTCAGACCTGACAACCTAACTTGATCCCTAACGTCGTGGCTGGAATCTGAGTCAGCCTAACCCTTAGCCTAATTCTAGCTTACGTCAAGTTGAACCGGGCTACTAATCAAGACCCGGCCGTGCCGGGAAATTAGCGTGAGCGTTCATCGTGCCTGTACCGTAACCAAGGTGTGGTATATTTTCAAAATTCAATTTCCACGATCTAGATAAATAATATTTTAACGGGCGAATGTGGCTGGTGTCAGTTACCGGCGATCAGATTAGACCGTGGAGTTTTATGGGTCCGTGGGAAATTTGAAATTATAAAATTTCATAGAACGTACATAATGTGAGGAACTTCTAGACGATATAGCAAAAGTTCCACTTCTTTATTTTAAAATACGAATTTTTAAAATACGAATATATAACTGTGCTTGTCTGTCCGCGCAGATTATCGTCTTTTATTTTGTATTTTTCTTTTTTTTTCTTTTTTTACATTAGCCGACTTGTCGTGTCGATGGATATAGAAATAAATAAATAAATTTGCCAGTCTGTTCACCTGTCAGTAACCCAGGGATCAACGACTGGACATTGAAGAACTTGACGTGCAACCTGTTTCAGTGCTGTTTTGAAAACTGTACGAATATAAAAAGAAAATATTCCTTCGTCAGAATACTCCATGTCTGAGAAAAGTACATTCGATGAACCAAAGAAGAACAAGATCCCATCGATTTTGCACAATCTACAGGGTGTATCACTTGAACCTTGGTCGAAGAAACGAGTTTGGGGTCCGTTGGCCGAGGGAACTGGCGCGTCAGCGAATACAAACAACAGGACAGAGCCGAGGGTTGAACTTCGGGCGAACAGAAAATTGAAAATGGGATTTGTTTAATTAATCTTCCGCCATCCGGGAAATTAAGGGGACAGCGGGGTGTTTCACGGTGCGACGAAGTTACGATGGAACATGGTGTGTTTTCATGGCGGGTGCAATTCTGTTTGACGGCGCGCAACTCGCGCCAACTTTGCAAAATCTAGCGAGCCGGATTCAAATTCTTCGCGCACCCTATCCTTTCGTCCTCGTTTCCTGCTTCTTAACTAACTTTCCCGCGACATCGTCTGAATTTTAATGGGACACGGAATACCGCGTATCCGTTGAAACATTTCCCTTTTCCTCTCTTTTTCTCTCCTCCGATCTCTTACGAGGGAATTTTTTCCCAGCGTATTCTCCCTCCGATACATTCGAACGGGGTGAATGGACGTTGGCTTTTTCCCTTTTTTCTTTGCACCACCGAATGATTTGTTGGAATTACCGGAACGAGCGGCAAGGTAGACGGATAATTCGGCGTGACAGGGGACGAGGGATTTATCCGAAATCGTCGCGTTGGAAATTCGGCAGGGGCTGAGAAGCGAAAGTGACTCACCCTTGACCCGTCGCGTCCGCGAGCGCTGCAGTTTCCAGCGTTTCGCAATCTACATAAATAAAAAACATGAGAAAAAATGGAGAGAGGGGAGACAGAGTAGTCGTTTTTTCGGTTCTCTTCTCGTTCCGGAAAAAACTGGCAGTTCCTGTCGTTGCCACCTCTATTTACATTTTATTCCGTATGCGGAGCGACCATAGAGTTCGCTGTTTAAAAAAATCTCCCTGTTTTTTTTTTTATTTTTTCATTTCTCTATTTTCTTTTTGTTTTGGTTGCGTGGCCCCTCCAAAAAAAAAAAAAAAAAAAGAAACAAAAGCGAAACGAAAAATAAAACGATAGATGCGAACGTTTCGACGAATTGGATCGACTCGTTTCTAGGTAGGCGAGGGCGGGGAATTACGATGGGTTTCTTGACGATAGTTCCTTGGAAATGAAACGACGTGTTGCGTTAACGAGATCAAACGACGCTACGTTCCGCAGTCGATAATTACATCAACGAGCTGTAGGATTATAATACGAGCGTAAATTCGTATACCGCTGCTATTAACCGAATAATGCATCGCCCTTTGCCTGGCATTAACCGAAACGAAATTATGAGGAAAGTGCCATACGAAGTAATTAGAGGCGACTGGCCGATCATTATGTCCCATGTCACTGTTTCTATCCTCATTAGCTAGCCATCCAATGATATATCCATTCACGCCCCAAAACATCCGAGCGGTGGCTCGATTTTATTAACAAAATTGTCGCCCATGCATCTCCGTATAGATGTGCAGAAATCTACGAGCGATTGTGTAGATAAAAGACAGTGTCGTGTACTTTGAAAATTAGACGAGTTCCATTTTATTAACCGAATTGTAGTTTATGGGACATCGTATACACGTCCAGAATGTTACGTATTCTGAACATTAGACGAGTCCCATTTTATTCATCGAATTATAATTTATGGGACACCGTATACACGTCCGGAAACTTACAAGCGATCGATTGTAAAGATAAGAGACTGTGTCGTGTACTTTGAAAATTTGTCGAGTTCCATTTTATTAACCGAATTGTAGTTTATGGGACACCGTATACACGTCCGGAAACTTAGAAGCGATTGATTGTAAAGATAAGAGACAGTGTCGTGTACTTTGAAAATTAGCCGTCCCATTTTATTAATCGAATTATAATTTGTGGGGCACCGTATACACGTCCGGAAACTTACAAGCGATTGATTGTAAAGATAAGAGACAGTGTCATGGATCGTATACGTTACGTTACTCGGAAAATATATTAAGTTATAGGAAATGACAAAATTATAAAAAGTATAAGACAGCAGTTTTTCCTTTGTACATACGGAGGTTCGTTCTTATGGGTTTTCTAATATCGATGTTATATAGTGTCTACATAGAAGTATGGCAATATGACACAATGAAAAATGAAAACGATCAGTCGTGTTTAAAGATATAAATCTCCTAAATATAGGTGAACTTTTATAAAATACCAAAATGCCAGAAACGTAATGTTTCGCTCAGACGTTGTCGACTTCAAAAGAAACTAATGAATTCCTATTTTTACTTGAAGCGATAATACTCACGCATTTATTAACTGGTTAAAAGAACGAAAGGTATTTGCCACCCGAGGTCTTAGGTTAAGCGCAGTTAAATCGCGCGGGAACGAGGAATTTCGTTGACGTCAGAGAGAAGGTTGACTCGTACTACTGCGACGTCCGCGTTATACCAGACTTGTGCTGTCGCCTTTATCGTCGAGTCTTCAGTGACACAGCAGCGAACGTACCGCGCAAGATGCCTCGGCCATTCGACGAATTAAGTCGCCTGCGATGATTTCATGAATATTCACGATGAAAATTCCGATTTTCTCGTTTGACGTTTCGCAAGCCGTATTCTCAAGGTCCACCGTGAAATTCCTTTCCTTCGCTTTCTTTTCTATCTCTTTGATCGTAGCACGGAATGGCGATTGGTATAAAAGATTCAGACGATAAATCGGCCAAATGTCTCGAAACACATCTGGAAAATACATGCTGCGAAGGAAACGCTTGCAAAAATCGTGATTGGGTGAGGTTTTCGAGTGACGTTTCTATCGGGCCGCGAATTAAAATTCAAACAAGCGAATCTCGATCCGATATCGAAACGTCAAAGCTCCGGTGGTGCACGTTTGTTTAAACGTTATTCACCGTGGCAGAGCCGTGGCGATCAAATTTTTATCGCTTCCCAATGATTGATAGATATCTCGCGGTTCATTGAAAAACTTCGCGTTTCATCGATACCAGTTAAACAATGACGACGTTTCGTTTATTTCTTTTTCCATGTAATTTTGCGTTGCCTTTATCAATATTTCTAGTAAGTCGATCGTTCTTTTTTTTTTTTTTTATTGGTAAATCGTACCTCTTCGAACTTGTTCGTTTTATCCTCTCCCTTCCTCTCTGTTTCTCTCTGCCTTTCCTCTCTCTCTCTCTCTCTCTCTTTTTTTATTGAATTTTATTTATCGCGAGGGAAAACAGTAATTTACAAGTCGAGCTATAAATCGAGAGGATCTGACGACTCGAAGCGCGATATTACAACCGAGCTGTATTAGTCCGAATATGGTTAAACGGATTTCGAATAATGGGAACTATCCCGCCGAGAGACACGGCAATGGTGGGATTTATCGCGGTAAAAAATTTATCACCGTCCCGCGAAACTTGTCTTAATTTAAGGCGCCTCCTTAATCGCAGATTATTTAATCGCCGCGGCGCGAATTAATTGAACCGTATGTTTCGGCCGATTCCCGGAGGGGCCACGTTGCACGTTCGTTTTCCCGGGTTAATTTAGTGCCGCGTAATGAGTCAAAAAGCCAGACGTAGCGCGACGTACAGTCTGTCACACAAGAGCGTGTCTGCGATATCTGCGAAACCTGATACCTAATCAGAATGAGATAAAAAGAATGTAAACAAACGAAAACTTCTCTAATACGCGTTGCTGAATACCTTTCAGTTTCATTTGAAACAGTGAAAGGAACAGAGCTTTTTAATATGAGTGCCGCGTACGCGAAACGTCGAAAATCGTCTGGCATGGGCGAATGAAAACAGAGATCGTGATTGGAGTAATATAATATTCACTGATGAATCTTCGTTTTGGGCATGGTGTCCTATTAGGCGTGCTTGGACTATCCATGGAAGAAGGATGATTCAAAGAAGTGTAAAACACCCTATAAAAGTGCATGTTTGGGGTTGCTTTAACGCACGCGGTTTTGGGACTTTGTGCGTCTTTACAGACAATCTGAATGCACAAAAGATGGTGAAATTGTACCAAAGGGGACTTCTCACATCCGTGAAACGTTGGTTCAACCAAACCGAGGACCAATGGATATTGCAAGAAGACAACGACCCTAAACATCGAAGTCGCATCTGCACCCAATGGAAAGCGAAAAACGCCATCACAGTACTTCCTTGGCCATCGCAGTCCCCTGATGCAAACCCTATCGAAAATGTGTGGTCCCTAATGAAATGCAAGCTGAGAGGAAGACGTATCACAAAAATAAGAACACTTGTACATCACATTCGAAAGATATGGAGGTCGTTACCAGAATCCTACGCTCAAAAATTAGTCGAGAGTATGCCGAAACGATGTCAAGCTATAATCGCTAATGGAGGAGATTGGACACCCTACTAAGTAATAGCGTATTAGTGTTTTAGATGTAGATTCAATTCATATAAATTTTTTTACAAATATATAAATATTTACAGAAATATCGCAGACACGCTCTTGTGTGACAGACTGTAAAATTTGTCAAACCGACGCGTTAACCGCGATCTAGCGAAAATTTAATTTCCCGCGAATTCCTAACGTTTAATTTCCTTCGCCGTAATTTACCGTCGATCAACCGGACTAAACAGATAAAAAATAAAACCGATCAAACTGACTTTGATACTCGAACGCCGATCTTAGCCAAACCTAATTCGAACTTAACGCAAACCTAATCTAAACTTGGCTTAAACTCAACCCAAACGCGATTCAAATCTGTTTGAAACCTACCACGCAAGAATCGTTTGGTATTCGTTTTCTCGGTATAATTTACCAGCAACTTTAAGTAAATGTAACCCGAAGTTGACGCGAACTCATCTCGGCCCAAACCCAAACCCAAGAGAAAACCTATATTTCATATTCAATCTTCCGAGAGATAATTTATTACCTCGTAACGAGGTGGAAAAGTCAAATGTACGTGGAAACAAAATTCCTCGATCCGAAGCAGAACATAACGCGAGCTAGCGCAAGTCTGACGCCTACTTAAAAACCATATAAACGATCTTAAATCAGCTTGCTTTTCTTTTCTTTTTTCCCAGTGCTATATTTCTTATCCACCTCTTTTCCAACCAACGAATCAGGGAATCAATCGCGAGGCTATTAGGGGACAATTTAGACCCATAGAAATGTAAAGTTCACAGTCATTAAGCCAACGATTGGCACGCTATGACGTGGTGCCACGACAGGGCAAATTTTTATTAAGATCCGCGTCTCATTAACGTGGTAACAACGGGGGCGGTACGTCACGCGAACGCTCCTCAAATTAAAAGCTTGCTGTCGCCTGATGGTCGGTATCAGGCCGTTCCCGGGACGAATCGAGAGGAATTCCGTGATCGTTGGATGTCGAAAGTCGTTGACGATATCAGAGCCTCGACGTTGTTATACGTTGGCTTGCAAAACTATTCCTACACTTACCAGAAAACATTTTTATGCGCCTATTGTGCGCCCGATATAAAACATTTCGTTCGACGTTGTTGGTACCGCGACGAGATACGATTGCCGAGATCACATTGGGAAAATCTTAATTTCAGTTGAAAATATGTGTGTAACGCGAGAGGTCTGATCGATACTTTCGACCTATTAACAGCATCGGAACGCGTACAATACGCACAGCGTACGATACTCTTCTGTAACACAAAGTTCTTTCAACTAGGATATTTCTTTAACCTTTTTCCGACCCAGGTGAACAAAAATTAATACATGTGTTATTGTATTTACCAAATTCGTCTAATCTGAAATCCTCTAACAGATAGGTGTACAAAAATTACAGGTTTATTTGGAGATTATTCAAGGTCATGAAAATGCAAGAGTTGGCAAAAAATTCGCCATAATCGTGTTAAAGATCTCTTGAAACCGTGCTATATCTGATAAAAGCATTTTTGATCGAACTGCTGATAACAGAGTAATCTCTACTGATCAGGATTCGTGACTCACCCTGTATATGAAAGCTGCAAGATATTTGCTTGAAAATTAATACACGGTACGGAATAGTCATCTTGAGCGTGTAACAAGCGCGAAGGACGCTCTCACTGAATATAGAGACTTTAATTAATATTATGAAGATCGTCCGTTTAAATACTTTCGTGATCTCCGCAAGATATATACTTGCGTTTTAAGTATCCCATAACGTTTGTATACGTCAGCAGAATTGTTGAAAATTTTACCGATATAATGATTATAGTCGCGTCATTACGGTAGCTTTGAAATTTCAAAGTGATTCGTATAACACACATAATACGTTCATGAAGGACGTCGACAGGTGTAGGAGTACGTTTGCACAGCCGCTGTAGACTAACGTCGTTAGAACCGTGGAAATGATACAGGCGTTTTTTGTCAGTCAACGGTGTAATTACGCTGGACAAATTGCCAGTCGGATATGCTGGCAATTACGCAAGAAAACGACGAAGAAATCATCCCGTTTCTTGAAATTTTACAAGACGAGATCAATCATCCGTTTGTAATTTTTTGCCAACGATAATCGACGTTGCACGATGTTTCTATTCTATTCCGTGCCAAAGACCGATAATCTTAGCTCGTTGCATGTAATTTTCCTGCTATTTAACTTTGATCTAAAGGCTTAAGGCTCGACTGATTTTCTTTCTCCTATTTCTTTGTAGGGAAATTAACACGTTAAGGGGACAGAAACACGTGCCTTATCGCGTATCGAACACTTTCCATCCGGTTGTTCCGCTTTAAGGCACAGACAGTCGAAAGGCACCGTGCCACGAAGCTAGCTACTTGAGATATGGTTCGTCAAAGGGTTAAGGTCACCTGGCAGGGTAGGCCTGTGTTAACCCTCGGTCGTTCCGGATCCTCCATTATGCAGTTTCTTTTATCCGACTTCCACTGGGCGACCTTTCCGGGCCAGGGGCTTCGATGAATCTTTCAGGCCTCAGGCCACCAATTTCCCTTGTTTAATTCAGTTGGTTCTTAAAACGCGTATTTATATTTCAATGGAGCGACTGAATACAGTTTAATAAAATAACGTTAGCGTTGCTGCGGTCACAGCCATTCGTCATGCGGGTAAATTGACTTTTTAATTCACTCGGAGTTACTCGGATATTTGGTATTAATTTCGCCCGAATTATGAATCTTTATGTACGTAATAATGCGGAAAATAAATGAATGGCGGCGGAGCGCGTCGGGTGTTGAATTCCCACTGGAACCACCCAGGTTCGAATCCCATTTCCACTGTTTCATTTTTTCCAAATATTCTCTGTCTGAAAATAGTCTTTCCCACCTTTTAAAAAATTAATTTCCAAGTTTTCCCACGGGGAAAAATCGAAGGTGGGAAAAAAAGGGGAAGTGGGATTGAATGGAGCGAGAAGACGTTCAGAAAGAAGAAAAAAGGGAGGGGGAGGCCCTTGTAGATCCAATTTGGGGTTAGGAAAATTGAGAAAAGTTCACTGGAATCCCGGCTTTACATCGGTTTTCACTGTGGTTTTAATTAATATCATTTCCACTAATTAGCCCTCGTGTGGCGTCGCAGAATTCTCTCGTGCATATCCTGTAGCCAGTTTTCCGACTAATCATTGGGTTTCTAACGGGTCCATCGGATGATTAAAAACAGATCGGGAAAGAATCCTTGGAAAAAGTGCATTCCGCTAATTAATCCGACCACTTATTAATTACTTGCATGACCGAGTCTTTCAAAGGCATGTTCTATAATTCCATATCTTTGAGAAAGCTATTTCCTCCCGTGGTACTTAGGCAATTACGTTGTACCTTAACCCATTAAAGGCCCAACGTTTTACCTTAACGCAACGTTTCACCTGCGATTCTTTCCGACCAATATATACGACTGATCCCTTTAACGTTATTATTACATTACAAAACAATTCACATGACACGTTTTTAGTCATTTAACCTGTTTAATTCCCCTCGATCGATATACACGACGGGCTTCCCAACGAAGGGTCTGCCTGACATTTTTGTAGTCGTTATTTATTCCACCATTTGCATAGAATTTTACGAAGTATTTTTACTACTTTGATAACCAATCGTTCTTAAGTCATGAAAATTCATACCGGCTCTTTGATTCGTGCAGCGGACTTTTACGAGCCATTTGTCGTTCCGATAAATTTCTAAGAAATCGTAGTCTGCCAAACGATATATAAGTTGTTTCATTCGCGTTCGTCAATAACTCCAATGAAAACGTGAGTTGCACGCGTTATTTCGTCGCACGGCTCTTAGCGCGCTAATATCTCGGTGTAGAGGTGAGATATTTGGAAAATTCTCGCAGCGTTTCGTCGCCGTGTTTCTGATCGATGCTCCAGTTTGTTCCTTAACGTTCAACTTCTGTCCAGGGTAATGTGATTAACTAACGCGACGTAATTACACGGGAATAACAGTTTTCGCGGGAGTGAGCGCTTATGAATGATGCAGGAAGGTAATTAGGCGGCTCGAAGGGAGTTTCCGTGGGAAGGCAGGCTTCATTAATTATTCCACTCTTAATACTTTCTACAGCCACCGCATACGCCGACTTTTTATGCGCCATAGAAAAATTTCTTCGCGTTCCGTTCTAACATCTCGTGTCATCGACACCGAGAAATTGGGTCGAGTTTTCCGATTGGAAAATTTCCTTGGCTATCCGAGTTCGAGCGTACAACATTTTTTCCACCTATACTTTTCAGGCTACGTACTTTAAGAAAATGCAAAAATATCGTAGCTCTTTGCGGCGGCGGATAAAGAAGAGAAGATGTAGAACGAAATCCAGCGATTTTACGAGGTAGAAAGTCTAACGAACAGCGGGTGTTTGAGCTTATGAGCGACGCATCGGATAATTGGAAGCGCCATAAAGAAATCCGCGGGAAAGGCACTTCGTTAATTACCTTTTTCCCCCGTTTTCATCCTCTTTGAAACCGGCTACACCTGTTTTTCCCACCACCAGGCCTCGTATCACTCGCAACGCGAATGTAATCTTCTCTCGCGTCGGTTTCTCGCTTCGATCCTTTAATCTGATATCGACAACCAGGCCAGCTGCCGCGATTTCTCCGCTCTCGTGTACACTGCCCGGATTAAAACGCCGACAAACTCGGGAAACATGCCTGGAGAACATCCTTGAAAAATCCACCAGTCTTTGTATTTTTATTAATCCCACTACTGTTCTATCGTCTTTGGAAAATTGCAGTTCTATTCATTTTCTTAACGAAATGCACTCCCACAAATACGTATAATAAACGTCGATGGCTCGCTGCACGTTTTACTATATTTATTTACTTATGGTTTTAAACAACAGTTTAATCTTTCTCAATGCTGTTACAAAATTGATCGGAAATTGCGAATCGATTATTTTTACGAGCTCGAAACGACAAGGGTGAATAGTTCTCGGAAAATGTACAATTAAACGCAGTAAACAGAAATATTATTTTTGAGAAATTTACGAGGTAGATATAAATCTGATTTTTGTACAGTAGAAAGAAACAGCCGTGATACCAGACGAGTGTGTTGCGTATGAAAACTGAAATTTTACGAAACGTGGACATTCGATGTTCGCGCGGTAAGCCATCGTCCGCAAGATTGTACGCTGCGCTGCAGAAATGAACAAAAGTCGCAAAATCCTCTGATCGTGAATTAATCTTTGACCTGAAGAAATACGAGAAAATGGCACGAAAACGCAATAGCCGAAATGTTGAAAATCGAGAGTATCTTTAGAGTGTTAAAAAATGGTATAAAAATGTGTGGCTTAGGGTACGGTACTCGCTGAAAATAAAAGGAACAGGAAGTTTGCGAATTCGAAGAAGCGGAATTCGGGGCTCAAGATGCGATAACGCCGGCAAATTTGATCTATCACGTGACGGTGTTCGCGTTTCCTCGAATCCTTGGCTTGTAACGCGATGATCGGGCGTTTAGAGCGAAAAAATCAGCGCGACACGAGCGGACGTAATTACGCTCCGATTTCCACCAAGCGTTCGTGCATTTGATTTTTCCCCGAGTACGGGGACCTGGTCGTTGCGACACGGCACGCGATTCCAGAACATCACCAGTCTCCTGTAAAGCGTTACGTGACAATTTACTAGCTCGCTTAAGTTTAATTGCGGATTTACGGCAGTTCTTTTTCCTGGGAACGAGCTGCCTGTGTTTCGCCAACTTTTACTCGAGTTTCGATAACGATATTCCTCGCTAACTAATTGATAATTGTTGACTTGGTAATAAAGAGTCATTAAAGGGTTTATCTTAAAAAACGCGAGCGTTTCCTAGTCCTCTTTTTCTTTTCTCTCTCTTTTTAGCAAGTTTCGCGTCCCATTCCGAAAAACAACTTTGCGAGTTTGCACACGAGTCTCGATAACGATATTCCTCCGCGATTAATTGATAATCGCCAACTTTGATACTAACGAGACATCAATGAATTTTTCTTAAAAACTAGAGTTTCTTATCCTTCTCGCTTTGTTCTCTTTTTATCAGATTTCACGTCTCATTCTGAAAAACATCATCGCGAGCTTCCATTCGAGTTTCGATAACGATATTCCTGCGTGATTAATCGATAATCACTAACCTAATAATAACGAACCATTAACGAGTTTTTCCTAAAAATTCGAACGTTCTCAGATTTCCTTTCTTGCTCTCTTTTTACTAAGTATCGCGTTCCATTCTGAAAAATATCATCGCGTGCTTCCACTCGAGTTTCGATAACGATATAGTTAATTGATAATCGCTACCTGATAATAACGAGTCATTAACAAATCTTTCTCGAAAGTTTAAACGTCTTTTAATCCCCATTTGTGTTCTCTTTTTCGCGTTCCACTCTGAAAAACATCTTCAACGATTATTACCGCGTTCGTTGCCCGCGAATGGAAACATTTGGCTACGCCGGCGTTTCCCAGCAGCTACCGCCACCGTAGTATCACCGATAAACAGCCAGATAAGCGAATTACATGGCTGCTAGACTATCCTGATTCTCGTCGAGTCTCGAAGAAACCGACGACTCTCGAGCCACGAAAATGGCGACTTTGTTTGCAATTCGCATCTGAAATTCATGGAACAGCTCTTCTCACTTATCGTCGTCTTATTGACTACCTCGTCATCTTAATATCTCGACATCTTAACTGTTCAGCTGGCATAAAATTCTCGGAGTTATTCGATCCACCAATCTGTCTCTGGCTTTCCTTTCAAATTCCATGAATAATTCCGCTATCCCAAAAACTAATCGTTTCCAGTCGTTCGTTCGATCGATGGTGGCTTTATCGGTTTGTGATTATGGAAATTCGAGGCACGTGAATTTTGTTGGTCTCGTGGATAGAAATTTCGTTAGCTCGTAGTTGGACGCGACAGAGATGTCCTACGCGTCAGCTCACGTTTATTGAGCATCCTTAGAGGACCAAAAAAGAAAAAAAAAAAGAAAAGAAGAAAGAAGATTTAGTCATTTCACATTTAAAATACCATAATTCCCCTTTATGGTCGATAATCAAATTAACGTCTTATGATCACGAAATTAACGATCAAGCTGTAGATTTTTATGCATCCATGGGAAATTTTAGGTCGCAAAATTGTACCGGCAATTGCGTATAATACACAGAGATATATGTAAAATATTCAAATTAGTGTAATTTATTATAACATTTAATACACGAAACGAATTTCTACTTAGATCGTTAGTAGTGTTTATAAAAAATAAATATATTAAAGTGCATAAAATCCTGCGATCTACTTGTAATATCAGAACCTACGTTTACAAAGATCTTCTCTCCCTGTTTTATGAATACACACACATCGATGGCTTACTCGACGAATATCGTACGCCCACTTTTATGTGAAATTTAGAGTTTTCTATGCGATAAATTGTTCCACCCTGTATCTTTACGCCGTAAAAAAATCCACATTTATATCAGTGTCGTGAACCTTTCAAAAATAATATTTCTCTTTATTGTATCTAGTTTCCCATGATCCCCACTTTTCTCACTTTACGTTCCTGAAAGGGATCAGCGCACGGTTTTTGCAATAAGTTTTATAACAGCACCGATAAAGACAAGTACAACGTAGAAAAACGTATTCATAGTATTTTTCTAATCACAAACTACCGTGGAATTTGTAAAACATTCTCGAGAACGTTAAAAGCGAACGTGGAATATCTGCGCAGCAAGCCATCGATGCGAGTCTCGTGCCGTCAACTTGATCGATCATTTCGTAGAAGACCAGAGAAATGGTAAATTGATTTTTGTTTGGCGCTAATTGAAAAACGGCGCACGATTGCTAACTACGCGTCGTTAGAAATACCCACGTGACACGTACTTTTCTGGCCGTAACGTAAGCCTATAACAGGAGAGTGTCGGCCAATCATTGGCAGAATTCCAAACCCGCTCACGATCCGATGCATCATTCTTGTGGCGTTTTGCTGCATCAGGATACTCGCAGCACGTAACAGAACGCGTATGACGATAGCCGTGGCCTGGAACGTCAGGTGGCCAGGGATTACCTCGTTAGTATACATTGGCTCATATATCCGCAGACAGCTGCGTGGTCCTGCCTCCGAATATGCAGCGTTCCTGCCATTTCCTACCCCGTCCGTCACCCTTCGATTATGGATTTGTTTTTCCGCCTACCGGCCGTCGGCTGCCTCTACGTTCCGCGTTCTCCCATCGTTTCGCTTTCCGATACCCGCTCGAAATTTCTCCTTTCTTGCGCCATTTCCACTTTTTACTAACCGCAAGCGGCGTAACTACTTTTTCTCCTATCAGAGTACAGAGTATGCAGGCCCGAGCTTTTTATCGAGAGTTCCATCGATCTTCGTAGTCGCCGAGTCGATTTGCTCCGAGTCGCTATACGTTGGAATTTCTCTCTCTCTCTCTCTCTCTCTCTTTTTTATAGTTTCCTGTTTGAATTTCGATTTTCCAATCAGAAAGCCTGGTCCATTTGAACGCAGTGAAAATTCATATATATTTTTTAAGAGGTTCCGCGTGCCGCTCGGTTTTTACGAGAGATTCCACACACCGAAGAGAATCGGCGGTGGAATTCGATGAAGAAACTTTGCGCTCTAGGGAGTCGAGCCCCGCTGCTAATCACCGATTCGACCAGACGTTTTCCAATCTTCCTTTTCTTTCGCAACACCCGTCTATTATCGACTTAACCGTCGTCTCATGCATACCAAACGAACATAACCTCACTTTTCAAGAAACCAATATGGCTACAGCAAGCATCGGCACGTATCCTTATTCTCTAACGAAGTGTCTTTTCTTTCATCATAATCGTACGAAAATGTTGCTAAATGATAACACGACACCTATAATATATCAGTTTGATCAATTAGTCTGCAAATGGTACAATAAATACAATGGCGTGGCGGTATTTTGCACAGCCACCGTACACATTTTTCGAGCTAACGTAGCATGCGAAACCTTTTCGTTCTTCAATTTTCATTCCTCCTGTTTCGATCTCAGAATTGTGATTTCTCGTTTTTGTCTTTCTTCTTAAATTTCTTCATTTAACAATTTAATTTTTAATTATTCCAACGATTCAATAGAACGTAGGGTTAGGTAAACTAGACAAACGGTTTTCATTGTTCGATTCAACGAACGAGATGTTCTCGGTCCATATGGTACAAGCTTTTTAACATAAACGTCCGGAGTTGTATGTTGCTGTTTCGCGCAATCGCGGGTTGATTGTATTTGGCGCAGCCATTAGGTGATTTAGGATTACACGATTAGCGACGGACAGCGTAGCGCGGCCCATGAATATGTATGCTTCTTGTTCCCATCATTTGTGCAAACAGCCAGTTTTCTGAATTGATTTTATACCCTAACGCGCCATTTTCTCGCCCATGGTGTTCTCTTGCATGCATCAAAATGGCGCCTCGTTAACCCAATGGCGCCGACCATTTCCTAACCTAAGCTTCTCCGCCAAAACGTTTGTAATTGACCGATGAAAATTCTAAATATGGTAGCATCGACTGTTGTTCATATTTCGAAATTTGTGCATTTTTTTTCAGCCATCCAAATTCAGAAAAATTCACAATTTAATAATAAATACAACTTCCATAGCTGTTTTCATTTTGAATATCAAATACCATACGACTGCCTGATCAACAAATACACGCCGCACCCATACATTCTTTACCGACCTACGTAATAACCTACAATAATTCCAAAAAAGCCTCTCGATTCGTAAACGGCGTTTGCAATCTCAAGGCGGAAAATCAAAATGATCCTGATCGACGTGTTCGTTTAACGCTTTAATTTACGACCAATCTGTACTGTTTTTCTCTTGGAACCAGGAGTACGTTATTAAATTTTTAATATAAGACGGCTGGATACTTTCCGGCGGAGATCGTAAATGGCAGCTGCTATTGTTTCCTCAGAGAGAAAGAAAGAGAGAGAGAGAGAGAGAGAGAGAGTCAGTGGTCGTCAATCGGAGCACGACAACCGCCAGATCGTTTCCGTGATTTCAAAGGCAAAGACGACTGGCCGATTCGATAGATAAGCGTGCCACGTATCAAAGTGCTGGCGCGCAAGTGCTCGGTCCACGTTCCTTCGAACGAAAGCACACGCGATTGTTATCGACATCCGTCGAAATCTCACTCGAGCTCTGTATATCCGTAACTCTTCTCCCTACGACGTCAAACTACTGGCAACACGTTGTTCGAACGTCCCTCTGTCATCGCTTTTTACCACCCTGTTCTCCTACAATTCCACGCCTAATTTCGACTTTCTCTCGATCCTTATCTCGGAACACGCGATCGTCGGGAGATCAAAAATCGTACAGCGGAATCGTTTCGCTCTCCTGAGCTTCGATGTCTTGAAACTCGATCTTCGCGTTATGAAACACCGTTGGTTTTTCGTACGAACCGTTCGTGAACCGTCATTTGTACGAATTGGCTGGAGGATATTCTGTGACGGAAAATGAGACGACAATGAAGAGTAACGAAATTACGTGGCAGGGTTGGTTCTTGAGAAAATCGAGTTGGAAAATTGGCAAAGTACGCGTGAATTTCTTTAATTCCCTGCTGGAAGGGGAATAGGTAATCGATGGAAGGTTATTCTACGTGCGAACGTAAGTGGAAAACGTAGAATAGAAGTTTCTCCTCTAGAGCCTCGTTTTTCAGGAAATCGTATTTGGAAATTCGACTCGTACGCGTGTACCTAATTCTTCGCTGACGTATTCCAATTCTATTTTCTCTAAAACGAGCCTCGAGCGACAAAATTGTATTCTTCGTTCTCGACTTATCTTCGTATCCTCAACTGACAATTGCCTGCCTCGCTATAGCCGAAAATCAATCAAATCTACTTAAAAAATAGATTTTGCAAATTGTCCGCGTTACTTCGAGCCACAAAACCTCTCTATTCAGATTGTATAATTTTGTGTGTTAGATTAGATCAGCCGCGTAGTAGTGACACTCGTATGTATGTGCGCGGCGTCTGGATGAATGTAAAACAAATGAATGTAATCGTTGCGTTGGCAGTGTGGTATGGAAGACGACGAGACAAAGAGAGTGCTGAGACGCGTGCAAATATGTATCCACGAATATCTTGTCAATCACATATTAAATAAATCTAAAACTATTTTAATATGAATTCTAACGGTAACCTTAGTGTTCCTTTATTTTTATTTCGGCAATTAAGATCCACGATTCTCAACACTCTCGTCCCGTTTCTATTATCGATTTGATGGCTTCGTACTGATGAATTTGTACCGCGAGGTATAAGTCGGTTAGAAGTTGCGCACAGCGTCGAATCTGGCAAATCGCGAGATAAATTGCGTGGCTGGACTCGAACGAGTCTACGTTGGTGTCGTAACGAAGGAGTAACGAATGCATGGAAAATCGTCAGCGAACGACAGCCATCCGGCATCTCGCCACGTTGAGAGTTTTCCATTTCGCCATCTGCTTTCCGGCAGTTAATGCAACATCCGGCGGAAGCTTTCGCTCTTCTGTCGCGCCGCTAAGTCAATTTGCCCGATAATCGTTTGATCCGAAAGTTCCACGGCGTTCACGAGCTGTCAGATGCAGCACGCTAGGTAGGTCGACGCATAAGAAACAAGAGGTAAACGTAGTTACACGTTCGACGAGACTTGGCGGCAGGCCAGATTCAACAGATGCTGGTTGACCGGGCCGAAATCGGCCAGCACATCCACAGAAATTGAGATGAATCGCCGCGATAACGTCTGCCAACCTCTAATTGACTCCCTCGTGCGATCGAAAGAACCCCATCGTTTGGTTAATTTTCTCTTTCTTACACTTGCTTTCCCTGCTGAATCACGTTCGAGTTTCCTTCGATTATTCAGCTCCTTCGTCATGTGGAATTTCTTTGTTCGATTTGGCTGGTGAAAAATGTATCGTAAATCTGGCGACAAATTGTCTCGATCAGTTCCTCGTTTCTGATATTTCTTTTCTTTGTTTCTTGTTATTATTATTATTTTCTTTATGGATATGAAGTAGATTTTCTCGTGGCTTTATTAGCATGGCAACCTTAATGCGTTCTTCTAATCGTTTTTCATCCAATTGCACTTCGCTGACGTTAAACTAGTTAGCTGTTTTTGACGAGTATACTCGTCATAATGTAAAATATTGCGTGACGAGTGACGAGTATACTGCAATTTATTGTAATTATTAAATTGCAATTTATAACAATTATAGCAAATTCTAACTACTTTTCACGCAATATTTTCTATTTACGACGAGTATACTCGTCATGTGTTTGATTTACAATTACAATTTCCTGTTTATATTGCAAGTTAGTAATTACAGTAAACTTACATATTAATTCTATATTATAACGGCCACATGTACTCTGTGCTTGACGAGTATACTCGTCATGGCTTACTTTTCGTCACACATTCCAGCTGCACACTTTTCAAAGAGATCGCAACAGCTCACTGGTTAAAAAATATTTCAAGTTCCAACGAGACACAAAAGAATCGTTGATTGTATGTATAATTTTTCCATTTAATACCCAACAATTTGTTATTATCGCTAAAGCAACAGCAAGTTTAAAATATGAAAAATTCAATGATCACGATAGGGTTAATTCTAATAATATCTCATGTCTTTAATACGCAGCGTGTTCTACCACCTGATTTAACAACAAAACTTTGTCAATTTATCGTCTGTGTTACAGCCAAGCAAAAAAACCTTATGTGAACGTACATGACTTACAGGTTTATTAAAAAAAAAAATTGTAATAAAAAACCAAGTACGAAGAGAAGAAACAAGTCGAGGGCCAAATTTTAAGTTTACCCGAAATAAACCTATCCCTGTCTTATCCGTACGAAGGAAGAAAAGTTTCAGTCAATTTATTATTATATCGTGCTGTACCCCATCCATGTACCCCATGAAGAACTTGCCTTATTTTTTAACAGCGATGGTCTTCGATTTTACATTCAACCGCCCAGCCCACAGTCTCATTCGCGTGTAACCAACGCTAAGTCGAACCACGTCTAGCCTCAGTCTATTCCCGGACTTAACCCATGTCAGACCTGGTTCAAATTTATTGCGGCAGATTTTAGGTTTTCTGCGTCCTTTGCCGAGTGTTCCGTAGTATTATTCACGGGTCGAATTCGAAAAGAGGATTTTGAAAACGGTGAAGCTGTATTGGACGGGACGCGGAAACGCGATCTCCGGCCGAAATTCAAGAGAAAAATATCGGACGAGGCCATCGATGCGTTGCAAATCAGTTGGAAGCCGAGGAAATCAGGTCGATCGACGCATTGACGAGTGATTATCCGAATTGTGGTTCGTGGGCCGGCGATTGGCAGACGGTGTAGGACACTCGAATCGCCGGATATCAATTTATACGCATTGTTAGATATCCTAAACGCGTTTAGCCGGAGATATCCGGCGGCGGCTTCGCCTTGCGTGGAAATTCAATTTTCACGTGTGCCCCGGTTTGCACGAAATTTCCAAAACTCTGGTGTTTTACTTGAAAACAACGCTCGACACGCTGTAACGAAACTTTCTCAGTGTTAGGCAAATTTCGCGGAAAATAAGTTTGGAGTCGAGCCGTGGAAGAGCTTGTTGACTCTTCGATTGTCACCGAAATAACTCGAGACCGAATCCTAATTTTCCTCGAGTCCCGGGTTTCTTCGATAATTTTCCATTCGGGCGAATTCATTTCCAAATTTTCTATCGTCGAGAGAAAACTTCGTGGTGGAAAATTAGGAAAAGAGGAGAGAGTCATTGAGAGGAGTGAAAGGCACCAAATTTCATAATAGGACGACGCCTTATTAGAATTTCAGGTACCCGAAGCGATACAATTTTCCCACTTTTTGACGAAGCTGAACAGACCTCTTTGTTCATATACTTTACGAACGGCCACGAAGAAACACGAAAAATTCATTAGTTATAGACCCCAATTCCGCGAAAAATTACAAACTCGGTTAGTTTCTCTATTAAAAGACCATTTTCAGAAGGTGATGTAGAAAAAAAGGCAGAAACCGGAGCAGCTGGTTAATAATAGGAACACGTGTCTCACGTGTTTGTTCCATGCCTTAATGTCGTCTGTTTTTTCGGACAGGAGGTGCCATTTTTTTGCGCTTGTGGTCCGAAAAAAAGTGGAGGGTGAGGAAAGGGCTGGCTGCCTTGACGAAAGCTTTGTGAAAGCGGGAGCTTCAAAGGGGACGCTTTAACCGCGTCTCGCGGTGGAAAGAAGTGCTTTCCCGTGCAAAGTGACGCGACAAATAAAAGCCCGTGCCTCTCCGTGCACTTTGTCAGCCGCAATTTTCCCGTGAAAGGCGTCGGGATGCGTTCATTAAGCGAAAGCACGAGAAATTAATCGTACATCGAATCTCGTCGACGCGCTCAGGCCAGACGAACTCTGCCTCGCGAAACTTCCTCCGTTAAACACTCTTGAAACCAGGTCAGAAGCTGCATATCGCTGTAGGAATTTTTGTTGAAGCATGTTGGACTAGGTAGAATTTCGATGCCTAATAAAACTATGATTCGAGGGATTAAAACAACTGCGAACGAAACAAACAATACAGAAGCTAAATATCGCTGTAGGAATTTTTGTTGGTACACGTTGGACAATGTAGAACTTCGATACTAAATGAAACGAACTACGACTCGATACATTAAAACAGCTGTGGATTAAACAAACAATTCAGAAACTGAATATCGCTACAGGAATTTTTGTTGGAACATGTTTGACTATGTTGGACTATGTTGAACTAAGTAGAGTTGGTTGAACTAGTTACGATATAAAATAAAGCCACGACTCGACACATTAAACCAACTAACTCAAGCAACTTAGAATAACCGACTCGAACAAATAATTCAGAAACTGAAAATCGCTACAGGAATTTTTGTTGGACTATGTTGAACTAAGTGGAGTTGGTTGAACTAGTTACGATACCAAATAAAGCCACGATTCGACACATTAAACCAACTAATTCAACCTACATAAAATAACTGATTCGAATAAATAATTCAGAAATTGAATATCACTACAGGAATTTTTGTTGGAACATGTTTGACTATGTCGGACCAAGTAGAAATACGATACCAAATAAAACAACTACATCTCGATACATCAATCCAATTATGAATGAAACAAACAATCCAGAAACCGAATATCGCTACAGGAATTTTCGATAGACCATTTTTTGTCCATTTTCCTAATTATTGTTAACAGCTCATTTTGCGCATCAAATTCCTTTTCGTTCACAGTTCAGTCCACACGAACGAATTCTGACCGCTACATTACCGTGCGCGTTTCTTGCTTATAAAATCGAATCGCGATCCTGGAAGCTTGTTTATGCCAGGTAATCGGTAAACAGCTGCCGGTTATTCTTGTTAATTAAAAATACAGCACGTAAAACCCAGCGGACGTGAACAGGCGAGGCACACTTGTTATTTATTATTGCAAGCGTGCCGCGGCGATGCACTGCATGGAAAGAAAAATGAAGCTAGGCCACCTGTGTCGATTAATATTATATCGAGCATGGAATCCCTCTCGGGGAAACGTGTCACGTTTTCCACTGCAATATCTGCCAGAGATGAAATCAATCATATTGCAAAGAGCCCCCCAAATCTGAAAAGTTAACGAATATCTCGAATACCTCGTGAATCATTCGACGAAAGAAAGGTATAGCAGCATGGGAATACAAAATGATAAATATGAAGATTGAAAGACCATCTTTTACGGATAAGTAGGATAATCGAATTCCATGAAATTTGCCGAATGTTGAATAGAAATGACGTAGATTTAAAGGAAGGATTTCAAAATTGAGACAGATGATTGGATATGGAAAGGGAGTCGACAGGAGGAGGAAAATAATACTGAAGTCTTACGTGAAGTATTTAAGAAACGGACCAAGAGCAATGGAAATAGGCAAAGCGTGATTCATTTATGAAGCATTGATTTATGGCGATTTTAATTTTAATATTAATAATCTTAATTTTGATTTTAATTTTAATTTTTATTCTTATTTCAATTTCAATTCTTTTTTCATTTTTACTTTCTTTATTTTAATTTATGGTAGTTCGTTGCACGACCATTCTTAAGTGGTATTGGGTCATTGGCGACCATACCAATTTACGGCTAAATTACTTAATTCTAGAAATTTTTATTTCATTACTGACACATATCACGGAGAAATGCCCGATTAAAATGCGAAATACAATTAAAAGCTCTAAATATAAGGAATCTAACATATTGTATTAGGTTGTCTGAAAAGTTTCGTTCGTTTTATAAGGAAATAATAGACGCACGTTTTTCGTTTTATTTTATTTTGTCGACTTACGTACGATCCATTTTATTCTGTTGAGATAAACACCGCGACATTTCACACATTTGGTTTCACGTTTGTACGAAGGTGCACTGTTGTAAAAAACACATTTGCGAAAGGAAGACACTTTCCGGACAACCTAATACAATACGTTAGACTGCAAAAACTAAAAAATTACTTGATTTTATTTTGCATCTTGCGTTCTCCTTGACAGAGATCGATAATGAAATCGAGTTACAAATTGCAAGATTAAGTAATCTAATTACTCCAAATACTCCAAGTACTCGATAAGTATAATGATATCAATTAAAAGCTGAACAGAATATCCCACATCTCTAATATATCTCTAAAATATGCGATTACTTTTAATACTTTCCAGAAAATTCTAATCCCACAATTCTACGAGTTTGGAATAATCTGTTCGGCTAAGATCCATAGAACAAGATTTGGTCGCGGATTTAGGTCTCTAAGAGTCTTTCGATCCACCTGCAACTAGCGAAAGACCAGCGTCTGCTATCTTGAGAAAGGCAGAAGGCGGATAAAAGTAGCATTTTCTCGATTAATCCGTTGTAATTTCGTCGATGGATGATCCCCTGGAACATGGAAATACGTTGGAATCGTTGATGGCGTGTATATGCCGACAAACGTGAAAGCATGTGGCCAGCGGAGCGAGACGAACAGCTATAGGAAAATGTCACAGCCTCTGTTCGAACGACAAGAGGAATCTGCAGATATCTCCGTCGGGAGACGACTGCGGATGAGATCGAATTACGCGAAGCTCGAAATTATTGCACCATCTCTCCATTATATCGTTCGAATCGCTTTATTCATAGAGAATTCCCCCAACTTTTGCCGTTTGGAGTCGTCGGAGACATGCGAAATGTAATTAACGTAGACTCGGTGGAGGGGCTTTAGAAAATCGGTCAGACGTTGAAGCCCGCATGCTCGGAACGTGGGAAGAGGAATTAGGAATGTACAGAGTGTTCCAGGAAATTAGGCCAAGCGATAGTTTTTGCAAAGACCTTGAAATGCACGCGAGAGGTTCAAAGTTGAGAGGAGATATGATACGGACGAGAAAATGTATAACGTAAGAAAATTAAAGTTTTCAAAAGTTCTGAGAAGCCTTGGGAACTCGCGACAAAAGTGAGTAAAGAAATATAGAAAAGCAATATATAGGGTTTTATAGATATTTAGTAATAGAAAAATATAAATTCAGAAAAATCGGCTGTATGCTCCTTGCCAATTCCGTGGCTTTACGACGATCTATTGCCTCTGACTTATCTTAGGTGGCTCCTTCCATCCACTTGCACGTGGAAAACAAGTATACCGATTCGTATCAATCGCTTGATTCTTTCATTTACAACCTCGTTACATCGATTCCATCAACTTTGCTTCCTCAAAGTCCCTCTCAACGAACGACACTATCTTACGAACCATTCCGCTTCCAAAGTATACGAGAATTTAATTGCACTTCTTCAGGGATGAAAGTTTCCTGGCACATCCTACGTGTCGAAGAGCATCGATTATCGGGGTCGTTGGCAGAGTTTTTCGAATTTTTCCTTGACCCGGCTGACAAGAAGGGTTAAGAAGTTTCCGAGGGAAAAATGGCTTCACAGATGGATTACGGGGGAGCGGTGAAAATCTTCCACGGTTGGAATTCTTCTCGTTACAGGGAATTAGAAAACTAACGGACACGGGTAACAAAGAAAACTGGACGGTAACTTGCTCAATGTACAAATTGCTTGGGAGTGGAAGGGAAAAGAAGAAGGCAGAGTAAATAAGAGGGTTGATTAAAGGAGTCCCTTGCTCTTTAAGTCAGTCCACAAAAATTGGGTGAAGAGCCCTTCAGACTTGTTACGCTGTGTTTTCGGCCACTTGTGATCTTGCACTTGCAATTTAGACGGAATTCGCTTCGTAACAACAACTTTGTAAATGGTTATGCGGGCTCTCGACGGTTGTCGTCTTACGTCCGTGCTAATTTGCATTCGCCCGAGAGTTCTTTAACGTTATTTGCTCTTGCAACTTTCAAGAAGAATCGCCGAGGATCGACAAGATCTAAAGGAATGGAAAAAGTCCGGTTAAACGGAACGTCGTGTCAACTTGTTTACAACGGTGGATTACTATTTATGACCGGGCCTCACTTGGTAAACGGTAGTCGAGATCGGTTTCACGATTATTACGGAGTCAGTTCTACCAATCACGACATCAGGCCTTGGTAATAGAGGGGTTCGCTAACGCGTGTGCTGTAAATGCGCTTTGATGGGACATTAAAATGTATGAGCTGTTTAGAGCGCCGCTAGGGAGGGACCTTTGCCTCGCGGAGACCGCTTTGCCTACAGCGCCATACTAAACACCAGTATTTGTACATTCTCCAACTTAAAACTTGCTTTAACTAGATTTACTCGCTCTGGAACAATGTCCTTTTAGCTTCTGGCGCGGGTATACCTTGGAAATGCTATAAAATAATAATACACTGCTATTACGAGTGATTCGGGGTGTACAAATATGTGCAATAACAGTGATCGATACGAAGATCTTGATGGAGAAGGTGACTGTGTACTTGGTTGTCACCGCGAAGAACGCGAGTTCGAATACCAGAGAGGGGGGGGGGGGAGGGTTGACAATTTTTCACGCGTTATAGTTTCTCAATTTTCTTCGTGAAACTGAATGTGGGGTTGCTGTATAAAGGAAATTCCGAAATGGTTGAAAAATATTGAAAGGGAAAGATGAGCGTTAAAAGTTGGGGAAAAGAACGGAGGAAAATTCAAAACCCGTGGAGAATGAGGGAGAAATTAAGAAAGTATAGAAAAACATCAATCTTCAACGGATCTCGCGTAAGATCCCGGAAAATAAGAAAGAGAATTTAAAGACCCGAGAATACGAAAATGACAAAAGTGGTGGTAGAAAGATCGTCAAGCAGGAAATGGAAAAATACAGGATACTCAAAGGACGAGGAAAACTACAGAGAGAATATTGTAAAAATCACGGAAATGGAACACGAGCCGTTATTATATAAATATCCCTTGGAAAAATGAAACTTCTTACAATAACGAAAGTATGCTTCAGGCTTAAACGTCCACAGAGTTTACCGGGTGAATGGACTTCGCAATAGCATTTTAAGGAAATTGCGAAGTTCCGCCGGGAAAACGGATAGGATTTCCATGGAGTAAAGGCGATCGCGGGGAAAACGGATGGAAAGTTTGTTTAGTAACGCGGACCAGAGCCGAGAATGTGGAAAAACGGTTCTCGAAGGAGCAAAACTGTTGTTGTGTGGAGGCGATTAAAGTTTTCTGCCATAACATCATAAAAAATGAAGACGCGTACCTACCAAGTTGCTTCGATTTTCTCTATCAAAGAGACGACATCGTGTCCGATTCTTCGAAACCATTTCAATAATATTTTAACACGAACAGGAAAGGAGGAAACGAACGACATTGGCTCGCAATTATGTTCATGCGTTTGCCACAGAAAACTTTTATATTTATATCGTGCGTATTTTATAAAACGATTTGAAATTTCATTAACCCTGTAATTAAAGGTGAAGCAAGTGTTAAAAATGGTGTCACTGAATATCGAGCCTTATTAATACCTTACGTGATTGCCTGTTTAAATATTTTTCTGATCCTTGCAAAATATATTTATACTTGTAATTACTGCAACCCGTGTATACATTTTAAAAAACGTTTAAAATTTTACCGACACAGCCATAACGCTTGGAGTGGTCATTACAGCGCTAATGAAGTTTCTCAACGTTTCGTGTAACACGCGTAACATGTTCGTAAAAAGCTGTAGCTAACCACTCTATACGTATACATGATATTTCCCTGTAAGAAAGAATAAACAGTTCCAACAGAAATTCCAACTTCTCTGACCAACCAAACGCCCCGCTATTCGTTTTCCCTGATCGTTTTTCCGCCCGTAAGGAAGCATATCGGATTTTTTACGAGCCATATTTCCCCCTTAGTACCTCATATACAGAATTTAAGAGATCCCGCCAACAGACATTTGTTATTGCGAGTAAAAGGACAAGGCTCGGTCAATATTCTTCAACACATCTTATCAGAACTTACTGATTTTAGGGTACACTTTGAATAATTCATAAGCTCGACAAACAAAAAACGATGTACGAAGCTGTAACGATGACACCTTCGCCCAATCGAGGATCCTCTTACCGACCAGAAGAGACCGCAATTTTGTCCGGCGTCGCAAACTAATTGCGAAGGAGATGGAGCAAATTTTACGGTTTCGAGGTTGGACACTGTTGAGGTTATTAGATGTATAAACAGAGGAACGAGTGGATAAATTGTAAAGTAGAAAATATATTTTAAATACAGAAACGTAAATATAAGTAGGAATATAATTTGAGCTGGTCCAGGTCCACGCGCTAGCAATGTTACCCTATGACCGAAATCCGTGAAGCCATCGTCGCCTGTCTACAGTTTATGGTCTGCCTTCGTCTTTTGTCTATAGGCTGTCGATGGCTTCAGTGCTTGAGAAAACTAAAAAAAAACCTGATGTAGAGTTTTCTTAGAAGTGGTGACCGCTTCAACAGACACGATGAACATTGAGCGATGCCGCTGGAACCGCGAATCCATCATCGAACTTGGGTTCTGAACAGCGTGGACACGAGTGCGCAACTGCGGATGGATTGTCAGGAACCCGAATCCTCGTATCACCGGAAAAGAGACGATGGATACCGCTCTAAGCAGAAGAAATTGCCTGCTTCTTTTCTCCGAGTTTCTTATCGGATAAACTAGTTTGTTCTCGAAGTAAACACAGTTTATGTTACTTTGGGCGAAAGTTGGCCAGAAGAAGGGAAAGGGGTGGGCATCCTCCGTGTATGGTTAGAAGGTTTCCGAGGGAAAGTACATAGGAAATGCTGGCAGGCTCGTTCGTCTAGACATTTGTCGTGGCTTAGCCGCGGACAGGAGGCTGGCGCACGAAAGTTCATCCACGAGCGTTTCACGACACGGCAGTTCAGCCCGATAACGAATCACCGTCTGGGGGTCGATAGCTGTACAGCTTACCCTACATACCTCGACCGTCATGTTTTAATCAAGCAATCAATAAATTCTCGGGTCAGTTCTCACGGCGCTAAAGCGCGGAAGTCGCTCGCAGCGACGTTAAACGATTAATCCTTCGCCTTTGACCTGGCTTCCGATTTGCCAACAATATTTTCCTCCTTTGCCTTCGATATTCCGTGCTTTTCCATTCCGTACGATTCGGAGAATAGCGTTGCGAACGCTAGAGGTGTCCCGTGTCTCGTCTCTATCGGTAACAACAATTTTTCCACGTTCAGTTTGACGCATAAATGGTACAGATATCGGAGGTGTTTAAATTTATTTCGACAAATATCATTGGAAATTATGGGACGAAACACGAGTATTCTTTAGCTGAGACAGGATATAAAAATGAATTACTACATAGTTAATTAAACGAACAATGTGGTGAAGTAAACGTGTAATTGAAAGCCTTGGATGATGGATGCGTTAAACATTTATAATATCCATGATATATGGATATTAGCATGTTCGAGACGTAGAAATATATTTGTATCCTACCTCGCCTATCATCTGTCAACTCTGTTGTTAATTGGAAATTAATACCGCGTATGTCGATATATTCGATATTTTTCAGTTCGATATATGTATATGGAATGTTTTAGCAAACGATTCTCCCGACGTATAGAGTTCTAAAGTATTTGTTTAGAAATACTTGGCCTGTGTATACGGTTGTCCGAAAAGTTTCTTTCGTTTCATAAGGTGATAATAGATGAACGACAATTTCCGTTTTTTTATTTTATTGAATTACGTATGATCCATTTCATTCTATTTCTATTATTATTTTCTTGCATAATTCAATAAATTAATATAAAACAAAAAACATTTATATATTATTATCGACGATAGATGCAATTTATCGGTTCTTCGGCAATCGTAGAAACGTCTGGCTTAGTTCAATCTGCCGCGAGTCGACGCTTTGATTCGGACGTCTGAGTTGAACGGTGGCCTTGCCAAAGGCCGGTTCTATTTAGCATTTTGCTGCCTCTTATTTACCGCCTAGCTGTTTACCCGTGGAAATTGATTCTCGCACTCAATTAAAAATGCTTGGAGCTGGAGCTGCCTGGCGCGCAACTTTCCCATTAATCCTGATAAATCCGACGAGAAGTCGTTGCATCGTCTTTCACGAACGAAAGAGTTTCCCCTGCTTCGTGCGAATATTTTCCTCGGATTTCACAAAAATCCGAGTCTGCGAGATTTGAATTGCTACGAGGCGTTCGAAAGAATATTTCGAATCGGACGAACAATAAACGCTTCTCGTCGCTTGGGTAATTTGAACTTTCTCGAATTCAGACACACGTAGAAACTTAAAAAAAAAGTTATTATCATTATTATTATACATAATTAATAGCGTAGGTTCGAAGTTTGCGCTTAAAAGAAATTGGAGAATCGCAAGAAAAGTGGAGAATGTCGTCGTAAGAATTCTATATCTAGCTTTACTATTCTATCGATGTGACTAGTTTATAAATTGCTGGCTAGTTTACAAATGTAAAACGTATCAAATGGACGTCTCTTCCTGATGCGTCTTGGGGATACGTAAAACCCAATCTTCACTGAGAAGAATAGCACAGCTCGCTCGACCATTAACAATTTAGCGAAAATAGGACGAACCGACTATTTTTCTTCCACCTGTCGATGTTTTCATTCCTGATCGTTCAGAAATCGGATGCGATCGTGACGAGACGTACTCGGACTCGATTCGTTAGCCGCGAATCTTAGGAATTTACGTTGCACACTCTCCTAATGCGAACTCGTTAGGCTTGTCCTCGTTATACGTAGAAGACCAGGCTGCTGAAAAGACAGGAGAAACAGATTGCAAAGCAGACAGTTTCGACAGAGTAATTGGATGTTGTTGGGATTGGACGAGTTAACTCGTCTAACGCGGACGAACGTAGGAAGAATTAAACGAATGTTTCGAATCGAGTGTTTCGCGTTGATGGAAAGTTAGTTGGAACTGGCTGGAATTCAGGTAACTTGACTAATCTAAACGAGACTTAAAGGTCGATTCGCGGATCGATGGGTATAGGAAGATGCGGTGGACAGATATCGAGCGACCATCATTGGCAACATTGTAACAAGTGAGTGGCATAGGCGTAGCAGGCGTATCGATCGTCGGGCATGAGTCACGTTTTGCATAATTAATCGAGTTTCGCGTTCTTTTCCCTGTCGCTGTGGCTGGTTTCTTTGACCAGCTGCTCACGTGCATCGTGAGCGTGAAAAAACTTGGGCCGAAGAAGAGTCGAAGAGAAGAAACGAGACCGTGCGACATGGCGGAGTCGAGAAGTTAGCTTTTCCCCCTGGGCCGTGAGCGTCGTCGGCACTCGCCTTTTCCTCGAGTCTATGGACTTTTTTCAGCTATCTTCTTCCGCTTGCCACGTTGTTCTAACGCCGGACACGTGTTCACGACGCTGACATTTCCGCGATTTTCTAGGAAGCCGAGCGAACGACGAGCTCTGAAAACTCGGACAAATATCGTGCTCTCTGTACAATGGATGGAAACTTGCGATTAATCCTTATAAATACACCATACATCGTGCTGCGATTAATATTCTCGCGGCGGGTGTCGCGTGTGCGCGTACGAGCGACGCCAAGTTTATTGGAAAAAATGAAACAGGTGTTTGCGGGATCGTGGCTTGCAATAGCGCGCCGAGTCACTGAAAATTTATCACCAGTTATAACGAAACAAGTGTTGGCGGGATATTGTGAAAAAGCGGAGGCGCGCCGAAGTGTTTAAAACGTTTAACAAGTTTAGCGGAGAACGCAGGAAAATGCCGCGGCGAGAGCGAGACGTTTCTACGAAATAGCAAAAGGTTACGTTTCTCTGTCGATAGCGAAGCAGATAATGCGAAAACCACACACATCGTGAAAGTGTTAAGAGATGGAAAGAGAGAAGAAACGGAAAACGAAGTACCTTCGTTTGGAAGCTAACTAACGCTAGATTTAGACAGCGGAGTCTAACGATTACTGTGGACAATTGTATTTTTAATGCGCGTTTATCTGAAAGCGTAGCACCGTTACGGACGACATTTGGAATTTGGAGATCTGTTTGAGATTCCTTAAACCTACCACGTAAAATGGCATAGCCATTGGGATGTGTTACTTAACCACACATTTTATTTCTATTAAGAATTAATCTATTATTTTGCATTTTGTATCACTGAATATTATACGGTATTATACGGTAAATATTGTTGAGAATTGTGCATCTTAATTGGCGAAATAAAAACAAAGGAACACTATGGTTACACTTAGAATTCATATTAAAATAGTTTTAGATTTATTTAATAAACGATTGACAAGATGTTCGTGGATACGTATTTGCACGCGTCCCAGCACTCTCTTTGTCTCACCATCTTCCATACCACACTGCCAACGCAACAGTTACATTCATCAGGGTTTTGAGACGTCGCGTCACTACTACGCGGCTGATCTCAATAACATTATAACCGGGATATGAAAATAAGGCAATATAGAAATACTATTTCAAATCATTTTCGCCCATATTCCTTAAGTTGTTTATAAATAATTCGTGTATGGCCTTTGTTCTTTCTGTTCCTACTCTGGCGCAACCATAACTTGCATTTAAACAAAATCAACTAATTGTAAAAGAACAAGTTTGATAATTCAACTAACGCAATTTGAGAATTGACCAGATGGCGTACCATTGGAAATCCGAAGGTTGTCAAAACTTACCTGCCACCCTATGCAATAAACTCTTACACTTCACAGGTTTCGTCGAAATATTATAGAAATGTTTTACTGAAAAACTTGTCGTTATTATAATATCTAACAGGCGTGTGCCTTTCACAATAGAAGAATACATCTCTATAAATATTTTGGAAAAATAACGTCAGAAGAAAATGTATCGCGGTCCTTACGGAATACACGTTCGTATAATCGAGAGCAGATTCGTCCTCAGTTAGGATAATAGAGACTCGCCTAGGTGTTCGTATACCCGAGGAATCTTCTTTTTCAGAAAATCAGAGACTTTGCCGTAGCTTGTTCCTCGAACAGTAAATTAAAAAATTAATTCGAATTAAAAAATTAAATAAATTCGACGCTTTTAAGTGACAATTTTCACCTTAAGCAAGGGCCACGGCGTGTACCACATCGAAAAACCTTTTCCTATTCCGCAGGGGGGACCGACAGGATGACAAGCCTCCGTGATGTCCACGGAGGTCGATTCCTGTTCTCGTGGGTCCTTTGGGGAGTGGCGACCCCACGGACCTGATGCGCTGCCTCGCGTAACAATGATGTTTGCCTCGATGATGGTAACACGTGACGCAATGGTATTGGCACCGACGTACGTGTCACGCCATCGGTGTCGCCAAGGATGACGAACACCATAAAATCCGCGACACCGAGGGAATCGCAAAGGATCTGCTGGCGCGGAGGCGGATTCCTGGCAAGCGCGTTGTGTATCGATCTCCGCAATCAAGAACGGGAAGAAGTTGACAATTAGATCGGCGAAGATGTTGCGAACGTTCGGACCGTGTACAAAGGCGAGACAAATGGAAAGAAGTAAAGGCAATGGCTTGCAGCGATCGCTTTGTTTATTCGTGCACTTTGCAGATACGAAGCGTACGCAGATGTGTAAGCGCCGGTGAAAAAGTGAGAAGCTTTAACGATAAAAGAACGAGAGGATGTCGTCGAGTTTATTGGGAAATCGGTTACGCGACGAGTCAGACGACGCGATTGTCGGGCTGCAAAATTTTCCAGGGACCCCCGTTAGAAAGGGGCGAAGCACCGAAGGAAGCGAAAAAATAGGCAGCCGGGTGTTATCGTACGTGACACGCAACGAGCAATTATTTTGCTTTCGCTTAGCCGATGCAACAAGTTTCGCGTGAACGGAATGCGAGAGTCGACCGGGGTCGCTCGCGACCCACTCGAGTATTTCCAATTGTGGCGTGTTCGGTTCGATCGAAGCTTCAATTTCGCGCCGCTTGTCTCTCTCTCTCTCTCTCTCTCTCCCTGTTTTAAAACCCACACCCGATCCCTGGCAGGAAAAACCTCTGGCTGGAATGCTTGACTGAATTCAACGCGAGATATTCGCAGACTGTATCCTTTGTTGATAGAAGCGATCAGACACAGACATAGCCATCTGGGAAACGGTTCGGTTTCTATGTGAAATCCCATGCGGTTGCGGTTCGTGTTTTGCCAGAGGACAAAGACCCGACAGCCAAAGTGAAACGAGATCTCGCGGTTTTCTTCGCTCGCGCATATTTCCATTCGAGCTTTCTGAAAGCTTTCGTTAAATCATTCTTTCGCTTTCGCCGTGTACGTGGCGTCGAAGAGTTCGAACGAACGACTAGTAAATTTTATGCCGGAACCATAGTCTCTCTTCCTTTCTTTTTTTCTTTTGTTTGACGGGGTCGTTTGATCGAGAAACGGCACAGGCTGTGTGAATCGTCGGTAAGTTAGGAGAATCGGAGAAACAGAATCTGAAAGAAGCGAAATGTATAGTGTTGAGGTTATTGGATGTATGTGAATAGAAAGGAACGCGTGGATAAATTGTAAGGTAGAAAATATATTTTAAACACTGAAGTGTGAATACAAATCGGAATATAATAGAGCTGGTCCAGATCCGCGCGCTAGCCGTGTTGCCCTATGACTGAAAACACTGAAGCCAACGTTGCCTGTGTACCGTTTATAGTCTGCCTTCGACCCAGTCGATGGCTTCCATGCTGGAGAAAACTAAAAGACCAAATGTACAGTTCTCTTAGAAGTGATGACCACTTCAACACACAGATCGAGAGTCAAATTATTATTTTATCGATTAACGCATAACGTAAAGTGGCTGCGGAAAGATATTCGCGCGTATCCTTGTTTTCCAGTGAATTTTATACAAATTTTCTAATTTTCTAAATTTTTCGCCAGATTCCATGTTTCATTTCCAAGTATCAAACTTTTGTAGCCGTATCAAGGTTAGTTCTTTTTTTTATTCGCACAAGGTACAGTTATTTTCTTTATTTATTTTATTTATCTAGTGGATTCTCATTATAGGAAGTTAACGTGAAACTAATAGCGTTTTAATTAGTTTTAAGTAACTTAGTTAGCATTACTTAGCGTAACTTAAGTTTAGTAATTTAATTATTAACTTAATTAGCGTTAACTGTTGAAGTAAAAATACCGAGGCGACATAATTAACAAACTCGAGAACGGCGTAAGTATAACGGAATTGGCAAAAATACATTGCGTTGGGAAAGTTACGATCGCAGACGTTAAAAATCGATGAACCGAAAATCATCCAAAGTACGTAGGTTCGTCCGATGCTGGCAACAATAGGCAAACCTTAGATATATAGCTAATGCAGCGAAACGGTTTCCTTGCGATGAAAACGATAATAGTACGACGATCCTGCGAATGAAAACAGCAAACGATACTGTTAAAAGAGAGGTTTCTTCTCGTATCGAAGCTTTCGTGACATTTGAAAAATGAGTTTCGATGGTTCGAAGTAGAAAAAGAATGTAACTCTATGCAGTTTCTTACGTTGAAAGAATTATGCGGCTTGGCAGCCAGAAATTTACGGGCTCCGTAAATATTTAGAGAAGCTAATAAAATAATAAAATAAAATTTCACGTCAGAAAAACGATTGTTCTATTTATCCGGAAATTCCATTATTCGATTTGTTTTCCTCTTAGTTTGGGTAAGAGACGATCTACTGTTCTACTAAATGACACGAAATTTAATATACTCGAGAAAACCAATTAATCGACATGTTAACACTACAAGTAGATTGTTGATATTTTTATGCAATTTTATATTTTTACGAATAGAACTAAGGAAATGGAACCTACATAGAAATCTGTCTGGTTAAAAGTTACAAAGATTACATCACTTTTTTGAATATTTGATACTTTATATATATATAGTCTGTGAATATTTACATCTAATTATTGCATAAATGCAATTACGCGCGACCACACTTTTTGCGGTCATTGTACGCGCCTATTTACTCGCTTAATAATTTCATAGTTTATCCATTTCTTCAATAGTTTATTAGCTGTACCTTCATACGATGCAAATATTTGAAATTGTTGCATTTTTGAAATCTCTTCTCTGGAATCTCGTTACGATACCATACGCGTGGCTGCTGCACATGTTTCATTTATTCATTTAATAATTCCATAATTTATCTTTATAGTTGGCAAACGTTTGAGGTTGTTGGATTTTTGAAATCTCCTCTCTAATCTAACCCCAATCTTGATACGAAAATTACGTGTCGCAATTAGTCGTCGTAACGTTAATGAGTAATAACCGGCGACCTAGCGTTTTCGCGACAGCGGATTCACGGCTGTTGTTGGTTGCAAGTCGAGGAGATTCGAGCCTTCGTCGTACAGAAAGCAGCCAAAAATCCCTAGGAGCCAGCAGGGATTAACGAGGCGAGATGCTTATCGTGGAATAGGTCGCGTGCCAGCCGGGAATTTAGGCTGAGAATTTCGGCGGTTCCGTACGCCGTTATGCGCCCTAATGACGCCCGATAATGGCGACGTCAGCTGGCTGCAAGGGAAGCGTGATTATCAGCGCTACGTTATCAGCAAAGCGAGCGACGTACTCGCTTGTTTATCCAGACTGCTCCGTTCTCCTTTTTGATCCACGGCAAGCAATCTGCTCTCGAATATCGGCGTTACCCGGTATTAACCAGTCAGCTGTTACCGACGAGTATACTCGTCACAAAGAAACGACGATATTTCGTGTCACGACGAGTATACTCGTCGCGCGTAAAAAGTAGCTGCAATTTGCCGTTTGAATCGCAGTAATAAAACGAAGAAATAAAACAGTCAATTCGTTACAACTTAATTCTGTATCGCAACAGCCACACGTAGTCTGTGTTGGACGAGTATACTCGTCATCGCTTACTTTTTACGACGACGAGTATACTACATTTTAGGTACGCGCTTTTCAAACAGGTCGCAACAGCTAACTGGTTAGACGACCATTCATTTGCGCTCAATGCTAAATTTTGCTTAGGAGATTTTTTATCCAGCGGCGCTCTAGCATGGGCGTATTGCATATTTTTGAGTATCCGTACGACGTAAAGGGAACATTAGTCTAGAGAGATTTAACGTTTAACGAGGCATTAGCGGACAGCTGCGTCGAGATAATCGACGTCTTTACTCGATAAGGCGGTGGAGAGACACTTATCTAGCAATCTCTGGCAATTTCGTTGATGGCTGGCAATTGTCTGTCATGGCTGGACGACGTCGAACGTAGATTCGCGGTTGTTACGCCGCTACATCTTCCCATGATCGCCCCCAGACGTTCTTGTTTGTCGGCAGGCCGCCGGCCTTGACAGCCTCTCCCCTCGCTGAGAATATTATTCGCCGCTCCGCTCCACTCGGCCAGCCTCTCTCTCTCTCTCTTCTTCTCTATTTCTCGAGATCCGCCTGCGTGAGAGCTATTGTTTTCGCTTGCAAATTGCCGAAAAGTAATTTGGGAAATTTGAACGAGGAATTAGAGAAATCTTCTCGTCGACCTAACCGATACTACGATTTCCTAGTCGCTGTTTCCCATGGTTCTGGTATTATTAATCCTTTTTCATCCGATATGTCCGAGTATGTGTTTCATTTCTTGTATCTTTTTATTCTCCTCGTACAACGCGATGGCGAAACTGGGAGGAAACGTATACATTTATCAAATTTAGAGCCATTAAAATTATAATTTTCCGCCGTGTAGTCGCCAGTAATCTCCTTTGTGTCCCCTTAAAGGGGACATGCGAGTTGTTTGCTACATTTGCAACGTCCCATCAGACAGGATAGCCGACTGCGACTGGTCAAGTTTGGACTAGCTAACCTCGGATACATACGATTGTATTTACAGATTGTATTTAAATTACTTACAATTAACTACTGTTTACTTTGCACTAGGCACCATTTGCCGTTGTTAGGTTCGATACTATTGCCACTTGGTACGATTAGGTACTGCGGCGTGGCTTAGGTGTGTCCACTGCTGGCTCTGATTAAGTACAATCTGCTATTGTTAGGTTCCAGTTAGACGTACGATTAGGTACGGCTAGACATTGGGTTAGGCGCGATTAGCAGCAACTGCTGCATGCTTCGATGTACGGTTTCTTACTTGTCAAAGTGTATCAATCGCATCATGCTCTCGCTCCTATCTACAAATCGGGTCTAACCAGTAACACGCTTAGGAAACAGAGATCAATCGAATGGAAAGATAGCGAAAGATATTGTCTCGTTGCCTGTGACAGATATCGCTTGGAGATCGCTACACGAGCGCATCGATTCAGCGTGCTGCTTCTACTGCTTTCTTTCGCAATTTTCCAGAGAAGATGCGCACGTATATTTCCTTTCCATTCTCTTTTCGTCAAGACTTATACGCCGGTCAGGAATTTACCAGACACTGTTTGCCCAGTGATTTATCTTCCGCTGGGAAAAATTTAGCGGCCGCCTTTTCGCAACTCCATGGCAGTCTTTCGCGTCGAATTGATGCCGGGTGAAAGAAGGTTAAGGGAAGCGTATGCCGTAATTAGGCTGGAAAAATCTTCTCGATTGTCGGCAACGAGGCGGATCTTTCTTCCGCGATAAATAAATACGCTACATGTTTATGTGCTTAGCCGTGTTCGCCCTGCAATTTATCTTACCCGATGGAAATTTACTGGAAATCTTTTTATTACTTGGTACGGCAGTTCGTGATCCTGCAATTGCTCTCGTATCGACTGACGCGCGCCGCGTGCTCGCCACTGGAAATTTTTATCCATTAATTCTTCCTTCGAACCACTCGGAAGTTCGCTTACGGTGGAAACCGTCTCGCAAAAGTTTCCACGGAAAATCTCGTAAAAGTCCACGAATTCTTTCTAAAAACACTTATCCGACGGTTTTATCCGAAAGGAGAGCCATTTCTCCGTCAGATTATTCCGTCTTGGGGATCGTTGGATTTCTGATCGCTCGACTTCTCGACATCCAGTTATCTTCCCTCCCCCACCTGTTCTACAACAAGGGGATTAAACGTAAAATCGAGGAGAACGAGTCAAAGAACGTGGTGTACACCTAATCTCGCTCGTTCGTCCATGTTTCTCTCGGTAATTGCTACGACTGTGGCAAAGGAAGCAGAAACTCCTGGTATCGAAGGAAGTAGCTCAGCGAGGTACATAACGTGTGTCCGGTTTATCTCAAACCGCTCGAGTATCACGAAACACGCGAACAAATACGAAAAGATATTTGGCAGAAAAATTTCATCGTACCGAGGGAGATACCGAGATCGAATATCTCGATCGTTTTTGGCGTTTTAACTAAAAGGTAACAAGTAAAGCAGCGATGACGAGAACGTGATAGAAATAGCGAGTAACTGTTGACAACTGACTGACTTATTTCTAAAGGGCGACATACTTTCGCACTTGCCTTCCCCCAATGGGTCGTCCAGTGTAACGTGATGTACCTTCGAACGTATCGTTTACGTTTCTCAAGCTACCGCTCATTCGATTTGAGGATCACTGTGCGCCCCGCTGCTTATGCCGACCTCCTTTCTCTCCTGTAAGGAGGTTTGCTCGCTCGCAGGGGCATCTCGGCCGACCTTTAATCGTCGATAACTAAAAAACAAAGCCGAAAACGCAATTTTTTCATTCTTGATTTTCGTCTTATTTTGTCTTCGAGAATCGCCTGTTAAATTTTCTGACACCTGTGGCCGAACACTCTGTGTATACGTTTGGGGCGATTCCGCCAGGTCGAAGCCCGCGATTGAAAATCACAGAAGACCATTAGGCCCGGTACTGAGGACTTTAGAGGATCCTTCGGGACACGACTTTGCGATATTTTTCTAGCGAAAAGACGACCAACGACCGACCTCTGACAAAACGAATTTTCACTGAATGCCGCATCTGGCCTGCAGACCTGCTGAGGAAATTTGTTGCATAGCGAGTTAGTTATATCGCATGCACGACGCGCCACTGTATAATGGAGTCGCCGCGTTACATTCTCTGACGCTGTACTCCTGCTTTGCGTTGACCTTGAAACCTTCCGCGAGAGACACGTTAAAATTTTCCGCTAAATACCTCCACTTTTTTTTATTACGTATTCCTGCAAGCGACATACAGATGTTTCTAAAACGCTACAAACTCGTGTCCTTTAAATCGCATCTGATATCGAGACACGAACTTTAAAATTCGTTGCGTCGTTGGCGTCGGCGTCGCTCGATATGCACCACAGACACGTATGGAAATGTTTCTCGTAATGCTGCTATCGATATAGCATCGTCACCATGTACAACCTCTCGGTTTTCTAATGTTTCCAGAACAGTCAGTCGGTTCGAAGTAGACGCTTTTTAGGTAAACACCTCGTACCTTTCCGTCGAATTGGAAAGGAAAAAAATTAAATAAAATAAAATGATGTCAGGATAGCGGATGGAGCAAAAAGGCGCGAGTTCGTAGTATTTGGAAAAGCTAAGCCGAATCTCAGCTACGAAAATACGCAATGAAATATCGAGGCTCCCGTCTGAAAATATTAGTGTCAGCCTCGCGGGAGTCAGCTTCAAGGTCACGGCAAGGTGAAATACACGAGGAGAGGTACAGTACGTCGGCCGGCGACTCTCGTCCAAAGCGGACACACCGTACATACATAGAGCGTTATTTTCTTGTGCAAGACAGATCGAACCGGGGTGTTTTCAATTCTCGCGACGAATTGGCCGCGATCGAGGCCGACTTCGTCTCATAAACGTCAGACTTATTGGAAAACATGCTGGCATTTCCGGTTTACGAGGGAACTTTGGTCTGATGTTTCCCGGGCGAAAGGAAATCGCCGGTTCCCGGGACGAGGTGGAATCGGGGCCGCGTCTCGCGAAATTCCCTGCCAGACGATGAATTTCCATCGACTTTATGGCCCCGCTGAATCATAAAACGGATTCCGTTTAAACGTTTAAGAATAGTTTCCACTCGACCGGCGCGCGATTTATCTCGTTTCCTGCATTCCGTCCTCTAAGCGAAATAGTTACTTGGGATTTCGATGTTGAGGTTACTCGTGCTCGTTCAAATAAAATACCTTCTTTGAAAATAATGTAACTGCCCGACAAATCGACTCGGTCGATAGAAATCTAGAAGATACTACGGCAAATTTGGAACGAAATTAGCGAATATATACAGGTCGTTCACGCCATCAGCAGCGTTTTTCTCGTAAACGATAAGTACGAGGTACGAACGATAGAGCATGAGGATGAATGGTTCAAAGTGAACTGCATATTCGCGGTAATATTTCTTTCGCAAGTGCAAAAGTGCAGTCGAATTTCTTTGTTTGAATGGAAACCTCCCTTTGCTCGCATACATCGAATCCTCTCGTTGTTCTACGAGAAAAGATATTCTGCTCACATGGTGGAAAAGCGATTACTTTGAAAGATACTTGAACTTTAATTTTGTAAAATTTATCAGACGTAAGGCAGAAGAAACGTAATTACAAGAGTACTTTTGTTACCTACTTTTATGTCTTCCCTTCTTTTTCCTATGACATTTCACGAAATTAAAGTTAAAATATCTTTCAAACTAATCTGCTTGCGACCATGTCAACGTAACACTTTTTTTTCGTAGAATAACGAGGAGAGGATTCGATGTGTGCAAAGAGAAAAAAAAGATTCCCATTAAAAAGAAATAATGCAACTGCAAAATACAAGAGCATTTTTGCAATCGTGAAAAAAATACTACCGCGAATATGCAGGTCGCTTTGAACCATTCGTCTTCTTCCTCTTTCATTTTTCCCTCATAGCTGTCGCTTACGAGACAAACAACATTGGCCAATAATGCCGTGAACCTGTATATAATATAATATAATATTATTAATTTATGTGAAAAAAAAACGTTGCAGATTCCTTACATCAATGCCAACTCTTAAATATCATAATTCACGAGATTTTATGTATTGTACGCATCATGTTTATCATCATTGACAATAAATCGACTCATTGGACGGAGTACAGAGATCTTTGGTCAGGTTGCAGATTTTTCATGCTCGTTCGAAACGAAAGTCTCTGGATCCGAGTTACTTTTCCCGTGGAAGATTTCTTGGCAGGAAAATAAATCGCGAAAGAGCAAAGGGCTTTTACTTGTAATTGTAAGCACGGGCCAGGAAGTTCTCGCGATAACGGAGCGGACAGCGAGCGTAACTATCTAGCAGCCGTGACAAGTGGTAAATGGCAGTCGCGCTACGTGACTGTAAATACTATGTCACTTTACATATCACCATCCTACGCCGCGTTCCCGCCCCTTTAAGATCGTTTGTTCGACAAAAAAGACCGGTAATTTACGAGCCACGAGACGTCCAACTTAGCTTCTTGCCTTTTCCCATACAGAATCCAGCGAGATTAAAAAAATTCCAAGCTTTTATTTCCTTGACTTGAGAGGCGTGGGAATCGGGGAATGAGAATTTGGGAAACCAGGGAAAGCAGAAAAATTGGGAAATTGGAAATTGGAAATCCCAAGGAAGTGGGAAATGCTGGAATTGAAGGCGGGAAAATTAGTGAACGAAGAACGAAGAAACGAAAGGATAAGGAAATGGAAAATGGGAAATTGGAAAACGCGAAAGGTTTGGAAGATTTGAAAGATTTGAGAAATGATATGTATGGCTTACCGCGTACAAATATTATATGTCCACTTTCTATGGAATATGAGCTTTTATGTGAAACATATTGTTCTTCGCTATCTCCTCATGCTATGTAAGAATCACATTCGAGTCTATTTGATATATTTGTTAGAAATGATATCTTTGTTTATCGTATTTAACGTATACAGTGATATTGTCAGCAATCGTGATCCACTTTTGCCATTTTATGTTACGTATATAAAATTAGCGGCAAATTAATTTTGAAAGTAAATTGCAACTAATTTTACTAATTTTAAGAGTATTGCTAAAGATAAATACAATTCAGAAGCTATTTATTTAATTGTAAAATAACGTTGAATTTTTAAAGCTATTTTTCTCGGAAATGCTGAAAGTCTACGTTGGATGTTTTCGCTGTAAGCTATCGACGTACGGACAAAATTAAGAACATTGCAGAGTATTAAAGTTAAAAGAAACGAAAATAGGAGATTAGAAAATGCAAAGAATCATTGTAAAATATAACTGGAAATCTTTTCGTTAAAATCAACATTCTACGGAGATCGGTCTTTGGTATTAGCTTGCCATTCGTTTCGAACAACGTCAGATGAATATTCACGCTCGGCGCGATAAAACGCGAGACGTGATAAAACGCGGCACGTTTTGCCAGCCGATAATACGCTTACGGCCTTCAAATAAGCTTCCCCAAACAGCTCATGGGTATCCGTGTTTTCAGCCGCCAGCTCACGCCCTTAATAACCGATCCTTCATCAATGGAGAGACAGATTAATCCTCTCGCCACCCACGAGTCTGTATTTTAAACTTGTCTCTTCATCGTCGAAGATTATTACGCGTTGTCTGTTTCTCATCGAAAACTATTCAAGTACGTTTCTCAGGAAGAAAATCCAAGGATCAGTCATCCTGCAGTCGCCCAAGGTTTCTCATCGTTTCCGTGTCACGCGTTGGAAGCGTCGAAACGCGATTTCACGGAGGAACGAAGATTAAAGGCGGATCCACGGTTAATTAGGGGCGACAGAGCGCGATACAGGTGCCATGGAAAACATTTTTCCCCGTGCCGATAATGCGCTTACAGCCACTCTAATGAGCTTATCGCAAACTAAAAGCTTGCCATTTTCTTGGAGGGAAAAGCGTCCCCCCCCCCGTCGATTAAACGATATTTTCCCGGGCGGTGGAGGATCAGTAGGGAGATCATTATAAGCTCGAAACAACTTGCTGCGCGGCTCTTTTATTCGCATTAAAATTGAAAAACTTTCCAACGAAATATCGTGGCCATTCCCTCTACTCGCCCGGGTTTCGTAATAACCCTGTTTTTATCGGTGGAGAGGAAAAAAAGAACACGTTTTAATGGAAACGCGTCGACGGTCCGGGAAAGTTCGTTCCCAACAAAGCGACGACAGAGCGGGAAAATAATTAATTCGTAGTCGATGACGCAGACGGTGTGTCGTTTCATATCGGTTATGTAAGAAGAGCCAGTGACGACGCATCAGGTGCGTCGTGGAAAAAGAGCTTATATAATATTATTAGTCGGTATAAAAAGCTGTCGCCGAGGGAATAACATCGTCGATCGGTCAAGAGGATATTACCATGTCATGGAAGCTATTTCTTTCATAGACATTTTGCACCTATATTTTTGCAAACTGTCTCTTTCTCTCTCTTTTTTTGTAGCGGAATATCCTCTTTAAGAAGCTCGATGTTTCGTATATCCGTAGAAAGGACAAATTTCGACTCTTCTTATGTCTGATGATATTCTATCGATAATCACTCCACATAGAGAAATTTCGTCCTTGCGTCGTTGTTTTTTCGCGAACGTGTTTCGGTTCACAGTATCGGTCGGTAATTAGATATCTCGAATTCTGAAAATTTAAGTTCAAATTCATCCTCGACAGTCGGTAACACCATCGAGAAAAAGTTGGAAAATTATTTGACCAGCCTGAAAGTCCATACATCGGCTTTACACGGGCTTCTTTCGCCCGTTCTATCTCAGAAACCAATTTCCGGCTCAACTTGAAAATTTATCGCGATCCATGTCTCACGGAAAGCTGTCATTTGCTACCAAATTCAGTTCCACGGAGCGAGGCATCAGGAATAGTTGGGTTTTTCGCTCGTTCTTTCCTCCTAACGCGGAGAATCCTTAACATATGGACGACTTCTTTAATTTTTCAACTGTTGCTGACGGAACGCGCTAATTCCCGTCTTACAGTCTGTCACACAAGAGCGTGTCTGCGATATCTGCGAAACCTGACACCTAATCAGAATGAGATAAAAAGAATGTAAACAAACGAAAACTTCTCTAATACGCGTTGCTGAATACCTTTCAGTTTCATTTGAAACAGTGAAAGGAACAGAGCTTTTTAATATGAGTGCCGCGTACGCGAAACGTCGAAAATCGTCTGGCATGGGCGAATGAAAACAGAGATCGTGATTGGAGTAATATAATATTCACTGATGAATCTTCGTTTTGGGCATGGTGTCCTATTAGGCGTGCTTGGACTATCCATGGAAGAAGGATGATTCAAAGAAGTGTAAAACACCCTATAAAAGTGCATGTTTGGGGTTGCTTTAACGCACGCGGTTTTGGGACTTTGTGCGTCTTTACAGACAATCTGAATGCACAAAAGATGGTGAAATTGTACCAAAGGGGACTTCTCACATCCGTGAAACGTTGGTTCAACCAAACCGAGGACCAATGGATATTGCAAGAAGACAACGACCCTAAACATCGAAGTCGCATCTGCACCCAATGGAAAGCGAAAAACGCCATCACAGTACTTCCTTGGCCATCGCAGTCCCCTGATGCAAACCCTATCGAAAATGTGTGGTCCCTAATGAAATGCAAGCTGAGAGGAAGACGTATCACAAAAATAAGAACACTTGTACATCACATTCGAAAGATATGGAGGTCGTTACCAGAATCCTACGCTCAAAAATTAGTCGAGAGTATGCCGAAACGATGTCAAGCTATAATCGCTAATGGAGGAGATTGGACACCCTACTAAGTAATAGCGTATTAGTGTTTTAGATGTAGATTCAATTCATATAAATTTTTTTACAAATATATAAATATTTACAGAAATATCGCAGACACGCTCTTGTGTGACAGACTGTACATACTTCATGCGGTATCTTATCAAAAATGTTCACTACTGTTAAACGAATACTCTAAATGAAATATTATGATTGAATTTTTACGTTACACGCTTGAGTAATAAGAAACCATTATCGATATTCAAACTATTTGTTGAAAACCTTTCATCTGGCAATGAGGAGGCAGTCAGAAATGGAAGATCAGTCTGTTGAATATTACATCACAGAAATTGTTTATTTTATTTAATTCAGAATATACATTTAAGAGTTCACTACGAATAAAAGCGATTCTGGCATTAATGAAAAAGATGATGAAGACCTTTCTATATCTTATTGTTTATAATATATATGTCGGGTTATGATTAGGGTTAGGGGCGTGCCACGTCTATTCCTTTGGATTAAACATTGCTGTTACGCGAGAGCGAAGATATTTACTAGTACAATTATGATTGTGATAGAATTAATAATTAATCGATTGTGACAAATAACCGTGGTAATTAGGTACTCGGGATGTGAATGGCAATGATCTTAGACTCGACAACGAATCCACGGTCAACGGGATGACGAATGCGATTTCTTCCACGGTCTAAGTCGAACTCAACTTACTGATCCACGATTCGGCTGTGACTCCACGTACTTGTCCACGGTACAAGTAAAACTTATCCGACTGAATCTCGGTTCAAGCGGAACTGCCCTTATATACTCTCTGCGTACCTCTCTGTACCCCTCGGGTCAATCTTTGTTTTTAAGGAGAGCTATTTAATTACACCATACCTCTGTTAGGTACACGTGGCTACGTTCAGCGACCCGTTATGTCACTTCGAGCCCACGCCCACGGTTATAAATCTCGGACACCCATAATCAGATTAAATCATAAACAACTGTTTCTCATTTTTACTATTTAAATACAGCTATAATAAAAAGTCTGGCATAGAGGCAACTTTTAAATGACGGTCTTCTCTCTCTGTAGCTTGCTTGACGTCGGCATAGCCATTTTTCGTCCCATCAGAACGAGCTAATTAATTGGAGCGGAGGGGAGTTCTCTCGCGCGGGATTCTCCTCGGCAGAACAAACGTTTTCAAGTGACCTGCAAACCTCTCGGAAAACCTGGCTAATATTTGCAGACTTGAGTCGTGGAACAACAAAGAAGCCTGCCCATTAAAAACGATGACGATCCTTGAGTCGAGCTCGGAACAGGGAATAACCGTGCACCGATCCGAGTTCACCGGCATCCTGCCAATCTAACAAACTTAGAAATTTACCGGCCAGAAAAAGAAAGACGTATGACCTTTTTATCGTCTAAGATGATTCCCTGCGTGGTGAAACAAATGCGAGGAAAGAAAGAAACAGCGCAAAATGCCTTTTAACAATCAGGTGGCGCGTGATGAATTTTGAAACGCGGAATGAGCGAACTCACTTCGGGCAACGACGTCTTGTCTCTCGTCTAATTTCCTGTCAACGAGAAGCAGTAACTGGAAAATTCGAAAAAATCGTGGAAATTCGAAACAAAATTTGGCCCTCGTCCGAACGTAGCAATCTCCGCATTCGCGTTAGCAATCGCATTGAAACGCGAATCTCTTCGTAGATGAAATGTTGTTATCATGTAGAGTCACGCTTCATCAAATTCTTTTTCATAAAGGAAGGTATTTTGGAACATGAAGAAAGCATAGCTTTTTGATAGGAATTTTTTATTACGTGAGACCATCGAATTCTGAACTAAACTAAGGCCAAACCGTTGATTCGTTTGACGTTAAAGCCCTCGATAAAAGCAGACTTGTCTGCTGATTTTTAAATGTAAAATAATCAACAGTCTGTCGAAAATTGTATCGCTGACAAAACGCGGAACGTTGAGGAAATATGGGAACGTTTCGTCTTGGTAACACGCGCGAAATATGCGCTACTTGTTTCCGAATGATTGTTATCGTGAGACGTAATATTTACAGAAACGTGGTGAGCAGGCCGTGCGTACTTTCTCATGAATTCAAATTTTTATGAATATAATTAGAAAAATTCATCTACGTAAAGCATCACTTTGCCTATTAAAAATTCTAACGAGTCTCCTACCTTATACATTTCTGCATGTTATATGCAATTTTGTATTCATCTATTATTCACGTTCAGGTTTTTATAAACCTTCCTTTACCAACTTCTTTTTATAAACATCGACTTGTCTACAAGTCAGCAGGTGGCTGATTTAGATTCTGCATTTTGTACGTGAATGGGAAAGTAAATGATAAAGAATTGGCGAGGTTAAGATTTAAATATTTTAAGTTTAGAAACAGAAAGTTTCAAATTTGATTCTTCGTAGATGCTTAACTTTCTTCATAGATTCTAAACTTTCCTCGTAAAAATATATATCAGCATAAACATCCTCAGTCCGTTTATAAATTTCATCTTCTCCTCTGCTTTCTTTATGCCCGACGCTGTTTAACTATCCCGAGCCGAATAGCCGCACGCTTTTGCGATATTTCGTGAAAGATTTAACTATCTAAAGAATGGCCGCCTCGTAAAGTTGCCTAATCAGAGATTTTAGACTTTCGCAGCTCGGTATCTCATAGTTATCAAAGTAACGGCGTAGCTTCCGGATGTGAGCGATATTCTTCCAGAACAGATATACCCTTTTCCTCGCAGCGAATGTAGTTTCACTAAAAATCTTGGAAATTTGCGAGAGAAGAGGTGATTATGAACAATCTCGAGAATGGGAATGTTGGAAAATGGGAAGGTGGGAAAATAAGAAGGCGGGAAAATGGGAAGGCAGGGAAAATGGGAAGGTAGGGAAATGGGAAAGTCGGGGAAGAATAATTTAGAAGGAAGGAAATGGAAATTTTCATACAAGCAGTTGAAGGTGAAGAACAGAACGGTTTGATGTCGTAGAAAAGATGCGAAGGGATGAAAGTTTCGGAGAGGGAAACCGCGGGAAAATGAAAATGGAGCTTGCCGAAATAAACGTGAGAACACAAACGAAATATTGCCAGTGCTTACCAGCATTTTTGCCTGGACGAAATTGCGTCAACCGTCCCGCCATGATATTACGTATTCCATGCATTTCGTTTGTCCTGAGATTCTCGGTGAAATGAAAACACATCGTAAATGTGTAGCGCAACCGAGAGAGTAGCAAGCATCTTAGCGAAATCTCGAGTATCTCATCTAACTCTGAATATTAAAAATTTCCAGCCAATTTCTGACAAAATAAGCACAGGTTGACCTAATCGCAATAAAAAAAAAAAATTCCATTGAAAGAACGTACGTAAAACGTATCGGGGAAAAACTTGGTTCTCTGGTATCATTGATATCGAGTGCACGATATCGCGCAAAATGAGGATTTTTCTTTCTCCGGATTCATATAAAAATATTCGTTACTGTTCCATAATTTTTGTCATCTCGAAGCTTTATAAAATCATCAATTAATCTGCTATAATATCGCGACATTAAAAAAATCTTTGGGCGAAGGGAAGTCACGAAATTCATCTTCTATGCTATAGGACACCGAAATCACTTCCGATAGATACGTCTTCCGGAAATGGTACCACATTTTCCAGCATTTCATCTACGATTTCGAACCTTCGATTATTGGTCGTCAATCGGTTAAAAGCGTCACATTTTGCTGCAGAAAGCTGCGAATTCAATTTAACCTACCATTTACTAGTATTTTTCCGTGTTCGATAACGTTCGATCGGGCATGGAAGGGATGGAGGGGGCAGGAGGGAGGAGGGGAAGCACTTTGGCTTGGAAATTATTTCTGCGTAGGTTTTACATAGGTTGACCGAAATTTTCGATCTCTGGAATATTAAAACCGTGGATTCCGTTTCTGGTGAAATGAAAACGCTCGAATGGCGGATTTGAGGGCCGCGAGACAATATAAATTTTAATTTCTGCCAGTTTTTCGACGACTTCTCGACGAGAATCCTCGAGTTGCCGGAATTCTTTGCCGCGTTTCCACCGGAAATACGGAGAAATCGTTGGAAAGTCTTTCCGCCGCGAATCATCGAGCGGAAATGGGCTTCCATTTCGTGGAAACGACCGAGTCGCGAGCTCCTTTGTCTGAAAGGGATCTCGTCAGTGGAGAAAATTGAAACATATTTCTCAAGCGGGAGACAGCTCCGATGAAATCACGGAGATCTTTGAAAAAGTCGGAATTTCTCCTCGTTCTCGATCCATTGGTCGATCTGTAATTTTTTCTCCGTGAAACTTCTTAGTTCAGCGATGAAAAACTTTCAAGTTTCACTCGAGTCTTGCTTAAATCGATCAAGTTTCTTCGCTGCAAGCGAATTCAACAGATCTGACGAACAGATCGGTAATGGACACCTAAAGTCGTACAATAACGAGAGAAATTTGAAACGAATGGCTGAAAGTTTGGTAAAACACCATCAAAAAGAAATTTCATGAATTTTAATAAGAAAATTTTCCTATCAGAGCGCTTTGGTACAGCTGAAACTGAAACTGAAACTGTTGAAACGCTTGGTCGCAGTAGTTAGCCGTAGAAGATAAAGCGGGATATAAAAATCATCTGAAAATGATTTAGAAAACTTCGATTTAATCCAAGGATTAGAAAAGATCGACGTGGTTTAGAGAGTCAAAATCGGCAGATACAGAAGGATACATATTTCAAGCGAAATGAACAAGAAATTCGTATCGATGAAAACGTTTCGAATTGCTAGAATTTAAATTGCTCGGATCGCGGTAACTCGCCTGGTTCGAATCAGGCTTCCAGTTAGATCTGATTGGTCGATAAAAGGAATTTAGAATGGGAAAAAGTTCATCGCCGAGAGCGCGCTTAGCCATGGAATTAATTCGAGAAACTCGCGGACGTGATGCGGAGGCGCGTGTAGCTCAGCGGCAGCGTCACGATATTCGCAAACTAGCGAGAACTTGAAGCTACAATGTCGAACTCGGGGAGGAAACACTGCGTTTAATCGAATCTTCGCCCTTTTGGCCGCGGTTCGTTAACGCGCAAAGCTCGAATTCGGAGCCGGTCGTCTTATCGTCGGAGGAAATTCGTCGCGCACGAACACCCATCCCGAGAACCGTGCGTGTCTTCGTTCAACGTAGAACTCGGGTCGGTTGAACGGTGGAAACCGATAGATTGGAATATTCGAGAAATTTCGCTAGAAAACGAGATCTGGCAATTAGAGTTAGGCGAAAAGGGAGCGAGAGACCGGCGCTACCAGCATCCCGCGTCGTTTACAAAATCAGCAGTCTATGTATGAGCAGCCAGCCGGATATCTCATCTCCATAGAGATCGAATTTTTATTCAAGAGTTGCCTGGCTACGTGACTGGAATCACTTTCGGCTAGGCTACATCCATGACACTCGTAAAGATCCGTGCTTTCTCTCCCTCTTTCTCTCCGCCTTTTTCCCCCGCTGACAATTTCGCAACGCGCATTGTTCGATCTTAACGTCACGTGGAAAGATGGATTTGCTCGGCAGCTGCGTCCCTGCAACGCGTTTAACTGGCTGTCCGTGTCGGACCGGCGCGTGTATCGAGAGCCAGGTCTAGGTAAGGCTAGGTTCTGACGAGCAGACAAGGGACACTGTCGATTCCAATATCGGAACGGCGATGAAATCAGCCGAAACACGGGAGAAACGCTTATCGATTTCGCCTTATAATAATTCGGCACACCTGCAAGCATCCACGCTACACCACGTCCGATCGACTCCCAGAGGATCGCGCCAACCGACGGACGCCATCCAACGCCTCGATTCCAATTCGTCCCGTCGATGTTTGTTCGCGGTTGTATGGGAATCTTGATGAAAGCCCGGCCGAAGAAAGTTTTCGTCGTGCTCCTGATAAAGACGTTGTTGCCTCTAGCGGAGATCTAACACGGTCCTGCCACGACAGCAATCTAGGTCTAGGTTAGACCTCGTCCCGACCCATTCCTAACAGCTACCTAACCTGGTGAAATCCAAGGACCGGTCTAAAAGCGATATAACCCGAGTCTAACCCGATGCAGGATCCTAAGGGAACGTAATCCGAATCTGCAACGAACATAGAACTCACCTGGACCTAATGTAGACTCGATCATGTCGACAGACCAGACCAGTATAGCCTAATTCATGACCAACGTCGTAAAGCAAAGTTACGCCGATCTTGCACCAACAGGAATCTGGATTAAGCTTGGACTTTAATCGCTCCTAACGTAGATCTAATCCACCAGGGCAGATATGATGCGAACATCACCTGACCTAGTACCCGGATGCGATCTGACGCAGACTTTTCTTCCTTAAATCGAAACTACCGGCGAATTAGGGTTGCTGGATCTGGGTGCGAGATATTTGTCTTTCGACGTCGCCTCTCGCACGCCTAATCACGGCTCAGCGGCTAATCCGAGCTTAGGTCGATGTAGTACATCCCATACGCATTAGACACTGCGTTAGGCCTGACTAGTAAATAGATAGAGGCCAACTTCTGACCAACGATTCAAGGGAAATTTGAGCGGGTCGTAAAGCATGGAAAACCTATGAATCTACAGGAAGACTTTAAAGGAAGACTTTGCAAAGAATCGAGACGCCTTATCCATCGCTTCTACGTTTTCCCTACTTACAACTTTTTGAGATACGACTGTGAACACGATTTACGACCAAAGTTTTCGAATTCTACTGGGTCTTGCCCCGTCTGTCCGGTTCCCCTTTGCGCGGTATCACGCTGCAGTCGGTATGCGAGGCGAAATATAAATTATAACAGCCCGGCAGACACACACCTATTGTTTGACCGGCGAGTTAATGCGGGCGACGATAAATCTACCTGCTGACAGCTTAACCACGCAAACATCTCGATCATTTCTGACCAAGTGCGAGCTGCTCGTACCGACCGAGTCAATTATTACCGACACTTTTCACTGTTGCCGATTCGAAGAAGCGCGGTATCGCGGTCGTCTTCGTGGTTCGGCCGCGATTCGATGGCCGCTTTTATTTTCCAACAGAATTTATCGAGTCAGTCACCGGAAATGTGCGATTATGTATTAATAAAATATTCGTGGTACCAGCGGCTGTTTATTATTTTATTGAGCCAATAGCCTGGAAAGAGGATCGGAAAGCCAATTCGATGGTCCGTCGCAAATGGATCCACTTGAATCGTCAATTGACTCGCGTTGCTCGTCCGAACTTTCGCGGTTAATTGGTAGAGGGAAGTAACCGTGGAAAAATGGCGATTGAATAATTTAACAAGGGAACGAAGTTAATGGCGAATTAATTGGAGGACTTTGACGACTAAAATGACAGCAATCCGAGCAGATGGCGTATTCGCGGCTTATGAAATTTCGCCGAGTAGGCGAATTGGCGTGCGTTGGAATCGTTAACCCCTTTCAGACGCGCAATTGGGTTAGACATCGCAATTTGCTAGGCTCGTTTCTCGCGATTTGCCTGCTCCTTCGTTGCGGTTCCAACGTCGCCGCGTAATAGCCGCCAATGTTTAAGGAACAAAAGCGAGCTTGTCGTGAATTCTCTCACGGCCCGAATCGCCAAAGTTTCGCACATTCGAAACCTTGAGTTATTCATTCGGCTAGATAATACAATAAATCGTGGCGGCTTTTAGGAACCGCAAGAACGGTAATTTTACGCGCAATGGCATAAACTTTATGAAATACAGGCTACAATTTCGTAGCAATTGTATTCTGCCAATTAGGGGGCAATGAGACAATTGTATAATAAGAACGCGATAAAATTAAATCGAAGCAGGATTATAACGTAAAATCGCTGCTGTCTATTCTTTCTTTCTTTTAATCTTCGCGTATCGATATCATTAATAAAAGTTGGGAAAGTATGTATTAGGCTGTCCGAAATGTTCCTTTCGCTTTATAAGGAAATAATAGACGCACAATGTTTTTGTATTATATTAGTTTATTGAATTTGAGGTGATGAATCGTGATAGTGAGAGGAAGAAACACTCGAGTATATTTAACAAAGAAATTTATTACAATATATTCAAGGTGTACAGTTAGCGTAGGACTCGCGATTCGCGATTACAAATTCGACTTCTGGTCGATGCGTTTGGATGCGCGATGTAAGTTGGGATGATGATTGCTTAAGATGCCGAGGAACTCTGATCAATCATTACGAACTGTCAACGATTGACTTTCCGTCACGACGATGCCGCGAAGGAAAACTATGTTGGGGTGTGCCTTAGGATGCTAGATCATCGGATTCGTTGAGGAAAGTCTTGGTTCGGAAAGTAAGGGAAATGGACGTCGTTGTTAATTGGCTAATTCTTGTGTCGGTGGTTGGAAAAGGATGCCAATTGCCCTTGAAAGAAAATCGCTAACGGGGAGCATCGTACGTGAGAAGAGCAGATTTCTCGTATCTTCCCGTAGAAGGTGATAGGTTTAGGGGCTGCCAAGAGAAAGACTGTTTGTCCCTTTGGAGAACCTTGGCTAAATAAATCCTAAGATTTATAGCAGATCCTTAGGCTAGCTGAAAATATTCCGTGAGGATGTATCGACATGTGGCAATCATCTTATCCGAAGAAAGGGTCTTTGTGTAGCGAGCCACGGGACAGAAACCGTTGGAAAGTTTGCTGTCGAGTGCCGCTACAAATTATACACAAACATAATAATAGAAAGAGGACAAAATGGATACCTGATTCGATAAAATAATGTAAAATAAAAATTGTTGTTCTTCTATTATCGCCTTATGAAACGAAAGAAACTTTTCGGACAACCTAATATACATAGGTCAATCGTGAAACAAACGAAACGACAAGTTACATTTAGAGAATTGAATTGAATGAAGCACGTTACGGAAGAAAGCAGTTCACAACCCCAAGGATGGAAAAGCAAAAGCTGTTTAAAAGGGAATCTAAAAATTTGTACCGTGGCGTAAACGGAATAACAAGAACAAAGTATAGGGAGAGGGAGGAATTGGACGAAAGAACGAAGGGAAACGCTCGTTCGAGTTCGTTACGGCCGCTTATTGATGTAATCGATATAATCGTGGAGGGTCGGGAACAAGACACGCAGAATCGAATATCGATTCGCTTGAAAACTGTACCAGTAAGTTTCAGCTTTGCGAGAGGGCAATTAAAACCAATTTACTTCTATCGACTGGCCGGCAAATTTCTACAATCTGTTTCCCCACGGCGATGGGAGCGCACAGCCAGTTACAAGATTGAATTAACGATCGTGGCTATTCTTCTTGGTGGCGATGGTGTATCGTTAGAATGAGTTGGCAAGCGAAACGAAATTTCATCGAAAATCGTCGAGTTCTCGGGCCACGTCCCGTGCAAGTGGATATTCTCGAAAGAACTGGAAAGGGGTCAGAGTTTCCGTGGTTGACTAATGAAACGGTGGAAAATCTGACGACGATGTAGATTATCTCGGAGTTGGAAATCGCGAAATCCGAGACAAGGAACACCGGTGCTGTGATAAGACCGAGATAAGTATCGCGCTTTGTGTAGGCTGATAAAAAGTGAGAAACAGCGGGAGGACTTATATCCCGGGACATCTGACCCAATTTCGTCGCGGTCGAAACGGGTAAACGATTCTGACGCACGCCAGTCCGTCGCTTCGCCACGAAATGCCGCTGACGTAGCGAATTAACTTTTCCACGGCGTCGCTACGGTACAAGCAGAAGCTAACGCGCGGCAAAGTGCCTGGTACTCGCCAGTTCTCGTGCAAGTCGCGAGAAGAACGTTATTTTTACGCGGTTTACTCGACAAAGGAAATACAAGGCGACGTTCATTTCCCCGGGAAACAAAGGAAAACTCGACCGTGTCGCGAGAAACGCGCGAGGAAACGTAGGAAACGCGGAAAATGGAAAGACGTTTCCTCGGGAAGGTCGTGCGAATTTTCGTAAAACTTTGGAAAGTTCGAGACTCGCCTATGGAAACGCTAATTTCTCGAAAAGAAACTTCAAATTTGCACAAAGGTTAGACAGGAAATTCGAGGGGAATGACAAAATTGTGAACGAACAACTCGCTGCCCCACCTTCCTTAATATTTATTCAGCTGAGGGATATCGTTTATCCAGCAACAAGGTGCAATTAACGCGGTAAATAAGACCACACCTTTGCAGGACCTTTCCTCGTCCTTGAGCCAGATACCTCGTGTCGGAAGGACCAAGCTATATTCGACCCTCCACTTTTTCCCCCGTGGTCTCTGGCGACCGCGATTACGTGGCAAGCCGTAGCTCTAAATTATTCATCCGCTTTCTCCGCTCTATTCCTTTGCTCGTCCGTCCTCTCAGAAACTCGGTCAGGAGAGCCACAGCTGCGCTCGTCCTCTCGGACCCATACGAACTTGCCAGCTGCCAGCTTCCGGCGAGCTTAGGGCTGTTTCCCGTTCCAACCAGGCTCCTAAAAGGCTCTTTAAGCGAGATGCAGGCATCAAAGTAGTGAATTGTAACTGTGACTGAAAAGACTCGTCAGAAAGAAAAAATTATCGGCCTAAGATCTTCAGCTTTGGAGCCTGACAATTTGTGTCATTGCGTTTCCACCATTTCCGATGTTTCCCATGTGATCGATAATCCTAACGAAACCTTAGAATTCGCTTTTAATCATCATCGGACTGCAAACATCTATAGAAATTTTTCTCATATCCTCTTTAATGCAACATCTTTTCATTCCCTTTTTTTTTTGTGAAAATAAGTAGGAGGGCAGAATCTAAGCAGAGATTTGTTCCTATCAAATATCGCACTTTGAATATTTTATATATTTTTACACGTCGTATATGGTTTATACATCGTTGCAGCCTTAAATTTTTCACAAATTTTTAACTCTTATCTTTCCTCTGCTTTTTCTTCTCAAATTCTCCCTCCTTTGTATTCCCAGAGAGAGAGAGAGAGAGAGAGAGAGAGAGAGAGGCACGAGGGAAGTTTTTTCAAGCTAAAGCGATCCCTTCGAGAATTCGGATAAAATCAATGGACGTAAATCAGAAGGCATCCCAAATGGCACGCGAACAGGAACCTCTTCTCCTCGAAATGAAAGGCAGCCAAGCCGCTCGTGGGAGATTAAAGTCGAGCGGTGGTTCACGGCGAGGAAGTTCCGGCCGAGATCCAATCAGTCGAAAAACTTTATTTTCCACGGCCGCTGCTCCATGCTGATTCATGACTCCACCGTGGCCGAATCTCGTTAAACGCCTTGTATCGACTGTAGCCGCCCACTTCGATTCCTTCCACCACTACTCCCTTCTCCGCCAAATTGTCGACTAAAATCCTTTGGAAAATTCGATACCTCGTTCAATCTACCTGTTTCAACTATTTCAACTACTTCTTCTGGGATACGGTTTACAGAGACGAAGTTCGCGGAGGAATTATCCGGTAGATCCTCGATTATCGAGTGTCGATTAACCGCTTTCAGGGGAGAAACCTGCTTAGAGTACGAAACTAGGGCTGATCTGAAAGGTTATTCGCCTGATCGATGCGAGTTTACGGTTAAATAAGCCCCGTGACATCGAGAGGAGGTAGAAAGTTTGCGAAACATCGAAAAATCCTCCCCTCTCTATTCACTGAGTTACACCTCGGGTTCCTGGACCTCGCGGATCTTCATCAATTCTACAGTGGACAAATTTCGCAGAAAAATGAATTTTTTATTTGCGCCTGCTATTCGACGATGATTCCGTCAACCGAGAGATATTGGACGTTGCGAAATTTCAGAGATCTTTGAAACTTCTTGCGATAAATCCTAGAACAGCTGACCGGATCCTGTCTGCCAGTCGGTTCACAAATCACATCTTGCCAGGGAGAGAGCAAGCAACGGTCTATTGTGGTCTGTTAACTGATCGAGGCCGGCACAGATTGGCCCTGAATACGTATTGTCTCAACCCGTTGATCACATTTCCTCTCGGAAAGTTTAATCCTCCGAGCCATTCTCTCTCTTGGAAGGACGACTGGCAATTTCAAACTCGCCGGATCGATGAACGAACTTCGATTAAAATGGCACCTCGCTGAGATATTACGTTCCGTGGTAGTGTTTTTTAGGTTAGAATGAGAGACTAGAGCAAATGGATGGTTTTCGGGGGTAAATGGCGTTGCCGTGCGCGCCATCTACGAAGCTGACACCGCTATTTAATCATGCATACGTGTTCACGGACGAGTGTAAACACGGTGTAAACGTGTTTGCGGGGTTGCAGCGGGTTCGATTAAGGCTAACGCGCAAAGAGGCGACGGACAGACAGCAGGAACGGCAACTGCGTGCAATTAATTCTGCCTGCGGCTCCGTTAGATCTCGTTACTGCTCGAATCTGGCCCGTCTCCGCTCCGATACGAGATGATATCGAGTCCTCTGGTGTGCACGTGATGCGACCACCAGGAGGAAATCTCACTCGACAGTTTGGCGAAATCATAATATGTCGGGAAATTCGCAAACGAACACTGGCGCTTTGTGATATTACGAAACGGCAGTTAATGAAACCAAGGGATTCGTCGCGTGTTGTGAACGTGTTCGAAACGAGTCTCGGAGAAGTTAGTCTCTCTCTCTCTCTCTATCTCTCTGCTTAGCAGCTGAAAACTTCCGAGGTTCAATCATCGAAAACTTCCCTAATAACGCATCTAGTCAAAGGGGCGTGCCCGCCTGCCCCATAGTTGCTAAGCTAACGAAACACTTCGAGATGCGTATCCTGGAATCTAGCCTCTGCAAATTAATGTACACTTTGCCCACTTTGTGTACCTACATCGGCCTCAAAACATTGCTTTGGAACAAACAATCGCCAATAAGGTTGAACCCAAAAACTCGATTGAGTCGGCAGATTTACTTACACGGATTTTTCCCTTAATTTCCAGTAGCCATTTATCTTGTAGCATCGCTACGGCAGTAGTATAGGTTGGGTTTTTTTTTTTCTTCTTCTTGTGCGCGTATTTCATTTTTCCACCTCTATATAAAATTTTCCGTTTTCTTCATTCCTTTTCAATTGCCACTTATCATCATCGATCGTCCCCCATAAATGGATTTTTCATTTTCTTTTTAATTAATTGATATTGATTCTTTTTTCGACCGTTAAATATGGAAAATTCGGGGAATGGAGCCTCAATGATTGCGCGGAATGCGAGAAAATGGATAGAAAATGGAAATAGGGTAGGGCGAGATTCGAACCTTAGCCCACTTGGCTTGAAAGTCGAGTGAGTTAACCACTGCTCCACCTATTACGCTAACACATTCCAGTTTAATTCCACTATCTCACTTTCTTTTACTTTTGTCACTCGATTAATACATTGTTGACAGGAGACGTGGACCGACGTTTCTAATCTCGTGAACATTGGAAACGGTAGACGTGAATCGACGTTTTCCATTTTGCAATCGTTGAGAACGGCAGACGTGAATCGACATTTTTTGTTTCGTGTGATTTAATACATTTTCGAAAAATGTACGGAATCTGGCCTACAATTTACATATTACGGTCTACCATCGATGGTCTGTTAACGATGATTCAAAATTCCACGGCTTCAAACGAACCAAGCCAAATTAAAATCACCCATTATACCTAGTTGTTTCTTTGTTCGATCGAATCCCAGCAACTTTCGCAAACTTTCTTCAGTAGGCCGAGCTACGTCCCAGCCTGATTTTCTGCTTGGAAAACGTTTCCCAGACAGGAGTATCGCTTTAATCAGTCGCCTAAAGTTTTAACGAAAACACGCCTTGTTTGTCGAGTTTGGGTCAAGCAAAGAGCAGCGATCCGACAATTCCATTTCCGAGAGTGGACGCGTTTATTCCACGGGGATGGTCGTTGACTAATACAAAGCTTCGACTGTTTCCCGGTCAATTAGAACCGCACAGACGACTCGCAATGTCCAGATGCGGACCAACTTTCCAGGGTACGAAACTTCTTCCTCGTTATCCGCGTTAAATTCTGACCAAGCTTGGCGATTTAGGCCAGCCAGACTTAAATATCGACCACGTTCCGCTTGGACAATTCCTCCAACTTCTCTAAACCGAATTGTCTGTTCACGACGATTTTTCGATGAATTGTCAAAGACAATCTGTACGCTATTTTGCCTAATCAGACTATACATAGAATTATTGAAACTGTGTGAGTGAGAATGTGCAGATGTTCTATAGCTACATAGCTGGATATTCCAGGCGTCGCGTAGTTAGGGGATTGTTTGTTTAAAAGTTTGTTGATCGTTTGAGAAAGTTTGGAGACGATAAGGATGACCAATGAATTTGAAGAGCTGTGTAGCGTTCTTTGCTAAGGATCCAAGCTCCGCTCAGCTTAGAACTTTGAAATCTAACGTGGATCGAGCGATTTGGCCAAGCAATAATCTATGCGATCTGTTGGAAATTTTGAGCATCGTGAGCGGTGGCACTGGGTTGAGTCTGGCTGAGTGGTCTTCTCTAAATTCTTGGGGAAGACTTTAGAGACTTTGGGGACTTTAGACGTTAGAGGAGACCATTGTAGCTATATGTTTGCTAATTTACAAAGCTTATCCGATCTTCGGAGTACATTTTGGCGACAGACGATCTACCGCCGTACTTTGAGAAATTCGTAGCATCCAATTGTACGTTAAATTAAGTTTGCCTGTTGCCGTGGCACATCTTTTTCCTGCATTTCAACTGCAGTCTCGTAGAGACGTGTTTCTAGAGACGTTGGGCGACATTAACCGCCGGCTGAATGTTAAAGAAGCTTGTGGAAATTGCGTTTGCACCTGGAGGTTGGGGTTGCAGCGTCTGCGTGACAAGAGCCGCACGATTTCATTTCCGGCGACGAAGAATGATGTCTCTGGCACGGAGAGTCGGGTCGAAAGCCGGATAAATTACCGCGGATAAATGACGAAAGTGGCTGCCGGCATGTGCTCCAAGTAATAAAGAATACTCTAGGCATGGAAAAGTGAAATTCCTGGTCGACCTAGATCGCTGTGAGCTCTCCTTCGAACTTCAATCTCGATTTACCCGGAAGACGAGCCAGGAAATCTAGTCACCGTCTCTCCTGCGTTCTCCTTGTCAGCCTGATATATATATCGCTCGAAAAATACTATCTCCAGTTTTCCTTATCTCCATCTACAGTCTACATATTGTGGAGAAATAAATTTTCGTTTCGTCGTTACCTTGCTAAAAGTACTCGCACGGTGAAATTCTAACTCACCGAGTTAGGCAAACTCGATTCGTACTACTCGCAACTCTGTATTTTCGATATTGCAAAGAAACCTAATTTGCATTTATCACTGGTTTTCTCTCTCGGCTGAATTTTTTTTTTCTTTTTTTTCTAAGTTTCATGATATGCAGTCCGATGCTCCGTTTATCGTGGCATTTCGAGAACACCCGGAGTAACCACGACCTGAAAATTCGTTAACCTACAGATACCACAGCTCTTTCAGGTTCATTTTCAACGCGGGAACGTTGCCGAGAAATATATTTAGTTGCTGGTAAAAAATTGCTCTTACAGCTTTTCAACTAAATTTCCTGGCAATGAAATATTCTTGCAGCGGAAGGGAAGCTTGGAAGCGCGGTCTGCGATCGACGTAGATGGCGTTTGGGTATCACGCCGGAAATATTTCTGCCGTTTTAACCTGCAACCAAGCTGGAAATTTCGCGTTACGACTGGTTGAGCAGACAGAAAATTTGACGTTCCGGCGACGCCGGGGAACCATCGCTCTCGTGCGTGCTGGCGGCTCGCCCGAAATTACCGGAATTTCGAACAAAGAGCAACAGCGGCGTAGCTCGTCTGCCGTGGCAAGAATTTCGCATATTTGAAAGCAGCCACGCGTCCACACTGTATTTAACCAAGCCGGGCTGAAAACGCGATATTTCGCTGGCGACTTGCCGATCCGCGGTTACCAAGGACCGGCGGGAAAATTTCAATTAACTTGTGGAAACGTGCTCGATGTTCGCGGCGGAGAAATTAATTCGAGCCTCGATTAATCGGTTCATCAGATTATCGCCATCAAGGTTGTCAGGAAATTCGATGTTACCAATTACCCTGTCGCAGGTGGTGGTATGGGGGCTGACTCGGCGATCGGATCAACGCGTGGCTGGCCTTGGGTTAGATTTGAATTAGACTGCATCGGTTTCCCCATATTTTATTTCGTTCGTCGAGAAAGAACGATCGAGTGGTAATCGAACGTCGTTTGCTCGTTTCGTTGCACCGAGTTCCCGAAACTTGTCTGATTTCGACATGCACAGAAACCCATGGAAGGTTGCGATCGGTTGACAGCGGTGGCAGAGAGTTTCCAGTCGAGCTAGATAAATAGGAAGTGGCGAGGACCGGCTAAAACTTGGTTTCCCCAGCACGAAACGCGATTGCGATTAATATCGTCGCTCTGCACACGGCTACAAGACACTTTATATTCTCTTTGTCCAGATTTACGACCAGATATACACAGCCACCTCTGTATTCTATCTTCGTTCGAAAAAGTTGTTTGGTATCGGGATCCTTTTATCGAAACGTTGGCCAACAAAGTAGGACGAGTGAATGGAGCTTGACCGAGCTTGAGAACACGAAATCTTTCGATATTACGCTCGTAAAGTTTGCGCAGTGAACACTATAATCACACTTTGGTTAAGTTTAACTCATTTGCATCATGGCACTACTTAAGGGGCCATTTGAAAGCATCAGCGGCGTTCAATCGACGACTGGTCCTCATCACCGCGCGCGACTGGTCGTAGGTGCAGTAAATGACATCCGAATTCTTCATGGAGTTTATCGAAAATTTACTGTTTAAGACGATTGGTAAACAATGTTACCTCGCAAACATCGTATCTTACATTCTTTACAACAGAGGAAAAAAGTGTAGCGACGCATGAATCATAGAACGAGGCGAAACGAGAGCGTCTCACGTTGTTGTTGTGCCTTGGAACACGGTCATTGCCTCGACACACGAAAATAGCGTTAAATTATCTCTAGGCAAAAACAATGTCGCTGTGGAGGGCAACCGTCGTTCTATGACAAATTTGGATCTTCCGACTCCACACCCTCCCCCTCACGACCAGTATAAATAAATGGACACGATCGCAGTTATTATCATCGAACTATTACCGAGATATTACCGAGTCATTATTTGCGAGTTAACGGAGTATACGAGTCTTCGAGTTATCCGCGAGCATTTTATAATCTATCTTCGTGACTACGTTTGTACGAACGTCTATCGACGGTATTTATAAGCCTTTATATTAATATCTATTCTAAATACACTCGACGGTTGCAATAGCAATCTTATTCGTCGTTATAATTTAAATCCAATCTGCTCGCATCATCCGCCATAAAAGTAAAAGTTATTTGTTTTAAAAAGAAATTATTCAGATTAGAATGGAAATTACGTAGATCGCGTAATAATCCGCGCTTGGATGCAAATGGGTTAATGATCGATCAGGATGTCAATCTCGTCGTTATCGACACAGACTTATAGCTACAGATCCGCTGCCTCTCCCTTGTCTTGCTACCGATCACCAGCCACGCAGATTTGTCTGCCAAATCTCCGGTCAAACTACTTGCGACTAGTTAATGCCAAAATTACTGCGATAGATCTGAGTTTTAGGACGTTAGGGTGTTGCAGCAGACTGTTGGCTACGTGTTAGAACGTTAGGTCAGGCCGACAACGTCCAGATAAACTGTCACGAGCTTGAGCTATGGTGTTGATTCACCCGTACATTCGTTCGTTATGACTGAATTACAGCGTCAGGACAGAACCAAGGTATTATGCTTCTGTTCGTATGACTCTGTTCGTTAGGGATCAAAGTCCAGAACGTTGGATCCTGCTTCGGCTATGAATCAGGCTAATATATTATGTTCTTAGGTTTTGGTTAAACAGTCGAATCTTGCGCTTAAGACGTTAAGCTGAATTATTCCGTCATGGTTGCATCAGCACTTAGTCAAGATTAAATCAAACTGTTGCAGGTAGAAAGAAAGTTAGACGTAGACTCAGACTACAATTGGACCATCTCGCTATAAATTAAGATGGATTAACGTATTAACACTGTGTATTAGGCTAGGTTTGATACTTGAGCGTGCATTAGAGGATTAGGCGTGTCAGATCTAGGTTAGGATGTCGAACCTGAGGCAGCGTGTTGATTATAGGTTAGTCTGTTAGTCTAGGACAGTACGTTAGCCCTGGAAACCATGGTCGGGTTAGAGCAACAACTCTAAGCCAGGCTACTGTGTTCTGGTTAGTCAAAGTTACATCGTTAGATCGGGTTTAGCGTGCAAGATGTGAATTAACCTACCACTTCGTCTTGAACTGAATCGGAAGATCCTAACCAACGGAGAGTACTACGCTATCTATTTTCTGATAGCAGGAGACTCTCTGGGTACATTTTCCGAGATAACTTTTTCCATTCGACGTTCTACTCCGCTTACTTTCCAATCTCAAGGTTACACAATCTTCGCCGTCTCCGCTTTCATCGGTGCGGAAAACAAGACGATATTGGAGACGCGCACGTTGGCCAGTCGTGCACCGTCAACCAGCGGTAGATTGAATTTGCGTCCGATGACGTAGACGCGAGTTCGAGCGATCTCCGTTCTTCCTGACTGCTTGTTAAACCGGTGAAAAACGTTCGCTTCGCTTTGTACGTAAACCATCGGCTACCGTTTTCCTGTCGCAGTTCAAGTCGCACTGTTCGTGCGAATTCCACCGAAAATTCGCCGAATATTCGCCGAAAATAATTCACCACTCGCGTCTCCGCGCTGTCCTTCGCCAACAATCCAATAATAATTCGTCGAGGCGAGCTTAAAGAGAGGAACAATTAGACTTGCCCCGCCGACGAGGGATGACATCCGCAGATGGAATCGGAACAAAGAGTTCGCCATCCCCTGGCGCTACAAGGAAATTTCCGCGACAAACGAATCTCGGGAAAAACACAATGGAACTCAATTTACGAACCATCGAAAGGAATAAATTAGAAGTAGTTGGTAGACAAGGTAACTTAAGGAGCTTTCCACCGCTGGCAATCTTGCAACGGACATTTTTTCACTCGCTTAAGATGCTTCTAACGTTTCGGTGATCTTCCCGCAACTTTCCATGGTTTTTTCTCAGCGATTTCTAAAACGAGAAGAAGGGCAGTCCGGATGGTTGGAAGAAAATCCCCCGACCCGAATGAAGACAAATATCTTATACACCAGCAGCAGCACACTTTCACGACCTATCCACCTGAAATATCCGCAGTGTACTGACACCGCAACTGATGCACGAGCTCATTATCCTCACAATCCGCGCTGAAAAGTACCTTTTCGCTGAAAAGTTTCGCCGTGTTAATACTCGATGAGAGATAGACGCCTGAACGCAGGAACTGAGAAATCCAGAGAGCAGCCACGCTGATTGTCGCGTTAGATCCGGGCACGTGGGATGAGAACGAAACGCGTCTTGCCATGCAATATGCATGTAACGCGCGTCACGCGAATGCTTTATTTCAAGCTTTCTTAGCGAAGCTCCGGCTGCAGCGTGAGCCAACTAGCAGCGTTATTTCTTTGCACCGTCGAGAACAGTAAAAATTCTAACGGGCTCTCGTATTAGCGATGCAAAGATTTACGCTTCTTCGTTTATGCACCTGTCCTCCGCCGAAACGTGTAGAACGTTTCTACTCTGGCGGATTTCGGACAAAATGGGATCACGTAGGAGCAACCGTTGGCCTTTTTCCGCCAACTTCTCGTCGGTTTCTTTCTCCCTGCCTCTTACTCCTACTCGCTGTCTGTTATTGCTTAATATATCTTCGCAGGCGTTGTCGGAAGATTTTCAGAATTTCGGCTGGGGTTTGGGTTAGAAGTTAGTCGATAACCGCAAATGCGAGTTGCTCGAGTCTTTCGAACCCCCGTGGTTCCTGTTTCGCGGTTTCGTACGCTCGTTTCTCGTACCTAAGCCCTCTTTTATCTCCCCACCGATCGACCAAAGCCCTTAAACTCTGCCATCTTGCAGGCAAAATCGATACATTTGCCGGAAAACCACCCCGTCCAACTTTCCCGGCTTTATCAATGTACCAACGCCCACCATTTTGCCTTGTGTTCAGCTTCCAGGCCAAGTTGCCTGCCGAGGAACCCTCGCCGTCTAGCTAACCAGCTGATGTCGTCACGAGGAAGTTGCGCGTTTGCGTTTTAGAATGTCTAAGACCTTCCTTAACGCGGTCTCTCGGAGTGGCGTGTGGAAAAGTAGAGGGTCGCTGGAGACACGAGGGTCGACTCCCTTCTGGCAAGGGTGTTGGAACAGGGGGTTTGCCATAAAAATTGTCGGGTCTGGGGGTGCCCAACAAGTTGCTAACGTCGAATCGATAGAGACGAGCGAGTCGAGGTGTGACTCGTCCAACCTGGCGACCTCTTTCTTTTTTTCTTCTTTCCAACCCCTTTCCACGATCCAGCCAACTTCTCCGTCTCCCTGGCGGCTCCACTTTCTTCCTCTCTTTTCCCCACTCTGCGTCGTACTCGGATCCTCCACTCTGTTCCATCCCTGTCAGTCTTGTTCGCTTTCAACTCGCGGTATCTTCTAGGCTCGCCCTTAGTCTCATCGGCCTCTGCCCTCTTCAATTTCCGTCTTTTCTACTTGCTTCTTCTCGCAGCTTTTCTTCCGCCAGCGCCAACACTCTTCCTCCGGTCTCTAAGAATGTCGAATGTCCTCGGGGAGCTGCTGGTAATTGAGTTCTTTTGCATCGAGTGGTTGCCGCTCGCGGTAAATCCGCAAGCACACCCAGGAGATGTCGGATCCGCGTTATCAACCGTTCACCGACTACCTCACGACTGTGCAACTGTGATAAGATTCGTCGGTTATCGGTTGCTTTCGCTTACTCGTCGATTTTCCACCGAAGGTCTGAGAAAGCGGCAAGCTCTATCACTGGGAACTTGGAACGTGATCTTTGCAGCCCAATGTTTTAATCCAACTGCTAGGGAACACGTGCTCGTTAACGCGAGCTTCGCTAAATATCTCTGGCAATCGGCAGATTCGGACAGAAAAATGAAATAGCTTTGTTCAAGTGGTATGGGTCTCAATGGTTGAGTCGACGTCGGGCGACACGAAGGTAATAATTAATTAGTTGATCGAAATATTACAAGCAAAAGTGTACTTGTTGTAGTATTTTCTGGAGACGTAACTTCCTAAATACCTAAGTTTCCTTCTCTCCGCTGTGTTCGTAAAAGTACGAGCTTGCACGAATATCCGCGGTCTAATCATCAAACGCAATCGTATCGAATCGCCCAAATCTGAAACTGATAAAAATATCGAAGGAACGCAGGAATTTGTAGAAATATTTGTTGAGAAGACAGTAAGTGGTATGGATCAATGGTAGGTCCGACGGCGAAGTAATCGAGAAAGCTATCGCGATCTGTCGATCGGAGAGCGGTCATATTTCATGCTTGGATCGTGCACGTCATCTACAAGGCGAGGGAACACGGATTTTGGGCGAAGCATTTACAAAGCAAATACCGTGACAGGGCAATAGTATCGGTTCGACAGGAGATCCTTTATGTCGCTTGGCTACGTGTTCGAGGCTGGCAAACCTTGCACCGCCTGTCGACATGAAAAGCAGCCTCGGCACCGGCAATGGTTTTTGCATAAAGGCGTCTTTGAGGCGCGAACCGGCATGTAATCGCCATTTTCCTTCCCGATAAGGGATAATTCATTGACTCCGTAATTTGTTGCCACTCTCGTTTTAACGGTCGTACGTAATCGCAATTACCTTTGCACGTAATTGTACTAATCGCGAACGAGGATCTTCTTTTTTAATATTTTACTAACCTGGCTGAATATCTTCTCGTTTCAGGCACGTACTTTATTCTCTACGATTTCAACGACATCTTTGAGAAGGATCAGGCGAGTTTCCTGGAGCGGGAGAGGTTCGTCGGCATCATCAACACCATCTTCAAGAACATGTCCCAGATCGAGCGAGAGGCCATTACTTTTCAGGTATGTTGCTGTTCAACTTTCACCCCTGTTTCAGCCAGAAAATTCTTAAACGGCTCTCGAGGGCCTCTGTGGCGAAACCTAATCCATTAAGCGTCAACCAGTGAATAGATAATGCTCGTTACGCTTTACCAAATCTTTCTATTAAACAAACATTTTTATGCTCGAACAAGAATCTCGTTTCCTTCAAACTTCTACATTTGAATGAAAGAGAAAACAGTGATTAAAAGATATCAAACAAATTCAAGAAATCCCTTTCAGTGATCATAGCATTGCTAAAACGAAAATTGCAAATGAAATATTAAAGCAACGTTGGTCGTTAGTGGGTTCAACGTCGAAAAACAGTGGAAGAGCGCGAAATTTCTACGACGGTTACCCAGGGTCCAGGTAGTACTTGCTCGTCGCCGCGGAGGTCTTCATTGCACAGTCGTCTTAAGCGGTGTAGTTTGTAACATCGGCGTTAAGAATGAGGCTTGACAGTCGATATTCCGGTCACGTCGCTCCGAGACATCCACGGCCGGATGAGTAGCATAAGACGCAGGATGCAGTAGTAATGGAGCGCGCAAGTCAAACGGCCTGCACACTTTGTACCGTGTTCACAGGAATAAATGGTAATGGAAGGCAGGAGTCAGACACGTGGGACTTAAATATTCTAGTCGCGTGATTATGTCACGGGGCCCTTGAATTTTCATACTACTAGACTCGCTTGTGCATCGTGAAACTCGTCCGTCTGAGAGGGTGCAGCGTGGACGCCGACCCTTGTCTCTCGACAAGGGTTGATCCAGCGCGATCTTTCTCTCGAATTATTAACCGATTAAGTGCTTTCTCAATTTTCTTTTGCTTCTTCGTCGTCCCCTTACAAGTGCAATGACACTTGTAGCGGTAATCTGGTCCCTTTGACGATTGAATAATCGTGATAAGCAACGCGTAACAGCTTCAGCTAGATCACCTACCTTGTTTTGTATACGTGTAATAAATATCATGGTCGTAAAATACAGAACATGACTGACACGAGAAACAACCCTTGCTGTAATGGCTATGTCTGTAAAGAGGTGGGAAGGGAAGTAAAGCTGTTGCAGGGTGGATTTAATTAGCATTTATAGTCCAAGAAAGAGAGAAAGATCATTGGAGATCAACTGCTAGCAGATAGCTACTCAACCCTTATAGAAAGCCACCCTCTGAACGTTTTTTAAGCCAAGCGACTGGAGGGTAGAAGAAGGGAGGATAAGGAAGATCGACAAGATTCAAGTGGAGTAAATACGATGCAATCTCTCACCCGTAAGCCCGAGTGAAAGTCACTCCCTTGCCACCTCTTTTGACACGTTAATATCAGAGCGGAAATGGCGGCCGCCAAAGGCCCGGAAAACTTCCATGGAACACTGTGGAACACTATGCGGTGCAGGTACACGTGCAGTTACCTCCGTTGAAACGATGTTTCAAAGCGGCCCTCCACCTCCTTTCGCCTCTCATGAAAACGACATTGGCAACGAAATTTCACGCGAAGCTACCGCGCTATATTCGACGTTGGAAGAATTGAACAATTTTTGGAATTTCAAAATACACTCAACGGAGGGTATTCCTTGCTACCTCAAGAGGAAATATTTCCTCCATTCGCCGCTGGATTTTTACGAATATCTCTCTGTCCTTTAATCTTTGTACGTCCATCGCGACCATATCGGACACGCTCGACGCTCCAGTACGATAATGCTGCAGTCTGCTTACGTTCTTTACGAGATAACAACGATATCTGTGCTCGAAAGAAGGTTCCACAGCTATCGAATTCGAAATACACGAGACAGCGTTTCGATCGTCGCTCTTACGTTCGCTACGTTGCAGGCGCAGTTTTTGGCGTTTTCGAAACGGTTTTATGAATTCGATGGTACTTTGTACTCGAGTAAATACTTCTCGCGTTGTGTTTATCTTTATCAATGGTGTTGTAGGATTGGTTTTCAAACCGTGTATTGATCTCCTTTAGGGGTATAAAATGATAAGAGTGGACGACGGTGTTGGAAGGTATCTCTGTATAGACGTAATACATACAATAAACAAAATTTATGAGATAATTATACGCGTGGTTTTTATACAGTATAAAGGAACAAGAGCTGTACGTTACGTATAAAAAGCTGAATTTCACAAAAATTGTCGACGTACAATATCTATACAACGAGCCATCGATTTCTCTAAAACGATGCTATAGCCAGAAAAGTTCAGAACCATGTAGTTGTAGGTATTACGACTGCTTTCCGATATGATTCTGCGTTCAATGATCAAATTACTTCAACGGTATAATAATCCTGCGCAAAAAGTTTGTCATTTTATTTTATTATATTATTTTTTCAAAATTTTATCATACGATATTGACGAATTAAACGATACTTTGTTTTACTCTTTGGAACGTAACATCGCTAACGCTATCTTGAATATATCGAAAGATTACAAAATTAAAAACAACAACAGTAAATATCAGTGGTGTTTATAATTTATGCAAAAACTGTCATACCACGTGTTTCACTCTGTACGATCAAACTATCTAATTGCATTTCTGTGTTGATGAGAATCGCGTGCTCTTAACAGCAGATTAGCACAAGCTGTACTCGAACAATTGAACTATAGCTGGAAATATCAATAGCAGGTTTTTTTAACAGGAAACACTGAGATTTCGTTACGCATGTTCCGGCACGTAGGCGAAACCTGACCCTTGGGAAATTTCGCAACGCTAATATACGCGTTTGTGGCACAGTCAAACAGGCGTCGTAAATATTGGTCAGCTGTCACGGATCGTTTGATATTTCAATTATGAACACGCATTCGAATAATTCGACTCTCTGTGCACCGTCTCTGTGATTGGTATCGACGTGGCGAAACGATAAATTCGAAAACTATAGGAAACCGACTGGAACTGATCGTCAACGTGGTTGGAATTCTACCGGGTAGGCGTTTCCGAATGAAGATCGCTGAATCGACAACCCTCGATCATCCCCGTGCCGTAAAAACGTTAAGGGTGTAATATAAAGTGGTCACGCAGCCCTAATCTCTTGCAGGAATTTACGCGGATCACGGTGGAGAAAAGAGCCTTTTTTTACCCAGTTTAAGGGGCGAAACTACCCCTCTTGGCCTCGATAAAATACCCTCCATTAAATTCACCGTCTTCATCTGCCTCTGTTTATTTTCCCTTTTTTTTTTTCCGCCCGATTCACTTGAAATGTTCCACCTCGGTGAATTTATAGCAATCTTCCAGATATTTCATTTAAAGCGCTGCTCATTTCCACTTTAAATTCATTTACAAATTTTTTTAAACAGCGAACGAACGTACAAAGTACGTACGGGATCATTTAAAACAGGGGAAGACAGGGGAGGAGACACCCGGAAATTGTTGAAATCAGTTTCGTGATAGAAAGTTAATGTAGAATGGTAGAATCGGCAGAATTATAGTAGAAGGAATTATTCGACGACATTCCTGAAAATTAGAAAAAAAGAAAAAGTAATTTCTATTTATAGAAATATAACGTGTGTCATAAAACGCTTAAATCTTTCAGTAGCTTATTCGATTTCTATTAAAATTAGGAATTTCACGAGATCCTCTAACTAGTAATATTTACGATAATATTAGATGTTAGTACCGTACGATAGTAGCTATCAATATTAGATATCGATATTTACAATTTTCCACACAACCTCGTTAAAATAAACAATGCCGAATTTCATAAAATTTAAATTTTCAAGACCACCAAATGGAATAAAGAAAATGCAGAATACGACTGAAACCTAATTCTCAGACGTGGAATAATTATTTGATATTCTTACTTCCATTGAACATTAGTGGACGACATGAACGATCTGTTTCCTCTGTTCTAAAAGCTAAAATATTTCTATTCAGTAAATAGATTAATAGTCCTTTGCAACATTAGGCTTTGGCCTATTTGATCGTCAAATTCAAATCTCTTCGATTCTTACTTCTGAAGATATATGTACGTTCAGGCAATGCGGCAAAATTTTTAGAAAAAAGTTAAACTCTGCTTATGAGAAAACGGAGGACACGTTGAACATTTGTTATAATTTGTTGTATTTTTTGTGGACATTCGCGAACGGGACAATCGCGGTGCGTATGCAATTTTGTTCTGGACACTGACAGTTTAAGTCTCTGAATACCACAGTCTTCTTCTCTACAACTTGCGTGAGATAAGCTACCGCCCATGCGTCGTTCGGATCGAGGATCACTGTGAGAGCCGCTGCTTAAGCAAACCGCCTTTCGTTCGTGTAAGGAGGTTTGCTCGCATGCAGGAGTATTTAGGCCGATTTTTAATCGTCAATAACTAAAAAAACAAATCCGAAAACGCAATTTTTTTTATTCTTTATTTTCGTCGTATTTCGGCTTCAAGAATCGCCCTTTAAATTTTCTCACACCCTGTATACTAAATAATATATCCCTATGATACTTGTGATTCCTATGATCGATCTTAAAGAGAGTACACTCTATATTAAATATTCCGAAAAAGGAAACTTATGTTCCCATTCAGAAGACGAATCGACGCCTCCACGCGGTATTATTACATCGAATTTATCATCGATTTGAAGGAACCTAACCCCTTTCGAGCCCCTCGAAAGTATGAAACCGTTTTGAAGGCGTTTCGCGTCGGAATTCTGAGAAACCGTCGTAAGAGCACGAAGAAAAGGAAAGTGTCATTGAAATCGATCGAAGAAAGCACAGGGGGTGCTCGGGATCGAGGGTCGAGGGTCTCGAGGGTTCACCGGAAGTTTCCCTTCTGACAAGACAAACAGTGGTCATGACCGCAGTCTGGAGGGTGAGAAGTGTCCGAAAAAGAGGGCGCCCGATTGGCTAATCAATATCGCTGTGTACACGGTCAATGTCACCATCTCGAAAATCATCCGCACGTTCCACGTGGTCACCGCTAATTACCTTCCCGTCGCCGGCACGTCGCGTCAAAGTCACTTTGTCAGGGATCAGACAGTGTAAAACCCTCGTTCGAGCATCCATTTAATTAAGCAGTACCCTGTGACAGACAGGGTGGCCAGGGTGGGGGTTGGTGGCTGGTGCATCAGTGTGGAAAATTGAAATTGGAAAGGGCTGTATCAAAAGGAAAGATGTAATCGGTCTAAACTTGCACTTTTTTCAAAAAGAAGAGAAAAATTGAAAAAGAGGAGGGACACTTTGAAATAAGGTTTGCCTCCGTTCGTAAGAAAAAACACGTCCCCGGAAGACGATGAAGATCGGGAACGAACTTTTAAGCTTCCCCTGAAACAATCTTTTTCTGCGTTTTCTTTTTTTTTTTTTCCTTTTTTTCCCTATTTTTCATCGTTGGCGAATAATTCCTGGCTTTCTCTCGATGGTTAAGAAGAGGTGACAACTTTCGTTCATGAAAACCATACTTTCTTTTAGCGATTCTTTCCTCCTAGATGAGATGGCGACTCTATTTTATGGCCTTTTTTTGTATAAATGTTAAGAAATAGCGAGAGATCTTTCTTCATTTATTTCTTTCCAACAAAATGGCGTTGCACGCTTGCCGAAACTGGCGTGTCTTGGACCAAGAAACCGCAAATACCAGTTTTCTACGCGATACAAGCTACAGAAGTAAGCAGTAAAATATTGGTTTGCTCGGACGTTTCTCCAACTAAAGTTTGTCCAAGAAATAACCTCGGACACCCGCCATTTTCATAAAAATAAGTATTTTTAAAAATCCCCGTGTACCTTTGTGTCTTGTCTATGCGGAAAATGAAAGCTATTGTTTTTTCGGTCTAGGTGTTTCACACTAGTTCCGAGAACCGTGTAATACCGATCGACAGGTTAATTTTAGAAAACTCGATGCGCAACGTCTCCCTCGCCACTATTTTGTCGGAAATAGATTTAGAAAAGCACGTCTCTTTACGCATTGAAGATTACATAATAAATACGACGAAACAGATTTTCCATCGAGTTAATCATCTAGAAGAACAAAATTGCTGAAAGAACTTTCAAGAATCGAAAGCGTCGTTCATCCCTTGAAGGACGTTTGTTAATTTTTCTTCCATTTCTTCCAACAACAATAATCCTCTATGAGGATACAATTTTCTAGCGGCGATGTGTATTTTAGAAGTATATTCTCTTCTGTACGACAGTTTTCCTGTTTCTCTCGCCCCTCGCGGGATCTTGGCCGTCCGGTGGTCGATCATACAAATGCAAATGTTTATCTTCGCTCGTTCCATAAATACGGGGACTACGTTTCCAATGTTTCTAGGAAAATCGGATACGATCCGCGTAAATATGTATGCGGCGCGTGGGATTGTTCGAGGTAGTAGTCGCTTTACGACGTCGGCTATGAATATTCCACTGATTAATTTCTTAAAAGTCTATCGATCAGCCACGACACCAGCGAGCAATTGAATTCCTCGCGTTTCTCCCTTTGTAGTTCGCCGCGGTTTTAACGATCGAGCACGAAATAAAGAATCGGAGAAATAACAAGGACGAAGGTGTTTGGGAATGAAGTAAAAGAAGAAAAAATGACGAAAGACGTTATTGCCGGATTAATTAAAAGGGTACAGGATATTTTCACGCGACCCAAATCCACGAATTTTTCCGACAAACGTGGGAGAACGGTCGGAAAATATTCGAAAAACGAACCGAGCTTTACATATACGAGGTATCCGGAATAAAAAGCTACGATCCTTTCACCCTAATCTCTCGTTGCCCCGCGATACTTTCGCCGAAACATCTACGGGGAAAGCGTGAAAAATGGACGTCGAATTTCCAACTAAATGTACGCACCTTCCGAAAACGTAATACCCCGGGGAGAGGAAAGCGTTGGGGAAAATTATTCGAATATTCTTTTCAAGACACGATCCAGCTTCAGCTTGGAATATTATACCGAACGCGAGGAACTCTTTATCCGCGTTAGACGCTACCTGCTGTTACGTTTGATGTATCTTAACATTTAGCATAAACGTACGTTAAATGCGAACTGCAATAAGTTTACGTTAGATCGGATCGTAGCTTTTGATTTATCAACCGGTTTAAATCTATTTTGTACGCCAACGTAGATTCAGTTTGATTTCCATCTATGGTAAGTGTAAGTTATATTTGGTTTCAGGATTTCTGATAAGTCTGCGTTAAGTCTACGTTACATCTAGATTAGGCTTTAATCAAATACGCTGGCTCACGAAAGTGAACGCTTACCATAGAAAATCTTCGTATCCATATTGTACGTGATATATTGAAACATTTTTTAATTTCATTGGCACTGTCACAATTATATTGACGAACTTTGAAACCAATTTGCGGATGTATAGAGAAACTGCGAGATATTTTTTGCAAACGTATATTTAGTACTTAGTATCACAAAATGCTAAAACAGCTAAATAGTTGTTAAATATGGGCCCATTAAATATTCAATTTTATTAATGTGGTAGATAATTGATTAAATTTTTTTATAAAAAGATATATAAAAATACCTCTCAATTTCTAAATACTGAAGGTGTCTTCGAAACTGTGGTAAAACCGGCCGGATGATGATCCTGCATATAATGCACGGTTAGTCGACCGATTTTCAAACTAATTATTTTCGAGAACTAGGCCTCAAATGAAGAAATGAGAGAAGGCCTGAAAAAACTCTATCCATATAGCGAAGATACTCGAACCTTGTAACGAAGTTAATCAAATTTCAAAATGTTTCGTGCAATACGCGTAACATATTCATCAAAATATCTCTACAGATACAAAAGTATCGCAATTTGAATCTACTTTAATCTTTGATCAGATCCAAACTTAAGCCTGAATCAAACGCGATCTCGATCTATCGTAAATCTAGGTTAAGTCTACGTAGCCGGAGCTGCGTTATTTCTGGAACAGCTCCAAAAATTTCTTTTTCTCAACCTCCACGACAAATAAAGCTGCACTCTCGACGAGCTTCTTTCTACGAGTGAGCCTTTCATTTCGCGTGCTTCCATTGAAATTCAAGCGACCAACATCCTCCAGCACACGTCGTGGTCTTTGCAACAACAGAGCTAGTTTTTCCTTTCTCTCTCTCTCTCTCTTTTTTCCTCAGCCGTAGGGCAAGAAATTGGAGAGACTTTTCCACAGGTGGCCGCGTATAGATGGCAAAGGCCGGGCCGTAGATAAAAGGGAACGCCGAAAATTGATTTCCGACAAGGTGGCCGCATTTACATAGTCCATCCCCTTGTCCCACCTCGCCGCTTCTCCTCGTAGCACCAGCCCCTGTCTCGGTGCATTCGTCTCGGTGCGCGATTTGCATTCCCCCGGGCTCTGACTTTTGTCAGACACTTGCACGAGCCGGTGCGTCGAAAATATTACCGGATGCGAGAGAAATTTCGACAATCTGCCTCTTTTATTTCCACTTTCCATGGAAGGAACGACGTGTACTTCAAATACACGTAAATAATAATAGCGATTGAGGTGTTTCTTTTTTTCATTTTTTTTTTTTTTTTTTTTTTTTTTTTTTTTGCTGAAGAAATGACACAAGTACACATAATCGATATTTCGATCTGAACAACCGGACTGCGGATGTTCAGACAAGTTGGTACTTTTTTGTAGACGTAATCGAACAGATGAGTTTGCCTGGTCTATCGATGCTTTTAGCAAATTCCAGAGTTTGTAATATATTTCATACCGTACATATCTCCTCACGTGTTCTTGAAACGCGTTCTGCGGCTTCCTTCGCTCTCAAACGATTCATAAAATTGAAAGAGCGTCGCGATACCTAAGCCCACGGGCTTTTCAGAATCAGCGAAGATTACAAGTGAAAGCAGGAGGAATGGTTCAATTTGAGACACAGTTTAGCATCGCGTTTATGTGGAAGATGGGAAGAATATCTCAAGATTACACTCCGAATGAGATTTTCATCGATCCCTTCTATTCGACCGCCAACATCGTTCCAACCTCTGGCGAAATTAACAATCTCGCCGTGTCGTAATCCTCGCTGCAATGCATTTGCCTTGGCAACTAAATGGTTGCGGATTGTGTCAGTACCGCTTAATGACAAAGTCCGCGATCACTTAATTGCCAACCCAATATATGTATACCATCCTGCGTCATCGCCGTCAATTTTACCCGTGCGTTTTCCAAAAGCAACGAGATTCTCCAGTCTATCCGCAATTGACTTTCGTCTCTGATCGTATTGCCGAGGATTGGCGAAACGCGCGAGAGGAACACAGAGTTTGCATTCGAAAACGAGGAGCACAAAGTCGCCAGACGTATTCGAGACGCGAAGGACGATACGGTCGGTCTTCCATGCGCGCTATCTCGGCACAAAGGAAACACGAAAGCGGAAGAGAAGGGCAGGCTCGCAGTGGGATAGCTGCATAATTAAAAAGAAGTACATAGCCACACGGTAATGGACCGTGTTGCGGAGGCCTGCGGCGTTACTGGCATTCCCCCCTCTCTTTCTCTCTCTTTTTCTGTCTCTGGCTTTTTCTCTACTCGATCGAAGCAAAACTGCGCTACAAAAGTACCCTAGAACCGCGACATTAGATCACCAAAAGTCGGCCGCGACTTTTCATCGTTTTCTTGGCTCTCGAAGCTTTCCGGTTGCCTGGTCAGCTAGGCTTGCGCTACGCTCTCGTTAACTTTCTGCAACGTTAGTCGCTAACTCGCGAAAGTTTGTTTATTAAAAACGATGGTTTGCAGGCAGCGGGAATTAAACGCTCGCTTTTTAGCCGCGTTTCAGGCAAATTCCTCGATGAATTCGCGTTAATTTCGCGCCAGCCACTCGTACGGAACCTCACTTCCTGCAACTTTGTGCGAGAAATTGTGGAAATCTGCTTTCCTTTTTCTTTTCATTTTTTTTTTTTTTTTTTTTTTTAAGCTACCACTGTAGGAAGTCAGAATCGAACGTTTGTTCTTTGTTAGTTTCGAACGCATTCGTCGATGACTTGGTGTTAATTACTTCGAAGCCTATTCGTTTCGCTTCACTGGCTCTTGCGGAATTAGCCAATTTGCGAAGGATTTTTGTCTCTTTCGCGCTAAAAGCGATGATTTTATGCTGTGAGAATCGAACGGCTCGGTCCTTAGCCGCCTTCCGAGCAAATCCCTCGACGAGTTCACTTTAATTTCTTTAATTCGCTCGACCGATTCCTGTAGAACGTCGTCCGCCAATTTGTACAAATTTGTTTTTAAATGCGATGATTCTGCGACGCTCGAGTCGCATCTTCGTTCTTTCACCGTCTTTCCAGCAAATTCCCTCGATCGGTTCGTGTTAATTTCTTCGTCTCGCTTGACTGGCTCCTCCACAACGTTACGCGCCAATTTGCGAGTATTTATCTCTTAGAAACCTTTTTAAAAGCCCTACGAAGTCGCAGTAGAATCTTCTTCGGGCAAATTCGTCAATGACCTCGCGTTAATCGCTGCCAGGTCTGTTCGTTTGAGTAAATCGCATCACTGATTCTCGTAGAACGTCGCTCGCCAATTTGTACGAGTTTGCTGCTCTTTAGAGCGATGCGAGAATTAAAAATCTTCGCTTTTTAGCCGCGTTCCAAGCAAATCTCACGACGAGCTCGCGTTAATTTCTTTAATTCGCTCGACCGATTCTCTCGGAACGTAACTCGCCAATTTGTAAAAATCCGCTTTTCCTTCCTTTCTTCAAAGCGATGATTCCAGCAAGTAGAAGTCGAGTCTTCGATTTTTAACCACCTTTCAAGCAGATTCACGATCATCGTACACGAGATACCGAGGCTTTCAATCGCATTCTGAACAAAATGGAGCTTTCGCCGTGCATTACACGAGCGCAGAAATTCAGAGTCCGAACGTGGCGGTCGTACGCGGTTGACGACGAATTCACTAATTGTCGCAGGCGTTTAATCACCGGCCAGCTTCGTAAATAGAAATTTTCTCTGTCGAAGCTCTCGAAACGAATTTCAAAAACCTGGCACGAGAAGGGGGCGAGGCCGTTTTCACGACCCTCGTGATTCCCCAAATTGGAGGGCCGTTTTGGGTTTTCCATCCATTTCTCCATTCGCATGGAAATGTAATTTTTGTTATGGTTAACGACGATTGGCGATCAAATTTCGACAGACTAAAATCCAGGTTAACGCGATCGATGCACGCACTTTGCTGTACTTGGTCCGCCCACGCAAAAATAGTACGTCGCATTATCAATAAATGAAATGAAAATTCAGCTTCTCGAATTACAGAACGGAAACAGTCTTGGCAGTTGTGAGAGGAAAGATTCGTTCAAAATCGTCACGATAGGACAAATTCACGAAGTTTCGCGTGGTACGAAAACTTTACGAAAAGCATGAGAAAGGCTGCTAGCCACGTTGGAAATATTAGGATCGAAAAGCGACGAACGCAGACGAAGGAGACGGAGAAGAACGTAGCGACGAAATCGAGGGGTTCGATCGCCAAAGCTTCTGCAACGGGGTGGCCGAGATAAGGCCGCGTAGCAAATTTATAATTAACCCTAAAACCGGAGTTAACGCGGATCTAGGTCGGTAATTATGAACACGCGTTTGCGAATGCCCGTGCAACCCCTGAAACTCCTGCCCAGGATCGATCGCCAGCCTCATCCACCCCCAGGCTCTCTCAATTTTTCAAGCTGCCCCACGGCCTCCTCGTCTTCCGCGACGTGAATAAATAATTAATCCTGACGTCATCCGATACCATGCTCTGGCCAAGGACGAAACTGTCCAAGGTCCAGTCTTCGCCGGACAGCAATTGAATGGATCGCTACGACAGCGAACGGCGCCTTGTTTGAAGGCTTAATTCTACAGATTTGGATAAATAATTGTTGGAAATGTTCAATGGAAATGCTAGCAGTGAATCGATGTAGCTGATATCGACGGCGATCTTCTACGTCCAAGCAGAGAGGCTCTTGTTTTTCGTACTTTCACTCGTCTTTGTTCCTGCAACGTTTTAAAGAAACTCGCAAAGATAAGTGGTTCTCTTATGTGTATGAAAACGTAGATACATTTGTCAACTACAGTAATCAGTTCTTTAATCGCTATGCCGCGAAAATAGTTCGTGTACCACCGGTGGCGCACCCCGTCCCTCGCGACAAACACGAACGTCCCAACGGTGATCGAGGCTCGTTGTGAACGCGTTGATTCGCCTCGCAGTCCACTTGGGACAACATCGCCTCGAACACGATCGGAAATTGGCGAAAACTCGTTGGTCTTCGAAGTTTCAAATGCGAAGGAGGATGATTTAAAGGACGTGGTAGAACCAGAGTCGGAAAATGGTCAGCGAAAGAGCAAGTGGCACGTGGGACGATTGCCTGGTAATATTAATGGCCTACAGTTATCGAGCTAGTAAATCAGGCGCCGTGGTTACGCGGTTGCCTCGATAAGTGGCGCAACCCCTTGAATCTACCCTAGCTTACACCTAACTTCTCTGCCTCGTCCTTCGTCGCTTTTCGACTTCTCTCTGCCCGTTTCTTTGAACTTTGCGCGAAATCTTCTTAAACTCTCTGTTTTCCCTTGAGAACAGGCTGGCGATCGCGAAAACCACTCGAGCTTCGTTGCTCGAACGAGAGGGTTGCACAGAAACGAGCATTTCAATTGCACGAGATAATCACGTCGGAAATATTGATTCTTCGCGGTTGTCGTTTTACGGCCGTCGTAAATTACGTGCAAACGCAGGTGAAATCGAGGCGTTCGGTGGAAGGTAGTCGAGGGACGAGGGTGGAAACTACCCCTTTCAACCGTCGAGCGTTATACTGGATCGGTACGTTGGCCGTATATTTTTGTTTTCGATTAGTATAAAATGTCTATCGTAGTATCTGTAGCGGTGGTCTCAGGCTTTTTCCACTCGAAACTTCATTTCGCTGAAACGACCCTCGAATTTTTATACTTCGATCTTACTCTTCGTTCCGATACATAGAGAAAAAATACCTTCAACGTTTTAAGGAGATGCTTGCCATAAAATTTATGGTGAAAATTCGTGTACACCAGGAAACGTTTCTTTCGTAAATTAGCTGAGACCCGACGCATCCTTTAACGTTGGAAAACTACGATCGCCTCGATAATGATCAGCAGACTGGACATTTGTACGAAGAATACAGAGCAGAGATACGACGATAGATCAATCGACTCTGTGCTATCGAAATTGTCTTGCTATTTGGCTTTGAAATTAAATACGCGACAGGAATGGCATCGAGAAACAGAAGACACAAAGAATTTCATTGAACGTTCTACGTCGATACGCAGGGAGAAAATCACCCTAAATTACCCCTATATAAAATAGGTTAATTAGGCAGAGTTATAGGAGGACTCTGTAGACTATTAGCTGCGAAGGTTATTAATTCATCGCGTATATTATCGTCCATCACTTCTCTTCCTCTTATCGATTTCTACTAATAAATATTAATAAGCTAATGCCGATAACTTATCGACGGTAGTTAATCGAATGATTAACGTGCAATTTAACATTCCCATAGCCCGAGCAACAAATATAATACTTTCCCTGGGCTCTCGAAGACGAAGGGAAACGAACTTAAAGGGGACGTTCGTAAGGCGAAAGAAAAGAAACGTTAAAAAGAAGCGAAGTAAGGGGAAATACTGAGAATTTCTTCGAGTACTGTACACAGTGTACTATGTACTGTGTACACAGTATCCATACACACATTACACAGAAAGTATACACCGTACAGAAGGACTGTGTCCGTACGCGATCGACTGAATTGATTTGATACATCGTTAGATTGCGAATTTTTATGCAATTTCATATTTCTATTAACGTAGCTGAAGGTTTATTTCACCCATTAGACTGCTTTGCTTGGCATATTTCCTTATATGTCTGCGTGTCACGTGCAGTCTCTGCAATCCTGCATCTTTAAATTTTCTGTGAATGCATAAAAACCCTCAGTCTACGCGTTGTGTTCTATTCGATCAGTTCTGTTCGTCTTAGCGATATCCCAATGATATTATCCACGTACCAATAGGTATTAACAAATGGACTGGCAATTTTTATGCATCCACGGGAAAATGAAAGTGCTTAATGTCACAGATATAAAATGAAAGGATAAATAAAACATAGAAAGTACAGTGCTGTCTGGAGTAAGCGAAGCAAACTTCTATCGAAACTGTACTTTCTTAATTATACTTTAACAAATATGAACTTGGTCTAGCCTGAAGAAATATAGATTTAATTTAGTCTGAATAAGCTTATTTGCAATAGATCGATAGTGATCAATGACATGTCCATACTGCAATTTAATATTTCCACAAGCCTAACGAGAGAAATTACTCGATGAATCTTGCGCCGGATCTCGTAAACGTTCGTAACCTTAAAAAAAATATGAAAAAGACGTAAAGCAAGGGAAAATACAAAGATATTTAGCGCTTAAACGATCATAATGAAATACCTCTAGGAACTAATTACACATTCCTATTCCGTGGTGCTCGTAACTTAATTTTTATAACTCGCGTAACTCTCGTATTTACTTCCCTCTGCTGCGTTGTAGAGTTAACGAGCATTAATAAATAAATAAAGAAACAAACAGACGAAGGATTCCGTCGAGTACCGTACGTCGATACACGTTAGACGACAAAAACGTGGAGAGCAGGAGCTTGCAGGCGTAGTCGTGCAAAGAATTCGTAACCGGAATTATTTTCCGTCACGTAGACGTTGTTTCGTCGTTATTTCGCGCGGAGGCAAGCGAGCCGTGAAACAAAAGGAAAAGAACCGTCTGAGAGAGGAGCTTCAGGGGTTGGATAGTCCAGCCATGGGGGACTTTTCCGCGATATATCCCCGGAAACAAAAGTGAGCCTCCAATTGAATCGACGACAATGCACACGCTGGCCTCCGGGGGAAACTTTTGTTTAAATAATCTTCTTCTTCTCGCCTTCGTTTGGTTTCAAGGATCCCCGTCACTCCATCGAGGAAAAGAAAAGCTTTCCTCTGCTGTTTCTTCTTCCTCCTCTTCTTCTTCCTCCTCTTCTTCTTCTTCTTCTGCTCGACCTACTTGAACAAAGTGACACAGAAGGTACGGGGTCTTTTCTTCTTTTCCACCCTGTTTGGTGTATCCATCTTCTTAAAATGTGGGTCACCGTATACGTATACGGTGGTCTTCTCTTTTCACTGCAATCGAAAATAATCACTCTTCGATGGAACGTTTGTCTCCGAGTTTTCAAACGTCGAGTACGCATTATATTAGTAGTCGTGAAAGCAAACGAAGACGCCTTAGAGTCAGTAAACGTGGGCAAACAGTAAACGTTCATAAAAGAACGAAGGTTCAAAGACCATTAGGAATTGGAAATTTCGTGGAATGCAGCCATTATAGTTTCTTTTAAAATAGTTGGCAAATTTGGTGAATGAATTGGATACGTTGTTAGCCATTGAAGCTTCTAAAATAATTTGTACATTTTAAGAGGATATATTTGGAAGTGAATTGTAAGTATTCTCGAAATAGAGCCATTGTAGCTTCTTCTAAAATAATTTTTGCATTTTAAGAATTGATATGGAGGATAAATTTTCAGATAGTTTAATAATATCCTCGGAATGGAGCTACTATAGATGCTTCTAAAATAATTTCTAAATTTTCAGGATTAATATAGAGCATAAATTTTGAAATCAAAAATACTTGCAATGAAGCTGCTACAGTTTCTCGATTCGCAGACTTTGTTAAAATGATTTATCGACTAAAAAATTCCCTATCTGAAATATCAAGAATATTCTTAATCCGGTGTAAATGTTTCGTAACACAGCTGGCAGTTTCTCCAAATTTCCAATTCTGTTGAAAGCTATTTATCGATTAAAAAATTGCCTATGTAAAATATAAACGATAGCTTTGATCTTCTGCAAATACTAAATTTATATTTTATTTTATTTTATTTTATTTTAAGCATATTCTGTTCGTGTCGACCTCGTGCACAGAGTCCCTACATTTATTGTAAGTGTGCTTGTACATTTCCAACGTAACACAAAGTGATTAACAATTCAAACCGCTGACGAGCTTTTCCTTTGACACGGCTCGCGCGAAATGGTCGGGTGTAAGTCTCGTTTCGGTTTGTTAAAACGTTTCCACAATGTCCTACACAATTTTGAATAAAGGAACAGTCGCGAAGGTTGTACAACGAGATTACACAAGTACCCAGTGCGAACTATAGCCGAAAACAGGTTAAGAAGACGCAACGCGAATCTGTTTTGATTAATTTTTGTCACGAACTGTTCGTGACATCAGCTCGTCGTTAATAAAATTTTCGTAAACTTGGTTGAATATCGTGCACCATCGCGTACACCCATCTTTCACAGTGGAACCAACCTCGTCGAGAATATCCGCATTTCAACGGCAAAAAGATGAACGTCGTTAACCTGCTAATTAGGTCGTTTCTTAATCGCAATATAATTCAGCGTAGAACGAAAAACGAATAAGCGCGAATTAATGTCTGCTTTGTAGCCGCGATGTATTGGCAAACTTGCCTTGTCCAATTAACGGATTAACCTTTTCAGCTTCGTGTCACGTAATATTACGCGAGAAGCGTAAATTAATTTCCTGTCTTTTTGAGGAAAATCCAAAATTTACGCGCCAGAGGAATACACGGTGCACGCCCACCTTCATAAGTATTAAAACACCTGCGTAAACTTAAGTAAGGCTGAAAAATTATTAGGAAATTTAATCGAATTTTCAAATTATTTTCTCGTCTGAATTTTATACGTTCCATATCCTAAAGGAAAGTCATACATATGATTTTTGTAATTTAGTATATTATGTACTGTTGTTGAGAATTGTGGATCTTAATTGCCGAGATAAAAGTAAAGGAACACTAAGGTTACATTTAGAATTCATATTAAAATAGTTTTAGATTTATTTAATAAACGATTGACAAGATATTCGTGGATACGTATTTGCACGCGTCTCAGCACTACTTTTGTCTCACCATCTTCCATACTACACTGCCAACGATCTTGCGCTAATACAAAATTCCGATCGACCAATCGTTTCTTTCACGCTTTATATTTGTGGCGGCACTCGACATCAACTATCGTCGGACGACGGTAGCGAAGTAGTTAGCGCCTTAGGTTTACGAACGTTGGGGACTCGGGTTCTTCAATCCCGGCGACTATAGTTCCGATTTTTCTTCTACGATATAAAAATGAGAAGGAAAAGCGCGGTGTACCTCCCAGCTCCATCTACGCCAACAGTATTACCCACAACTATTACACCTCATCATATCAATCGGTATATGCTCGTACGAAACGAGTGAACGAACGTCCTCGTTACTTACGAATAGCAACGCACAAACCAAGATGTGAGAAATTATACTAAAATTACCATAAAATCCATAAAACAATCGTTGGTTAGGTCTTCACACAGTCTTCTGCTGGTTTCCCGCCGCTTCCTGCAAATTATACACGCCGTTCTTCAAAGCCTTTATATGCATCAAGGAATCAAGATATGATAAATTCATTAACAACCCCGGAAAGAATCCATATAATCACATCATCTGTAATTCGAATAGGGAAAACCCTTTGGCGCAAGAAATCGTAGAGCTTCTATGAGAAGCTAAGATCAACAACGAAAAGATATGCAAATCTGAGAAATATCATTCGGTAAAACAACAGCCATCTCCGGAAACACGAAGACCGAGAATACGATTGCAACGAACGCTATTACATTCAACTCAGCATCGAACAACTGGATCTGTTAGGACGACTTCGAAGCAATGAAAAGCAAAATCAAGTTACTGTGAAACTCGGTGCGATAAAAACACAGATACGACAACGAACATTCATTTACTTCGATGTTTTTCATATTCTTAAAAATTGTTGAAGACCCGGAAAATTCGTACGTGAACCCGGACCCACCATCTACGATATATTCGAAATTCAACGAGCTTTGGAGTTAAGAACCGCTTTTGCGCGTATTTCCCAAAACTTTTCATTCAAACAAAATAATCGATAGGCGTATAACTTTCCATTATTTTATTTATATTTATATTTTTATATACAAAGTGTCCCAGTATTGTTGGGGATAATCCGTAGAGGGGATGATCGTACACAAGAAAATAAGCGGAAAATATGCAGTAAATTCTGTTCATTTGATGCTTCGCTTTCGAGGAAATCGATTTTGAACTTCCTCCCAGTAGTACGAGTAAAGCAATTCTCCGCATCCGCGTTCTTACGACTTCACACCATTCTGAGCAACCGAAATACAACTTCTCTCATCGATAATTGCCATCGACAACGTACAAAATGTCCGGTCACTTATGTAGCCAGAACGTTTAAAAATCGAAATCTTTCGATCACGTGGTTGTTTCTAGAAATTTTCTTCGCGTTTATATCGCGATTAATATCCTCGACTCGAATAACGAACAAGCTTCTGCGGCTGACCTTGTTGATCAAAATTGTTCGCATAATTGTTTATTCTTGGTCCCTGATCATCAATATATAAATAATACGTCCGCTAATGCGATTTAAATATTTTACATATTTATGACCGAACTGACCGACGATTACTAGCCTAATCTAATATCGTAAAAACTTGTGAAATATAATTACGTTTAACTATATACGAATAATAAATGTTAATAATAAATAAATGAATTGAATAAATAAAAGTAAAAGAATTGCTGATTAAAAATCGGTAATTACCATCGTTTGATGCGTCCGAGGGCTTCCAATTAATTTACATGGCTGATGTCTTATTTCACAGCTTTTGTTCTTGTTAGAAAGTCATGCGAGACGGAAACACGTTCTCGAATCGTTAGGGAACACGTACGGTGGCGTCGATTCCGTGTTTAAATAGGTAGCAAGCTAGGTTTTTCTCGGAGCACGTAGCACTGTATGGATTGTCCTGGAGGACAATGCGCGTGGATCGTAGTGTGTTGCAAAAACGTAGTAGCGGCACGTCGGTGTACCGGGTGCAGCCATAGAGTTGAGTTTAATTACAAGGCCGTTAATTTCACAGGCACACCTCGTGCCCGCCGATAGTAGAATTATCACCGGTGGCGATCAACTTCGATTCTAATGTTCGCCACGGTTCGCGATCTCGCCACGCCAAGTACCTGTATCTCTACTGGGTGCTCTAAAAGTCACTCTTACATCTTTCTAAATATGTACGTGTGTATAGGAGCGAATATTCAGCTTATTCGGCTGGAAACAAAGTTAACTTTTTTGAGTTTTGTCGTTTATTGAAAAAAGGTAGAAGCTAAGTATTAACACGTTAAGCTGGCAATGCCGTGTTTGCGAGCTCTTCGAAAGGCAAACTGTCCAACTCTAGTTTTCTCTTTTGCCAATTTCTTTATAGGAACGAATATTTATTTTATTCGTACGAAACAAAATCTAACTTTGAGTTTCGTGTTTATTGAAAAACCTAGAAGCTGTTAACGACGAACAATATCGTACGTATGAAAAAGCAAACATTGAAACTGCACATTTTGCCGGTTTCTCTATAGGGAGGAATGTTTACCAACCAGATATTTTGATCTCGTTAATCTGAAACTGAATCCAACTTTGAGTTTCGCGTTTACAGAAAAACGTAAAACCTAGTAACGCGTTCGCTAACAATATCGTACGAGCTTTTCGGAAGGCAAACTGTAAAATTCCACTTTCTTAAGTTCCGTTATATGAACACACGATTAAGTGGTTCATTTCTTAACAAACAAATTACTTATTATTACGAATTCGTTCACTGTTGCAAGATCATGACAAAAGTAATAACAAATGGCAAGATAAGTTTAAATGAAATAAATGAAATAGTGTCTCTGGTGGTATGATGATATTATAAATGGAATATATAGCACGACTCTATATTATACTGCAATATAAAGGGCGTCCCACGTATTCTGTTACACCGTGTATATATATGGAAATAGGATTAATTTAGACGATAAGCCAGTAAAAGAGCCCGAGTCTCGAAATAATTTAGCTCCGATGAAAAGACAAAGCGGAGAAAGCGATTGAAATCGAACGGAGTGAAACGATGACAACTTTCAAGACACCGAGTATACAGGGAGAAACTGATTCCCGATACAGGGAGCTCCCACGCCTATCCCCTTCGAAAAGTTATCGCCAACTTTTAATAGCCAATTCCGATCTTTCGTTGATATTCTCGCGAAGAATCCTTCTCCTCGTCTCCGTTTCTAACGCAAGCTGTTCCGCGCGTGCGTTCTGTGAGAACCGCAAGCGATAGCGAATCGAAGGAAAATCGCGAATACGCGTTTCTATATCCAGCGTCTCGAGACATACACGTCCGATGTTACAATAGATTTTTATGTAGATGAACCGTTGAATTACGTTTCACTTTGATGTCTGGCCAGAGCTGTACCGCACATCGTGCGTCGCGAGACTCGTTTCCCGACGACGAAGAGACCATCGAACGTTCCGCCGAAGCAATTCGGTTCGCCAGATTCCTGCGAAAATATTCCGTGCCAGCAATTTTCCTGGAAACGAATCGAATTCGGGCTATGCGGAGTAGGAATTCCATTGATATACGCATAGGCAGTTCGTTAGATTGTGTACGAAGTAACGAACGTCGAAACGTAAAAGGACTATGTCGTTACTTTCTTCCTTCCAACGTTCTGTCTGCCTCCTCGATATCGAAGAAGGTTAAAGTTTTATTACTTCCTTTGTGCCACCTTCCTTTCTCTTCGGTCAGTTTCAAATATGTATTTAATATGTTACTAAGTGTACAAATTGACGGTAAATTAGTAATCACAAGCCGTCTACGTTACTATATTACTATATAATCTATGGTAATATACCGTACTACATACCTTTCTACATTACTATATTAAGTATGCTGACATACCATAATACATACCTCGCTACATTACTATAACTTATGCTAATATATCATCTACATACCTCGCTGCTTTCTCCGCCTCACTACTTATATTCCTTATGGTAATATACCATACTACAAACTTCGCTACATTACTATATTACTTACGTTAATATGCCATACTACATACCTCGCTATACTACTATATTATTTATAATAATATATATATATACACCTTACTACGTTACCATATTTCTTATAGTAATATACTATAATACATACCTTACTATACTTATCTATGGAGTCAGCAACCGACGAAGCAATCTGTCTAAAGTCCTATCAAAAGCATAGTAAGTGGAGTATATTCACGTAACAGCGCGTGAATTAAGAACAATCGTTCAGATTTTTACTATTATGAGAATTAAAAAAGAAAAGTAAGAAAGCAATACTCGATATATACGTATTTACATCTTAGAATCTGTAGAATAGACATCTCAAGAGTATGCCGGACGTAATACGTCCAGTACCGTTGAAAATCTTCAATATGAAGATGTATGTATCTTCCGAACGAATGAATCGTCGAAGCTGAGATTTACATTTTACAGCCACCTTCTTCCCCCAACACACTCACCAAGTTTCATCTCGATCAGCCACCGGTGCCATTCGGAAGAATATCCATAATTTTAGCAAACACGACGTAACGTACCACTTTGAAACTCTGTGTAAAGTAGATGGATACGTCTATTCCCTGTAACCTTATAATAGACAGATTGAAATCTCTTACTATACCAAAGTTTCTTGAATGAATTCGTATTTAAGTAACAAACTACGAATAAAAAAAATAGAAGATCGTTGGAAAAATTCGTAGCAAAATCTATCTTGATAAATTCGATTATGCAAAATTTATTCGAAAAACGTAGGCATGTTTTTCGTAGGAGTCTTTCTCTCAAGGAATTTTATTATCTATTAAGTAGCTCTATTAATGATCATTTCGATTAATCTCTCGTTAATTCATTTTCATTTATTTTGAATATTATTTCAATTCATTTTAATAATAAATTCTTTCGAATTACTTTGCACGAACTTCTAGCGCACTTAATGTCACGATGTTAGACAATTTTGTAAAAGATTCAATCGCCTGTAACGTAGAAGAATTTCATTATTTTTCTATAGCGTTTCATTTTTTATTTTAATTCCATTCTATACAATAATAAATTCAAATAGAATTTATATTCGACGAATCGGAGGATTTATTTTTATCTTTTAGATTTCATTTGTGAGTGAAACTTGGTCGCCCGATTCGCTGCTCCATATCATAAAAATTTAGCAAAATAATTTGGAACAAGCGTTTCGCCACTAGTTCCGCTACCTATCGTTGCTGCGTCTATCTTTGTCTACCAATCAATTGTTGGAAACGTACGAATTTCCTAAAATATTCTAAAATTTCCTATTCTATCCCGATTTTTTAAATCAGAGGATAAATGATTATCTGAAATAAATATTATTATTTCTCCATAGCATTATTTTTAATCTCATTTTATTTCATCCCTCGCAATAATAAATTCAAATAGAATTTATATTCAACGAATTGGATTTATTTTCGATCTTTTCATCTTTTAGAGTTCATTTTCCATTCAAATTTTGTTCAGCCAATTCACCGTTCGGAAGCATAAAAATTTACGATGCTGATACGAAACAAACGTTTCCCCATTGATTCTCAGTTCAGGACCAATCGCGATGGCAGTCATCGTGTTGGATACTAGTCAATTAAATCGAATATACACGCTGCACTGGCGAGATATTTCTCCGGGCTCGTTTCATTCGGCGATTCCACGTTTAATTATATTATCGATGGACACAACGCTCATCGACGGGGCCCGCGTGTGTCACGTTTCCGTAATTAGCGACAACTGTAGTAAATCGGGTCCAATCACGGCCGAACAGGAAACAGCGAGGTGGCGGAGTCACGTTGCGAATTTTCGCCTATTGTGTGAGAAATTAATAAAGCAATAGACTGGCGTTAAATAACAAGTGAAATTATCGTCTCCTTTCGCGACTCGGTGAAAATTGTCCCGACTCGATTTAAATTCGTCGAGTTTGCAATTACTTGCCCGGAGGTTGATTAGACTCTGCTTCTGTCTCTTCTATAATTTACCCGTGCGTCCGAGTATTCGGTAAAATTACCAGAAATCTGAAAGTTTGGTACCAAGTGAGAAGCGTAAATACTTCTTTATTTGTTTCTTCATTTATTTCTCATTCGATGTATCGTAACGTGTTATTCTATCGGAGCATCCAATAAACACGACGAGTTCGTTATTTTTGTTTGACGTTCTTAACGTTCTAACTAGAGTCTGACTTGACGCTGAGAACGTTAACGGCTTTCTGTTTCTTACACGATTTCTCGAATGTTTAGATCGTCGCGATAAAGCAGCGGTGATTAAGATGGTAAAACTTGGCCGGCAAATGCAGAAACATTGAAGTGACAAAAGAAGATACGACGACGAGAAGCGAAACGCGAGATGCAAGTTAAATAACTTTCTTTCTCTCGTCCATTAAACGTTACACCGAGAGATTCACATTGGACATTTTCTACTTTTCACCCGCAAACGAACGATGTGCGGAGAATCAGACCCGTGTTTTCATTGTCCGTCGTTTTATGTGACACGTCGAGCAAGATGATAAAAATCGTTGGAAAAATAGAGAAACACTGGGAAGGTACAACGATGAGAAATGACACGCAAAATGGAAGCTAATCAGTTGCCTCTCTCACCCGTTAAACGTTACATCGAGAGCTTCGAATCGCACATGTTGTACATCTGCTACATTTTTCTACATTTCTCCCTGTGAACGCGGATTGTGCTAAAAATCAGTCCCATGTTTTCATCGTCTGCCATCTTCGCCTGTAACACGGTACAATCGTTTGTCCCTTTACAGTTACAGAATAGACGCGCATGCGATATTAATCGCACAACGTGACGCGGTTAAAGAGGAGGCGTCAGCCTGCACACGATAAAATTCAACAAGGTTTCGCTTCTTTTGCAAGTTAGGCGAAACCGAGGAGAAGAAGGATGATCGATGCCATAAATGCTATAAATTATACCCAAGGCATTGTGGTCGATCATTATCACTTTGCTCGAACGTAATGCCTACCTTGTATTAAATGCAAAGCAAAAAAGAAAGAGGAGGGAAAAGAAAGGAGAGAGAGAGAGAGAGAGAGAGAGAAACACGTAAAAAAGCGCGAACGAATCTTATTACCGAAACGAATAGAAGTCCCCTGTGATGGCGTTGGAGGGAAGAAGTTTTTTATCGGTCGATTTGCGGCAGCGAACAAGCCTTGAATGCAAATTCGCGGGGCAACACATTCCAGAGCGTGGAAAAGGCAGCCACGAGGTGGAATGCTTCCGCGGGGAGTTAAGTCGATAAGCTAACCGCGTGGTTGAATTTAAGCCGCGGCTCACGGTGCTTAAGAAGCGAGTTAACGGTGCTCAACACATGAAAATTGCCCGTCACGTGTAATTATAGACCGGATTGAAAATCGGATTAACCGAGGACGGTGATCAACGACAAGAAATCGGGTCAGGCGGCCCCATCGAATAAACTTTCCTTAATATCACCGTAAAATTAGCGTCGACAATATCCGGTGAGGAGCCCCACAACCTCCAACAACTTCTCGCGGTGCATCCACCATCAAACTTTCTTCATAATGAATATTCCGTTAACATGCAGCGGCTCGTTAAAGTATCTCGACAGTTACCATCGAACTGTTTTTTTTTTTTTTTCGATATAATTATTTAATTATCGTAACGATAGATGTACATGCAAGTGGAGTTGTTCGTATTACTAGCATTAGAACCACCGGCATTTGAGATGTAGTCGAAATGAATGGTCTTTAAGAAATACGTAATAGAATATTTTTGTATTTATTGATCTATTATTATCTTACAAAAGGAATTCCATGTTCTGAGAACGGAAAAATTATATAATAACAACTTTAATAATAACAATAAGTACAATAATGAAGAATATTCAGTATCAAAACCTTTGGTAACAATAATGTTAAAATAAATTTCCATTGGTAAATATAAGAAGTATAAGATAAATATAAGAATAAAATACAAATATAATTTAAATTATTAGGTACAAAATTTATCATTCATCACATTTCTTACAAACGTCAACTTCCTTCTTCCGTGTGCATTTTTCGCAAACATATTTTCTTATAAATATTGCAAATAGTGGTGGTCTTATTATTATTAAAAAAAGCAAACTTTACAAATCTGAAAGAAAAATACTTTTTAAATACACCACAAAGAAAATTAGACAACTGTTAAATGGAAAAGTGAATTATGGACCATCCTGTGTATATTAAGCATATTCGTTATACAAAACATTTTGATTAGCGTTGCAACTACAACTTGCAGTTGTAAACTACAAATTGCACGCATTTATGAAAAATTAATAGTATTATGCAGAAATTCGTAAAATATTCCAAGCATAGTAATCTGTACAATATTTAGCTAGCTAAATAAATTTATGCAGCTTCTATTTCATTAGTTGTATTTCATAAAAATTTCAATTTTCACGAACGTCCGCATTTCAGTAATAAAAGTCGAACGCGAACGCCGTGATTCTACTTTCGAAACGATAAAACAATGGAACAACCTACATAACATTAGAGCAATAAATATTTGTTAGAGCACAGCGTGTGCTTCCTGCTAGATAAAATTTAGTACGAACGTATTTTCCACCCTGAGTTTCTATATAAATAGAATATATTTCACGCGGTCGAATTTCCAGAAAGCCGCTGTAAATTTGATCAGACAAGGCCGCTGAAAGCCCCGTTAAGCGGAACAGCGTGAGCAAAAATCAAAATTTAAAGATTCATAAAAATTCCCTTATCCCGGAAGCCTAGGAAACTCTCGTTATATTTGTTATCCATGCATATTAGTGGCACCTAGTGCCCTTATACGGAGATCATTAGCCGCTTTAGACCTTAAATTATTAGTAATGGGAAACTGTAGAACGTGGCGCATAAGCCAAGCGTTCTACGAGAGCTGGCTGCGAAAATAATGAACCGATGTTGGGGAAATATTACACTTGTAACGAGAATGAAGAAGTACAAGCACAGACGATGTACAGAATAGATGACATACGATGCTTTCTTGTGTGCCACGTTTTGGGGGTCACCTGACTCACTTACCATCTTCGTGTTACATGCAACCTTATCGATCCTTTACGGTACTGGTTTGAATTAAAACTAAAATCTTGTATGAAATGATGAACAGGATATAGAACAGCGTAATCTATAGTCGCAACGAAATATGGTATTTTATACTTGAGAAGGAATTATACGCTTGAGTTACTTAAATTACCGAGCAATAAATAAATAAATTACCATACAGTAGATCAACGATTAATTTAATCAGTTTCAAATAGAAATGTAATTTCATACATCGAAAACATAAAGATGTGAACTCTTTCATCTTTTCTATCTTCGTCTCGGTATAACCAAACCAATTATTAATTATAAATTATTAAGCGTGGGTCAAAACCTACTCGGGTCAAAAGCTGAGTCAAAATCTCGCAACACAATTTATCGATGACCTAAACAGACGAATTGGAAGGAAAAGGACAAAAGCCCGACGTAAGAAACGAAAAGAGCAAAAAGATCACCGAAATCTTGCTTTCTTAGATAAGTATATCGATCAAATACATCGACCTTCGGAAATATACTAAAACTAAGATCCGAAACTAACGAGACGGACTTAAAAATAAGGCTTGAGACTAAGCTTTAAAACTAAGACTTAAAAAACGAACAACAAGTCCCTCGTTGTCCTTCGTCGTCCTACAATGAGGTTTAAAATTAACTTAATCTAAGATCTCAGAACTGAAACCTACTTAAAAGTAGAGCTAAACTAAAGATGGATACTAGATAAATACTAATCTAAAATATATTAGATCACAGTTTTGCTGGCAACTTCTCTATATCAAACACGAGCCCAAATTTCAAAAATGAAACTATAAATACTTCGTTAAATCAATTGCTCTAATAATAATTGTTGATGATTTTGGATCTTAACTGCCGAAGTAAAGGTATAGAAACGCTAAATATACATTTAATGTTCATAATAAAATAATTATGCATTTATTTAGCGAACGATTCCAATGATATTAATCGATACAATCTCACACGTGTCTCGGCACTTCCTTCTCTCATTACCTTCCGTACCAGATGCCTTTCCACACACGACTGACTACGGAACAGTTTACATTCTTTTGTTTTCGAGACGCCGCGCACACACATACCCCATACTCGCATACTACGCAGTCGATTTAGTCATATCTCAAGAATAATAATAAAAATAACAATAGTGTAGTATAATATACATAGTATAACGATAGTAATATAGATAAAATGTATAACATAATATACTAATATTATTATTCAATAATAATAATAATTTAATGCAATATTTAGAAGGATTAGGTAAAGGAGCGTTTAATTTTTCGTCCTAAGTTGTACGATGTGTCGTCGTACACAAAACGCGCAAAATGGAATTAGCCTAGATACATATATTTATCTTAAACTTAATTGAAACTAAAGTACACACATCGCACGATATCCCTGTGATATACCACGGCGTGCTACGACGCGTGCTAATAATTTACTATGGTATATATCTATCTTATGATTAATTAAAGCTAACACACACGCACGCACACACAAATTTCTCGTTGGCTATCTAATCTGAGAGTTAAAACTAATACTTAAATCTAAAACTTAAAAATAAGCATACGTCACGGACCGTCTATCTTATATATAGATCTTAAATAAATTAAAAAATAAGCATATATCGTGCAACAACTCTTCCTATGTGATAAGCGACAGTCTCAACAGAGAAGGGATCTTTATTTTTCGTTCCAAGATGGATAAGTATCATTGTACAGAATGGGCTCATTTCACATCTCCAACTAAAGCTAAAACGCGCACATCCAACGTTGTGCCATGGTGTCTTACGACATCGAACGATCAAAAAGTGGCAAATTTATATATCTGCTAAGGTAACTTGAAAACTCTAATAAGGCATCATCCTACAAATCCTAAGGTATCGTGACAACCAATATTTTATCGTGAATGTGTCATCTGAAGAAAAGTAGGACGAAATATAAAGATTGTACATATTCAATGCATTTCATCTTATTTTAGAAGTTATGGTATATTTAACTAGGAATATATTTTATGTAACATTTTCATCGTGATACCTTATCTTAATTTGTCGCGTTTTATTCTTATTAATTAACAATTTCGGTAATATATATATTAGTTTTATTTATTTATTTATTTATTTGCATACTAAGTAAATATCGAGTTTCCTTTATAAAGTGATGTTAGGATTTCTGTATTTTGTGCATTCATTTCAAAGTTACGATCATTTGTAGTCAGAAAGCTTCAACTCCTTTTACGAGCTACTGCCAAATGCATCTGTACTTTTCGTAACTTTCCTATTACATTTGCCATAAACTTTTTGTACTTTTTTAATATCTTAGCTTAGGTATTTTAGCTATCTGAAAGGATATAAATTTACCTGTTGACCATCAAATTACGTGAAGTGCTTGCCAAGGGATGATTTGCAACAGCAACAAAAAAAGATTAAAAAGGAGGAAAAAATATGAAAAATGCTTGGAAGATCCTGGATATTTCAGAAAGATATTCTGGATATCTTAGTGTTTCATAATCTGTGACTGAAAAAAGAATTTATAGATCAAAGACAGTATGTCATAAAAGGAGAAAATTCTAAGAAACTGCAGAATCGAGGAAGAAGAAAAACGTGACGTATACTCGAGACGTCAAAGAAAACGTTCTAGGTGCTATGTATGTATGCGATGATTTTGAAATGGAAAATTTCGAGAGTACGAAATATCGAAATACACCTTGCATCCAAATTCCATCGAAAAGTGACAATTTCAGACGTACATTATACGTACAAGAACCCACCGAATAACAGAAATGGCAAAAGAAAGAAAATTGGATTTCCAGAGCGAAAGGGAGAAAATTGACTGTCGAAAAAGTGAAAAGGAAAAAAGAAGATTGTTTATAAGGGCCGAAAAAAAGGAAGAAACAAAGTAAAAAGGGAAAATTGGCCGTAGAAGCTAAAAGAGGTAAAAGCAAAGGACCTTTAAACGAGAAAAGAAAAAAAGAGTTGCCCGTGAAACGTGAAAATAGTAAAAGCGACAAATAGAAAGCAACAGGACAAAAAAGAGACCCTTAAAAATCAAAGAAAACGGCTGAAGGCTTTGAAACCTGATAAAGCCTAGGAAAATGACATTACTATCAAACGAGACAGGAAAATTGATTAGAAAAAGAAAAGGAAGATCATGAGAAGCTCGGTCGTTGGGTAAGAAACAAGATAAAGGTACTATAACATTACCGTTTGAAAGACCGTGTCGGGGATTGGAAAACGTCAAAACACAACGTCATGTCGTCCCATTTGAACAAAGTGTTTTCCTAAGTTGCATGCTAGTACCGTGCCATTAAGAAACTCGTCGGAATAACTGTTAACAAACAGAAGGAAACTATTCTGAACGATCGTGTTCAGCTCGTGGAAAGCGAGTGGTTCGCGTTGAAACAAAGCGCGTTTCTTTCTACTTTGATTCCACAAGAAGCCTACTTTTCTCGAAAATATGTAAAGAAGAGAAAGCGTAGGGAAGAAACCTGTAACCTGACACGATCGCCAACACCTGCTATCTTCGTTAATGGCGTTAACTTGGCAACTTTAGCAAATAGGAGAAAAGTATTTGATGTCTTGCTCGTTCACGAGACACTCGATGACTTAGATATATTTTACAATGCTCCGAGCAAGAATTGTTGTAAAATTGGTGACGTTCAGTGTCCACGTGTTCGATTATGTCTATCGCTTAATGGCACTTACATCGTTTTATATATATTTATACCACTCTCTAACGCTATTATTAATTATTTACAAATGGAAATTGCTCTAAAATTCTATACTACGTTACACACTAAAAAACCATATTTTTTCATTTTTCCACTTGCAGTATCGTCCACAAGAAATCTTCGCCCACTGCGAATTGATTATCACCGAGCGTCGTATGCTCGTACCAAGTAAAATTATAACACGTGCCTATTACGCTCGTGCATCCTGCGATCTATGTCATCAGTTTCTGCCCCACCTACTAAAACATTAGTCCCCAGCGCACTCTACCATTTTACAGACTAGACTATTTTCTATTCGTATACTTTTTATACTAACGGCACTATCCCGTCAATAAATAAATAAGCGAAGAGAAATGGAGAGGCGAAACCGCGGAAGCTTTCATCAAACGCTGGAGATGAGAGTTGGCTTAGATAATTAAACACCAGTAGGCTGAAATTAAAGGACTTCAGGCAACCGTTTGCTAAAAAATTCAAGAATCGAATTATTTCCAATTACTCGAGCGAGAAGCCGCCTTCAAAGCCTTCGTCGAATCGAATAAACAGGCTGTGCGTTTCCAATGCAACGCCGCTAACGAGCTTTCGAAGAAGCATGAAGAGAGTTATCACGAAATTAGGAATTCCCTTAATCACAGCGCCACGGTCTTTAACGCGAATTAATTTCCCACTCCCGTAACGCCCCTCCACCCTTTTAATACTAATCTAAAATTCAACAGTAGTCGCAAATAGACGGTTGACCGAGTGATCGTCAAACAGAGGCGGGTCTACTTGCTTCCTGTTAGTCTGCTTGCTTAATGGCCTGTTGTAACGATCGATGAGCTCGTGACAAGAGTGGTGGTTCGTCAATTTTTGACCTTCTGCCAATTATTATCATTCCCAAACAAGTTTCCTCCTCCTGTGTGTACAGACTGTGACAAAATATGCATTTTCGCGTCGGTTCGTGAAGTAACACGAGGCGTGAATGGGTGTTGACAACTTGAAAAGTGAAACTCGAAGCACGTGCTTGTAAACGAATATGTTGCATCGCCTCAAGGTCCAGGATCGACCCTATAAAATCAGCCATTCAGTTCACCGTTACTGTCGTTACTGCCATTGACGTTGTTTTCACCGACAAGATTTCATCCACAGCAGACGCTACACTTAGTTGACTACAGTTTTGGCAACAGCGATCAATACACAGGTGATCGTTCATTTTATATTCAGTTTGTATGAAGCCCGGACAGAGTACGGTTTCCAGCGTTGTATCAACTTACGTTTTATCCTTTGCCTGTGACTGCAACATTGACAGCAAGTGCATACGTCTTGCTGAAATCTAGTCCAAACCAATAGCAATCGAAATGACAGGTGTGATTCTCGGCAGAGGCATTTTTCTTGGAATTTGCTCGCAAGTAGATTGGTATTGGCTCGGAACAGGCTTATTCCTGTGAAAAAGGGAGCGTTCGTATGTAGATCTTGTGGATCGTTGCAGACGCATGATGATACGATCCTGTAACGGTTGGTTAAACGCTGTGTCGATCGATTTTTACCGTCGGTGAGAATCGTGTCGTCGGTGAAATCTAGCGTAAGTGAAGTATGATGTCAGAGAAGTCTGTTGTCGATGGAATCTTGTCGATGAAGATAGTATCGGTCAAACGATACAAATGGATCTCCATTTTGCGCAAGTTGAAAAGTAGACGAAGAGAGGAAAGCAACGATGTTACACGGTCTTTCAAAACCTTCGAATTTGCTATTATTTGTGACGTTCTCTCGCAACGAGTGAGAAATAAGCTTATGGAAGTAGGTGGTTTGCGCGTGCTTGGACGATGATTGGTCGTTGATGAGATAGAAAAATTGATAAAAAAAACGGGATCGATCGGTTTCTGTGCTTTTGGGATGGTAAAATATTTTGCGACAGCCTGTATAGCGATATTTCATCCAATTCATTAAATGGAGGGCCTCGTTAGAAATTTATCGTCGTCTTATTGTAGAGACAGGGCAATCTCGGAACACGCCAGTTCTGTCCATTAATTCGTGCGGCCGGTTCCATTCTGTGATTTCGATTTGTCACGAGTACCGACCTTTCGCCGAACGACACCAGGCTACTTCTCTCTCTAGCCACTCTAGTCCCACGCTGATACGGCTTCTCACTGACACGCATATCGCTCGTTATACCGTCATACCATTCGCTACTCAACGCCAACACGTTGCTCTTCAAGATCTCGATAAACGATTACCCTTTAAATCGCCCCAACCTACGCCCCCGCAGGATTTTTATTTAGACGCGCACAGATTTCCTCTATAGGAACAATCCACTCGAACGTCCAATTGCGATTTGACGTAGTGCAAGGATGAACGTTTACACAGTGCCATTAATTCTTCCTCTATTTTCTCTTGAATCCCATATGAACACATAGAAATTTGCTTATTAATCTGCAGCAATTTTAGCAGCTTACTGAGTCCATTTAGATAAGATAACTTTGTGATTTAAATTCTAAACTTGAGCGTCCAACTGCTGTTTGATCTAGTGGAGGCATGAACGTTCTAACGATGCCATTAATTCTTCCTCTGTTTTCTTTCAGCTCATGTATACCAGTACATATTTATTGACAGACAGGAATTTTCATAGAGATACCACATAATCTTAAGAATCTTTAACGTGTACATAATATACGATATAGAAGTCCGTGTTTGAAATTAAAGTTGTACAGTTGTACGGTTCTGTAGTTGGTAGAAATAGAATCGAACTTTGCAAACATTTCATTTGGTATCCGAAAACAACTTGCACAATCCAAATACTTTGCTAACACGAAACCAAGGACCCAACCTCTTATGGTTTCTAATGCAAATCCCAAACGGAGGAACTTTTGTATTGGAATTGATTTGGAAACAATGAACTGCCCAACTTTGGCTATGTGTACGATGCCTGAAAGCAATTTGTATAATCCAGATACTCGCGTAATTAGAAATTTGCTCCATTAGGAAACTCGTTAACGTCGTGAAGCGCTATTTATTAACGCCTAGTAACTGGTAAGTTGGAGAAAAACACCTGGAATCTGAAGGTTTCGCGGTATCGACTCTGACAGCGCATCTGTAGCGATCAGGCAAGAAGTTGGACACGACGTGGAAAGAAGCGTATCCAGTCAGACTGAACGAGTCTAGACGCAACTTTGATTGCTGAAAGATTGCTCGCCGGGTCGAGCTAACTTTAATGAAATGAAACTCTAGCTGGTGAAATGCCTTCGCTCTCTATCATCCTCAGGTTCTGCGAGCCAACGAACCAACCTGGACTCGCGTGTAATTAGCTGGTGGCCGCGGTTGGTCCGCGTAACTGCAACGTTTCTTCCTACCACGGAGAGAGCCTCTGTGAGGTACGGGCCATCCTGCAAACATCCTGCACGCGTTTCCCTTTGAGAAAACCACCGGGTATAATACGTTCCTTGGTGCCTTTTTCTTTTGCAACGTTAAATCACAGCCTGGCTCGCGTCGCCTGGTCATACATTTTAATGGGAAATCTCGTTCAATTACCATACCAACTATATGGCGGCTCCGGTGTCGATTAAAACAGATGCAAATGAACAGGGCCTCCGCTATCATTTTCCGAACGATTACCACAGCTTCGGCTATCCCGCCCATTAATGAAACCTGCGAATAGACCTAAGCCTAACACGCCTTCGTTGCTCCGATTTCCAACCTTTGTTGCGAATATAGCACCTGAAAGAGGTACGGTGAGGTTATGAGGTCAGACGCTGAGGTTTACGCGTTTTAATCCCCCAACACTGTGACTTTTACGTTGACTCGTAACGTCCGAACCACCTACCATAGAAGGCTTTCACGCGTATAGTACATCGAGCGACTAATTATACGCGATGTGAGGTACTTTCGCAGGTTTTCCGGAAACTTGTCTCTCTGATCAATAACACGGATATCAACGAACATCGATGGCCGTCTTCTTCATTTTCTCTGCGACATAAATCGACGTTTCGTCTAGCTGTCGAATACCTGTAACAATATTCTTTTTTTATACGGCTATTTGTCAGGGTCGGATTAAGGTTTTCCAGACCATATCGACCCGGTGCAGGTTTTCATAGAGAAACGGAGGAGGTCAGCGTGGCTGTTAAAATTCAACAAATTTACGTAAAATACGAAACCAGATTTACCACGCGTATCGACTGTTTATTTCGCAATAAATTGCATTGAAAATGTTGCAGCATGCGTTAGGTTACTTTCTCCATCTTTTTTATTTATCACTCGTCGTCTCTGGTTGTGAAATAAAATACACTTTTCTCGAATAATAAATCCCTCGAGAATATATATATATATATTTTATCGTCAAATTTCATTTCAAATTCGAATTCGTTCGATCGAGAAGGATATAGCAAAGTAAAAAGAAGGACAACAGATGGTAAAAATATCGTGGCTTTGAAAGTAAAAGGAACTAACAAGCGCAAAATACCCGTTACATAGATTGTTAACGGGAAATGGGGAGAAAAATCGGGTCGACCCGTTTCTGAATCGATTTCGCGACTTTGCTACGCGCGATGAGGCCAGAGGTTGCCCATAAAACCAAAAGTAATTCCATTCGAAGTCCAACAGATTGTTCCGGTTGAAACGTATCTTCATTTATCAGGCTCGGTTCGATCAACGAGTCTCTCGTTCCAGTAGCGTAGCAATTTGTCACCAGCACGTTCTTCCTCGATAAGAACCAGCCTCGCAAATTACGCGAGTCCTGCCGCGGAGATAGCCGCGGCTGCAAGTTCGATTAAAGCGTCGCGAAGCAGAACTCCGAGACAACGCCATCATATTGCTGGCTCTCTCTTCGGCAAAACCGTTAATTCCAGACCTGTCTACGGTTGCGAGTTTATAATCCGTTGGAAACGATATAACAAGCTGGTTAATAAAAATATTAAGCCATGAAACTGATCGACACGACGCACGCAACACGTTGTACAAATTATTCGCGAAACGTTGTTTGGAATTGAGAGGGTGTCGTGAATTGGAATGTTCTAAAACAGCGTTTTTTTTTTTTTTGTGATTTGTTTTAGAAGGGAAAGAAAGAAACGAAGTTATTGAATTTTGCGGTATGGTTTTATATATATTTAACGACTACAAAAATATTTTTTTTTTTTTTAAGTAAAAAGGAAGATTATAACAGATTTCTAAGCTTCTTTCATGGGCGTCTTGTCGCTGCAGTCTTCAATTGGCGGAAAAGATCCACCTCGTAATTATTCATTGAAACAGAAAACCAAAAAAGGATTAAATTATTATATATTTTTCTTCTGGGTGAACTAATCAACGGTAGAAAAAAATGTGAAATTAAAAATTTTGGCGGGTTTAAAAGAAAATGTGTTTGAAAAAAAAAATAAACTTTAAGGTGCTATAACAATTATTTAAATAAACTTTTTCCTGGTAGATGTGTTCCTATGCGAGCACAATCTGCTTTTGCAAATTTAGTTAGTTTTGCAAAGTAACTAGCTGTATCGAGCGCAACGGAGTAATTTCACGTGAAAAAAATAAGTCGAAAGTGTAGATTGGAAATTTGTTTATACGGCGTTTTGTTCTCGTGAAAAGTACATTCCAAACTTGTTGAATACCCGTACGTTCGAACCTTTATTTCGTTGAAAATGAGACCTTAAACCACGTTAAATTATACTTTATTTTACCATTTTCCTCTCTATTTTCGCCATTTCTTTTTCATAGACAATTTTTACCAAATTAATTATCGTCACTCGTGGATTTGATCCGTTTAAAAAGACAGTTTCTACTAATCCAACTAGGACATAATCTACTGAGAAAGAGAGAGAGAGAGAGAGAGAGAGAGAGAGAGAGAGCGTATCGTTTTACATTTTCCTCGGAGGAAATTTTCTAATCAGATTGGAATCAATATTTGTAACAACTTACTCGATCCCATCTATCCCGATCACGAACAAAGTGGAGTCCATACAGAGCGACCAGAATGTGTCCTCCAGGGTTTCCTTGATGATGCAAAAGGATCCGCGGATTTTGCCACTGGTTGGTTCTGTTCCAGTGTCGATTCGTTAGGAAGCTCTTGAAATCTCTTCGGGTTCCTCCGTCTTGCTCCCAATATCGTTCTTCTTAAGTCTGCGGTCGTCAATTAACGGTGTTCCATTATTCACGAAAATGTCGGTCGATAGTCGTTCCGTAGCGAGTGCTTCGCGAGTTTCCAGTTGCAGTTCCGAGACACGGAAACTTTTCCTTCGTCCAAAGACTTCTTCAGGCTACTTTGTAATTCCCTTCATTCGGAGTATATGTTGCCAGCAATGTGTAAAATGTCGATATTTTATTTTGTAATACCTAGGAAGTGTATAGAACGCGTGTTGTTTTTAGGCAAAAGCGTGAAACGTTTGCGTTATACTAATATTATTGCGTAGTTTTCCCGAGCATCGTACACGGAGTTGTCTAAAAGCCAGACACGATCAAATTTTTCAGCCACTTTCGATAGTCGGAGAGAAATATGTTCCGAACGAAAATTGTATCGGCTTTCAGTCGACTACAGATTACGATATTACGAATTTCGAAAAAGATTTGTTTTACTTCGATGGAAAGTTTTCTATTTTTCTTCTTTTTAGCGAAACAATACACTTTTCTGTACCCTATTCGATGTATTTTTTTAATTCTCTAGAAAGAGATATCGAGGTATTTGAGTGGAAAAGCCGTTAGTTTAAAAAAAAGAAAGTTCTCTCCTTGTAGATTTTTCGTAATTTCTAGAAGTTGCAATAAGAGCTGTCTGCCACAGATCGTGTCTTCCACGTGACTGCTTCTACCACTGATTACTTCTCGGGTTTTATACAATTGGGTTTAATATGGGAAATGTCGTAGGTCTCTACGTCTCGGAAAGTTTCCAACAGCTGTCGCCAGTACCATGCAATGCTCGGATGAATCTAACGTCTATTTGATTAGAATTAATGGAACAGTTAAGATTTTGAGCCACTTGTCTCACCTATCTCGTCTTCTTTAATGAAACATAAGAAGAAGGAGCCACCAAATGTTTGGCTCAGTCTGGCGTCTGTTTCTTTGGAATTAATGAAACAGTTAAGATTTTGACCCAGTTGTTCTACCTATATCATCTTCTCTAATGAAACATAAGAAGGAGCCACCAAATGTTTGGCTGAGTCTAGTGTCTATTTGATCGAAATTAATGGACACAGTTAAGACTTTGAGCCAGCTGACTCGCCTATCTCATCTTCACCAATGAAACATAAGAAAAACGAGGCACCAAATATTTTCTTTAACAATGTAGGGACGCTTGCTACTTTGCCAGAGGGCTATGATACTCCTACGATTTCACGCAAGTGGTTCGACTACCTGTTTACACGTGTTCGGCTACGTGTTTCCATAAACACGACTTCCAATCTAATCTCTCCTATCCCGATGTTTAAGGCACAGGCCTGCTTGATAGTCTTACTGGTAAATCCTGCGACAGGTGCCGGACGAAATAGAAACGGCAGGTCCTCTTTCCTTTCTCTTCCAAACTTCCTGCAATGCCTACCGTGACGGTCGGTCGTACAGCAACAGAAAATTTGTCACGATATTGTGTTTTGTCAAACCTTCTCATCGTTCATAGTGCGTCACGAGCACGAGCTCGCCTACAATCTTTTCGCCAGATTTGCTTGTATTATCACACGCGGATTCAATCGATAATCGTCACTCGACCGGAAGTTCACCGGAACGCGATCCATTCGGCAGATGGGGTCACCGCTTTCACGCGAACGACCAACTTTCTCTGCCGTTCTCGGAACAAACTTTGAATAATCGCCTGCCTTCAACTTGTCACGCGCTTCCGTCCCCACTTTTACGGAATGCACCCTGCAACAGGTCTGCGACGAAATTCTGCCCTTTGAAGGGTCCGCAACTGCCGTGCAAATTACTCGTCGCTCGTATTGTCGACGAACGAACTCGTTCCAATTGTTTAGACACGGACGAACCTGACAAATTGGAGGAGCTTTTTTCAAATGGGTTATGCCAGCTGGATTCAGGTCCGATGTTAAATCCGGTAGCCAACCGTGTACCCTCCGCGCTCTTTTTATTCCTCTCTTAACGCCTCCGTTGAAGAATTTAAAGGCTGCGATAAGCAGAACACGACGATACTTTTCGCTCGTGTTTCTGCAGCTTGAAAGCACAAACGCGCGTTTAAACGGCGAACAATTTTCTGATTCTTTACGGCGCAGTGAAATTCACGGTTCCACCTATCGAGCTCCATTTATCACGGTTACACTGCCCCAGTATAAACACCAGGACGATCGATACTCGGCCGATTATTGCTCTCGCTTTCCTGAAAATATTAACTACACCCATTGTTTCACTCTGTGCTAATTGTTCCAGCCACTTTCGTGAACCTTCCGCTCAGGCCGACTGCCATAAACGAACTTTGCTTCCTTGATCATCGACCGAACAAGTTTCTCCTTTCCATTCTACGGGATTATTCTTCTGCTAGCTTCCGCATTTACAGTAGCTTTGACGTAGACATGTTTGCAAAATTATCGTCTCACGACAGACCAGACGTTGGCAGGATTTTTCAGTTGTTTAAAATGCATTTCCATGAATGTAAATATAAAAAACTTCTTAACACTTTACCGATTAATCGGTTTTTTATCGCCGATAATTTTTCGCATTGGTTGAACAGTAATTTGTTATTTAGTACTATGGTACCTTGCTCAGTTGCGTCAGTTGCGTTGCTTTTTAAGCTCCCACGGTTTTAGACCAATTTGAAAAACTTATCGTTCGCGATGAACGAAAAAAATGATATTGGAAAGTCTAAACCGAAACAGAACCGGCGCCAGGGAGAATCTGCGCCTAAGCTGCCGGTCGAACGTGCGTATGCTGTTGAACCGCTAGCGGTGCGTAAAGTATTAATAATCGAGGAATCGTCGCTACTAACGAACGAACTATTTCTGTTGCAGTACACCAACTGGGAGGACCCGTACAACGGCTACATCTACCAGAAGATGGTGGCGGACGTGGTGGGCGACTACTTCTTCATCTGTCCGTCGATCCACTTTGCCCAACTGTTTGCGGAGCGCGGCATGAAGGTCTACTATTATTTCTTCACTCAAGTAGGTAGCGCTTTTTATCGTCACGTGCGACTAAACTACGGGAACGTGTCACGTGAAACGCGCCCGATCGATAGGGGACTATTATGTTATGGTCTGACATTTCTACGGGACGATAACACGGCTCGTGATTCTTCCCTTTTCTGGTCCTTTGTTGCAACGATCAGGATAATATCTATCGTCCTGTCCAAGACGAATCGTTGATCGCTTTCAGTGTTTCGAGTATGTCAGGCATTTTTCATAGTCGAGTCGCTATACGATTTTTATTTTAAACGCATAAATTACGTTCGAATGTTGTGGTATAAAAGCTGGAATCTAAATTGCTGAGGGAGAAAGATGTGACGGTACGTTCAAGGCTGGCCAGTCGATTTAAAAGACAAAGGGATGTCAGAGTTTGTTCGACAGATTGATAACGTACAGACGTAGTTGTATCAGGAACGTTAGACGAGACCTGTATAGGCTTGCTAACGCAATAGGAGTCCATGGTAGACTGACAAACTTTTAATTGACAAATACTCTTCGCACGACTAATTGTTAAAAACCGACGATTCGTGGAATGGGAGCGAAACTGGATAAAATTTGTACAACGTACGAGGGTTAGGGACTTAGATGGGACTAACAAGATCATAGCCATTATAATAAATTCAGGACTTCGTACGAGGAATACATTTTAAATATGCGGTCGTTAAAATTTGTCGAGAAGAATAATAATAACTGGAGGATCATAATCGCTGCATATTGCGAGGAAATTATGAAAAATTCGCCAGGGTTTGCTTTTACTTTTTTCCCACGGTTACACGGTACGGTGGGTGGCAGGGAAAAACGAGCTGCAACGTCGACGAATGATTGACTAATAACAGCTACTCGACGTAAATTACGTTTTTCCTTTTTCTTCTCTTTCTTTCTTTCTTTTTTCATTATCGATCTACCCGGTTGAAGTTGATCGTGTTCATTTTCTTTCCATGCGAATGCTCCTCTACAAAAAGCGGCGCCATTAAAGTGAATAGTATCGAAGACGAGCTTTTAAGAGGCAGCGTTATACTGGAACGAAGGTCGACCAGATATTAGGAAAGGCTACCCTTTCAGATCTGGGACTTTGTCGACTTTATCGCCGCGTTTTATCCTACCCCGCAGTGGTATAAATCAATAATTGAGGCTCTCAAAGGGAGAAACCCACGATGATTCTAGGATCCTTCCAGGTTATTAGATTCTTGTCGTGTGCCTCGCGACTCCGCCACCGTAAGATACCGTAATTTCTTCGTTCCACGTGGTTAAGCTGTTCCGCGGGCCGCTCCATCTTATCTGGCCTCGAGTTTATCACGAAATTTCTCGATATATATTCTCGCGTTGAAGTTATAAAACAGGGCATATAAGCGAAAGTCGTGAAGACTCTTGAACTTTCATCGCCTCTTTAGCTCGAGAGGACATTAGGGACCCACAATTTATGGATGGTAGAACGGGCCACGTTTACGAGTTCTTCCGAGACGCTTGAAAGCAGACGAGCTGTGAGCTCTAGGAAGAAATAAATGGAAGCTGCAGGTTTCATCGAATCAAATTGCCAAACTAAGGTCGAAGAAGATGCAAGATTTTAGGCCCAACTTGGATCTAGAGTGAAAGACGAGATTCAAACAAAATTCAAACCTAAATTCATCTTAGAGATGAAGATTAGACCTAGCTGAGACTTAATTTCAAGTGAAATTCCAGTAGTACTGTATCTTGAGATTGGGGAAAGAATAAACAATAGATCTAACTTGAGATGAGAACCAAGCGAGAAGCAAAATTAAACCTAATTCTAAGGTTGGCGGAGGAATAGGTGTAGTTGTGGCTCAATTTGAAGCAAAAGCAAGCCTCGTTCCAAGATAGCAGAAAGAGTACCAGGATCTAACTGACGCGGATCTGACTGAAGCTTAACTGGCACACAACCCTAAAACTCTATGGTTCCAGGGAATTAAGTACCAGGCCCAACTGAGTTTTAACTTGAACGTTGTCCGACTCAAATCCTAGCCTAACTGCAAACTGAAGGAATAACCAGTGAAAGATGAGAAGTACACGTAATCGAGAGCCTATCTTGAACCAGGTCCAGGTGCGATCTATTCCAAATTTAGCCTGAAGCCGTAGAAGTAACTATCCCGCGTTTTTTACTGCATCCTTGCAGTCTCTTCTAAAATTCATGTACAGCCAGCAAACGAAATTGAAAGGCGGCCATCCCGTAAAAAACCGCTGAAGCTCCAGGGTGTTTCACTTTCATATAGAGGCTGGATCCTGGGAGGTTTCTCGCCGCCGACTAACTGGGACGTGAAATGCTTGCAAGTGGAATGCCGAGGCCCAAGTAATTAGCGGAGGAGGTAATTTATCAGGGAGCGTTGGTGGAAGCAAAGGAGGATGTCATTACTCATGCGCGCCCACCGTAATCTTAATAACGGTTTCGCCAGCCAGTTAAAGCAGCCTCCTTTAACTCGCGTTCGTTTTCAGCCTCTCGCTCTCCCTCTCTCTCTCTCTCTCTCTGTCTCTCTGTCTCTCTGTCTCTCTCTTCCGTGGCCTTATTCCAGGCGCGTTTTCCCGGAAACTTTCATCCTTTCCATTCGATCCTTAATACCATCTCTTTCTCCCAGGAATGGCACGGTTACCGAGTTAATTGGTCGGTCTACGGTCTCCTAAAGGGTTCAGATCCAGCTGGCTCGATCTTGATTAGAAGGGCAAGACTACACAAGAACATCCGGTCGCCCCTTCTTGTTCCTTTCGGTTTTCATTCGTTCTCGAATTTCCCTCGGATAAGTTTACTCGCCGGAGGAGCAATAAAAGCGGCAGGAACATATTCTCCGCGTTTCCAGTTCATCCGGCAGCCGAGGGTGGACAAACGGGGGAAAAAATTAAAGACGACTCGGAGAGAGGAGACGCTGAAAAGAAGTCGTAAGTTTGCCTTGGGGGCCGGGACGAAACAAGTTCAAAGCCGGGAAGTGGGTCAGAAACGGGTTAACGCTGGGGCGGAAAAGAAATGGGAGGAAATGCACGTCGCTGGAGAGAACACGTGTATAGATATCCGAAACGCTTCCGCCACGAGGTCGAAACACATTTCGTCCATCAGAGTACGCTGATTTTCTCACACTGCACGTATCTCGTGACATAAATCCCAAACTTCCTTCCTTATCGACCGGGCATCCCCTAGCTACGTCTATGTTTCTATGGGAGTAACTTGGGAAGACCCGAGTATTGAAAAAATCGAATCGTTCGTGGAATAATTTGTACACGTCGAAGAAATAATCGCAGCCGGAAATAAACCGACCGATTCGTTAAGCGATGAATCGCGCGGCCGATTAGCCAAAGGAATTAATGGAAACGAGGCTCGTGGATTCCGAAAGACTCCTTTCAGCCCGTGACCCCTTCGACTCCGTCGGGAATCTTTTCACGCGCTGGTTTTTCTCGTTAAACTTCGTTATCGACCGAGCCGGATCGCGCTCTACGATTTCTCGCGGGGCCATTCATTGGCGGCGGTAAAAGCGCGGCTGAAAGGAACGAATCGGACTATCCAATGGTTCCGTGATTATTGACAGCGCCGAAGAGGAATCGTCCCATGAAAAGAAAACCAGCGGAAAGCTGCTTGCATCGTGTGAACATTGACCGGCCTGGTTATCACCGAACCAAACGCCGCTATTTCATCGACTGTCTTTCGAACAAACGAGTTTAATTTCTTACGAATTAAACCCTATTACGCGTAACAACTGTTTCTCAAGCCACCTGTAACGAATCGATTAAAGATCCACACGTCCAAACAGACTATGTCAGTAATTGGTCAGACGAGAACGAGTAGCAAGTAGTAAAGGTCAACGATAAGTCATCCAGGACCAAAAGTCACGAATTATTCGACGAACAGCTCGTTCTGCTCAATCGTACAGGTCTTGACCCGTCGCGAAAGATTTTTTCAAGAGATTAAAAAGTAATTTTATAGAGGTGCAAAGTAGTAAAGATCAACGATAAGCGAGTGACGGTTAAGAATCGTAAATTTCTCGAGGAATATCGAATCTCCTAGATTCTTAGAAGCTCTCAGCAGCTTCTTATTTATCTCGAATAATTTCTGAAAGGAAGGAAAAGGGAAGAAAACTGTTCGTTCGAATAGCTCATCTCGCAGAGGAATAAAGGGTAGCAGTAGGTTTTTAACGCGGCGTGCGGTGAAACGCGGCCAAGTTAATTAAGAAATGTCATTCGACGGCGTTTATTAAAGCAGCGTAACGAAATTCCTGGCGTCCATCGAGTTCCGTTGAGCATTATCGATCATCGTGTCATTATGCTCGCCCCTGAGCTTCCCTTTGGTCGATCTTCGGCCCCACCCCCGGCCTGTCCTTCCACTGTTGCCTTTGTAATTTTAAGGATCGTTAAAATTAACGACGTTTACCGAACAAAAACGACTGTCATTATGACAACGCCGTGTTCGCAGCTTCCCTCCTTCGGAGCTCGTTTCCCTTCCCAACGTAATGTGACGGCAATCTAACAACAGAAATCAAGTTCGGTTGTCTCTCTGACCTAAATGTGTACACAGATTTATTGTTATGTCGGTGACGGAATATTTTTTTTTTTTTTTTTTTTTTTTTTTTTTTTTTTTTTTTTTTTTTTTTTTTTTTTTTTTTTTTTTTTGTTAGAAGACAAATATTTGCTTTAAAACATAGGAAAATGTAATAGTAGTAGCGGTAAAACGTTGTAACATGTAGTGGTCTGTCCAAATAAGGTTTGAAACGGTAGCTTTTTGCAATTCGTTTCTTAAACTACAATTCGTCTGTTGCAGACTTTAAACGAGAAAGGAACATATTTAACAAACAATTTCAAAAATCAGTAGTACGCTACAAGTTACTTCAGGCAGACGATAAATATTTATCAACATTCGGTTGAATAATTATGCATTATATTCGTAATAAGCAATCGTAAAATTCAGTAGTCAACTATACGCTACAGGTTACTTCAGACAAACGATGAATATTTATCAACATTCAGTTGAATAATTACGTTTTATATTAATAGAAAATCCCATGAAATTGTCTGAAATTACATAATTGTATATGTATTTCTTGGTTAATTAATAATTTTGCCTCGTTGCAACAGACTCGTGAAATTCCAACGAAACAATTTTCTTTCTTCCTTTCGAAAACATTATTCCACGACCATTACCCTCTGTAACCAATTTTTCCGCCAGTATTCAAATACCGTGGATCGCTGTAATAAATGTCATTTGAAAGAGCTGCGGGGCAGAAGAGGACGTGCAAGTCGCCAAGGGCAAAGGGAACGATGTTTCTCCGTCGACAGTTGGAAAAGCAGCGCAGCATCGCGTCGACGTCTCGGGCGGCGAAAAATCGATCTCTCGATTTTAACGCCTCCGCTCTATCAACTTCCGCATAGACGTTCCTTAAACTTTGCTCGAGCATGTGCGCAGAAAACGCGAGACGATGCAAGTTTTTGGGGAAAACTTGGCGGCGCGATCGTTTCACAAGGTTCTGATTCCTCGACGTTCGCCGATGTACTTTGTGTCGTGGCTTTCAAGAACGCCATCGATCGAAAACCTAGTCGAGAACGTAGCTTCTAACTCGTACATTTCTCTTCTCTGTCCTCGGCCAACAGCGATCCGAGCTTTTCGATAAGTTCTCGGGGCAACAACGTCATTGGGAAACTCGCGGAGAAGTTCTTCGCGGCGCTCTAGGACCAAGCGGATCGGAAACCTAAGCGGAATCTTGCTGTAGGCAAACTAAAACCTAAACTAACCGAAAGTTTCTGGTCACAAGGAAGATCTAGAAAATTTGGTTTATTCGAGAAGCAATGCGATTCTATTCTATCGGTGTTGGGGAATCTTCTTGATCGCAACACCGGATAATTGCCGGTGGAAAAATAAGACAAAATTGTGGGATGGAATTTGTTCGCTTTGATGCTTCGTTCTTGAGGAAATCGAGTTTGGAAATTAAAATTGAACACCAAATACGAGCATTAGAATCGATCTGACGCTAATTGTTACAAGTAATTAGCAATGGTCGACTGAACCGTCCAAATTTCAGGCAAATTGGATTTTACGTACCGCCAAGACAGAAAAAGTGAGAAAACTATTTTATTTGTAAGGCACGTTACCTTTTCCAACTAGCCGTGGGTCCAATTACAAAACGACCCAATTCTTATGGCGACATTTTGCGCTTCTATTCTATGTATCGTATTATATTATATTATATTAATATTATATTATATTTTGCGAGTATATGTATGTGTGTATTATTTGTAATTATTATGCGCATTATTGGCCTATGCCCCTAAACAACAAGAAGAATAACAAGAACAGCGACAAGAACAACAGCAAGAACAACGACTAGAACAACAACAAGGACATCGATAAGAGCAAGAACAACAACTACCATAGTAATAATAATAATTAGTGTTTCGAGGCTGGAGAAAAGAATTGATTAGGTAAATAAACGTGTAAATAGATGTGCAACTAGAGCGACAGAAATGGAGGTTTGGAGAAGCCAATAAGAAAAACTGGCTGCTCGGGTCTCGATCTCGCCGGATTTCGTTATATTTCGGCACGAGGGAGACGAGAAGAGGCGGAAGAGCCGCGGTTTTATTGTATCTTCTGACGGAAGCCGTCTTATCAACTGGGCCATTTATTGATTCAGCCGAGTATATTCTTAAATCCCGGCCGGATTCGCCGCAAATAACTGGAAATCCGTGCATAATACGACGTCCCGACGAACTTTCAAAAAAGGCAGAAGAAGAGAAAACCGACGCAATAGGATCTCGAACCGGGCCGATCGATAAAGGGCCACGTTCCATGAAATTTAATTCAATCCCGAATTAGAGGCAGGACCGAATTACCGACTGATCCTTAATTGACACAGAATTGGCGAGGTTTCGTATAAATAACACATCGTTGCTCGTGTATTGTACTCAAATGCAGTAGAAACCGTGACGTCAGTCTACGGATTCAAGAGTACGCTCTACGTGTATTTCTGGCATTTCTGGAAATTTCTATGCTTCTAGAAATCTCTGTAGCTCTATAGATTTACCACGATTCCAGAATTGCACCTTAGTTTACCTCGCTATTTTAGCTACCTTATTTCCATCGACTTATCTTCTTTCTTGTTTTTCGAAGTCGCAGACCGCGGAACGGTATCCGAATTTGCAACTGCGTGTTTCGTCTCTTACTGTCACAAATTCGATCAACTGTTGGATGACGTCCGCTGCAGAGACAAATTCTGAGATCCCTAAAAATAGAAGCGTCGAATCTTAGACTACTTTGTATCGGTCGATTTATTTCCATCTATTCGCTCGTATCATTTTTCCTATTTTCCAAATTCCTACGCTACAGAACGAGCATCCCAATTTGGCGCTACGTCGGCAATCTTCATTGCACAAATTTGATTAAGCGTTCTATGACGTGCCGCAGGCTAAAGTTCTAAAATATCGATGTATCTCTTCGTATCTATGGCCCATTCCTTATAATCAAATAACGGTTCTTCCTCTTTTTTTATAAGCGGAACGCTCGCTGTATTTTTGAAATTGCTGTACCGTGAATCTGTTAATCATCGATAAGGGGGAGCAAACACAGTGGGTAGAGGCAGGGGGTTGTTTAAATCGCAGTGTTTGCAACGGGAACGCGGATCTACCGTGTTTGCCAACGACCTGCACCGATATAATACAGCCCAGCCATTGCTGTTTATAATCGTCATCCGATAACGAACCCAGTTCCAACACAGCCAGTACATATTTCTCTCTTCTGCTCTCAGCAACGCAATTTATCCTTAACGAAACAATGTTGCGCGTACCTTCGTTCCACGCTGAATATTCTTAACTGTGCATCACACGCACAGTTATCGTCGTCTAATTACTCGATGAAAGTTATTCCTATAAAAATGTCGAGATGAGGCGCACGCTGTATTTTCCAACGCGGGACGTTCAAAGGCCAAACTGGTTTACTCCGTTTCTCTAGATTTTCGAAATGTTCGACATTTTGGAAATCTTGGAACTTTCGGCATCAGATCGATGCTTTTCTTATGCAATTTCATCGATTTTCTCCGCTTTCTATCTTGCGTAGTTTACCTATTCGGACGATAAAGCGGTTCGTCACAGTGTGAACGACGCCTAACAATGGCAGAGACGTGGAAGTTAAAGCAGAAAAGTACGTTTAATTAATTCTTGTAACATCACGGTGAATCTTTCCAAGATTCGATCGCGCCAGACTAACCAGCGCCTTCGTTAATTCCATGTTCGAAAGATGTGCACCCAGACTTGCGACCTTGCCATTCTGAACTTGCTGGAAAGAATTCGCGCAGAACTCCGAAATCAGTTCAAGCTGAGCAGATTTAAACGTGGATTAAAAGCTGGCGTCGTAACTGTAGGAAGACCTCGACGAAGGAGAGATGCGACCGAGTAAACGCGAAATTTCCGCGTAACTTTGAATTACGGAGGACGATGGAGGCTTCTGGCAAAGGAAGGGGACGAAAGTTAGGAACGAGCCGGTATTGTGCGTTACCGGGAGACGCTATTCACGAGGACGAACGTTCAATTACCAACGATTCCGGGTCGGGCCTTAATTTTCCCTAGGCTAGAACCTAGGCGGGATCGAGACGATAACCATAACGCGAGATGTGTCCCGGGACAAGAAGCTTCGCCAGTTTCCACAGGCTGCTGACGCTTCGTTGATCCTCTAAAGGCTCTGTATTTCAGTGTAGCTACTATATTAGAATAATTTCTGCCTCGAGTAGACACCTGGCTGCGTCTCTGTCGCCTCGAATACCCTTAATACTTATTCTTCGCGTAATGCCGCGCCATTTTCTTCCCTTCATCTTTATTCTTAATTAACGTTACAACTACGATAGTGTGTCCGTAAATGGCCGCCTTTTTTCCCCCTTAATCGACCGGTCGTCATCCTCACTAGTGGGGCTGGTTGCCTGTTCCCAGGGGATCGCAATATACCGTTTGACATATGGCGAAGTTTGACGACTGAATGATGTAATCTGATCCGAATTTAGTCGTTCATGAAAAAATACCAATTATCCATGATGAGACGACGATGAAACTTTCTTATTTTTTGTCTGTTTTTTAATTAAATTTTGACTAACGTGTGTCGTGAGATTTTTCTGATTATCATCATTTTTTTCATTTACTATCATTTAATAAACGAAAGAGAATAGGTTAATGACACCAAGTAAGTAAATATGCTGCGAACTATATGATGTGTATATAATTTCATAGGGCGGTCTCCTATATACTTTTACGGATTTCCACGAGTAAGAAGGTTTAATGTTTCATCTACCATTTCTTTCGCAAAACGTCGCGCGGGGTCGTTTGCGTATCTGAATATTGTGGTTTTCTTCTCTACGGCTTGTACGAAGTAAGCTGCCGTTCATGTTCGGTTTGAGGATCACTGTGCGCCCCGTTGCTTAGGCTGACCTCCATTCGTTTGTGTAAGGAGGTTTGCTCGCGTGTAGGGACGTTTTAGCCGATTTTTAACTGTCAATAACTGAAGAACGAACCAGAAAATACAATATATTCAGATAATATATTTATTTTACGTATTATATATTTATATATATTATTTCTCTTTTTAATTTAGAGTTTGCATAATTTCGTGCTATATAATCACCGATAATCTCTTCGTGTCCCCTTAGAGGGAACACCCGAGTTAAAATGACAGCTAAGAAGGAACAGATAACTGGCATAAATCCATAAAAGAAATTGTTCAGGGTAGTGGTAGTTGATAGACTGCTCAGCCATTCTCAGCATCCCCGCTTCAATTTCCCTTACGTTTCTCTAATTCTGCGTATATTGCTTCGAAAGGCTGGCTGTTTTCTCTTCTCACAATTTTTCTTCCCGCGTTAAATCATCCATCTTTTAATCCTGTCTGATAACTGGGTAACCTGTTTGCATTATTACAGAAAGAAGCGAATGTGGGTTGCTGACCTAATGGTATCTGGGTTAGGTCTGCGTTAGGTCGGAGTTTCGTTTTGGAGCGCCAAAAAATTTCCATCGATATCCACGTTTTCTGAGAGGACCGGCATATTTCAACGACGTCAGTGTCGAGTTCAGGAAACTTTCGGTTCGTAACATTACATCCGGCCTAAAAAGCAGCGCGATATATTTCGAAAAAATGTTCGTTGCATCATTGAGAAATATATCGTTTCCGAATTGCTTCCGCCAATATCATATCGGTGACGAAAGCAACATTATTACAACGACGAAAGCGATGCCATAAATATTCACGCGATCTATTGACGAATCCCTCGTGGCGAAACTGTCTCGCTCCTCTATGCGTCAGCTCGACTCCGTTACTTTTCTCGGTCTATGTGCGTTACTTAACACAAACCTAACGTAACTTGTTTTACAAGGGAACGTGTCGTACGCGTACATACCGATTTTCATGCCACTTACTGTATGGGAGATCTCAAAAAAATATTTCACACGTTTTTTTTTATATCGACCATCGTCCACGTTGAAGGGACGATGATGTTTGTCAAAGTTGATGGTTGCACGTAAACTTTTTACGGCGTCTCCGGAGGGCGTAGGGAAAAATTTCCTTTGAACTCGTGCGTGACGAATATTTATCAGAAATTATTTGTCTGAACAAGGTATAAAAAATTCCAGTCCCTTTGTTAATTTCTCTTACTTAACGTTACGCTCCATTCGCGCGTGAATTATCAGGCACGTAAACTGCCAATCATATTAATACGCGTGTTTTCAGAATATTTTATTTGTCACAACGACAAACATTCGTCGCACGATTCTCGCTTCGCCATAAATTTCGCCAAAATCCGCGTTCTCCTCTTGCGTAACTCGCCTACATTTCGATAACGAAGTCTCGTTCTACGTTCCGCCGCTTTTCTCCGATAATCCTATTGATCGAACGCGAGAATAAAAAATAGTTTCGCCCATTTGCGATACTGGGTTTTGCAAAATACGCCAAAGTTCCCCCTTTTTCCTTTTCTTTCTTCCCTCTTTTTTTCCGCTCGGTAGGAATCAATTTCCCGGCGAGAGACCGTTACCAGCGAGCAAGTGGCACGGCTGAAATGAAAACTGACAAACTGCGGGATGGCCAGCGGTTAATAGCAACGCGATATCGCGTCAGCGAAGAGACGAGGGTCGATCTATGGGGTTGGCAGGAAACGCTGAGAGAGAGTGCGAGACAGGAAGGGGTAGGAGGAGGTGGAGGAGGCCTGATACACGACGACAAGCCCGGCAACGTATTTGAACGAGCGCGTTTAACGCGGGTATAACCGAGCTGCTGTGTGTTTCAGAGGACCAGTACCAACCTATGGGGCGAGTGGATGGGAGTGATGCACGGCGACGAGGTGGAGTACGTGTTCGGCCATCCTCTCAACTCGACCCTCAAGTACACGGAAAAGGAACGAGACCTGTCCTTGAGGATGATACTCTACTTCTCCAAGTTTGCCTATTCGGGGTAAGTTTGCGTAAAAGCCATAACAGACAGAAACATATCGACGTTGAGGAGCAACTTATCTGGCCAGTTTTTCTCAACTGCGAAACAGTTTAGCGTGTAACCGTGGAACAATTTCACGAGCAAATAACACGGAAACTCTGCAGTATTTGTATAGGAATGATTTGCGTGGAAACGCACGTGTCCTGAAAATTGCTAGCACGAAACGAAGAGGTTTAGAGCAAATAGCGTTTTCGGTCAAACGAGTTGCTCCTCTCCTCGGTGATTTAAATGGCAAACGAGCAACTGTTTGTTCCGTGTTATTCGCCATTGGTATTTCATATTGTCCGAAGAACTTACGAATACAGGATTTTTGTACATTTCGCGAGGCAAGTTAAAGTAGCAGAAATAATGAGCGTAGCATAGGAAAATACGCGAGATATTCAACGTATGTATAGTATGCTTTTCATATATTCAGCGGATGAAATAAATTTCTACTTGGATGCTATTTGTTCGGTTGGCTTTATGAAAATATTTCCTACGGAAATCTGCGGTCTAATTAGAAATTTGTCGGTATCCTGCGAACTAAGTCAGTCTCGGATAACAGCAGGTAATTTATGAAAAGCTGCATCTCCGGTTAATTGTCCGGGCTGTTGCACGGCTGTGCTTATTTATCCGGATAGCATCGTAACTTTCGAGAATATTTTTCTCCCTCGAGGAAACGGCATATAATTCCAATCGGACGAGAGACTTTCTCGAAGCTGATTTAGCAAGCAAGCAACCATACCCATACGTAGTATAATCGAGCAGCCGAGTCCTGACGCGTGTACGTGGAATTTCGCGTTGCAGAAATAACAAACTGCTCACGGAGGTGGTGAAAAATTCATAGAAATTTACTAGATTGCCCTGCGTGTTTCTACAGAAATAGAAGATAGCAGATGGTAGAAAGGTTTCTTTTCTCTTGCACGTGGTCGGAATTTTCCAAATATATTCGCAACAAGAAGTTGGCAACGTGTTCGACGAGCCTATGAACGAACCATCGACGACAATCAATTTGCCTCTTAACGAAATTAAACTATCGATCGTCGCCTTATTTGCGCTGTACGCATTCCTCTTCACCCGGCGCACGATTTTACCAAGCTGCATTTGTTTATTCGACCAGTCGCGGAGAGACGCGATCGCGAGGAAGCGCGTCAACGGTAGTCGTAAATTCCCGTTACGATTAGCTAAATTGACGCCACGAACAGATCCATCTCTTATTTCGGTTAGGATAGATAATAGGGGTGGTTGAATTAGTATGAGGTGTAGATAGTTATAGTAGTTTGTTGTGGTGATAGTGCTACTGCTATTGTAGAGGCCGAGATAGGTTCTATTGCTGGTGTAGATGTCGCTGCTGAGATACTGCTGCTTTTCTTCTCATTTTTGTATCGTGAAAGAAAAATCGGACTACGGGTGCCGGGATTTGAACCCGGATACCGAACGTTCGTAAAACTTAAGGCGCTAACCACTGCGCTGCTGTCGCGTAAACTTGAGCCGTAACACAAATATTAACTTTATCTTTATCAAACTTTATTATGAATTCAATAATCACAATGGAATATACACTGAATTGGCACGTATAAATTACAATTCACTGCAACAACTTCATATAGAACCTAGTTACACCGATGAGCATGTATAAATTAAGTACGCGACTAGTCTAAGGGTAGAAACTCGGTAAACAGATGTTGACTATTCCAAAGATAGAGAATAAGTGAAGTTTAGCGACGATGTTGTGGCGGAGGAGAGCTAGCGATGGGTGTGTCTAAAGACACGAGATGAGGTAATTCGCTAAGGACAATTTTGGCTAGGAAAGTGAGGGCGGTAGACGTTGCTTTTGATTGGGTAATAAGAAGGTTGGTGGACTAGGAAGAGTCTTAGCCTCCCTCGAGAGAAAGTTGCTAACGAAAGATACCGAACGTGAGAGAAACCAAGTTTCCCGTATCTTCCCGTGGTAAACGATAAATGTAAAGGACACTTGAAATAAAAGATCCTTGCTTGGTCTGAAGGACCTTAACTATGAAAATGTCCAGATTTATGGTGGATCCTTAAGACTATTAAAGGTACCCAATAAGAATATGTAGACATTTGGCTGCCATCTTGTCCGCGGTGTGTGGCCTGGTCTCTGATGTGGATTGAGATGTGGTTGGCGTCACACTGCCGTTGTCCGACTCTAGTTGCCGCTACAAGTAGTATAACACCGAGGTTAACAGGTTTGTAGAGAAGATAGTTACGCTGTTGCGTAAGGTATAAGAGAAGTAGGTGAATGATCGAAGGGTGGAAACCCGGTCAAGAGACGCGTTGACTGTCGATAAAGTCCGGTGACGATGCTGTTGCAAAGGAAAACTCTTGTTCGGTGGTGATCGCCCCTACCACTGGTCGCTTGCGACTGGAATCCTGGCAAACATGGGAAAACCCACGTTTCCCCTATTTTTACCTGATGAAGCAATAACCATAAGAAACCTCTTGACTCGAAGATGTTTTATGCCAATTGACGGACTTAACGATAAATCAAAAAGCCTCCTTTTATGACGATTCCTTAGGATTATCGAGACCCGCTTATTTCTATGTTCACTACGTTTTACGTCACTGGACGTAACAGCATTATTATCCAGTTCGCGTGAAATCCTGTGAAACCTGGTCGCCTGATTTACCCCTCTATCGGCTAGCTATTTAGGCCGTTGCAACGTTTAAACCGACGCAAAGCTATCGGCTGCGTTAGGATGATACAAGGTTTCTCGCGACGTCTCTATAAATAAATTAAACACAGCCGTTCGACGAGGGCGGCTCGCTTAATGGGATAAGAATCGAACGATATTTCATCCTGGTAGGATTATTCGCTCGTAAATCAAAGTCTGCGCGAGCCGGGCGGGGCAAGACAAATTTATCGAGATTTAAGATGGTCGTGGCGCGCGTCTATGCTAAAGGGAATAGGAATCGACGATTTTCATCGGCAGATAAATCCCCAGTTTCCAGTTCAGTCTTATTTTCTTATTTCCATTCGGAGTCCCACGGACGCGCCGTTTGATATTTCACTCTGCAGCCAGAGACCACAACACCTGGCTGAATAAATCCAACAACCTGAAACTTATTAACTAAATAAAATTATTTATCGATGATGGTTAAGTTTCAATCATTTACAACGGTTATTCCCAGTAAGAACGATAAATAAATTACTACTTCTCGATCGTTTAATCGTCGAGAAATTTTGTATGGAATCTATCGATAACTAACTTCAATTGAAATAAAAATTCATTTCCACCCGATCACTCTCTTGCAAGAAATATTTCCACTAAGCTGTTATTTTGGATCACCGAAACGAAGACTGGTGGCAAACTTGCTATTTCTAATGAAAGAGTCGTGCAATTTGTAGGTCTCGCGAAAATCCATCGGAAGCGACGTTACGATGACCTTTGACGCGAGAATAGAGCCGCGGAAGCCTATATCTGAGGGCCGATTAATAATTCCAGAAGGTTGCTACGGAGGCCGGTGACGTAGCCTGGGCAAACGGAAAGTCAGCCAACGAATTAATTCCGGACGTTGGGCGTCGTTGTGTTTGACGACACATATTAAATATTAACAATCGCGAGGCCGCGACGCGTTCCGCCGCACGGCTTTTCAATCTGGGTTAACGGAAACCGAAGAATTATTTATCGACGCCTGGACACAAAGAGGCCGATATGTCACGCGTCGAGCGGACATGATCCATCAAGCCCGCGGCATTTCTCTTTTTTTCCTTTCCCGTTTTATTTTTGGTATTCGAGTTGCTGCCGATTATCAGCTTATCGAAGAGCTTCGGTCGTTTGCCAGGCAGCAGGAGCGCACGTTGATTAATTTTTTCTCGCTGCTCGTACGAATAACTTTGCTGGCTCGTCGAAATGAAACTTGGCGGACGTCGTGCGAAGAGGAACTCCGCGTCATCCTTGGAAACTGCGCTTTATGTATATTACAGTGCCATACAGCGAATTACTATCAAGTCGAACACATTGTGTCTGCGTCACTTTGTTATTTCCAAGGAACCGCTGATCGTGTCTGGACACGTTGAGTGAAATTGCTTTTGTAAAGGGTAAATCGAAAGCCGTTACACGAGAAAATCATTGGTTTTAGTCGGTTAGCTGTTGTGAACTCTTTGAAAAGTGTGCACCTAAAATGCGCTATATACAGTCTTTTTCGTAATAATTATGTATATTTTATTTGTTCGTTTTATTTCGTCTTGGCGGCGAAATATTCGGAACATGTTAAAATTTACGAATATGATCTTGTTTCCACCTATGGAGATATAGTTGAACTTACAAAAGGAATAAAATTCGCGTGGCTGGATATTCGAAACGAAACTGATGGATAGTGTAACTAACGGATTATTGCAAGTAAGCAAAAGTAAAGAAAGAGCCACTAAACTTCAATTGAAAAGATAACAAAATTTACATTACGTTTGCATTTTGAACAATGATTTATGTCCAGTACTACTGGACAACGATTTTTTTTCTCTGGTAAGTCCAATATGCGAATATGTAATGTCTGTATGTAAATGTGATTTAAACCATATCGTGTTTAGCCTTGTTTTAATCGGGAAAATCTCACAAAACGCGTTAGCGAAAGTTTAAATTAAAAAAAGTCGAAAATAAAAATATTTCACGATTGTCTCGTGTGCGAGCTAGTGTTGTTTCATGGACGATTGAGTTCAGATCGAGTTGCACAACTGCTCAACCGTCGAGGGTCGCGTGTCATTCGATCTCCCTATGTCTCATTCTTTCCCAGACTGATGAACTCGATCAACTCCTGGAACACCTATCTTCATCAATCTTGTTCGCCATGTGAAACCAAACTTAGGGATGTTTGTTTCGACTAGCAATTGCCGATGTCTGTGTGACGATGCTTGTGTCAGACACAGCGGTGTTGTTTATGTAAATAATCGCGGACAAAAATGTGGAACGACGCTACGAAAGTTATCTCGAGAAGGGTTCGTTCATTCCAATTAGAAGTTTTTCCACTTAATTGCAAATGGTTAATTTCGATTTACTGCTTGAAATGGGACCGATACTACCACTAGCGTTCTATGTTTTAAAATTGTTAGAAAGGAGACATCCACTGTGTTCTTTGTTTTTTCTTGGAACGAGCGTGTTCGATTCCTGGCCAAATGCCGGTTTTCTCGGCTGGTTGAGTTAAGAAAATTCAAATTAATGAAAATGCTAGCTATGCTTAAGTGTAAACTATATTTGGAACTATCAATGGAAATGTGAGAAAATACTACGAGCGAGTCCAGGGTAGTCGCGTTTGCAGCACGTTCTGTAGATTAGGAGACGTGGAACTCGATGGTTTTACTTCGATGTTCGTCCGCGTTAACGATCAAAGCACAAGGAACGCTCGAAAATACCGGGCATAGCAAGCTTAACAAGTTAGCTGTTGTCGACGAGTATATTCGTCATGAAGAAATGGCAATATTTTGTGTTATGACTGTCGGTGATAAATGTAAAAAATAAAACAGTCGTTTCATTGCAACTTAATTCTATATTATAACAGCCATACGCACTCTGTGTTCGACGAGTATACTCGTCATCGCTTACTGGTTGCCACACGTTTTAGGCACACGCTTCCGAAAGTTTTCAAGGAGGTTGCAACAGCAGATTGCTTAAGAAACCAACACAGAAAGTTGCGGTTATCGGTCAGCAGCGACCGTGCAGGCGACTGTGCAATACCGACGAATCTTTATGATTACGTGACTCTTATCTAACTCTGCGTATTTTCACTTTTTATCATATTACACGGATCTGTTGGTTTGTAATTGATCCGGTTGAACGAGAAGAAAGAAATTGAACGAGAAGAAAGAAAGTCGATCTGTCGACGGCTAATTGATTAACGAGACAAAGATAGCCGTGTAAATATTTGATTGATACGCAGCAGATAGCGGTAGAAAAGACAGGGTATTTCAACAATTAGTAAAGTAACCTCCGATAGGCCAGTCAACGTCCAATTTATTAACCGACGCTGGTTGTTATTAATTTTAAACGAGACCCGGTCCATGTTCACGACTCGTGTCTCCGGCTATCTGTAACTTGAATTAATTACCTGCCACGTAATATCCTCGCGACATCGCCAATTAATCCGCCTGTGATATAAAAAACAATATAACAAACCATCGCTTTTTTACGTTCTTCTTTTTTACCGCCGCTACCGAGTCGTTAGCAAGAGACTGCAGATTTTTACACATTTTTATATCCCTATGAACATAACTACAGAAACGAAAGCTTGTTTCATCTATTGTTGGATATGCTACTTTCGATATCTATCTGTACACATACATTGCAACGAGTAATCACAAACTCAATCCCATTTTTAGATTCTTCGTAATATTAGAAGATTGAATTTTTTCTTGAAATTGCGTTTTTCATTCTGAAACGACGTAAACTCAACGTTAATTTACTTACCTTTTCGCTCGATATGTATTTGGTGGATCCTTCTTTATGTTTGAATATTTTTTGAATATCCGCGCACATTTTATTCCTTTTTTAAGTTCAACTACATCTTCCATAGGTGGTCTTCTCCTGGTCGCAAGCTTTTGTCGACTTATTTCTATTATTCTATTATTCTATTATTATTCTATTTTCTCGACTTATTTTTTTCACGAATAACTTCATGCCCGACTGTACGACGATTTCTCATTCATCCTGTATAATATGTATATTCGGTGTTCTACTTCTTTCTAAAGCTAATTTCGAGCGCGGATGATTCGTTCCACGGTGCAAAAGGTTGATCATTAGATTCACGCCGAACGTGACTCGTGACAGAGTAGGTTTCTACTAACTGATCGATTGCTTTTCAGGAAACCGACCGACGAGGAAGCTGACTGGCCGCCATATTCGAGGGACCGACCGCAGTATTACATCTTAAACGCGCAGGAGAACGGCCTTGGGAAAGGACCGCACACCACGTATTGCGCTTTTTGGAACGACTTTCTACCAAAGCTGAAGGGAGTGCCAGGTCCGTGTCAAAATTAATCTACCTATCTAACCTTATTGCAACGTCCTCTTCTTTTTTCCCGCGACAAGCGACTCGCACGGACTCTCTCGTTGATTGCCCGCTTGCGAGTTTTCTCTCTCAAGAATTTTCCTTGCTACAACGAAGAACGAAAGAGGATTTAAAATTGCTTCTTGTACAAACGAGCCTTAATGCATTTTGTACTGGATATTTTTCTATCCGTTTATCCGTTTTCACATAGACATCGTATCTATCTGTTGGATCTTTTTATCGAGAGGCTTTGCTCTTTCGAGGCTCTGAGGTAACTGCAGTCCCTTACACTCCGTTTAGCAAAAACGGGGATCGATGCATTCCTCGCTCCGTGGTCGGATCCTTCAGACAAAGTCTCCGCTTGTTTGGCAATGCCAAGACGTCGGGTCACTTGCAACCCGTAAACTACCTCGTGCATTCTGTAAACAGCCGTGTAATCGACACCTCGTGGCTCGGCAACTTCGAATCGCCGGCTATCCACTTTCCTAAAGCAACGATGCCCGACCTGTCCAACGCGTTGGCGATTATTTCGTCCAGAAATTATCGAGATTGCGTCAGCGGGATAGGAAAAATAAGTCGAGGTCAGGATCGATATCAACGAGATTTTCGCAGTTTCCACGTTCCGAGCAATTATCCGATTGCTGTTGTTGCGTGACGCTCGAACAACGCGTGTTCTCGTTTCGCATTCCGTCGCATAATTCCGACCGTTTGTTTGCTCGAGATTGTTCCGGATTAAAGCTGGTATTCGGTCGAATCGAATTCGCTGTCGCCACTCCCCTTTCTGGCTGGTGTCCTCCAACGAAATTGCTTCTACCCCATGCCCTCGTTATTTTAAACGAACGATCCGAAGACTCGATAGTCCGGAATAGTAGCCGGCTCGGGCCAACAAGACACCATCGAATTAACCCTCCTGTCTCACGATTCAATCTACGGCCAGGCGATCGTTTCTTCTTATCTTTTGTTCTACGAGGTTCAATGAATTAATGAATAACAATTAAACAAATCATAGTGCTATATACAGGGGCGGCTGAGTAACATGCGCGCAGCGTATCATTCCTAACGTAGAGAAATAAGAAGAATTTATTTTCTATTAATTTTTAATAATAACGATTAATATTTAATTTCTTTTCTATTAATTTACAAGAAAGCTTATCACGTATACCTGAACATGGCAGTTGAGTTGTACATCTATCGGTTTTGTAAATTATGCAACAAGTAGCGTCATTCTGTACATTTTTTTCGACAATTTGAAGAATTTTCTCATCAACATTCTAAACTACCAACGTTATTCCAAAGAATTTTTCCTGTATATATAAATATGTAGATATATTTATAGATACATTTGTAAATAAATAATGCACATGTCTGTGCGGATTCGTATCTTCGTCAATGCAATTGGAAAAGTGAAACCTAAAAGGAAATAGTACATTTCTTTCCCGTCAACTTTTGCACCAGTTACAATTTTTCCAAACTTTCGCGCAAGTCCACATTTTGCGAATTTGGAGTTGCTCGCGTAGTGTATCAATGCCCAAACGTGCTATCGCGTCGGTTTCATAATTAACCAATACTCTCCAGTACCATCCTTTTCGTTCATCGCGAACGGTAAGCTTTTCAAATTGGTCTAAAACCGTGGGAGCTTACGAAGCAACGCTACTGACGCAACTGAGCAAGGTACCTTAGTACTAAATAACGAATTATTGCTCAAAGAATGTCGATAAGCGTCAGCGACAAAAAACTAATCGGCTATTAGTCGGTAAAGTGTTGAGTTACAATAACTTGGTAAGTAACTTTATTTTCCGGCGTTATTATTCCAAGCGTGAAACGCTATTTTACGAACAACTATAATACATAACAGTAGCACGCTTTATGGGATACTCACACGCACCTGTATAACTCTCAGCCAACCATATACAGTCTGTCACACAAGAGCGTGTCTGCGATATTTCTGTAAATATTTATATATTTGTAAGAAAATTTATATGAATTGAATCTACATCTAAAACACTAATACGCTATTACTTAGTAGGGTGTCCAATCTCCTCCATTAGCGATTATAGCTTGACATCGTTTCGGCATACTCTCGACTAATTTTTGAGCGTAGGATTCTGGTAACGACCTCCATATCTTTCGAATGTGATGTACAAGTGTTCTTATTTTTGTGATACGTCTTCCTCTCAGCTTGCATTTCATTAGGGACCACACATTTTCGATAGGGTTTGCATCAGGGGACTGCGATGGCCAAGGAAGTACTGTGATGGCGTTTTTCGCTTTCCATTGGGTGCAGATGCGACTTCGATGTTTAGGGTCGTTGTCTTCTTGCAATATCCATTGGTCCTCGGTTTGGTTGAACCAACGTTTCACGGATGTGAGAAGTCCCCTTTGGTACAATTTCACCATCTTTTGTGCATTCAGATTGTCTGTAAAGACGCACAAAGTCCCAAAACCGCGTGCGTTAAAGCAACCCCAAACATGCACTTTTATAGGGTGTTTTACACTTCTTTGAATCATCCTTCTTCCATGGATAGTCCAAGCACGCCTAATAGGACACCATGCCCAAAACGAAGATTCATCAGTGAATATTATATTACTCCAATCACGATCTCTGTTTTCATTCGCCCATGCCAGACGATTTTCGACGTTTCGCGTACGCGGCACTCATATTAAAAAGCTCTGTTCCTTTCACTGTTTCAAATGAAACTGAAAGGTATTCAGCAACGCGTATTAGAGAAGTTTTCGTTTGTTTACATTCTTTTTATCTCATTCTGATTAGGTGTCAGGTTTCGCAGATATCGCAGACACGCTCTTGTGTGACAGACTGTATAATACGTACAGAATTCGTGACATATCGTACGACGTGTTCATTGATAGAATCTTTCTTAACCACCTATAATCTATTTATACAGCGTTCCTCGTCTCTTTCCAAATTGTTATTGGCAATTCGCAGAATACCCCTGACACCCCATTTATACCACGAATTACGGTCCACCCTGTATACGAAATCCCATAGTCCACTCGTAATATAGTGTTTCTATCGATTCTGCAAGATCCTGAAGGTTGGCCGCGACTCTTATTAAAAGAAACGAGGATCGTGGTAATTTGCACAGCTGCCTCCCTCCTAGTGGGCTAATTAAGCGTCCCATTAATTAAGCTAGGGCAGAGGATCGGTGGGTGCGTTGAACGCTGTAATATCAACAGTTATTTCGTGGTTTAACGGCGGAAACTTAAACAGGCACTAGGAATACGACAGGCTGCTGCTGCTACTGTTCCGTCGAATCGCAGCGGGGGATTCCTGGAATCGTTGTCGAGGCTGAGTATCGAGGTAACCGATACGTTAGATTCGCGGCGCTGATCGATGGGGGCATTGCCACAGTGGACTCGTTATTTTGTGGTCAGACGGCTACCGTTTGCCCGCTTCGCCAAGAAGAAACCCCCTCTGTATTCCGATTTTCCGATATTAATCTGGGAATTGCGAGTTCCCTGAGCTTTCTGCGGTCCTGGACAATTTTCGTGGATCCGTGTGACCGATCGGCTTTTTTCTTTCCTTTCGCTATTTTTTTTTTTTTTCTTTTTCTTCTTCTTCTTCTTTCAAAGCATCAAATTTCGATAAGAAGAGCGAACGACGTCGTAAAACAAACACGAAAGACATTTCAAACGCGACGATAGCGCGTGAGATTAGCGATACACTGGTTTATAGAACGAATTTGTGTTGAAAAATACGAGTCACGCCGGTGATTTTAGGGCACAGTTAATAAATGGACACGGTGACCCGTATAGAGCGTGAGATTCGTAACTCGATAGGTACATCGTTGATCAAAAGTTTGGAATCGTATTTCGAATTGCGTCTACGCTGATGAATACACCGCGTACCTTTATGGTTATTATGGCGCAATTTATAAAATGCTAGGTAATATACGGAAATATACGAGATATCCAAAGAAACAGAATATTTGTTATGGTATTTAGTGTAGATAATAATAGTAATAAATATTAAGAGTAAATAGCAATAATAATTTGTAGAAATATTTTTTGTAGTCTACTGACGAACAAGCTTATCGGCACTCCTTAGAAGATTCCCTGTAAATTTATTAAAGGACTTTTTATTTAATTTCTACTGGACATATTGGGTTGGCAACTAAGTGATTTTTCCACTAGGTGGTAATGACAAAATCCGCAATCATTTAGTTGCCAACCCAATAGTTCTTCCGAGTAAAATATAAGCGATTTAAGTTCTTGTAAAATATAATCCTCGGGGGATGAGAACAGGGGATGACAGAAATTTCAAGTTAACTGGCTTGGCCAGTCTCAATTGATATCAACACGATGAATTTCGGTGAAAGTGCGACTATTGATTGATTATTATTAAATTAAAACGAAACGTTGCATCTATCGAAATTAATGGAACTATGCGTTAAATGGTGTCCGAGAGTCAGGGAGCTAGAGAAGATCACGAGGTGATCTTCTATGCTATGTTTAGCTAATCAATGGCGCTATTGTGTATTGAAGCCTATGTTGCCTTGTTCAATGATTCACGATTCATCGACGACATCGTTCAATCGTCAGGATACAGTCGAACGAGGATGCGGTCGATCGACTGTTAAGACCCACTGTTCCTCGTAACGTAGCCCAGTTCGTGCGGACCTTTAAAGGACCCGGAAACTCGATTCTATACGCTGAATTCAGATGGGATTTGGCGCGAGCTAGAATCGCGTGAGTGGCTCGTGATCGATCTTCTCCGCTTAATGGCAACCTCGCGGATCACGTACCAGCCTGAGCCAAGGGCTTGCAGCATTTTTCGCGACGCCTAACTTGAAAAACACCTGTCTATATACCAACATCACGCTGCCTTACTTGCCGCGAATCCTCGAGTTCTTTGTCCTTGCGCAGTCTTTTGTAAGTAAAAATGATTTTGCCCGTAGCAACCGCCGCAGTTATTCATCGAATAGATCGTTTATTATCTACGGAGGAAGAATATGAGAAGCTTCCTGCGACTCTCGAGAAGGGAGACGATCGTCGGTTTCTTCGATTCTTCGATCTCGATAATTTGCAAAATCGGTTGTTACGTTGTGCAGAATTTTACACCAAATTTACATAGGTTGCACGGTAGAGAGAAAAATTACGGGCACGGCATTCTCATTGGTCATTCTAGATGGTGGATTCTCATGGAAATTATTTTATTATAAACTGTATTATTAAAATTATATTATTCGTTATATGGCGTATTACGTGTAAATATCGCAGCATCGATGATAGTCACTAGAGGTTCGTTGGAGTCTGCCGAACGCCGGAATATATATTTCCCAGCAGGCAGGTAAATCGCCTTTGTACCGAGGACCGTGTTCCACGCGGGGCTCCTTTAACGAATAGGATCAAGAGCGGAGCTGTTCGAAATCACGTTACTCGCCGAGTATTCCTCCAACGTTATACTCTCGCTTTCTGTTTCAGATGTAACTCCGAAAGCCTGTAACAGCGCGATAGCTTCGAGCGTGTCGGCAGGTGCGGAGGATCTAGGCAACTCCCTGGCGATCACGGCGCTGTCGTCGATCCTGGTACTGTCGAGAGTCATTTAAAGACAATGCAAGGGGGACCGTTTATCGATCGACAGCCTTCTGAAAGCCAGCGATCCGGGGTTCGAACAGTTGCACAGGTATTAGGGCTTCGTTCACGGTCCAGGATCTCGTTAGTGGTTAACACCCTGCTAATCGTTTGGGTAGATCAATGGGTCCCGGCTTGCCCATTGCCGTCGAACGACCACTTTTCTCCCTCCCATAGACAAAACACGAAAATATCTATATCTATATATCGAGGAAGAGAGAGGAAGAAGAAGATGATAAGATTCCGATCAGAGATTTGCGAGAGTTTCGAGGGAACAGGGATTTCTGCCTAAACTTTGCATAAGCAAGATCCGGCTATTCGCGAAGCAGATTCGTTGTTAAGGCTTCGTGGAAAAAAGCTGAATCGCGGCGACTTAATGGCCAGGGCTGGAAGATCGATGAACCGAGAAAACGAGGACAGCCTAACGAGTTACGTCGCTCGAGTGTCTCCGACCGGGGACTGGGGCTGGATGTGGAAAAGGTTGAACTATCGATTCCTCTTGCGAAGACCGCGGCAAGTCCCGTGGAGGTCGGGTCAAAAAGACCCGAAGGATGGCTGCAGGCGTGAAGACTCTCGATGGACCAGTGGTTTGGAATTGGGCTAACTGTCGATCGTCCCGAAAATACCCGTGACCGCGGCCATTTGAATAAAAAATGGCGGGCCATTCGCACGGACATGGAATTTGCATAAATAATAGCGGAACGCGGACCGGATCGATACCGTGACAGGATAGGACGTGTTGCAGGTCTGGCGTAAACACCAGCCGCTATTAACCACCTGTTCGTGCAATCGATGGCTCGTGACACAAAAGTTTCATTAGTAAAACGCAACAAGTGCTCCGGTTTTACGTAAGAACGGCCGCGCGGGGATCCTGAATCGCTTGGACCCGCTCCAAAATCTTGGCGGCAATTTCTCCTCGTCGATGAACGCAAGCACGGATGACCGGTCACCTTGGCCCTGGATCGTTGTTGCCTTTTAAACCGTTCGAAAGAGCCACGGAACGATTTAACACGAGTTTCCAAGTGGAATTGCCTTCGGAAAGTTTGCCCGGTGAGAGAGGCGAGGCGAATTCAGACCTTTGAAGCTATTCTGCGAATAGACGGCAAACGGGTTGCGAAGTTGCGAGAACGAAGGGAATTCCTTGGTCAAAACACCGAGATTAAGAACGCTCCGGCGTTTCTTCAAAGACAGATCAACCAACGACCAAGTCCTCGTAAGATGGAAAAGAGCGGAGGAAGTGGATCTGTGACCGCGGCGGTTCCAACTAGACCAATTAGACCACGCCGATCGACTGCCGTGGAAAGAGTTCCTCCGTGGCAAAGCAGAATCGAGAAGCAGCTCCGTTTGAGAACGTACCACCCGATGCCAACGCGATACTCGAGAAAGTAAATGGAAACCAATCCGGGGAAAGGTGAAATTCTTAATGAGACACTCGATCCGAGCGAGCGATCAAACGGAGCATGAATCAAGCGTAAGGAGGTCTCTAAATCGGGATTCTCGAAACCGGTGGACCGTTGAAAACCGGCTTTAAGGATTCCTGCGAAGAGGGTTCTTGAAAATTCAACGGGTTAAGTGCAGACTGATGTCCTCGTGGTGGCTCGAGAACACCTTCAAATCGGGGGAGTGCCATTTGCTCGTCGAAACGAAAGACAAGCAAGCGGTGGGTAGGAGAAGGGGAAGGGAAAGAGGAGAAGAAGAGGGAAAGATCGTGCCAGTTACCCGAGGAATTTACGCTTCGCTTGTCCGCTCCGCAAAATTGGACAAACCCGCCTGTCCCTGTGGCAACCTTTCCAACCTCGGTATCGTTATAAATAAATTCCCTGTCTCGCCGGCGCGTACCATCGTTCGCCGGAAGTCGCCGTTCTTTCACACCGAACGCGCACGCTTCGAACGTCTCGTGATCCGCTCGACCGAAACGATCCACCGTTTCTTCGACTTTCGACACCTGGTCGGTCTAATCTTGGCCAGAAGTGTGGCAAAATGGGAATTTTTCGAAATTGCACTCGGAACCTGCTTGCTCTTGACGAGAATAATCGATTTTGGATAAGTAATGGGAACAGATTAATCGATGTGGTATCTGGAAAGTTATTAAACCATTGGTTCTACGGAGAGAGGCTAACGTTAACGCCATCTATCGCTGGTAGAACATTCTATGCGAAATCTGTTTGCTCTTAACGAGCAGAATTGATTTTCGATAAATTAAAGGCGGAAATTAATCGATGGCGATTCATCGAAAATTATTGAATCGTTGGTTTTCTGCAGGAAGGCAAACATTAACGCCATCTGTCTGTACTCGAAGTCTGCTTTTGACAAATACAATTGATTGTGAACAAATTGAAAGAAGAAATTAGTCCATGTGATTCGTGGAAAGTTATTAAATCGTTGGTTCTTTGGAGAAAGGCAAACATTAACGCCATCTGTCGTTCGAAACTCTAAACAGTAACGTGTCCACACTATACACGCTGTAATCTATGTCGCGTTGTTGGTAGCTCCCTCGAGTTCACCTCAGCACTTTGACCATAATTGTGAAAGGATTGTAAAATGGAAAAACTAGTCGCCGGGACGTTCCCGGAAGAAAAAAAGTGAACGATTTCAACGACGAGCGTCTTTCGATCGACAATAAATCTTTGCTGAACAAAGAAGATTAACTCCACGGCCTAAGTGAGGATCTTTCGTGCTAACAATCGTTTCTCATCGATCTATGCACCACCGTTTTCTAGCGATGTCGAAATTATTGTCACCCCAAAGATCGTCGAGGACGTCCGGCAACGCGACCTCGGTCTTTTAGCAAGGATAATCTTTAGCGAGAGTACCTGCGTTTTGAAAAGAAGACAAAATTCCTTGGAAATCTCTGCTCGAAGCTCGACGCCTCAAGTTTCAGAACTATCCTGCACCTTCTCGAAATTATTCTTCATCTTGCGAAATACCGTTCGATTCCCATAAAAGTGCTGGCAGTTTTACAGGTTCCAAGGACCCATAGAAGGGATGAAACTTTCGAAAGCAAGGACCATGAGCCGTACGCGAAACATAAGACACCTTTGATCTGGACTTTCAAGATGGGCACAGCTAACATGACAATACCAGTCGATGAAGTAACCGTAGATAAATTAAATTGCTACAAAATATTCAAAAGAACAAAAAAAAAAAAAAAAAAAAAAAAAAAAGAAAATATATAGAGGGAAGTACTAAGTGATGCACGAGTATTAGCAGTGAGGAAATAATCTGTCGTATCTATGTAGAGAGGGAGGAAAAGGAAAAGTGAGATGTTATGATCCATTGGAAAAGAGGCAGTCCAGGTCAAACTCGAGCGACTCTCGAGAGCCGGAGTGAATGTCAAGGGTGCACCGCTAAAATGGCAGAATTCGTTAAAGAAACAGTGGGAGGGGAGAAGAAAAGCTTGAGCAATTTTAAATAAGAACAAGTAAACTAGAAAAAGTGGAAAAATAACGAGAAGCTTCTTTATTTCAGTCAATTCTCAACTACCGTACGCTTTCTCTACCTTCGAACTCAAACTTTGTATCGATCCTCCTCCCCACGTGCAACCGGAAGGAACGCAACGAAGAAAGAACGCTCCCTCGAATCGAAACGCGAGCACATGGACAAATAATTTCGTTTCGTTTACCCGGACCTTTCACGTCCGGTTTCCTGGAATTCAAAAAAGAAAGAAAACAGCCGAAATGAAACCAAAAAGGGCTTGTACACCCCTGAAGCATCAAAAGGACATGGAGTAACTCAGAAAGGATGAGGGGGAGAAGGGGGAAGCGATTTTTCAACTTCTTCGCACGGCTGCCAGATATTACTGAGAAAACGAAACCAAAAAGATAAGAAACAGAGACACACACACACACGTATACAGAAAAACTAAAAAAGAAAAAAAATGGCACCTCGTGAATTAATCTCGTACACACGTTAAACAAGACAAGATAGAAACTTAAGAGATACATTAAGCAATGTAAATATACATATACATATAACGTATATATACATACATATCGATCTATACATATATATATATATATATATATATATATGTGAGTGTATAGGATCAATATATGTATATACATATAAATATACATGCAAGCTCTGTATATCTAATTACGTGTGCCGTCGAGCAAAGTAGATGTAAGGCAATTTTAAGGCACCCGTGTAACTTTTGCTCCGTGACGTAGGTGTCCACACAGCGACGTTTTAGACACAGTGATCGATTAAAATAGATATACATATACATATATATACAACGTTTTAAGAGGCCATCCGATAATTTCCGAGTCGCAATGCAACAGCCGCGAGAGCGCGCCGCGTTCGTTCGCGCGAGACGACCCCAGACGAGTCTTGGTAATATTTTTTCTATGATCGAATTCCATCGTAGCGCAATCCCTGAGATAAAATAGTAATCGAACCATAAATTGTAGTAACGAGAGGGAGGGATTCATAATCGACAGAGAAATGCAAACCTAGTAGCGATTGAAACTCATTACAGCACTATCCATGAAATAAAATGAAGAGCGCTTGTAGAAAATACTGTAAATACCAAGAAACAAGTTTTTCGGGAGGAAAAGAACACTTATGCATCAATGTAGTCCAAATCGATGAAAAAGAAACTCCTGTATTGTGCCATCTATTAGTTGCAAAGAAAAATCAATGTTCCATTCATTTGTATTAAATGGATGGTATAGATAAAAGTCAAAAACCGATCAGCTAATGTGTATCGATTCTTTAATTCTTTTTATAGTGGCGACATTGTAATACCATCTTCTAGCATTATTGATTACTACTTAGAAAGGAAACTACGCTTCAATTCTATACTAAAATATTCTCCATTAATATATAGAACATTTTCCAAGAAAAAAAAAAACAAATTTTTCAATTCTGTCGCTTGTTGTGTTTTCTAGAGATACTGTTCAAATATTTTTCGAATCAAAAATCGTTGAGTTGAAGTTGGAAATTTCAAGCGTGAAACTTTAAAGGTAATAAAACAAACTTTGAGAAAATACGCTCCCGTTTTAAAAGATGACTGTTTAACGCTCCAGGGTCTGGAAGCTTCCGCTGTCGACGTGAAATCCTCTCGAAAAAAAAAAAAAAAGAAAAAAAAAAGAGAAAAAAGGGAAAAAGGTTCTCGAACGAGCTTAACAATTGGAGTGTTAGAGGACTCGTGCTCGTCTCGCGACAAACGGCACGCTGAAACATGAATCTTCCATTTGGTACATATCACCTATATAAATATATCATATATAGCGAGAGTTAATTCTATCGTTAGAGATCTTTTCGTAGTTAGAACATCGAGCGTTTAATCACCGTGTGACAGCGCGTGCACACACTAAAAAAAAAAAGACAAAAGAAGAAAAAAAACAGAGGACAAAGCACGAGCAGAGAGAAGAAGAGAAGGTGTGTGTGTGTGTGTGTGTGTGTGTGTGCGTGCGTGCGTGTGCGTGCGCGTGCGTATGTATGAAAATACGAATGACAGAAAGAGAGAAAGGATCTGGTATTTTGATTAAAAACGAGAGAGAAAGAAACAAAGAAGTAGTACGATCATATTTTCTACCAAATGATATTGTTGGCTCTTAGACTATCGTCTCAGGCTTTTCTCGATAGTGGGCCTCGATCAGTCACTATTAAAGCTACTGTGTCACTCGTCGATTAAATTACAACTTCGCCTAACGAATTTCGAGGAAATAAAAACCTTCGCTCGACCCTTGCGACAAGCATCGTAATTCTAAACGAATTCCAAGCCCCACCTACACGAGGTAGGGTGATTGTTCGTTAAAACGATACCAAAGGATCAGAAAGACAACAGGGTACACCTATAGGAAACAAAGCTCAAGCCTAAAACAGGCCTAAGAAACAATTTTTTCCCGCGAGACCTTAACCGAACGCCTAATTTAGATCTAACCGATGCCTAAGCTGAAACCTAACCTAAGCCTAATTCTACGATTCTAGCTTGTAACTTTAACTGGTGCCTGTTTTAGATCTAACTGGTTTGGGACCTAATCCAGACCCGTGAATACCTAACCTCTGCCACTATGCTCTCTTATTCGAAGAACTCTTTGTCGCGAGTGATTCGTAGCCTTTTTGGTGACGCCAATTCGACGCGCACCATCGTTCCCAAGTATCCAGACAGTTGGATCGATTTTTCATTGATCTATGGCTGGGATTTTCTACATAGGAAATCGGAGAAGAATACATGTTTCTTACTCAAACGTTAAACGTGGTCGACGATTTTATCAAGCCGTGACATAGGAATAGGATAAAAGATATCTTCGTCCCTGGAGAGATACTTTGCGTTGCTGGAAAGAAGTCTAACGTAAGAAACGCGGATAACGAGTTGTTGTATCATATAAAAAACAGAACGATACAGCAACACGTAACGATAAAAGATAAGGATCAACCTAACCCTAACCTTAACCTTTCTCGCGCCGCGTCGCTAGTCTTCTTTTCAGCAAAACACTGTACACGTACGAAATTAAGTAAAAATTTGCGGAAGGCAATCGAGCGTCCGGATATTTCGCAGCGATGGCGTGTCTTCGTTAGAAATTTAGGCGAGTAAGCGGAAGGACCGTATACGCATCTGCGGCGTCCATACGCACCCCCTCTCATTAACGGCTAAGCACGTCCTCACATATCATTAGCTGATTACCCATGCGTCTTGTCGTGAAAACTTAATGTTAGGATTAGTGCCTCGACGTAAAACACGCTCGACCCATTTCACACACCCTGTCCACAAGAGGAGACCTCGCGTTCTCATTACTCGCGTCAAATTAACTTATCGACGTGTCCTCGCGGCTATTAGCCAATTAAGACGATCAACGATACGATCAACGATTAACATTTCAATCAAATTGAGTGTTGGATCGATGTTGCTATTTTTCGAACGTACGAAGGAATTTCGAATTTCTCGTCTAAACAGGCTCAAAGTCTCTTTCTTCGTTGGTATAACGATAGAAAAATTCGATGATAAAAATTGGAAGTTAGAAGTTGAATCTTGATCTCTTCTCGGTGAAGAGCGAAACACACGTATCCATGTTACCCTCGAGATCAAGCGAAGCAGGAAACGTTAGATAAAATGATAATCAAGCGTAGAACGCCGTTCGCGTGGAAGTCTGGGAACTGAAATGGGTCAATATTTGTCTTTAGATAGTTTGTTCCTGCGTGTGCAGCTCATAGTGTATAATTGATCGCGATCGATGCGTCCAGCCAGGATGTCACTGGCGGGCGCGGTGTGATGTCCCTGAAAGCACGCCGTTCCAGGAATCCTTGCTAACTTGGAACGGTGTATACGAAAACAAGCCTTTCTCCAATCGAATATCCGATATCCTTTCAGAGAAACGGTTCTTTTTCTTTTTCTTTTTCTCGCTTCAGCCTTGCAGTATTTTACACGCGTTCTAACTCCTACTTGTTCACAACTGTTTCGTTGTAACGCGATATCATTATAGTGAAAATTACTTGTCGATACGGAAGACCAGATGTTTGATACTTTCGCTGTTACCGACGCATACACTGCATCAAATCAGTTGCTAATAACGGTTACCATTCGAGCCTGTTAAAATCTAAAGCATTCGATTCGGCGTAAAAAAATAAAATAAAATAAAATAAAATTTTCCAAATTTATTTCTCGAGAACGAAGCTTCGAACAAAAAATTTTCATACTGTATTTTTAACTCGATGTAGAGAATGAAAGTGGCGAGAGTGTAAAACAAGGCTCCGTACCAAAGCGATTCGCGAAGAGATCAAGCTTCTGAACTGGCCTAATCGTTTCGAAGAAACGCGAGCATACGACTCGACAGAGCTATTCCGTGGTTCGTATCTCTGACTGTTCGTCGAATAACGAGAACCAAGCGCAAGAACGAACACGGAGAGGACAGGAAAAAGAGTAAAGAAACGCCAACAAACCGCGAACGAAAAGGGAACTTTTGCTTCCTCTTTTCGATTAAAGAAAATAAATCCAACAGGTTAAGTAATAAAATAATGTGAAAATTGCACAGACGCGATATTATTGGAAAATATGATATTCATAGTTCAAAGTAACTTATACAGGGTGCAATAGGAATATTTGAGCTGGTTCTGGGAAACGTTCCAATAATCAAAATTAATTGGTGGAGAACCTTTTGACGTAAAAGAATCCTTTGGAAATTTTCTTTTTCCAGAAACAAAATTGGTGAGCTTCGAAAGTACAAAACAATTTTACAATAACACATACTGCACAACCGAGGACGTGAGAAAATTCCAATAATTTAACAGACATAATTCTGTATGCGATTTCTTCGCGTCTGTCCAGATTAACATCCAGAGAAGAAACTAGCGATAGAAACATTGTTAAACGAATTCTTCGAAACGCTCCTTTTGTAATTACGATGTCGAGAAACATAACTCGATATTGAATAATCACAAGGATAAAAAAAAAAACAGAATCGGGTACCTACGGTAAATTGATTGAAAAAAAGAAGAGAAAAAGAAAGAAGGAAACACTGCGTTGATTTACCATGTTTGTCCCTTAATGAATTATCGAGAATCGAGAAAAAGTAGAGGAACGAAGGAATCGAACGCGGTTATTTCGCTAATTAAATGACTCGATGGTGCGTGAACGTGAACGACGCGAACGCTATATTTCATTTCTGGGAGGTTGCCGGTGGTTTCGTTCAACGTCGATGCGTTTTGACCGTGTGTATCGATATTACGTGCGACCATCGTGCCGACGGACGCGTGAAAACCAATCCCGTGGAATTCATTCGGCGTTTTCTCTCGGCCGAGTAATTAAGAATTTATCAATTTTCATTCGGAATATTCGGTGATGTTTCATTTTTCATTCGCCTGTCAGCGGAGAATGGGAGAACCGCGAAAATACAGAACGACTGTTTGCACGGCTGGGCCTAATATTTGGTGGCGTTGAACTGACAATTAATCGGCACTTCGGTTGCATTCAATTTTTTCAAAACATTGTCCTACTTCATAAAAATAAATTTCAAGATTTTCTATATCTCATATTCGTATCGTGATAGTTGTTTAACGATAATGGATTAGTTGATTGCATTGAAAGTTTATGTCCTAACCTCTTAATGTATAAAAATCATTGGCTCTGCTCTCAATTTTTCGTACAGTTTTAAAAATCGTTTACGTCCATATTAGAGAGGCGAAATATATCTAACTTGGAACTTAATCTACGAATGAGAATTAATTCTGAGTGACGATAAATCACGTAAAAGACTTCATTTACGTGAACGCAGCTTTCTACCAATTAAGAGTCTAACCTTCGCCCAACTAAACCTAACCTAACCTAACCTAACCTAACTAATCAAGGCTAATTCGTTGTAAATTCAAATTCATTTCGCCCGAGTCTTTCTACCACGATCTTTTCTCAGCTTACTGTCTGGCCCAAATGAAATTCGAAGCGGAATAAAAATTATCAATTATTCAAACGCGGATCCGACTTACGAGAAGCAAATTATTATTTAATTCCCAGACTAGGTCGAACTTAACCTAACCTAACCTAATTCCTGTATCAACTCTTGATCCGACTGCATCTAACCCGCGCTTAACAGCTATCGATCAGGAAAGTAGCGGGAAGCAAAGGAAAGGCGCGGTGCTCTGAAACGAAAGAAAAGAAAAGGAAAAAAATGTGAGAGAAACAGGTGGTGGTGACGATGATGCGGGGGTGGAGTCAAAGGTGCAGCTGTAAAGCGACTAAAACGTACGACATAGTACTTTTCTCCTGCCTGTACTACCAGAATACGAGAGAAAAAGAAGAAAAAAAGGAAAATGGGGAAAGCAACGAGCCGTTCGCATGAAAAAAGACAACGACAAAGCGAAAACGAGGAAGATGAAAGTGGTACTTAACCGAGAGAGAGAGAGAGAGAGAGAGAGAGAGAGGCCGAGGCTAGCGTGGGGCTGTACCACTGGGAAAGTAGTAGCGGCACAGCGAATCCGCTTAAACTGGGAGGAAAAAGCGAAAGAGAGATGAGGTTTTCTATAAAACCGGTGAGAGCCAGGGAAGGATACGTAAAACGCTGACTGCGAATGCGAAAGGAAGAAAACATAGCGAGAAAATAGCAGAAGCAACGAAACCAGATGTACCTGCGTCTATTTCGATCGATCGTTTTCGGAGATCGGGCTGAAGTTTCCCTTTCCATCTCCGATCGCGTTTCTCGCGTTTCTCAGAAATTTTCTTAGGTATGCTGCGATCGCGGAATGTTAAGACGAAAAGTCAGTTAAACTATGCGAAGATCGATGATCAGATCGCGGATGTTTTTACAGTTTAAATTCCTACGAGTATAACTTCGTTTCGGTATGAATAAGTAGAATCTATGCAAAGATTTGTTCAACCGCTTAACGTCGTAATATAAAAATTATCATAATTGAAAAAAACACGTTATTTCATTAATTCTTATTTTCCAATGACACGTTTTTTCTTCTGGCTTGTAACGTTTCGTTTCTATGGTATTACATTTTTGTGACGATTCGAAAGTATTAAACGATACGGATACTGTTAAATGATGGTGAATTTATTGTTATCGAAAATAATTAACTAGTACGTAAATGCAGCGGTGTACAGAGACTTTTTTCTTACATACAATAACCACTGTATATTTTCTATGCATTTTTGCATCTCAAATTCTTCATGAATTCATAGAAATCCGCAGGCCAGCAATATTTTAAAAAATTCGCGCTTTGGAAACACCAACGGTAGTTGGTTGGAAACGCCTGTCCGTAAGTCACGGGACGCTTAAAGTAAATTGAAGTAGTTGGCTACAAAATATTGTACCTAAACCTAAAATTCAAATTACATCGGATTCTAACGTTGGTTGAGTGTTTCATCGTTGATAAATTGACCAAAAATTTCGTTTAAAATTACCAAGAATCCCCGCATTCTTACTGGCGATAGACAAAATGAATAAGATTAAAGAAGGAAGTTGATAGCAGATAAAGAGACTGATGGAGCGTATAAAGGAGCGAAAGGAAAAATTGCGATTGAAGGTGGTAGAAGTGTTTCGTCGGAATGTTTCGCGGACATAAGTTAAAAATGGAGGCTGGCGTATCCGCGTCCGTGGCAAGTCGAGAGCCGCCCAAATTATTTCGCCCGCAGAAGAGGAATTTCGTCCCCGTCAGCGCGCACCTTGGCGAAAAAGGAAGGAGAGAAGGGAGAAAAAGAAACGCGGAGAAAACAGCAAGCCGCGAGGCTCGGTATACTTTGAGGCGAAGATGGAAACGGTAAAAAGAACAGATGAATACGAGTGCATACAGGCACGCATCTGGCTTACCCCCGGGCACGCTTCAAAGCCACCCCTTTGATCGTTTCCGCGGGGCAAACTCGACCTAAGTGGGCCAACACCCGGATTCCGATCCAACAAACAACGATCCCCGCTTCATTTTCCATGGAATACCTGTCACTCTTACGAAAAATACGACAAATTGTTCAGTAATAAACGTGCAGACCGCGACACGTTTAGCGCCGGATACTCGCGTGGGATACGCGTCCCGATTTGACGTGTACTGCCGTGTAAAGCGAAAAGGGAGTATCTGCGACTTTCGCTTAAGTGAAGTTATTGCTGTCAGATAGAACAGAAGTAATTTATTTATACGCATATGAAATAGGGAAACGGTATTCGCATGGATAGCGAAGATAAACGTAACAATATTTTATATTTTAAGTGATTTTCTTTGAAAGCAGCCTTTGATCAGATACGCCTGTTTGAATTAACACGGTAGTATAATAGTTTAATCGTAACTGTATCCAACATGGTGAGTCGTTCGCGTAGATTCATTTATCTATCATGCTGAAGGAAATTAGATTCTCTTGCATCGGATAGCTTCGGGCACGTGCAATGCGAATAATGCAGGGGATGGTAAGGAAATAATGCAAGGGATGGGAAGAAGCGTTAATCTCTTCGCTGAATCAAAGAAAGACAAGGCCAGCGCGCCAACACATTTTAGAGACTTTCATGCCAATCGTTGTGTGCTCAATAATTCCAACGCCTTTAATAGTCCCTTTAAACAAACAACCATCGTCTTTTTGCCAAAGAATTTAAGGGAAGGTTTCCTTCAGATATATCTTCGTAGTATTCTTAAGATTTTCTTAAAATTTTCTTTTATCGTCCTTTACCTGTTTTCGAATGTCTTCTATGGTTCCCATGTTCCACTGCATTTCGAGGTGTAAGCAAACGAAAAAATAAAATAATATAAAATAAAATAATAAAATAAAATAAAATGTGCTCAACAAAGATAACCTCTCTTCTCCATATATATGCTTTAGTCGCGTGTAAGGATAGAAAGAGGAGAACAGCATAGTTTTCCAGAGAGACGAGGGAAAAAGGAAGGAAACTTCACTTTGTTTTAGTATGCTAATTAACGACTATCATAGTGGACAGAATCGTGCATGTCTGTATATAATACATATAATGATATTATATAACACTATATGCAGACATATTCTATATATATATATATATATATATATATATATATAACTGATTTTTATATATTATATATATTATATAAAACGATATATGTTATATATAATATAAATATATTATATATATATATATATGTATGTACGTAACAATGCACTTGCACGGAGTGCTCGCGCTTTCGCTTTTCGTCGACAAGAATTCGAGGTAAAGAAAAAGGGGAGCACAGTCTGAAACAGCGAAAGTCAGAAAATTAAGGAGCAAGAAAATAGACAAAAAGAAAAAAGAAGACGAAAGAGGGAAGAAGAGTATATAAAGAGCAAGGGTGAGAATGAAACTGTGTGTATGCGTGCGTGAAAGAATGTACTACGAGAATAAAACATGCGAGAGAGAAAGGGAGAACAAATTCTGTGAAATTGTGTGTCGCGTTAAACGTTGTTAGGTTACGAAGAAGAAAAATAAATAAAAGATAAAGATATTATAAATGTTACACACCGTTGTACGTAATGATTAAATCGAAACCAAACCAAAAAGAAAAAGAAAAAAAAAGAAAAAAAAATGGAAGAGGAAGAGAGCAGAGAAATGATGCTATGTATAAGAGAAATTAATGTAGTTACAATGAAATAAACGATACGACGATTACTACAAGTCGAGGACTTCCTCCACCTTTCGCTTCCGGTCCTCCGCTTCCTCCCTAACGAATAACCAAATAATTACACAGGCTTCGACGACAACACGCGGGCACTAGGTGATTCTCTATGAAAAAATAAGAAGAAGATATAATACTAAATCTTTTCATATGACGCTTCGTCTTCGGGAAAATCGAATTTGGAAATTTGTCAAGTATAGGAAGTGCTATTGGTCGTTCGGAAAGTTGGTTCCGATTTACGTTTCGATTCGATATACATTTATTGAATTGGCGTCATTTTGTTCCACAACCTTTCTCCACCTTTCACGCGACTCGAATGTCCCATCCTTCCGGAATCTCTCAGATTTTATCGCCGAAAAGCTTCTCAATATGACACCATATGTCGACCAAATTCCTTAAAAATCGGAACGAACTTTCCGAGCAACCCGCAAAAGATTTTAATAGAAATCGGTCCGAGTTTATAAAAGCTTTATCGATAATCTAAATTTGAACGCCTGTTGCGATTCAACTTGTATCTCCTTTGAAATGTCGGGACGCCGTCCCTTGAGCTTCCACTTCATTTTGAAAAATAGGAACAAAGGACTGAATCTAAAAACTAATTGTTCGTAGGTTTAGCAGATTTAGCCCCTTACGACCTGTTCTTATTTTCAGAATTAAAATTTAAGCTCCGCGCTTTAATTTGTCTGGTAAGCGCTCGTCTCCGAAGAACAGACTGTTAACGTAGATGGGCAAAATAATTTTGGAAAATTATTCGAGGCACGTGAGAGTCAATCTGATCGCTATACCAACGCAGAAAAGGATTATTTTGAAGGAGACGGTAACCAAATTTAGATTGGGACGTTGATAATATTTATAAAATATTCGTTGAATAATTAATAAATATTTATAAAACCAGCCCGGTTTCTTTTTAATAGCATCTCGTACTTTCTCATTTATATGTCCATTTTAATACGAGAGATTGCGATCGACAATCGATTGCGAAATTGACGAAGTTGGAATGGAATCACGTCCGTATTCCACTTGAAATTTCAATTGTTATCAGAAACCTGATTAATGAATGCCGATTAACCTGACGCAAATGAAAATTCGAATTAACGAGGCCTTAATTAAACGCCAGCCAAGGAAGACCTGATTATTAAGAAGCTAATTAACAATCCTTGCTTAACGCCTGTCCAATTAGAGGGAGGGGGCACCCTAATTAACGAACTTCTGACGAGCTGAAATTAGGACGCTGATTTAAGGAGCCTGCGAGGACAAGGAAGGTTTATTAAAAACATCGTACAAAAACGACGCTAAATTCGCGATAGAAAATTTGTAAAATGTTGGAAATACAGTGGCGTGGAAAAGTTTCCGGCCAGGTAAATTTTCATAAAGAATTTTAAGGGATATTATAGATATCCCTGATAGAGGCTCATGGGACATTTTTCCATTTAAAAGTTGTATAACTTTATTTTTCTTCTTAAATCTTCTTCGGTATCTTTTTAAATCTTTCTAAATTTTTGTTCCAGATTTGCAAAGTTTGATTTCTTGGAGATTTATAATGGGAAAAATCCACAATGGAGCAGCGAGTGAAAATTCTGAAAAAAAAAACAAACAAAAATAAGGTCCGATTACTCTTTGCGACGTAATAACAAACGGCAATCTTCGCAGATTGTTCTCGTTGATGAACAATTTTTTGAGTTTACGGTGACCCAAAACTTGGTATCCTCTTTATTAATATATTTATCTAGATGGAAAAGCGTGACATATTTTGTTGGAACAGCGTTAGAAAGATGGAACATTGATTTCGAAAATAAAATTCAATTATTTTTAATCGTTGCTTCGTTATAAATATTCTCGTTACAAATTTCCAAAAAAAAAAAAAAAAAAAAAAAAAAAAAAAAAAAAAAAAACAGACCACAAATCTGAAAGAAAAATTTACAGGTATACGATAGAAAAGAAGTTATAAGATTTTAAATTGAGCAGCTGACTTATGAGCCGCTCTGTATAGCTAGACAATGTAATATTCGTGTATTGTATGTGTATGTATCATGTATACATGTGTACGTGTAGTATATGTATTCTTTTACTTATCGTACTCTTATACCCAATATCACTTAAAATTATATTAGACGTGGCTCTTCGAATATAAAGCGAAAAATTTATCTGGAAATTTTTGCACGCCACTGTAGATTGAAGGAAAATAGAAAAAGAAGAGATAGGAAAGTTAGTAACCTATACGCGTCGATTTTTATTCAGATCGTTTCGAGACGTTCGATGACAAGTCGTAGAACTTTTATTTTTCGATAAAAGAGTCAGCCAATCCTCGCTTCTACCCTGGAAATCGATTTTATATCCGATATGAAGTCGATAGACGTGCCATTCTTCGTTAACGATAGGAAAAGAGAATAATACATTTTTATGCTTGGAATTTAAAATCGTACGAGAAAAATTAATTGAAATTGGTTAATACTGTGCAATTTCGATTTTTTCTTAGACTACAGTATATCGAACGTGGCTATTTAAAGGGTACAATATCGTTTTAAAAATCGTCGTACGCAATATATTATAACTAAACCCAAAGCTAACCTAAAACTAACTATATAACTTCTTCGTTTTTATTTGAAAATTCGTTTAGCGTGCGAGCAAGTGGCAGCGTAGATATTTAAAAAGATAAAATGTCACGGAAGAAGATATTACAAACAATTCTGAGTGCCTCTAATCTTACTTTGAAACTGGACCTAAACCTAAACCTAACCCCAAAACTCGTGCTATATTTTGTCATTTTTATCTGAAATGGTCAAGCCCGTGTCAGTATCGATATTTAGAAAATCAATTTAGAATATCGTTAAAGTAAGTGTTGTAAATATGTTTTACTTTATACTAGAACCAAACCTAATCTAAGACTCGTGTTCAATTTTGTCTTTTATTATTAGAGCATTCATTCAATACGGAAGCAAGCATCAGCAGCGGTGATAAATCTTTATAAAGAATAAAGAGCGTGAACACACTCCAACAAGTTTCTTCTCTTTATCCGACAGCGAGCCAGCTGGCCAGTAAGTTCCATTCTTTTCCTTATTCTCTGTTTATTATTTTTCGTTATTCGAATTTATTGTTAATAAATCTTGCGTTAAACTTATTTTTTAGCCATTTGCTGTTTACTTCCTACCACTTACTTAATCCGCAGAATTGTTTGCGACACTTTTCTCATAATATTCTACCTCTTTAAATAACCCTTTTTATATATACCGAAGTTTGAAGAAAATCGGATACCGGCCAAATTCTAAAGTATTGGCTGAAATTGTTTAAAAATGGAAGATGAAATGCATACAAGGATACAAGGTTGTAATTAAAAAAGAAAAATCGATTTGACACTTAGTCAGAGAGGAAGGTTGAGGATTCCTCTGGATCGGCTTCCTCTTTCACCGTTTCCATCGAGCAACACGACTTCTTGATTGAAACAAGGACAAGTGGTCCGCGAAACCCGTTATAACACGGCAAACCACATTTAACTATCGGATATTTTTAGAACCTGATCGATAACCCGATTGCGTTACCGCCAACCAATCGATGATTCTTCCTCTTCTATGTTCGTTTCGTCGAAAAATTAGTGGAAACTTGGGATCGCTCGAGAAATCCCACACAAAAATTCCGATTGGCCTTTGCTAGGTCCGCCAAGTTGCGTCATACGCAAACTCGTGGTAAAGCGATTAGCTTAGCGAATAGAGTTTCGTGAATCACGAACGACAGAACCTGATCTTTCAACCTGTTAACTCGTCATTCGGATAAAAGTTACTTTGTTTAGAGATTCCTTGTTATTTTATATGCAGGATGTCTCAGCCGACTTGAGACATTTCGTATTATCGATGATGGGGACAAATACGAGAAACCTTTATTTGATTTGGAGGGGTAAATACGACGGTAAGACACGACGATAAGATACGACGATAAGCCTGACATTTTTCTGCGGCTCATATTTCGCTAGATTTTAAGGTCACTGGTGTATTTTTAAATGGGGCTTGAATAAAATTCCAAAATCTTGCATCGTTCGAAAATTCTACTGCCTCGAATGCTCGAATCTTGCTTCAAACGTTCACCGTTTATATTTTGTTCCTAGTGCTGTAACAGATTGAAACATAACACACCGAAACCTTTTAATTTTTCCAAAATATTGAAACACTTGTTGTCCAAGTTACTCGTTGAGAATCCTTTAATCCGTGGGATTTATTTTATCCTGATGGCTCTAAGAAATTTAGTATCGAGACGTAAGTAACCAACGAGCCTGAACTCTCTTCCTCCTAAATTCTTCCGTATTCTTCCGTATTCTTCCGTATTCTTCCGTATTCTTCCGTATTTTTCCGTATTCTTCGTCGACTCTCGAAAATTTCAACGCATGAAACTGACGTGGAATCCCGAGAGAAAGGTTGCTGCGCTCGAAAATGGAACTGGAAGGAAATGAAATTCTACGCCACTGTTATATTTTTTCTTCGCTGTTCCGAGAGGCCGGGAGGACAGAGTAGCGAGAAGCGATAGAGGCGTTCGCGGCAGATAAATCGAAGTAGACAAGGCGAAACTCAGGGCACGTACCGCGAGAGAAAATTTTCTCGGTGGCGCGCAAAGTGGCGGAGGAATTTGCATTCCAAAGTGCACACGGGCCTGATGCGCCGTGCATTCGCTAGCAGCGTCGCTTTTCGCACGTTCCAGGCGAAATAAATCATTTCGTGCTAACTTTCGGTTTAACAAACCGCTCGCTCTACCTCACGTTCAACATTTAAAATATCCGCAATAGCTCGCTAAACTGTTGCCACAGTTGGCACGGAAATCTTTCTACGAACGTATTCTCTCCGTTATACGAAACATTAAAAATTTCCTTGCCACTGCCGTGGAAGATGACTATCTTGATTATGTAATGGTCAGATTTGAAACGAATCTAAAAACGTGTACACTGGCATCAGAGCTTATCGTCATTATAAATAGTAAAATATGAAGCCAGTCGAAAAACGTATACACGGTGGTCGACGAAAGTATTCGTACACTTTCAGCAACTCGTTCAGCGCGCATTGTACGAAACATTTTAAAACTTGGTCGACGCTGTAACGAGAGACTATCGTGATTGTAGTAGTAAAATTTGAAATCTATGTAAAAATGTATATACCGTGGCTGAGGGAAATATTTGAACACCGTTAGGAACTATTTACGCGTACACCGTGCAAAGCATTCTGAAACTTCATTAGCACTCTAACGAGACAAGATTATGGCCGATATCGGACAAATTTTTAACGAATTTAAAAACCTGCATAGAAGCTGGGAAATATTTATTGGCAGTGTATACTTTGCAGAGATCACGAAAATATTGAAACGATTAATTATTCGCTATATTAATAAATAAAATAATAATTTGACGAGACCATCCTTTTTAGACCATGCTAATTGCATGCTTCAAAATTTGATAGTTACGTAATTTCTACTAATGTTTTGCTAACTGTACGTTTGCAATAAATGTCTTGTAAATTCCGTACACATGTTCGAATTGCTTCCAAACTTTACTGTTACGATCGCGACACCCGTGTCTCGCCACAGTGCTAACGAGATTTCAGAATGTTTCGCATAATATATACAGCCGTGTATAAGTATTTGTACGCCTGATCCAATCCATTCGAAACATCGATATCTCTATTTTATTTTCAACATTATGAGAGGAAATTATTTCACTGCTGTTAATTCTCAGCGCTTCGGGTCACGAATATTCCAGCGAATCGAAACTGAAACGAGGAACGTACTTTCATCGATCAAGAGCTATATTTATATCTAGCAAATTATCAAATGCGTAGAAACTCTTAGAACGTTGATTGATAGCACATTAGCTTCCTGCCATTTATCTTAACGATTTGCCCATAAAGATTCGCCAAAATTCTCTCTCCTCGAGTTTAAAATTACCTCTACGCAGAGTGAGATTTTTCAACCGAAGAAAAATATCTCTGAAACTCTTCCAGGGAATACGAAATTTTGCGAGAAAAAATTCGCTCGTGTCTCTTTGTCGATGGAAGAAAGGAAGACACGGCTGTGAACTGGTTTTCGGAAGAAACTGTCTCCGAGTATTATAAATCGTGAATTCGTTTCAGAATTAAGTATAAAATAATGGAGACCAAAGTCTGGACATGCAAATGACTGGAATACCTAATCGTTTCGGAGAAACAGCTTCACGAGGAATAATTCGTTCGAGATTTTGGAGCCTGGCAGTCTGCTGGCTCCGCAACGTCGATCGATAGAACCGGTCGATACACCTATTCGGAACTTTATTCCATTTAAAAGAAAAAAGAAACAGAGAAGGGAACAAGATGGACGTTTCGTGGTCCACGCGTACACATTCTGCAACATCGATAAATAATTAACGCTTAAAAGCATGGCAAACATTATCGAAACGTTTTACGGACTAATTAACTGTTAGACGCATGCTTTCGATAATTACTTAAGCATTCCAGCAGCTGATCAAATATCGACCATTAAAGCTTCGTACAGAAAATTATTATTCATGAGACATTTAGAAAGTTACATAGTAGAGATCCGTGAGAAGATAGTTGTCAGCGGGCTATGTTTGATTGAAAAGGATCGATCCGATGAGTCGATGAACAGTAGAAGTGCCAGATTAGACACTTTCGAGAAATGTCTGAAAACGTGGCTTTCGTATACGCGCTGTTCTTCAACTCGCCGATTCGATTAGACAGCTGGAAATAATCACTGCGTTTGCGGGGGAGCAAGGCATCGTTTCAGAAATTTCAAACTTGTCTGTCTTCGCTTGCCGATGTATCAACTGGGAAGCGAATCAGCGGCGGCGGTGTTGTTCTCCACGCGTATGTTGGTTAGTTTGGTAGAAAAGTTGATGGGAAAAATTCAGTCTGCTGGAAAAATGACAAGTTCCGCGAGTGAATGTCGCGGGAAAATATTCGCCGTTTTAATAACGACGTTTAGCCAGTTCAGAGCTGATATAAACATAACCCAAATCCTGACGTAACTCGAGTATAATCGAATCCTGGATCACACCTGACAGTGACATAATCCTTGCCCAAGTCAGATTTAATAAAAACGTGACCAAAATCCTGATTTAACCAAAGCGTAGCCCAAAGCTAACCGAAGTTTACAGCTCGTGCATAACTCAAATCTAATCCAAACCTATCTCAAGCTTCTACTTCTTGGTCTAACTGCAGCCTGGATGGAATGTAACTTGAATCTCGGTCGACTAAGAAAATACATCGATTACACGTGAAATTATTCTACGATCGAAACGAGGGGATTACATTTTTTAAATTCGTTCCTTGAGAACGTCACGATTTGTCCGAGTGTATGTTAAATCACGTGTGCTGAACCGCAGACTCACGAGAGGGAAATTCCGATAATCCTGAATGGTATGGCTAAACTTGAATGTTAAAACGCATTTTGTCGTTACTGTTCTTCGTCCTTATCTCTAATTGTAAGTGCACGCATAAAGATAAAGCATAAGTTTCGAGCGCTTATTCCATGATCATACATAAACTCATAAATGTGCACAGAGCGAGTGGTGAATAATTGTTTATAACTGCTATATCAGTTCGTAAAACTGACAGCTATAAACTGAACTAGAACACTAGACCTAGACCTAGACCGAAGTCTCGTAGAACCTAACGTAGACTTAGATCCAGCAGAACGCATAGATCCAACCGCTGATCCTGTTCTCTCCACCTTGCCATTTCCGGCTAAATTTTATTTTTCCAGCGTTAAAAAATATCTCAAGTTTGAAGAAAATATGGCAACATTCTTATCGGTACGTATCCTTTCTCGTTTCAATTGCATGATGAAATATTGTCTTAAAATAGTCCGAATCTTTTTCGTTTGTTAAAATGATAGCCGAATTAGAAGGTAAAAATTCGATGATCGTGTAGCATGGTTAAACGTGACATTAACCTCAAGTGGAATGGAACCGAAATCCCGACTGACTTTGATCCTAGCTTTCTAATACCCGCTTAACTGATATTTAATTCTTTACGACTGAAAATTGTCAGGATATCGTTATCGTTAATCTTCTGCCGATCTGTTAAACAAAAAGCTGCTCCCTCGATGGCCTTGAAACCAGTCACCCTGACCTATGCAACCGGTCCCCACCATGTAAACTGGTAGCGCGAACAATTACACGGTCCAAGCCATGAGACAGGTGAATATAAAGGCAGTCGCACGACCGTGCCAAGCTATTAGTCCGTCTGCTTCCGACGACCGGTTCTCATCGGTCAATCGGCCGATTTTACAGTTCGATTGACCTATGTTCACGTATTTAAGTCAACCATACGCATTTTATCGACTCACGCATCAATTTTCGTTGTGCAACGCGGGAAAATCCGAATTGACTGCTGCCGGACGTGAGTTAGCAATCGAAGAAGATGATGCTCGATAGAAATGCCAGGCAACTGACGTTGATCTTGACCGTGGTCTCCGTGGCCTCCGCCAGCAATCCGTGGCCATCGTGCTCCGGGAAAACTATGATGAGTAAGCGATTATAATTCAGATTTAATTATGAAAATTTGGGAATCGGGACATATACATATAATTAAGTGATGTGGAAATCGGAGTAATTGGAAATTGGGGTATGGAAAATCAGGGAGAATGGAAGATTAGATAGAAAATGAGAAAATGGGAAATTGAAGAAATTGAGACATATACGATCAAGTAAAATGGAAATCAGAACAATTGGAAATTAGGAGATGTAAAATTGGAGAAATTGAAGATCAGGCGTAAAGAAAATTCAGGATCAGGAGATTAGAAAAGTTAGATGGTTATTGAAATTGAACATTAGAGAATGAGATTAGGAAAATTAGAAACTCGGCATGGAAGTAATAAAAGAAATTCGAAATCGGCGAATTAACAAAACTAGAAATTTAGGACAAGAAAATTGTGGAAACTGTTAGGGAATAAAAATTTAAGGAAATTGTAAATAGGAAAAATTAATACGAAATCAGAAGATGAATAACTCTAAATCAATGAATGGCCCATTAAGGAAATTAGAAATTAGAGAACTTGCAGAGAAAAATTAATTATGTGAGAAAAATCAGAAAAATACGAAATAAAAGTAGCAACGAATCTTTGCTAACCGAGAGCAATGAGAATTAACGTAAAAGACCACAAAATTCCAAAATCTTCTATAGAAAAGAATTAGCCATTCTATCGTTGGAGAAAAAATATCTGGAACAATCAACGTCCCAGTGGTCACGAAATAATTTCTTCACTCTACGCTCGTTTAACCACAGAGGTTTGTGTAAGGGTCGAAGAATTTGCTCCGGAAAGCGTTGGCTCGATCTTTGCGCTTGCCTCTGTTCCACAGTTTTAACGCTTTGTCCGTGGCACGTGGATACTTCTAGTGCGGGTGATTCGTGTCATCGAGAAGCACGATTTGAATAATCGCCACAGAACCGTGCACCGTGATTTCCAGTTCGTCTAACGCTCTTCGGCAAGCGCGATAAGAACGTGACTAGATATAAGCAACTTTTAAGTATCTTTAACTCTCCTCTAGCTTATAATTAAGTCGTTTCAAGCTCCAGTCATGAATGCAACTATACGCTGCATTTTTAACGCTTCGTCGAACTTTTCAATACGATTTTATTTTCGTCCGATTTACCTCGAATCGTCAACTCCGGAATGTTCGGTACCGTTTTTTACGTCCAAACTGAAGCGAGTGATTTTTCCTTTACGTGTATCGTTTCCAATCAACGTACGCATCGTTCCTTTCCATGACTTTTCGCCATTATTGTGGCAACTTCATTATTCCATCGGCGTAGAATTGCTTAATCTTGCGAGGAAAAGAAACGTACCAATTCGTCTTTGCGATCTTCCAAAGAAGGCAAATTCTCATCGTTGAAATATTTTTGTAACGAGCGAAATAAGCGATGATCTGAGCGTGCAAGATCAGGAGAATATGGTAGATGGGGTAGACCGTGCCATCCAAATTGCAACAATTTTTGTCGTGCGTCTTGAACAGATCAACAGAGAACAAGTTACTTTATTGCTCAACTTAATATAATATAGTTTTGGTAATTTACTATATACAGTGACGGATGAAAGAAAGTTCAAAATTGTTTCGCTATAGTAACAATTTTTCATTATATTGGTAACGGTCATTGTAATAAAATATTTTTGCCTATACCTCGGAAACTAAGGTCAAGCGAGGATAACGCGTATAGGGAAAATTTATTCAGAATCATGTCCCTGACCGTGTATTTCAAGGTAATCGATGATTATTATTATTATTATCGTATACGTGTACGTATCTAATTCAACGTTCGAATATTTATCGCAGAGTGGCTATATATCTCACAAAATTAAACAACTGCACACGAAGCCGGTAAATTGTATTTATGTTGCATCATGTTCTAACAACCATTTTGTTGGAAATGAGTAATTGTCCGGTGATTTATGGACAGAACATGTATATTTACGATACTGGACAGTTAAACGAGCGAATTAATTTCCAATTGGTGGTGGTAGATAAGGATACTATTCGACAAGAACCGACAGTCCGTTTCTTCGACCTCTTTTCTATTTTTCAACGTTTTTTCTTTTTTTCCTCTGGCCGCGTAATTGTTCCGCACCTTGGGCATTTTAAATGTTCTCAAAGCAGGGATCCTCCAATTACCGCGGAAAAAACAGGTTCCTTTGTTGCTGCGGTGCGCCTGACGCACCGCTCGGTCTCCGTTGAATAACAGTTTCCAGTCGGCAATTAGTCAAGTTCGTTCGACGATCGCGTATCTCGTTCCGCTCGTGAATATTCCCATCGAGAACGAGCATCGGGAAACTGTGCACCGAATACGAAATTTCGCGGAGATGCGCCGTGCTCTTTTCCTTCCCTTGCCCTCGATTCCAGCGACTCGTTTCCCGTCCGGTCGGGACGCTGTCCCACAGCCTCTATTGTTTCAATTAAAACGCTGCAATATGAGAACGATTTTATTTGCCAAGAGAAATTCGATCGAAAATAGGAAAAGGTGAGAAAGCAAAGAGAAGAATATTATTTCGGTCGTGGGGATATTTATCTAGGGGAAAGAGTGTCATAAAAGTGGCAAATCGAGAAAGGACTTTGGTTGGTAAGAAAGAAAGCTTCGAGAGAAAATACACGAAACAGCGAAGGAACGAACGTTATATTTGTCATAGGGATATTTATTGATAAATAAAAGAGAAAAATGAAAGATTTAAAATTGGAGGGAAAAGAGAACAAGGTCGCGGGAAGAGTCGGTATTGCGAGAATAATTATCAACTGAGACGGTCGAGTGATCGAGCAGACCTTCCCTCGAACCAATGGAAATAACTGGGAAACTTTGAACGGAGGCCAGCAGCCAGGGACTATTTATTTAACAAGCTAGCAAGTCCATTCCCACGAAATCCATTTAACCAGGCGCTACGACAAGAGAATGGAGTTAGCAGGTGTCGGTCGAATCGTTACGTACCAGCCAAGCCCTGCTCATTTCCGCTACAAAAAGAAACCAACCCGCGCCCAGTGCTGCCAACTGATCCGCCGTCGCGCTAGATCGTTTTTTATTTCCACCGATTTCACGTAATAATACTCGAACCTCGTTGCTTCTATAGCTCTAATCGTATGACGAATCGTCGGTATTCTAATTAAATTTCGATCAAATACCAAATAGAACGGTAAAGGAAATCGATTTTTAGTGACAAAATGACTGAAAATTATGAAACAATTAGTCGTTTATACAGATTAACTCTCGGATGGAAAACTTTCATCGATATAGATACAACATTAAATATATTATATAATATAATTACGTTATATGAATATGTTATGTGATATCATATGACATATATATTTATCGTTGCGTATTGTTTCTCTGTTCTTTTCGTTTTCTAGTAACTTTGATGCTCTCCAACGACGAAAACGCGGAAAATTGGAGGAAATGGAAACAAAGAAAGTTATTTTAATTTCCGTGGTAACCTGATGTTGTACAGCGGACGTGCCACTATTCGAAATTTCAATAATTTCAGGTCGTTACGGTAAAGCCGAGAATATATGACTCGTCGTAAAAAAGGAAACGTGTCTATTAAGAGGCAAAATTAGCCGAATATTTGCACGGTAAAAATGACGGGAAAATCGACGGCACAGAAACAAACAAATAGAAACAAATAGAAAATACACGCGCTAGATATAGCGTAGGTATATACGAAACGTCAATTCTTTGGTTCAGGTCACATCGAAATTCCGATATTTTTACTTATCCTAAAATAATTAAAGATAAGTATAAAATAAGATGAAAGTAAAAACACAACTATGTATTCAAAATTACAGGTGTCATTTAAAATATATTCGTATTATACGAAAGAAAGAATTAGCACAAAAAATAGCTTCGAAAAGTAAACCATTTCGTTTTCATAACTAAGAGAAATATAAATATTAAAACAATCAATAATAATTGGACTGCTCACTTCGAAAGTAGCGTGTAAGTCCATTTTCCTTTGTTCTAAACTATTCGCACTTCCATGAGTCCTGATAAATCCTGATAAATCACGAACTAAAAATCCATTGAAAATGTCGATACTCGAAGATTCCGTTCGTTCCAAAATTTCAATATCGCAAAATCAGATACAGCACACGCGCATGCTCGGATGAAAGATAAAAAGCACGACAGGTGCCTGTACTTAAAAATTCTCATTACGCGCCGTTTTGCACGCGGATATCCCCCCAATTCTTCTACCATGTTACAGCAAATCCGTGTTCGACGAGTAGCCTTTTGTACGGCGGATAGGTGTGTTTAAAAGAAGAGAAAGGAAAGGAGGAGGGGAAGGAATTGAAACGTTAGACAAAATTCCTGTAAAGTCCTGTTGTTTCTATTGCCGGAAGTATCGAACAAATTCGCCGTAATTAAACAGGCAAGGGAGAGATAAAGATGGGAAAAGAGGGACAGAAGAAGCAAGGTAACTTTATTGCTCCGGTTTTCGTCCAGCTGTGCGCCGACCTAACTTCATGAATAATTCAGCTCGTACATTATTTACGGGGAGAAAATTGGAATCTATTACGTTTCGATAGAACGGCGAACATCGATTCGACGGTAAAAAAAAAAAAAAAATACCGTATTCAGCCGTGCGAGCAGCCACGAGATTCGATTACATTTGCGAATTAAAGCAGTTGCCGGTTAATTACGGGAAATCGGTAAATTTGTGGGCGCGCGCGTGCGATAAACGCCAAGATGCTCGGCGAATTGTTATTCAAAACGAACGGCTTCTGCTGAACTCTCGTTACACGCATCACCGGAGATTTACGATATTTCGGATTTTGCGAATTTCTCATTCCGCCTACGAATATTTTCATCTAAAATTCCAATACGCGAGATAGCGAAACGCTACATTTACGTTCGACTCATTCGGTGCCGAGTATTGCTATAATTTAATAGCTATAACGTTAATGAAAATACTAAGATTTATACAGAGACGCGCAGAACGTACCGAAGATGCAAAGAATGCAGGATGGCGCGTAATCCGTGGTACAAATGGGGCCGTGGTTGCGGAACAAGACGAAACTCGATAATAACAAAATTGCGTGGCAGGCGTAGGTTTTGAAAAAATCGAGTTTGAAAATTTGCGAATCCTTCAACGTTGAAGCCTTCAACGCAATTTTGTTGGTCTCGATTTTTTCCATAGAATCTCTTTGACCCAATTTGCATCATGAATTACGGATCACCCTGTAGAAAATAACCAAAGTATGGTACTCTTTGTCATGTTTAATGGATAAACGAAATTTTCTATCCAGGTTCTACCTTCTAAATTATATTTTAAAAGATAGAAATTTGCATAAATATCTGTACAACGCTAGATATAATTTTTGAATAACCTGATATTAATCAATAAAACGAGAAATTAAGGCGAGGAATTAAACGAGAAATTAAAAATTGTGCAGAGCTGCAAGAAGGAAATTCAATTGCCGATTCGCGCCCCAGTGGGATAGAAATTTGCATTCCTCGTCTTCGTGGAGAAGCTAAAAGTTATTAGGCGAAAGAATACGGCAGCAGGAAAGTTGTCTGTCGAAAGACACAGGGAACGTCGTTAAAGCAGATTCCTGGAAAGTTTTCCGGCACGTTGGCTAATCCAACAGGCCAAGAAAATGGACGAAAGACCGAGCGGGAAAAGAAAGACGAATTTCAACAAGGCGATAGAATCCTTTACATTAACGTTACGTTTGAATAATTGGACAAAACGTTTGAAACATCCTGTACATGCTAAGAAGAACACTGTTCTTAATTAGAGTTCTTAATTAGAATCTACCAGAGAATGTTCGTATTATTGTTTGAACGTTGCTTCGAATCATTCTGTGCAATCTCCAACTATTCTCCAAAGATTCTATTCGCGTTAGATCATCTGTAGAGTGCCCCAGAGGGTAGGAGAACTTGCCAGTCTTAATTAATGTCCAGAACAATCGAGTTCGTAATTCAGTTAGTACCTGTTGCTACAGGAAAACACAAAAATGGAAACTGCGGAGCAAATTACAAGTTTCCGATTCTTCTTCGTCTTTGCTATACGACTTCAAACTTGCATACATACATATATCGAAGCTTTCGTTTAACCTAAATATTTTTAGATCATTTCGTTTCATTTTAATGATTGACAGGCTAAAACGTTTAACTCGACTTTTTGAAATTTTTGAAATTTTCAAAATGTTTGAAATTTTACTGTCAGACCGCTTGATAGGTGCTTATTTCGATTTTATGGTTTCGTCGATTTTCTCTACTTTTACTTTTGTGGAAATTTACCAATTTACAAGTAAAACGGTCATTTAACAAAAATCATTACTGCAACAACTAGTAAAATATTATTGTGTTAAATTGTTTTTTCGATCAGTCGTGGGGAGACGCGATCGCGACGAAACGCGTCAACGGGAGTCGTAAATTCCCGCTACGATTAGAACAATCGACGCCACGAACAGATCGATCCCCTTATTTCTGTTAGGATAGTGAGGCTACCGATCCGCGATGCCCATTGGTTATAGCCAACGTTAATGACTGAAGATAGGAGGAGGAAGCCTCCTACAAACGTGGCTCGTGGGTGACATTGTTCATGGGAAAACCTGCTTTTCCCATTAGGTAACTACCCGCTTTCTCCATAATTTGTAAGAGCGCACGATAAACCTAAGGATTGCTCCAAGGACCACCCATAAACCGAAAATGCTTACAGGATTAGAGATTCCTTCGAGCTAACAAAATTAAGTTAAAAGATTCGGTTTATGGTGGGGCCTCAGGTTTATCGAGGGGCCGGACAATGAGGCACGGCGCACGGACCATCTCACGCGCCGTAACACAAGAAGAACCGAAGATTTTTCCAATCTTCCTTTTGTATATGTAAAACAAATGTAAAACAAAAACCAGTTGCAATCTCTTTAGAAATACTTTGTCACCATTTTACAGTGATACGTAGATTGGTGGGTATAGTGGATCTACTTGATTGCCTATGGATTTATTTATAGGATCCACAGATTTATCCTGCGAGGAGAAACAGACCATCTTAGACGAGCATAATCGCTTGAGACAACTAGTGGCTCTGGGCCAGATCAATGGACAGCCCAGTGCAGCCAATATGAGAGAAATGGTATGAAACAAAGCTATTCAAACTTCCCGCCTTTTTATCCTCTTGCAAAGAATTTCTATCTGTACGTAATCTACGATAGATCAACCGCAGATTTTTATTCATTTACAAAAATTTTAATGCAATAATGCACAGAATACGCGTAACATATTGAAATATATAAAATATCCAAAGTATAGTACCCCTTGTGATATTTGGCAAGTGAAAGGAATCAGTGGTCGGGTCCTACTTTTTCAGTTACGTTCATAAAAATACAAATTTGCATGAATATCCGCTGTTTAATAATCAATTAATGTAACTGCCTTCTTGGACGATTTTACGAGAGTTCGATTTGAAAATTTCTTACTAGGAGATAGGGACTTTTTCAGATCTGGGACGACGAATTGGCTGCCATGGCGCAAAGGTGGACGAATCGATGCGCCGAGATCCACGACGATCTCAGGAATGTTCGTAAGTAGATCTACGACTACTTGTAGCCCCTTTAATTAACAGGACGCTACTTTTGAGTCACTCTGTAGATCGACGCTGTGCTGTCCAGCGTTTGCATGAAAGTGGCATCCGCATGAAACAAGTCACGTGATCACAATTGATCAACAGCACTCTTAACAATTCGAAGCATCTGATAGAGCTATAGTAGGGATCCCTTTATACGAATTTCATTTATCAAAAACAAATTTTAATTAGCGACCGGTTGATTGAATTCCAATCGAATCCGCTTATTTGAATATGAACTCTTGGTTTATTTGAACAAGAGATGACAAGCAGTATGACAACTCGGTAACTTCTTGTTATATAATAATCATAAAATCTTCCAAGATCATAGATAAAAAAAAAAAATCTTAAGACAGGTACTATAACATTTGCTTTAAAATTGGAAAAGATCAAAGATAGTTCAAGCTAATACTTGATTCGATGGAAAACCAAAGTTTTATTAAAGATAGGAAATATCCTCAGGCGTTTAAACTTCTCAGGAACATACATACAAACACATACTGTATATGTTCTTGCATATTTCGATTCGGCTAACTTTTACGATCGGTGGGCCCCCTTATAAATGTTAGTTTTTACGTGTAGCTTCAGAGAGAAATCGGGAGACTAAAAAGAGATTTCCTTTCCCTTTCGCGACATTATTGACGTGGCTCGAACAGCGACGATCCACGCAACGTAGAACAATCGATAAATTAGTGAAACAAGAAATCAACCGACAGAGAGTACGATCCTCTGTCGGCCCACGGTGAAACAGACTATCGATCATGATTAACGACGATCGATCTACAGGCAGGTTCTCCGTGGGACAAAATATGGCTCGAGCATGGACAACGAGGCCCCCGGGACCGTACGATGACCAGCCAAACTGGCGCCAGATGATCAACGGCTGGTTCGACGAGGTACATCACTATCAAACAGGCTATAGCGATGCCACCGGCCATTACACTCAGGTTAGTGTTGTCCTTGCTGCTCTTGGATGTACCATCCAATCCCTTGAAACCATTATAGAAGGTCACTATACTATGATTTCACCGAGCAAAAGTGAATCCCAGGAAACTATTATGGGAGGCCACTATAGTACAATATAGCTATTGTACGTTAAATGGAAATGAAATTTCTGAGAGAATCTAACGTCAACGGGGAGACTTTTTAAGATATTTTAAGTCACCGATGGCTCGGTTGTAATGGAAGATGCCTTGGAATATTGGAATTTTCTATCTAAAACTAGATGATGCTCGAAAGATGGTAAAAAGATTAGGATAACCCGATGAAGATTTTCTAAAAATTCTACATTTTATTTAAATTACAAACCATTAAGTTCAAAATGGGACAACTATTAGATCGAAAAAATGAAAGCGCCTGTAGCACCAGTAACGCACTAATCCAATTCACAAACTAAATAAACATAAAACAGAATAAATAAATGAATAAAATGTAATCACAGAGATGAAACGAAAGTTTGTCTGGTATAATAATTAAAAAAATTGAAAGAAGCTGTAGCAAGGTAATAAGAAGCGTCAATGGAAAGCATTCGAGAGATTCGTGAAAAAGATTCTAGGAGACGTTAGACCTTAGGCAATAAATCTCGAGTACGCAAAGGGATGAAGCAGATTTTAAATTACTTGCAGCTCGTCTGGGGTGACACGTATCTGGTGGGCTGTGGCTACTCCTTCTATTACGATCCTGCCCGGGGCTACACCAAGAACTACGTCTGTAACTACGGACCCAGGTGAGAATTTCATTTCCCCTATTTCCTTTGCCCAATCGCTTTCATTCGATATTCGAGCGCAGATACGTCGCAAATTTTCAACGAGAAATACCCAGAAAGAAAACTCTTTTGAAATTGGAGATCTGACTCGGCCTATTCTCGCCGCTTCGATTCTTATCAATCAATAACAAAGCCAATCCTTCTCCAATATTCGATTTTTATGTAACAATGTGTTCCGATAGTAGAAGCAAGAATTACGACAGATGGAAACAGTATCGTAAATAACACAATCTATGCCCTGAATTATCGTCGAGTAAAAATTGACTGGTTCTACTAGGAAACTAACCTTTGTCGAAGCTGGTTCTCGTTAAAATCTAGCTTGTCCGGTGAAGATTCTCAGCAAGGCAGTCTTTATACGCATTTCGATCGTCACAAGTATCGTTTCAGTAACTTCATACTTTAACCAGTTATAATAACAAACGAACACTCGAGCACTATATTTTATACGTACATTTTTATACGTTATATTATATATAGAGCACTATTTTATGAAAGATAGCAATAAATTGACTTTTACCACAATGCTCTCAGCCAGCCATATTAAGATGATTTAATCTAATAACAGAAATGAAGGAGAAAAGTATTAATAATTTTTTTGGATAAAAATTTTAAAATTATTAAAGAATATTAAATTTAATTAATTGAAAGGATGCAGCGCAGAAAAGACTATTCGCTATATCGATCTAATTTGGAAATGTTTCGCTTCAAAAACATTGGATAAAGATTGGAATCTATCGATGGAAAATTATTTATTTCCCTCTGGTGGAAAGAGACATCGATTGACGCAGATCGTATTTGCTATGGGTTAATTCTTAACCGAGTTGAGAGTGTGCGAAAGGAACGAAATTTGAGATTGGTCCCGATATTCCTCGTGGAAAAAGTCGAAGGCTTCCAAACGAAACGCCATGCGTATTCAATTCTACCATAAATTTCCCTGCTTCTCGAGTATTTCCCGTCGATCGGTAGCTCATTACTGTCAACAAATTGAACACGCCCGTACCGCCTTTTTCCACTGTGAAAAGGCCTCCTCGAATATGCAATTTTCCCGAATCCGTGGTTCGATTGAATTTTTAGAAAAAAACCTTTAATACATTCCTAAAATGTTTCGGATTCCCTCGATTGACGTATGAGCAAATCTTTTCAGTCTTCTGATTTTTCTTTCTTTTTTTTTTTCTTTTTTCTTTCTTTTTTTGAGAGAGAGAGAGAGAGAGAGAGAGAGAGAGAGTTCAACAAAAAAGAAAACATCGAAAGGAGGAGAAGTAATTAAAACTGTATGATAATCGATGGAAGTAATGACGAAACGGTTGTTACTGCGCGAATACCGTACGTCTATCTTCAGCATTATCGAGATAAACAAATAAACAAGTAAAAGAAATAAACAAACATTTCAATGAATTCGATCATATAACATTGGTTGCAAATTGTACATCGATCCCTTTTTAGGAACATAAAGCGACAAAGATAGATCAGAAGATAGTTCTTAAAGATATTTCTATACAGATAGTACACTTATAGTACACTGAATGCAATAAACGAAAGAATTATATTTGACAACTTCATCAAGTAGGTATAAATGTGATTCTTATACAGCTACTTAAAGAGACAACGAAGAACGGAATTTGTTGCATACAGAAACAGCAAATTTCAGCAAAGGCGGACATAGAACATTTGTACAGTAAGCCATCGATGTCTGAATATTTCTTCCTAAAGCCGAAAGTTTACCCTTTTATGCCTCGAGTTCGATAACTTATGGAAAACTATCTTCTTCAACTCATATCTATATAACGGCTCTTTCTAACTAATGACCCTAATAAATCTCACGATCCTAATAATTCTCTGTAAGTCTCCGTAACTGTAACTTTCTGTAATTCTCCGTAGGTCTGTACAACTCTAATAGCACTTTGTAAACAATTTACAATTCGTTGACAATTTGAAGAAGCTTCAGGCGACGAGTCATATCCGTTTTCCTTCTAACGTTTTATTTTACATTGCAGCGGGAACGTGATCGGCTTTGAACCGTATCAATCGGGCCAGCCTGCCTGTGGCAATTACGGGATGCTTTATTCAAATCGATACGCTGGCCTTTGTTGTGAGTTTCACGTAATAATTACTGCCCAGTTATCGCGATTAATTTCAGAACGAAAGAGACGAGTATTTTTAATAGTAATTAATTTAGCGTTAATCTTGCAGAGGTCTTAGTCATACTGAAACTATGTAGTTGTGTACTGTGTGCACGTTTACGCATATTTATATTTCTACGGACGTATTCAAAAAGAATTTCATTTCTCTACTGAATATTATGATGAGCACCGCGTTGGATATTTCATATATTTTTTTAACGGTACATGCATTTCGTAAATTTTTGCATCGTTGAATTGCCCAGAAATGCATAAACGTTCGCAGTTTGTTAATACGTACCGGCTTTAAAGTCACGTAGTAATATGAATCCTTGCATGCAGAAAGCTATGTGAATACGTCAGACACGTTTACCTTTAATAAAACGACAAATTTGCAATTATTAGATGAAGCATTATTATCCTCTTGTGACGCGAATATTAGATAAAAGATAAAATTAACACCGAATTGAGTAAAGTGATTAAAATTTGTTGATCAAAGGACGCGTGAAATATTAGGTTGCACGAAATGTTATTTTATCGAATTTATTGAATTAACTTATTAAATGCACGATCCATTTTATTCTATTAGAACAAGAGACTATTGTAGACAACTAGACAGACCAGAGATTCCGATAAAACAAAACGGATCATACATAATTCGATAAAATAATATAAAACAAAAAATGTGTATCTATTGTTTCATTATAAAACGAAAGAAACTTTTGGCGCAACCTATAACATCGGTCACAAATAACATTAATATATTCGAGACATAGAAATCTCTTATATTAAATAAATGACAAACATGTGAAAAATCTTTGCAAACGATTTACCACGATAATAAGAAGAATATTATCCCTCTTCGATTTAGTGTTTCTCCAATGAATTTATGTTGTCCTGTTTTCAGCTGCGGAACACTACTACTATCTGGGAGCACTGTGCAGTTATGGTTAATGATTTTCATATTCACACGCAGAAACAGACAAGTGATTCAATTGGTTTTTCAAGGACCACGCGTCGTTAAAGCCGATCGATAGATCGTTCTATCCGATTTGCTTGATTATTCTAGTCTCTAAAAAAATAGTCCGTGATTGTAAAGACCAAAACTATAGAAATGTTATTAGAATAATAAGTACTTACTAATCGTTCCGTGCGGTTTACCCAACGATTACGCGAGTTTCCGTTAACCCATTAAGCTGAAATTCGATCTTCTCGCTGGCAGATCTGTTCGGTTACATAAAGTAAAATTAAACGAGGATCCATATTTGAAATATGCGAAAACCAAGCGATTTCGTGTTTCACTGGAATGTAATAACGATTATTACGAATCACGTGTAACGCAACTTTGCGAAGTGATGATATATGTATGTAACATCAATACGTAACGTTCAGGCAGGGTAATAGGATTTTGTAAATATTAATATCTCGTGGCCTCGATTCAACATTGAAAAAAGTGGAAAATTAAATCGTTGAAATTTGTAATCTTGTAAATGTTGAGAGTTTCGCAATAAAATTATTCGTGGAGCTTGAAATATGTATGGAAAGAATTAAAAATAAAATAGAAATTGTAGAAGAATGTTGGAAAAAACAAAGGAATTCGATCATTCATTTTAATTACAATCCTTTTAAATTAAAAATACCTGCTTGTTGATCGTTAAGCTTCTTCTTTGTATTGATGTTGTACGATCATGATAACATCTTTTTATAAAGACCAATTAAAAATCACCATCCTAATCCATGTTCAACATCCTGCTACGAAAGAGCGATAAAAGGAATAGAAAAATGGTAGATTTTTTTAAATGATAAAAAATATTCAGTCCTTCCACCAACGCAACGATTATGTTTCAATTATGAAATCAATGGTAGAATGATTTTTGGAATTTAAAATATGTATGAAAGAAATTGAAGATAAAATAAAAACTGTAAAACAATATTGAAAAAACAGGGCGCTCAGTCATCGATGTTAATTACAGTATAACTTTGTATTTTATACACACACACACACACACACACACACACACGCGCTGTAAACATGGCACAAATATTTCGATAATAAATAAATTAAGAACGAATAATAACACGAATAGAAAAATGGGAGATCTTAAAAGCGAAGATGAAACATGTGCAGACTAGTGTTAGAAATAGCCAGTCCTACCCATTTTAGCAAAGTGTAATCTTCGCGATAGGATTTGAACATCTTCGGAATCAAACATTTTACGCGAACGAGAGTTGTACACCATTCTAGCAAGTTTCTTCTCGTTTGATGATACCTACGCTTCCATATGCATTTTGCATCGCGGTCGTTACGTGACTGCAACTGCAAACGCCGGGCATAAATATTTACGCGACCAGAAAGATACGGCGCCCGGGTTTTTTTCACATCCCATGCACGACGATCATTCTTTTTTCCAAGCTGTCTCGATTAATTCAATTCGTTTCGAGCCGTTCAATTGTCGGTATAACATTGGAAAACGCGAGCCGGTTTCTTCTAGCTACAAAATATTCCAATTTAACAAGCTACCCCTGTAAATTTTGTGACAGCTGCAGTTGTGAAATGCAGCAAACAATTGAATCGATGAGTCGAAGAACAATAGACGCCTGGAAACCACATTTTCAGATATTTCAAAGAAGAGCTTTACTTTTTTTCTTTTTGTGTGTGTGTGTGTGTGTGTGTGTGTGTGTGTGTGTATACGATGCCATTGATTTTATAACGCTGTTCCAATTTAAACACGGTCATGCTAAGCGAGATAAACGTCCATATATCTGCCAACCTGTTCGCGAACATCGTTCGTGAGTCTTTTATAATTAAAACGAATTTAATAACCGGACTTGCACCGTTCCTCGACGCAACAGAATTGTTAATCTGCAAATGAAACAAATCGATACAGTGGCAAAAAGTAGCGGTACCTGTTAACGTTAAACGTAATTAAAATAAAAATGATTTAATGCAAGTCGATTACCAAAGTAAATTCAGCGTGATGTATAAAAGAATTAGTCATCTTGTTGACGAGTACGATTAGTAGTCAAGAATGTCGATGCTTCGCTTCAGATGTGCTTTATCAGCTTGGTTCGTAGGGGCTGTTCCAATCGCAGATATTTATACTTTTAATTTTTAAAAATGGCTAATTTCTTCTACTTGCATTGTTTTTCAACTCGCTGGTTCGATTTTACCATTTACGTTCGTCTAATTGCAAAGGATCTAACTTAGCTGGTGCGATCTGTTCCGACCAAATATATTACTGCTATTTTTCTTCTGGAAACAATTTTGAAAGAAAATAAAATGGATCAGAGAGAGAGAGAGAGAGAGAGAGAGAGAGAAGGCAAACAAACTTTCTGTTCGAACGTTGCATCGTGCTCGGACAGGAAGACCGCTGACACGTGAATATAAACACGCGGAATATCGTATATATCGGGTATGGAATTATCGTTTAATAAAACACAACGGTGAGATAAAGTGGCGGATTATACAGACGCAAAAATCGCGCAATAAAGTTTAATTCCCTTATTCGGGGACAGCGAAATCCTGGATATCCGAGCGGCAGGCTTTCCTCCGCAATTCTTTTCGATTTATTGTTAGCCGCCTGTGGCCCGCCGTTCTATTGTTCTATCCAGGAAAATAGTTCCTGATGCACCAAGTCTGGCCTCGATTCCCTGCTATTTACATGTATACTTAATCAGTTATCATGCTCGTCTAAATAAGTTGGAACCTAAGAATAAGAATGTAACATTCGAACTTGATGTGGTTATGTATGTAACATGAAAAGAATATATTTTATAATCGCTGTACGTGTGCGAACCTTGTACAAATGTCGCCTATACGTTATCGTTACGATTCTGTTATGGACACGCGCGGAAGGGACTTACGTCTCTCAATACCATAGTCTTCTCTATGACTTGTACGAGGTAAGCTGACCGGATTGAGTATCACTGTCCGCCCCGCTGCTTAGGCTGACCTTCTTTTGTTTGTGTAAGGAGGTTTTCGCGTAAGGATTTTGAATTGTCAATAACTAAAAAACAAAGCCGGAAACGCGATTCTTTTATTCCTGATTTTCGTCTCATTTCGGCTTCAACAATCACTCCTTAAATTTCCTGACACCTATAGCCGAACACCTTGTATAGATCGACTAAAAAGTATGGACTAGTCGAGGTCCTTTGCTTCTATTATTTTCTCATTCCAAAGAAACCTTAATAGATAATAATTTAGCCTTCGAGCGACCATGATGGATTTGCCTTAACCTTATTATCTGATTAACCAATTTCTAAATTTTTGTTAACATAAGAATTTACATAAAGTTTAAAACCGGTCATTTGATCGAGCCTGGTAAGGTTGATGTTAAACTCGTGTCCATCTCGCTAGGAAAATAGAACAAAAACTTTCTGTTAAACCCAATAAAATGTAAGTTGTAGTTTCGCCGACGTTGGTGTCAACGGCGAGATCTCTAGGAACTTTAACGTCACGTCTAATGGCATAATTCCGAAAATGGATAGAACGGAAGCCCATATGGAACCTTAACGAAACATCTTCGTGACTATGAGCGTGTTGTGTTTGAATTACAGTTGTTACCACGCAAACTACTGCAATAACAGCTGGTAACCTGCAGGACAATGGCCCTGGGCATCGCTCTTCAACATGAAAGCCAAACACTGTTCAGTTGTGAAATACGGTCGATCAGGAGTCAAAGTTATAATCCTACAAGAGGATCAGCGTTAATTGAGCGACATCGAAAAGTTGCAGGTAAATGGTCCGTGGAAAATGGTACGCGCGAACAAAGCAGCAGAACGTTCTCTTTATGAAGAGGACCCATTTATGGTCAACATTGTATTCGTGAACTTTGTTAAAAAAAAAAAAAAAAAGAAAAAAGAAAAAATTTATTAACAGACCCATTAACGATAAGACGATTGCGCAATCGAGAGGAAGTTGACTCAACTTTCGGCCGGAATGAGAAACGTAAACGACAAGATAACGCTGGAACCAGTTCGACAGGGTCTGCTGTAGCCCAGTGAATTTATTGCCACATCGTACGTACAGTGGCTCGCAAAAGTATTTATGTTAAATAAAGTGAATTTTCGTGCGTGTTGTATAAAACGTTTTGAAATTTCATTATATTGGCAAAATTTGGACCTTACCTGAAAATATATACAAAGTTACAAGGTACCTACTGCATGCTTTTATTCGATAAAAAAGTTAACGCACAATGTGTATAGCAATCTTAAGCGTATAATATTACTAAATATGATATCATCGAATACCGAGATTTAGAAATATTGCGAATGAGGCTTACCTGTTTAAATGCCTCTGTCATCTCTGCCAAATATACAGGATGTTCGGCTGCTGGTGTACCAGAAAATTTAAGGGCTGATTCTTGAAACCGGAATAATTTGTTTTTTAGTTATTGACAATTAAAAGTCGGCAAATAAAAAATGTATATTTGTACCAAATACCTCGCAACTTTTCTATACATTTCAAGAATCGTTTCAGGTTTTACCAATATCGTCGTAATGGCTGGCTGTCGTTACGGCGTTACTGAAACTTCAAAATGCATCGTATAACACGCGTAACATGTTGATAAAAGTAGCGTCGATAAATATACGAATACTTTCCTCGGCCACTGTAGTTCTTCGATAGGTTGGCGACGAACATTCTACGCCTTTGAAACTCGAATTTTCGGTCGCCTTTAGTTTAAACGTATGCTAATTAGTCAAATGGATGCGCGTTCGTTGATTCAGATAAGTTTAGAGAACTGCACCGGCAGAGATTCTCCGTCTCTATCCTTGGCGAATATTCAAATCAGCCATAAACCAGTCGTGTATACGACGTGAATATACGTGGCATTTAAATTTTAATTCGACGCCAATTTTGTCCTCGGGAGCAGCAGTTAGCGAAAAGGCGAGGAACAGGATCGTTGACGATTACCTTTTTTCTCTGATCCAAATAAATGGTACAGATATTTCATAAGAACAAAGATACGCAATTACGTAATGGCGGACAAAAGAAAGTTTATAAAATAAGAAATATGGAAAGACATCATAATTTTACAAAATGGTTTTATATTTAGTAAAAGCAATAAATAGATTTGGATCTAGTGAGAGCAATTGAATACAAAATATTTAATAAGAGAGAGAATAAATATAATATATACCACAGACTGGATGACTGTTAATTATACGGTAATAAATTTTTAGTGCAAAAGTTGCGATAATTCATTGCGCATCAATTTATTAACTTTCTTTCATCGACTACCGTAATGGCGAAATCAACTTATTTGGTTAACCATACAATTAAATAAAAAATTTACAATACCGTTCTGCAAGAGGGCAGGGGGAAGGGAATCTTTCTGTTGCATAAGAAAAATAACCTAACCCGAAATCGAGCGAAAATTTTCACACAAAAGATTGTCTGTTCTAAAAAGGAATAAAGAAACTTTTATCAAGCGAGAAAATTAATTCCGAATGTTTCTTAAACATAATTCAAATTTTATTTATGGATAAATAAAAACTTAATCGTCGATACAATGTCCATTACTTGCCTGAGTTATGTGAAATTACGTAAATGTAGGCGACGTTTTTTTTTTTTTTTTTTTCTAAATTGCTATATGAAATTTAAAAAAAAAAAGGATATTTATATTTAAAATATTTAAAAATCGCCCGCCCATTTTAGTAATCATTTTTTACTTAAATGTTTACCCGTTTCATTTCGGTTTTAACGAAATGTCATCTACATTTACGTGGATCCACCGTGTATCGAATAATAGAAATTATGTTAATGATTCGAAGCTTACGTCACAGCGAAATTTGAATACTCCTCGAAAAGATGGCGAATTAATTTACAAGACAAATGATTATCAGAGACGAGCAAAACTAAAAAGTTATCGAATTAATGTACTAGCATAACGTATGGTTTCTTCAATCTCTCATGACCGACTGTTATTATTAGAGGAGAAAATGGATGGATTAAACCTGATCGGAAATTCAATCTCGCCCACGATACAATCGAAACCTCGATAACAGTATCGTAAACTCGAGTGTCGTTTAATCGATTCGCGATTGACGCGCTCGTACCTCGAGGATCAAATTTCCCTATAAACGTCCGTCTGCTAGTGACACGCGTATATTCGACGAATTGGGTCGAATTCGAGTCGAGAAACGACAACACAGCATTGAGAATCGAATTAATTAAGATGCCCCGAGTGGTTTCCACTTTCGTGATTTTCGTTCTCCGATTACATTAAAAACTCAAGGATTCCTTAAGAAAACTAGGTCTCGAAGAGAATTCTTCAGAAAGAAACTTGATTTTAACCTTACATGATTAGATTTGATCGTGTTTCAGTTAAATAACTTCAGGACATGACACATTCACTGCCACGATGGTGATCGGTAACCCACGTTACTAGATATTTTAGCATGATTCAAGTATTATAGATTTCAGGAGCTAAAAATTTTCGACAACGTGAGTGACATAGATAATGTTATGAGAAAGTGCACAAATACGATACAATATTTTGCAAAAGTTCAATATTATGGTGTAGTATATTTTAGACACAAGATGTATAATATATAAAATTCGCATGATAAGCAACATGTTAATGTTACACGTTCTTAGCTCTTTCAGATAGCAAAGGACTTCTAACAAAAGAGAAAAGATGATAATAATAATTTTTCAAACTGAAGCATAATCTTCAAGATTATATGATTTAACTTTATCAAGATTTTGATTGCATTTCAGTTAAAAACTTTTAAACTTGATGGTAATTTATTTCTAGGTCTTTCAGGGAGCAAAAATTCCTAGAAAAAAAGAAGAGATAATAACTCTTCAAAAAGGAATGTAATCTTTAAGATTAAATGGTCTAAGTGTGATTGTGTTTCAGTTAAAAATCTTCAAGATTTTATGTTAATTAATTTTTAGGTCTTTCAGAGAGCAAAGGGTTCCTGGAAAAAAGAAAAAAAGATAATAATTCTTTAAAAAGAGACAGGATTTTTACAATTATATATATACATATATATATAAGGTTATATAATTTGATTGTTTCAGTTAAAAATCCTCAAGGCTTAATGTTAGTTCATTTCTAAATCTTCCAAAGGATAAAGGGTTTCTTTAAAAAAGGCGAAAGAAAATACTGAAAATTCGCATAAATCCCGACAGCAATGTATCAAGTAGAATTGCTGGGAATTGCCATGGTAGGACGTTTATAGTAGAAATTTGGTGCTGGTCGGAGAAAGCTTGGCGTGCTTTTAAAGATTGCATGGGCTACGTTTAGCGGGGAAAATAACATGTTGGACATAATGTCCGGAATATTTTAGTATTCGGCTAAACGACGAGAAGTTGGGTGTTTTATGGGGTCGTTACTGTCGCACAGTGTCGAGGACCATCGTAAAGAAGCAGACGCAGTCAAGTGAATTTAAAATTACGCCGGTTGGCATTAACGTTTCGTTGAAATTCTTTTTAACAGCTCTATTCCATCGTGACATACCTAAATTACGACCAACAACCACGCTTGTTTTCCGGAGAAATTTGCGTGACGAAAATAGGAATGAAAGCACAGCGTGAATTAATGAAAATTAAGTAACACGAGTATCTGGAACCACGACGATTTAATTCACTTTCACTTACCTTACTTAAATTACCTTATTTAAATGTAAAAGTCTGTAATTCGTTTTATGAACTATTACGAGACGTAATTGTTCGTATTTTTATTGTCGTAATTCCAAAACTGATGAGTAGCCTGCCAACATTTATGAAAAATACATATTTTTATAAACATAATTAATGAACTGGAATCTGAATAGAGCATTGTTTTGTCTATTAAATATTATAGAACAGAGAATACTGTACTTTCACTATTTCATCTGTTTTTCCATATTACACGCATTCTATGCAAATTTACTGTTTTAAATTTCTCATTATGGCATAAAAATCCGTAGTTTACTTATGAGTGAATTGGATCACTGAACGAGCGTCTTTTAAATAATATTTATTCTGATTTTAAAATATATGCACAACAGCTTAGGTGTTATTCACAATTAGGTATTTTCTTTCCTTCTTTTTTTCCGGCTTTTTTTTTTTGATTTACAATTGTGTGTGTGTATATATATATATATATAATCTTTACAATTTGCAATGAGGTAAAACTAAGTTATCAAAGATATTACGACTGAGAATAGTTCGTAAGAATTGAATTCAAAATCGTCTAACTAATCGGCCTTCCGGTTTACCGTCAAGAATCTGACAATGATCACAGATCAGTAGAACGTCGATTCGATTTACGTCAACGGGGGCAAGAAAGACCTAGTGTATAATATTTGATAGTTACATCATCGTATAATAACCGTTTCGTTAAATTATCTCTTATATCATTCTTTTTTTTTCGTATTTTCTTTTCCTTTTTCCTTTATCATTATACGATTGGGATATGAGATGGTCGATCATGGAAGCGAGCTTAATTACTTGTGTTTGTTTCACTTGAATAATATACATAATAATCTTTTGGTTTTTTTTTCAATTTAATTAGTTCCTTTAATCCTAATTCGCTTATTAAGTTCCCCTCTGATATTATATCCTTTGTGCAATCACGTAACTATTTTGTCTGTGTTGTTAGGTCTCCCGCTAACGAGTGGTCGTAACAGGCGAAACAACGAAGCCTGTGAACAGAGATCGAAATTCCAATATATATCAAATCTCCTTTTGTCTTCCTTAATGTTTTTAAACTATCATTGATATCCATAGCGAGAATCGTTGATTTACATTCGTTATTCTAGTAATCGTGGGACCGCCTAATGCCTCTTGCCGGCATCATTTCACATTTCGATCTCTGTTGGGACAGAACGTGAACGTTACCGACAAAAACAAAGAACAGGTGTTCTTCAGAAACGCTCTGTGAACAAAAGCAAACAGTTTTTGCGTTTTAGGCCGTTTGGAGAAACTTTCGATTCAATATGTAAAATGAAACGGCAGATTTTTGATGAAGCAATGCGATATGAAAAGTAAAATAGGAAGAAAAAATGAATCACTTGATTGGCTTGTTTAAGACGCTAGCTTTATGGAAAGTAGAAATTGATCGATTCCTTCGAATCGCGTATCTGATTCTTCCTGTTCTTTTCTTCCCTTTAGCACAAGCTTCATAATCGCATCCGCTGCGTATCTCTGTGTATGTATATATATATGTACGTATGTGAGACGGCGAATATCTTCTGTCCTTCCATTAAACCCGACAAATATTCGTAGCAACATTAAAAATCGTGACGACGACGACGACGACGACGACGATAATAAAGAGATAAATCTTACTAAGAACGATGATTAGAGATTAGTGCAGAAATATCGAGAAAAATCGTTTCGACGATGTGGCGGTATAAAAACCAAAGTGTATTGAGCTGCGAATGCATACGACGGATTCGTGAACTTTTATTATTTTGTATGCTCCCGAACATCTACGAATACTTTCTTACGATCAATCATTTCGACTCGAATTACTAAGCAAATAAAATCATTTGCAAAGAAAGGTCGAACTGCCAAAAAAAAAAGAGTAAGTTTAGCTTTAAAAATACTCATTTGGCACTTAGAACCCTTTAGACAGTTGATTCTCTAACCTTTCATCTGTAGATAATCGATCGTTAATCGTCGACCAGTTATCAACGAAGCCTGTTATCGATTTTACAATTTTTACCGACCGCACACTTTTTTATCAACTATGGATTAATCAAGTCGAACGTAATTGAATGTATTCCAGTATTCGTATTTGCAAATTGTACATGTCATATGCACGACACGTATGCATATCGGCCAAATATATTACATATGCAACATATGTATATACATCGAAATATGATCAGGATATTTGAGTTGATATTTCGGGCCAGAAAGCGATTCACTACTCATTCTTGTCATCTTTTATGTACACGATCAACTTCGTTCCTCTGTTTGCACGTGATTTCGTTGATCACTATACATCACGACAGACAATGAAAATACATCTTTCTAGCCTAGAGCACAGCACGTGTCTCTTCTCCCTCTAACCCATGATTTTCTGTTGCTTCGTTCAGTTATTAAAATATATCAATCATTTGAACCTGATACACATTGACAATATGTCAGCTCACAAGATAATACTTTGACGCTTTTAACAATTATAACTTCATACGGGACACCCTCGAAAAGTTTGTTTCAAAGATGGACGCCGTTTATCACTTTCAGAATGATCAAAGTTGTCTAAGATCTGGGGAGTCTAGTTTGGTCAGTACTATGTTAACTATAGTAATTAAGATCATCTAATCTTACACAATTATACCAAACGATAATTTTAAACTCCAGAACTCAATTTACAAGTTGCCGCTTTAAAGGAAGACCAAATTTGCCATAAAATTACACCGGGAAAGTAAACATATGTACTTCACGAAATGTTTGCTATTTTCCATAAATTTGTACAACTGTTCTCTGTTCTCCTTACGGAAAACAAATAATTTTGTAGAAAGAATTTGGAAAAACTGTGCCATATAAAAAAATCGACTCAAGTATTATATCGAGGTCTGACAACAAACTCTTCCTTCCCCTTCACTTTTGTAGGGGATGGCCCGAGATTTCGACCAAAGAGATTTCGACATGCGCATAAAGAGGAATACGCAATAGCTGGTAGTGAAAATTACCAGTAAGTCGCGTTTCGCTGAAATCGATTGATACAACGATCCTCGATAACTCTACAAAGTCGCCTGAATCAGTTCTGATCACAAACTAATCTCAAAAAGCGACAAATGACGAATTTACACGAACTAAAATACTTTAAAGCACTGTAGAACTCCATTTATCTACGCTTCATTTATTGAAATGATATTTTAATCAATACCCAATCAACTGCACTTTTACTATTTAAATTCGCTCAGAATGTAAGCTGCTATTATGTGAACGAAAATTATAGAGAATACAGAAGATTGATTAACTCTTACTGTATGCACTTCAATTATATAAACTCTTTTTCCCCTGGCAATTTCAGATAAATCGAGTTCTACTGTATTTATTCTTCCAACAAAATGATGGAAAATAATGTCTAGATATTAATTTTAAGAATATCACGATGATACGAAAGGTCAGGCGACTTCGAAGCATGGTAAAAATATTACTTTCACGAATCTGTGCCTACATACCTCGGGATGTTCGATCGAAAGCGTCGAAAGCTCGTCCCAAGCGACCTAATTTTCTCTACAGCAAGTACGAGCCGACGTGTACCGTTAAATAGTATACAATATCGAACTGCGGGAGGGAGCGTTTCACGGTCTTTGAGACCTCTCGACGAAAAACCAACGCGATATTGGTCAACCTGATCGTCCAAAATTATCAAAGACATAATCACGATAAAAAAAAAAAAAAAAAAAAAAAAAAAGAAGAAAAAAAAACAGGAAATTTTTATACAGTTATTAGCATAAAAGAATCGAAGCAAATGTTTTTTTATTTATCGGAATTATTAAGTTATTGGAACATTACGCCCTTCGAATATTTCGGACGATCAACTAAATAATTCACATATAGTTTCCTCGATCCACGCGTGTGATATAAAATAGCTCGAGGCCCGCGAACGAAACTACGGACGGAGGATCCAGTCCTCCTTTTATCGTTTTAAAACACTCCTCGAGCCCTTGATAAATCCTTACTTACAAATAGAACTCGATTATCTTCGATAGGTAATATACTGAACGCGTGGAACCCCGCCGAATTGTTTCACAAAGCGAACGAGAACGTTTACAAAAAGAAACATATTCCAGGATGTTCTCTAGTATCATACGAGACTCCGGTCTCCGGTCAGAATATTGTCTGAGGCAGGACAAAATAGGACGTGATCCCTAACAGCGTTAGAATCTCGTGCAATACAGAACATTTTTCACTAGCTTCCGGTAAAAAGGAAGAAACGTGCGAAGGCGTAGCCTCTTCTGATCTCGCTGTACGATAGGACGAACAAAAGGTTGCATATTATTTAATCGGAACTTCACCGAAATTACAATTATCCAAACGAAACTATTATATACTATTGTTTTATCGTATACTTGAAAAAGAAATAAAACGAATGGCAGTTGCGACTAGAAGAAGAGTAGAAAACAGGCGAACAACATGGCGGATTCTACAGCCGTTCGATAAAATAGAGATCGATAAGTCGTGCAGCCCTCCTGGGGCTCTGTAAAAACCTCTAAAAGCGATTCTGCGGGGTGGAGAGAAACGGTAAGGCGATTTTGAAACCCGTAGGTGTCCTTAGAGAAACGGAAACCCTCTCGTGGAGCCTCTACTTCCGCTACAATCGAATAGAATTCTACAAAAATAGTGTACATATTTCAACACACGGGACCGTGTACGAACAAGTACGTCTTCGGTCCACATATAAAAAGTAGAAAAAGTAATATAGCGGTCATGGCGGCGTAAAGCAAGGTTTGAAGCGCGAACCGGTTCTCTCTCGCTGAAAAGACTGGACTGAACATATTAACACGGCCAATTTCACCTTTCGCACAATTTCCACGAATAAACTATCAGTTCCGTCGGTTTCGTCTCAAGAAATCTCACTGAAGCAAAGCGATATCGAAAAAGAGAAGCGTTCTTGCCACGTATCGTTTGAGGGAAGTTCTTGTTCGCTGTTTAAAGTAGAGTGCAAAGGGTGAAAATGCGAAGATTGCGAGATTATAGACGAAAGAAAGTATATAAAGAAGATAACTTCCTCTGCTTCTTCGCATCGCTAATCCATTCGAGCTTCACGCTTGCACGACATAAGCGTAAAGAGACTGTACTCATCTTAACAATGTCTTAGGCTAAACCGTCCGTGTTTAACTTGTCTAAACCCTGTGTCTGTGTGTGTGTGTGTGTGACTTTTTCCATGCTTCTCTGCTATCATGGTTTCGACGAATAGGCTATCACCGAGGAGATTGTGCGCGTTGACGCTGCTCTTTCATCATCGATTCCAAATACACGTTAACCGAACTAGATTTAAGGAATCTCCGATAGCCTCCACCGTATTTATAACACGTTTCCTTTACTCTCGTGCGTCTAGTACAAGTATCAATTTGGAAGAATATTTCTCTTCTTCGTGTCTTCCTTCTTTCTCTATCTCCTATATAATATCCTGCGTCATTTTGCCGTTGATCCTAAGGATCATCTGTCCTATGGTGTTCTCCTTCCCGTCCAAGTTCAGCTTAGAAGCGCGATTTGCTAGGTCGATCGACGACGGGTTCCCGTTTTATCCAGTTCGTGATTCTGTGGAGCTCGTTTCACTTATTCTTCTCGGAGAGTCTGAGTTTTGAACGACATGATTACGGAATTCTGTAATGACGAGGGGTTCGCTACAAACATATTCATCTAGTTGAAGCAGGTTGGCGACGTTACTTTCTGATGCTAGTTGTTGCTTGGAACCTGGGTAGACAAAGACCAAATTTCGTCTCGATTCCGGTGAAGATCGGCAAGGCAATCTGGTAGCCTCCTATGTGATCCGGATTCGTCGATCGAATTTCGTCTGCCATCCCCGTTGCAGGCACCTTTTGCTCCGATCCTGTAGGTCGACTGAAAACATTATTTCACACTGTATTAAGAAACAAAAACACGGTATGGATGACGATGAATTTCTGGTTAGTATCTGCTTGGATTTACGGGAAGTTGAATCTATCAAACTGATTACGCGAATAGAAACAGAATTTTGAATTCAGGAAGACGTACTTATCAAACAAATAAGGAGTTCCAAATGATTTTTCAATTCGCATGCGCATTAATCGCATAAAATTTAAACAAAATGGATAAACGGTTGTCGAAGGTAAATAAAAATTAATAGACACGGGAAGAAGCGTGCCGATACGCAAATAAAATAAAAGTATAATCATAAATGCACTTACGATCCTCCAAAATCAACTACGAAGAGCCTTTGCAAAAGCTCGTAGGTAAAAAGGGTAACGCCAAACTGAGGGGATGATCTGAAGACTCGTGCTGTAAAATGAAAGGATAAATTGAATGCCGTCGCTTGATTCGCGTTACATCTTCACACACTGGTTCGTACTCTTTGTCTGAATAAAGATTTGAATCCCAAATATGAACATGAATGTTATGACCTTTTATGAATGGACACATCTTCAGATTCAACATTCAAAATACTCGAAAAATTTCCTTCCTAGGACTAAATCGACAACGTGATTAGTTTCATAAATCAACAGACAGTGGATAAGAATGAAATAAAAAATTACGTTACATGAGGATAAACCGTGAGAATGCAATGCTTTTTGATGACCACTCTGCATACAAAACAATGGACCTAGTAAAAGATAAGTTAAGACAAGAATGTGGCTAAACAAAAGTAACAAGAAAGTGGTGGTGGTTGGCTGGGAAATTGAAAAAAAGTCACGATAACTGGCAGGCAGAGAGAAATAGAAGTACTCACTTAGAAGTAAGACGCCAGGTCATATTGGGGGAAAAAGAATAGTCGAATGATGCAGCAGGGCCGACGCCCACGCATGCAATCGACCAAATAAAAGATGTATTACTAACTTTCTCAATGTAGAACTTAAAATAAATGTCACGTCCCGCTATTGCTACGAATTTTCTCCCGACCCTAATGTAACTTCAAAATAGAACTTGATACCTGTGGCTCCTTTCCAGAACGCTCTCGGACCTTCTTCCTTGTAAATTTTCTTTGCACAATCTAACACTCCACTGTACGTTGTTTGACCTCGTCTAGCCACAACCTAAAAATCAAATTAATTGTACAATCTTTTCTCTTCTCTCTTTCTTCCAAGAATAAAACAGCAAGAAGTGTTTAATATAGAAAATATACTTGTAATCTGGTCTTTATCACGTCTGCAGGAGTGACCAGCGCTGCTGCAGGAACACCAGCAATCGCACCAGATACTAGTAGCGACAGAGGAGTATTGTAACCTCCTTCATCGGCTAATCGTGCCTTTGTATGGGCGTACGACGGGAAGTAAATTGCGCTAAAGGGAATATCCCTTAAGAAACAAGCTTTTGCACCCTGAAATATTAACGAGTTTCTCCAATTTTCTCGTCATATCGAATACTCGCTCCAATTGGATTATTACTTATCGTATACCCACTTTATACAAGCCGAAGAGGCCTAACTCCTTGACGACAGTCCAAGCTCTAACTTTAGTTCCTCCTGCTATCTCGCCAGCCACCTGCAACCGGATCTTGACAATTTCCAAAGGATTTGTAAATATTACTTGAGATCCTCCAGCCTAGAGAACAAACAAAAATTCTCGATAAATTAGAATCATGGGGATTTATCGTTTACCGTAGGAGTAAAAGGTCAAGGGATGTTCGTGGATCACTTACACAGGCCCCGGCTATAATTTCCCCGAAAAGGGGCAAATTGCTGTTTTTATCCATGAACTTATCTCTGACGAAATCGTTGACGGTCAACTTGATAGCCTTTTCCGGCGCTACGCCCATTAGCTGCGGTACCAAACCTCGATAAAGGCCGAAGAAGCCCTCGTGCCGGATCACCTGTCAAACGCAGGATACCAACTTCATAATTAACAATGTAGGCAGTGTATCGTGGTGAGACTTTTCGATTCCAACCTTTTGCAGGCAGTCGAAGCTGTTTCGGTACATCAGCTCCCCAACCAATGAGCCGGTCCTCTGGTTCTGCATCCTCGTCTTCACCAAATCGATGGGGTAGACGGCTGTAGCGCCGACAGCTAAAGAAAATATTCTCCATCTAGTCTTTCTCACTCGCAATACTACCATTGCTTAATTCCACTCCTGATAGAGTTGACGTTCCAAGTTTAAAAAAACAATTTCCCAAATACTTCTCATTCGTTAGCAAACTATTAGGAGAACTAGTAAATCTGGTATCCCAAAAAAACCTCCGTGGCTGCAAGAAAAGTAACGAATGGTGGGAACTGGCGGACTTACCTCCTCCTATGGATCCCAAAACAAAGCGGTATCCGCTCTCGAGTATCTGCACTATCACGCCGCGGTCTTCAGGACTCTGAAACAAGAACACTGACTATTGAACAACGAAACTAACGTGATTTCGGTAACATGGATCGTTTTCAAACGGTAATTCTGGTGTCAGCTGATTGGCTTGAGTATTCTTCTGTCACCACACTTACCGACACCGCTTTGATCTCAGCTAAGCGTTTCGTGATTTGCTTGAAATACTGCTCAGGAGTAATAGCCACGAGATCACTGTACATTATTTTCCTGAAATTCGAGAAAATGCGTGCTCAATATGTAGATCCGTAACCATGGCGAAGATAAAGCAGTTTAAGAAAACAAAAACTTGGGGGAAGGAAGAAAAAGATCGTTTCCAATTTAAAGATTAAAAAAAAAAAAAAAAAGAAAGAAAGAAAGAAAAAGAAAGAAAAAGAAAAAAAAGAAAAAAGAAAAAAAAGAAAGAAAGAAATATAAAAGAACAAGGTATTTCTAGGATGGTCGTTATAGTAAGGACGTCGATGGCACTGCTTCGAGCGATACTAAAAATGAAGATCCTGTCAATACAAGAGAGTTCCTTAAACATATCCTTAAGTCTGGATAAAATGGAATATCGTTAGTGCCCACGATGTGCAAACGTTTACAAATACCATCGTCCTAAGATAAATGCTAAAGAAAGTAGGTGAAGACAATGTGTATATTATCGATTTATGTACATACAAATACATTGGCAAAAGAAATGGGAATTGTCACTCTAAGAAACAGCAAACCTAGAATTTAGAAAGGAACGTGCATTGCAAATTTAGCTAAAAAATAGTGGAAAATCTTCAACTAATTTTTTCTAAATTCATCGTTTCCGTATCATAGAGGAATTCCCGTTACTTTCGCGCGAGGCCAGCGTTTATGCGTTAGAACGAATTTATAGCACGTGATTATTCTTGTAATACAAAGACGCACCCAAGCCGCGAATCTGCCTCGTCATCTTCCGTAGATCTGATCCAGGCAGCGTAAACACGTAAACAAATGTATTCAATCATGGGAACTTTAATTGGCGTTCACAAAAGATCGGAAATTATTATGTGGAAAGCTTTTAGTTTCTTATTTGGTAGGCATAGAAGGCGGTTTTTAGAAATGATTGTTTCAGCAGGGATAATCTCCATCCTTCCTTTGCCAAGAGACATTCGACATATTTTGGATGATGACGATGTTTGCTTGCTGGTGCAACGATAGCATCTTAATTCTATAATGATTCACATATTGCTTCTCGTTGACCAGGTCAGCGTGGAAAAATCGTAATCGCACGTTTTACTCGTTCCACGTGACCTTTCTAGGATCTATCGATGCCAAGGAGGATGGCTCGCTCTCAGGATTGGAGATACTCACCCAGTTTGATGTAGCAGGTCGCATAGTTGAAAAAGAATATCCACCTCCAGTGGCGTGATCTGTGACATCATTTGTGCGGAATAAAGGAACCTCTCTGAAACAATTGACCATTTTGTTACATTTCTTTTATTTTTCCAATATTTGCTAGGACTAAGAGGTAAATATACCTTTAGTAACTTCTTCGAATCTATGGCCGTTCGTCGCGTTAAGGTAAATACGTTTAATGAGTTCCATATTGTGCAAGAGGGAATTGAATGCCATGAAATATGGGAAGCTGACTTTCCGTCCGCCCTGTCCAGTGCTGGCCGCCTATAATTATCGTAAATCAATTAACCATTCCTTTATACATCGATAAAGGAACACTCTAGATCGATTACTCACAGCAACTAAGTTATCCCTTACATCCTTAGTCAGCAAATGACTTTTGATACTCAGCATGATATCCTGAAAGTCTAGCGCTGAAATAAAACCCTGACCATCCTTGTCGAATTTCTTGAATGCCTCCACCGCGTATTCTTCATGAAAATCCTAAAAATAGAATATCTTAACGCTTCAGAAACTGAAAGTTTCCCTATCAAGAACTTACGTGCAAGAATTGACTGAACTCCGCGTAGCTGATCAGTCGCTGTTTATCCTTTCCGAAATAAAGTTTAATGAAACTGCTGTCCATGTTGAAAGGCATCCGCCGATGGAGTTCAGTTTTCTTCATCACCTCAGCGAACTCATCTAGAGAGCAAATGCAAGTTAGAAACTCGTAGTTAATTAATCGAGAATTTAGAAGGAGATTCTACGTACCAAATGTAACCATTCCATTTCCATTAGTATCGAACAGCTGGAAGGCTGTCTTGTACAGGGCATCTGGCACACAAAGAAGCCCTTCGAACGCTTGGAATTCAGCAAACGATATGAGCCTGTAGAAAAAGACACATTATTATGTCTAGCGTTTCATATAGGAAATATTTTATAAAATTTAATTTTTCACGAACATAGAAACTAAAGAACAAAGAAAATAAAGATTTAATACAAACCCATCTTTGCTGGTATCGACGATACCAGCGAGCAGATTGACGGAGTCAGGGTTGTAATCTGGATTGGTATAGAGTCCAAGGTAACTCCGGACAAAGTCAGACGGGGTCATGAACCACTCGCCATTCTTCTCTTGTGAAGCGTACTACAATTTTCGTTTATTTTTTACTCGTTCGATATAACATAATCACTGTGTGTAACGGTGGTATAATCATTAAACCTTAATTATTATAAGAGAACCAATTAAAATCGGATCGTTTACCTGATTAAATATTTCATGGAGGCGTTCAGTATTCGCACGCTTTAAATATCCGGAACCCTAGAAATTACATATAAGATTAATAATGTTTTGAAAGAGAAAAATAATTTGAGACAAAAAAAAAAAAAATTGCCTTAAGATTAACTAACAATAGAATTGAAGCGTTCCACGAGTGACGTCGACTATCGACATTGTTAATTCGAAGGTAGTAAAAACGACAACGAAGATCGAGACGTTAGATGAGAAGTTCAGAATTCAGCACATTCGGAATAACCACTGGTTATTACAAACTTTACGAGCTTGATTATGGCTTGTACTACACGCTAGAACGCTAGCATATTAACAAACAACAGGATGGCATTATCTCAAAGTGAAGGCAAATAACGTCTATGAACCATGGGTTATCAGCGACAGAATTTACCGTCGCAGAATACAAAAAGCATTTGCATTAAGTTGCACGTACAATTACGTAAATCGCCGATAGTATATATATATATAATGATGAATCAAAAACACAGAATGTACTGCGATTTATGAAATTCCACATATAAAACCAAGAAAAACCAGTGGCGCTACCATAGCATAACAAAATATAAACACAGCTGATTCCATTAATAATATGACCAACGTTACATTAATGTACGTTTGACATTACAACAGCCATTGAGTCGTATAGTTCAAAGTTCAAAGGTGAAACTGAACTTAAAAACGCCAGTCTAAAAAGGGATCATGATGTCGGTTGGCTCTGTCATATGATAATTCTATCGAGTACCACATGATGTTTGCACCGCCGTAAGTAAGTAGGTAAACGGTGCCCGAAAATCCGAAAAACAAAGAAGGAACGCACAAAGCGTGTAAAGCGAACTTCCGAGAGCGAATCATGAACCGAACAGGAAATTAAATTTACACGGATTTTTGCGTTTGCATACTCTACCGAATAACAAGCTTGAAACAGAAACTACACGTGCTCGTACATCCAATTTATCTGAGAGTTCCGCTGTTAATTGCGATACTCGCTCTTCTATCAAATAACTAACCTACATACCGCAACTTCCATTTATGAAAGTTCGAAAGAAAACAACAAACATGATACAACCAGAGAAAAGCACGTTAAGACGATCGAACCTTTCTGACATTAATGTATGCAGAAGGCGTGTCACGTACTAGTCGCGTGAGTAGCAGGCTGCCTCTATTATATTCGCTCTTTCACGGTCGCGCCACGTTCGAGAACTTGACGCAGAAAATAATGCAATGATATGACCCAGTCAGCCAGTGCGCCAGCGTTGCGAAGACAACGCTGTCGTTCTATCAAAGAAATATGAATGGTTCCCAAAAATAATCCACCCATCCTTCAAATACGATATTTTGCAGATTATTTACTCGGTGAACGTTCTTGGTCAATTTTGCAAAACAGATAACACAGAGGTCGAAAGGTCGCATATTCATCATGTACGAGGAGAATAATATAAGATACGATACGTGTCCATTGTGATCTATAAGGTAACAGAAAATGAAGAGATGAAAAGCTGAAGGACCTGGCGTCTCTTTCGACACTTCCACGTGAACATAACACCAGAGAAGACACACCTGCATTCCCCACATTATATATATTTATATATATATATATGTATATATGTATATATTATATATATATTTGGGTTCTTCTTTCTTTGATTCCGTAAGTGAAAAAGGTCCAATAAAAATGGGACAGTCGCGTATAATATCTCTTCACGGCAACGGCGTTAACTGTTCTTTGAAATCAGCATGCTGGCGTTGAAAATGGCACAAAAAATGACCAGCAGGTGCTTCTGAGGAACAGTATGCGTGTAACGCATATGTGCGTTGCGATGAAAGGATGGCAATGATTGAAAAGTGCGTGCTTCGCGCGCGGAAGTCACGATGAGACTGATTCAACCTTGCTGTACGAAAAGAGAACGTTGCTACGACTCCCTCCACCGTGGCTATCTCAAAGACCATTGCCTTTTTCTTCTGGTTTCAGCGATAGCGTGATACCTCTTCGCCTCGCCTAACTTCTTCGACAAATAACATTCTTAAAGGATCCTAGAAATCCATGTAAATTATACAAATGTTTACAGGCTCAGATATCAAAGCGTGAGATATTTTTAACTGAATGATTTCCTACTTGTTCAAGTACCGTGGAAACGTTTTGGACATCGAAGATGATCGCAAGTGGGTCGAAGCCATTACTGGCATCTTAACTTACGTGGAAGCTTCCTGGTTTTTTTATACCGTCTACATGTCCTCAATCTCGTTCCAACTCTTTTTTGCTTCCCCCAACCAACTGCACACGTCCATTTCTCATCTCTTCTCCTGACCCTTTTTTTTTTATTTTTTTTATTTTTTATTTTTTTATTATTTCCTCTTCGTGCGGTCCCCATATCTCAGCAAGAATTCCCGTTTCTTCTGCTCCTAATTTCTCTGCTATCTTTTTTCTTTCAATTTCCTTTGTTTCTTTGAATGGAAAGCAGATCCGTTAAACGCCACTAGTGATCTCGATCATTGTCAAGAGCAGGTATTTTTGTGTACTCACGAGCGCGTGCCTTGGCTAACCAGCGAATCAGTTGCTTCCATTTTGCAACGCCACGTGTTACATAATACCGTAAACTGGTTCCCAACGCAGATGCACGTGTCTTTTATCGACGTACATTAATGAAACCATTAATTAACTACTTTTTCACGCTCTTATAACATATGTATATCAGATAGCTAAGGTAAACGCCAAATGAACGTCTAAATAATATATACAGCACATAATAATTGCTAGTAATTTAAATTGTACATCAATTTGAGCTAATTTTATTCTTGAAAACTCTATTAGGAACCTTTATATCAATAACTTCCTTGTATCCGAAACAAACTAATTCTTTTTCCTGATATTTATACATATATATGTACGTACCATTTACGTGTCTTAATCAACATACCGACGTTGGGAGACCTGAATCGATGTGTTGCGTCTTTAAAGCACACTACCAGCGACAAACCGAAAACGATATTTTTCATTTTTTCAAGCGTTGCCGTATTTTTCATTCACATATTTACCTTGCAAAATTGAGCGAGAGGTGAAGCTACATGCACGTGACAGTACACCGACGTCAAAATGTTAAAAAGTGAATGAGAGGCAACCTTCTTCCGCAAAAGAGCCATGTAATCAATAGATAATAGAAGAGTGACGCCCAGAGCATTTCCTGCCATGTTTAACACGTGATTTACAACGACCTGTATATCTATACATTCATCGCCGTCGAGTATGTGTTCGTTTCAGGGAAAATATAAGTTTCCCTGGTGGAACTGAGATTCTATCAGTGCACAGAACTCTGATTAGAGCCATGGTCGAGTTTAATGGGAATCATTTTACCTCCGTTGGCTTGCGACATAATTCAAAATGGCGCGATTTATTGCTATCGTTTCCTCTGCGATCTGCAGTCGAGCCTAAAGTACGCAAACACTTAACTAAAAATAGCAGTAATTAAAAGGAATGATCGGAAAGAATGCCGACAGCGTTTTAAGAAAATTAATTTCCTATTCTATGACGTGGAAAAAGTTTTTATCGTTAGGACCAAGGCCACTCGACCGTTATGTTAGCCCTACATATATTACAGTGAATCGTGACTAACATATATCATCACATCGTCTTTTCCAACTTCCTTATACCAATAACGAACGTTAAATCTGACTGATAACTATTCCCATGAACTGAACATTTCGAAGAATTGAAATTCGTAATGTCAAGGCCTGGCATTTCCACTCGGCGTTGAAGTCAGGGTCACTCGGATGTGTTAACAGTACCAAGAAAACTGCATTATCTGATTGCGCGTATCGCGATACTCGTAACACTCGTAACACTCGTAACACTGGATCACTTAAATATTCTTCTCGTTATCAGTTGCATCACGCTGTTGAAGCTTTCTCTTTGTTCCCTTTCTCAGATATGAAAGCGAACGGAGGGTACGTTTGATCGTAGTAGCAGTCTAGACGGATCCAATACTAATTCCAGTAATTCCACTTCACGGGCCATCCTCATTTCCCGTCTAATCGGTCAGATCTCTCGGAACGGTTGAAAAGGTCTTGGGGAAAAAAAGGAAAAGAAGCAACAGGTGTGCCTCGAGACGGTAAGAGCGGGTACAAAAGCGACGACAGATAATCCGATGCGAATGTGTACGAGTCAAAGATCTCGTATTGGATCGGAATAGGCACGTACATATATACCCAACTTGGAAGGCATCTAATGCGGTTAAGGAATTTCAGTCTGCTGTCGGCAGCCACCGATGGATTGCACTGCGGATAATCACGACGAAAACAAGATTACACGTTTACATAATGAACCGACTTGAACAATTGATATTACGCCGTCATTCTTGGCAATTATCTATCTACCTGGCTACCTTGTAATTTTAATTACACCGATCATTGGTATCTTTTCAAAATAATCCACCTCTCCTCTAACAATCTTTTAACCACGTTTCTTCTTTTATACTAGCTTTCATACTAGCCTTAGTAACTTTATTTTCACGAGAATCGAAGACCAATTGGCTTGGAATTTGCTTACACTACTTTTAACATGTCTTGGTGATCCTAAGCTTTTTAAAGAATGTTATTTGCTTCGGAAATTAAAATCGTAGACTTCGATGTCTCGTTTCATATCTCCTGTAAACGATGCTCCTAATATCGACTATATTTTAATTTTTAATAAATCCTATTTACTTCCCTACACTTAGATTCAATTTTTTTTTTTTTTTTTTAATATCGTTTAAAGAAGCCTATTTTCATTTTAAAAACTCGGGACATACTTTAATGTCTCTAGATTTTCTAGTCTTATGATCGATAAGAACGACATTATCAACTCCATATCAGATATCGGATATCGAAGAGGAAAAGATCGCCTCTGACAATTCTTTCCTGCCGTAGGATTCAATTAGCACCAAAGCAGATACTTATTAGCGGAATAGTTCCAACATACAGCACGTATCATGTAACAAAACTCGCATTCAACCATCAAACCGCATTCCAATCAAATTACTTCACCGTTTTTCAAGCCTCGCGAGCACTTCCTCGAAAAAAATCACTATTTCCACATCTCTTCTCCGTTTCCCTGTTTCGCCCCCAAATATCTAGACTAAACGACGAATCACGATTTATAATTCACACTCACAGTGGTCCGTTTTTTCGCAAAATTATAATTAGAAAAATCATAGTGCACCGTTAATAGCGACTTGAAGATTACGAATTTCAGTGTAAAAGTGGTTTAAAATGATCCCAGCTGACCTCTTCGTAAACGCCGTTGTTCTTCTGATACATTCTCCCTTCCTCATCCAATTTTCTAGTTCAACGAGCAAGAGTCCGACACCTGAGAATTCAATCAGTCACTTATTCTTATTAAATGCACATAAACGCGATAAAAAAAAAAGAACGATACGTCTTTTGGTCCCGAATCACATGACGACGATATATATAAGTGGATCGTGCCGCCTCCAGAGAGAAGTTACCTCGAGAACGATCCAGGCGTGACTGGCGCTGAGCCCACGGCCGGCCTCACGAGTTTCACAACGCAACTGGTGCAGGTTCACGCTGGGAGGTGGACACGAGGTCCCCGACCCTCTTACGGGGAAAACTGTTACAGGAAGGCCCAGATTATATCGCACAGTTTTCTATACCGAACTTATTTTCCAGCTGATCTCAAACAGACGGCTTCATCCTTTTTCTTATCCTTTTTTAGACATGTATTAATTTTCCTTGCTACTTCATACCAATAATCTTCTCTTTTTCTGCGAATAAATTTAAACTTTTATGAATTCTTAATAGATTCTATTTTTTTTTTTTTTTTTTTTTTAAGTATTTAATAGACTGCTTTTGATAATTATTAATGAAAATGAGGGAATGTTAATAAAAGCATACATCCTACTTCTTATAATTTTTTGACATGTGACTAAGATCAAGGTGACTAAAAGGACTGCAAACGTGTCGAAGGAAACTGCGGCAAAATCGGATTCCTGGCATGGTCGACCTGATTCTGCGACTGAGTCTAACGTGTCCGAAGCCAGGGAATGCAAAATCTCGCGGTTAACCTGGATTTATCTGCGCATCCAAGCCAAACTAGGATCCTGGACTTACCCAGATCTAGTCAGAGAAACAATCAACGTGAGAAACCGGTTGAAACTAATCCAGAACGGTACGCTTGCGTGTCTTAAAAAAAGTGATGATTCCTGATTACATGATGCTGATGCAACAATTCTATCATATTTCCAGTCGATTCTCTGCACAACTGACTTAAATCTTCTTGATAGCGTACTATGCTCTTGTGGAACATGTATCTCCTCTTAATAACTGAAAAGTTCGCGTAATTTAATATATTGATACATTTTTAAATAAAATATTACTTGCTAATTTCAAACTAAATTTTCTACATTTCAAATTACATTTCCAAAACTATAAATGTTTCAAAAATCTACATTACAAAACTACATTTCCAAAATCATCAATTTTAAAAGAATCTACATTACAAATCTACATTTCTGAAATTATCAATTTTAAGATATTTGTAAAAGTTCGCTCGAAAGAAGATTCTATTTCTAAATGTTAGTCTAATTCATTTGAAAGGTGAACAAGATTTGTCAAACCAAAGGATGTCAACAACGTGATCGAACGAATTAGCTGTAGACAAAGCGCATCGTAGATGCGTCCCGATAAATATAAAATCGAAACGTGCCTCTGTCGATTTTAAAAAATAAGAAAAGAAGCGGGGGATTAGCTGAAGATAGGAGTGAAAAGGTAATGCGAGTTCGTCAGTAAATCGAACGAATTCACGGTAGAATAATGCCGTGACTGGGATAATAATACCCATATCCAGGCCTCGCGTTATGCGAAAGGAATTGGGTCAATGCGAAGGGAACAGCGTTGAACTCAGGATGAATCTCGCAACCGTGAGAGAAACGCATACCGTTTTACTAGAGAACTGTACGTTTCAAAAAAAAAAAAAAAAAAGAAAAAAAGAAAAAAAAATTCCACGGCCTTTTCAGGTCAACGACGAGCCTTTTTAACGAGACAGCAGTATACAACAATTCATTGTATATAAACGATTCCTGCTTCCCTTGTTCTACTTTTATCTTCAATTTTCTTTCCCTTCTTCCCTCACATATAATTTCAAACTTAACGTTATAGATACTCTAGTTATTACATTTTCTTTCAACGTTTTTAACGAGAGGGGATATTAAATACAGGTTCGGTTGATCGCTATAGATGACTATACTCTAGAATAACGGTAGAAATTGGCGAAGTTAGAGGGTGAAATTACGGCAGAAATCGAAGATCAAGAGGCGCCTTTAGGCACGTATCCAGCGTAAAAGTAATAATATATGTAGACTGTATCTTGTGCTAGGAGATAGCAAGAACGCGTATTTATATTGCCCCGAATATAAATCTCGCGTCCTATATTATTTGTAATATATATTGTTGGCCAAAACTATCATCCCAATAAAAAATACAAATATCTTCATCGCTACATCACGATCTTCTCTTTACTTCTAAATTTCAGATCGTCGATCAAATTCAACGTTGAACCGATTCAGCATTTACTGCTACTGTTCCACGTCGATTACTTACTAAAACAGATTTAAAAAATTGGACATTTTTTAAATTTCATTAATCGAGAAAAAGAAAAGATAGGTAGAACTAGACGAGACTAGATGATCATGGTTTTTACGCAATGTTGTTCACGCAAAGTACGATGGTCGAAATTAGCACGGCCTGAAAATCTGTAGTAGCAGTATTTTCGGTCCGCGAACCGCTCCACTAAAATCTACGAGCTTTCGCAAACCACCAAAGGCTATTGACTCCACAATTCCATCATCAGGCCAAAAAGACATTCCACTCAATTATGAAAGTTGCAATGAACGTCTGAAAATACCTTTAACTTTATATTAATTACAAAATCATTTCATCAACTAAGTACTGTTAATATTAAACTGCAAATTATCAGAAAACTTAGTTCAGTATTTTCTTATCTATAACGCTACACTACTATCCGAATTTCAAAGTTGCAACAAAGCTAAAACGCTCCTTATCTCTTCATTAATTGTGCCACAATAATTCTTATCAGTATATTAAACCTCGTTATATAATTACCTGCTAAATCGATTATCAGCTGACAGCCCAATGATTATTTATCAAGTTATGTCAAAGCGAAATCACAAGTCGATACGAAGTTTTTACGTATTACGAAATTATCGAGCCGTGATCGGATGTTGTATTTTATGTTGAGAAAAATCATGACTTGCGCAGAAAACAGTTACGGCAATGCGGTGTATTCTTCGCGACGGATCTTCCTGCAACTGATAATAAAATTGATTCACCAGTAGGAACAGTCACAATCACTCATCTGTTGTACAAATTACGTACGTGGCGAATGAATTAAAATAAATAGACGATTTCGATTGTTTACCTCGAATGTTTATCGCCAATGTCGGCACGACCTACAAGTAATCGTAATTGTCGTGTGTCTGACGTTTCTGATGTTTACCAACTTTTATCAAGTCTAAAGAAAACTATAGATGCATCGATAAGCAAGTTTTACGTCTTCCAAAATAATATTTTATATTCAGTGGCAAATTGCTGGAGCAATAACTGCTTTTGGATAGAAAAACGGCGACCAAGGTCAGGGAAACAGGATTTAAATCGCTTGCAAAATAATGCGACTTTAGCCTTCTCTGGCCGACTTTTTAGAGATTCAAGCTTAAAGTTCCTGTACTGCTGGCTGCAGGAAGTATACCTATGCTTCTTTTGTAATCAACTTCTTTCGCTATTAATGATCCTAAAAAATAAAAGCAATCGGCAAATAAATAAAATTCACCAAAAATGGACAAAATCTGAGAAATCGATAAAAAATGCATATTGCTCTAGCAACTAGATTATTAGGTGTTAAGGTGTCTCGTCGTGTTTCAGCTTGTTTTTCCACGATAAAAGTACACAATAAACACGGGTGTTGTGAAATCCGGGACACGATAGAAAAGCCTCGATAAACGAACCGGTCAACGCACGCAGTTTCCAAATACTAAATAATTGACAGTGTTACTCGAGAACGAGCGATTAGAAAATACCGGCAACAAAGAAAAGAAAAACGGGCTGTGTACTGCGATAACATTCGTTGAACGTCATATTACGCTAAGAAATGTGTCTTCCTTTACCAATATTATCGTTACTGTTATTGTTAAAATTTACGCAAGTACGACAGGTTTAGTAATTGTTTCACATCACGTGTATAATCCGAAATATTTGTCATAAAACGTTTATTTTTCATTCTCGAGTCTGTTAATCTCTCTGAAAATATAGTTCGTTAGATCGCTAAAGTGATACCGGTTTCTACTGGTTTTCAACGCACTTTAACGTCACCAATGGCATTTATTGGAACGAAAAAAAAAAAAAAAAGAATAAGATGAAAATATAATGAATCGTGAACTGTTTCTATAAACAAAATATCTCTGTTCTATTGTAAGAGGAATTAAATACATAATACAGCGCTTTTTTCATCTGAAAAATTATACGAAATCGAAGAACCTGACTGCGACAATTTGTTTCGATACTTGGACAATGAAACGATTACATTCAAATTCATACGAACACTGTTACATGAATTTCTGGATTCGAGAAATTATTTATGACGACGTCTAAACACTAAATCGCATTCTCAATGTTTAATATGATCGAGGGATATCGATTGCTCGATACAGAGACATATCAATAATCGATATAGCTATGTACAGTACATGTGTATATCGATCAATAAAAATATCGAATATGTAAATATATAATCTATCTAAGTTCTGTTTTTTATGCAAGAAAATTAGTCGATATGTAAGTACGTATATCGATTAATCGAAATATCGTATATATCGATAATGTAGGAGAAAGTAAAAATTTGGAAATTTATTTAAATTTTGTTCCCGATGCAAAAAGCTAACATTTCATGGGATATATCAATCGCGGTACTTGAAAATAAGATCCGAAAGTACAACACGAAAGGATTCTTGCGCTCATCACGTTTAAAGTGATTGTAAGTAGTATGTATTACATATATCGTTCGATTTGGATCGAATGTCTGCATTCCCCACGCTTGTTCCTGCATCTCTCGAAATAGGACACCTTCGGCGATTTCCTCGGCCACTTATGTAAGTTATGCGCCAAACTTCTTACACATCGAGGTTACTGTACTGCTTAGTTACCTTTCCACTATTCCCTAGTTACCTTAGATTAGTGATCTCAACGCCTAAAGAATACAATCGTCTACCGCAGTGCAGTGTGGAGATACTTGAAATATCTTTCCAGAACAACTTTAAAACTAGCAAAAATTTCATGGTTATCGAACTGCTATTCTTTTACTCTAAATATGCGGGCCCCACCCACAAGTTTGTAAATAGAATTTTACATTCTCTGCCTAAACTACACCTTGCGGACCTCATCGAAAGGCTAATTATAACACCCACCCAGCACTAAATGCTCGATGGGTCTGCTCTAACGTAAACATCTGGTATCAATCAGCAACACCAGAGGAGATGCGCCCACGAGAATACACAAGTACAAGATTGGAAAGAATAGAGATTCCCACCTCATGAAAACCATGGTGAGGAGGACAACCCTGGGACAGAGAGTTAGCATACAAGGACCAGGCGCGGCTTTTACAACCAATCTTCAAAGAGTCTTCATCAGAGCGTCATACTCTCCATGTTATACTACATTGTGAAAATAAATCAACTCAAACATAACGTTATTCGGCATCTTTCGGCATCTTTCGGCATCTACCTCCATCTTGAACGGTAATAGCGTTCACGATATCAACCGATCAGTTGCAACTTGACTGATCGTCACCTAGTTGAGAATTCGCAACACATATCGTATCAAGTATTGTATATTGTAGTAACCGTTGTATTTTCACATTTATTTCAAACTTTTCCAACATAATCATGATAGTTGAATCTCGTTACAGCGTTGATGAAATTTCAATATTATGTTCGAAGACTTTCATAAGTCACTGTACATTGTACACGTTATCAATGGTAAAAACAAATTCTTTGGTGTACATGTTGTCTATTCATCGCTACGGGCAATCTGTGGTACGTACGATGGAAGACAGGATGTTAACAATCATAGTAATCATCCAGTAACATTAGATGGAAGGGAAGACGAGGGGATGATAAAGGGAACGACGATAGACGCTTTGGTGAAAAAAGGGTGCGTGAAAAGGGAAAGAAGAGGGATTGCGACGAAGATATCAAGATCGAGAGTGAGGATTGCGACTAAAGTCCTGGTGACCTCGAAAACAAGACGGCCCCGCGGCCGGAGACTCCAGAGGATCGATATTCGCACCGCCATTCGTGGACACGTCCAACTCGATGCAGATGTCACTCGGCCAGTACCGCTTCCGTCTCTACGGCAGAGCTCGATGAAAATCAAGCTGAAGCCGAATTTACACCTTTTCACTTTGGATGGTCATCACGGATGATTCGTCGCTGATGAAAGCATGTTTTTATCCGCGTTTCATCCAGATTCACTAAGTGAACAGAGTAAAATCAATCTCTGCTCTTGATTTCTTCAATGGATGATTGATTCGTAGTGAGACGATTCGGACAAGTTTAATTGTATTTTATAATGTGTGTGCTTGATGTTATATGTACGGTTATACTAAATGCATATTTAGTCCACCAGTTCGCATTTCTATGACACATATCGCGCGAAATGAATATGGATTTGGCCGATTGTTACCATTTCCTGGGCAGTCCTTTATTACAAATTTTAGATAACAGATAAGAGAATGGAACAGGAGAATAAGACGTATTTTTTAAGAGAGAAGAATAGAGAAGACTACGCTTCGTTTCAAGATCTATCATTCTACTGGATCAACCTAAAAGAGAATATTTCAGTAAACTGTATATATAGATACTCCAGCTTTTATCTTTCACATTTACTATGAAAAAATTATCTGTGATTGATCATCCAAAGTGAAAAGATCTAAATTCGGCATAACCGGAAAATCAATCGTTCGAGGTGCAAGCAATAAACAGCATGAATAAAGCCGGAAAGAAGCATCTCGATTTTGAGAAAGACGGTCTACCTCGAGCGAACGTTATGTCGAGACGGCGTACGCGGTACGGCGTACCGCGTAACCAGGTGAACAGATCGGCAAAACTTACCCACCTCTTGGCAGGATGCTCGAACAAGAAGCGAGTCCATCAACATTCCCAGCAGGAAGCTTTTACCTCGATCGGTCCCTGCACGCACGAGTTTGTAGCAAAACTCGAGGACAAAAGATTCAAGGCACCTAAGGAACGATACAGGCCCGCTTCTATAAAAGTCAACTTTGAAATTTTTCAAATCGACGTTCGACGACACACTCTCACACACACAGTCACACACCGGGCCACAACACCAGAGGGGACTCAGTAGCGAGCTTCTTCACCGTCAATCTATCCAAAGAGTCGCGACGCACTCTACGAAACGCTCACCTGTTCTTTGAAAACACTTGACGAAACGGAAGCTGCCATACTACTGTGCGTCAACCAGTCAGCTAACGCCATCTCGTCGACCATTCTATCACCATTCGCTAGTGGCGCTAACGAGCTTCAAAAGCGCGCTACTTTTTGAATATCCAGTTTCATTATCGATCGAGTTATCTCTCAAGAGTTATCTACGGTTATCTACGTTTTCCTAAATAAACTCGCTTTATCTGCCTATGTACATTTAACGAGCCTCTTTAGTTCCGTTTCTATTTAAAATTTAAATTGAAGATTTAATCTCCATTTAGTTTGAATTACAAAATTATTAATCGCTCGATAATAAAATAGAACGTTATAATAGAAATTATTATATTGTGATAGTTAACGCCAGAAAAGAGGATGGTCAAAGAGTAAGAAATTTAATTTGTATACCTTTAGGCACTTAAAAATTTTAATAAGGCATCATGTCATAAAATAATGTAGATGAAGTTGACTTATCTTTGCGTAAGGTTGTATTTTGCGCAACGATTAAACGAATCAATTACAAATTTTAGAAATTAATCGGTTACTCCAATTCAACGGAGACATCTGTTAATACTATATCGTCTTTTATACCTTTTACCTTCTTACGAGATTGAAAATTTTCCAGACGAGATAAAATATTTTAAATCGTATGTCGTCGTGGATAGTCTATTGTGGCGATGCAGCTGAAAGAGAAGTACGTAACGACTCTAGAAAAATCGAAACGGTCGGCCATATTGGATATCGACCTTTGTTTGCGCCAACTTCAGACGATAGTTGCATTTCTCTACTTTTTCGAAGAGATTGTCGCTTCACGTCCACTGTGTGTCTCGTTCTCGATCGAAACGAAAACAGTTACTCGTTTTCTCGCGGAAAATTTATTGTCGAGTGTGAACAGCGAAGAAAAAGCAGGAGCCACGTTTCGGTAAGTTATTGGATCTCGTGTATTTTCTCGAAATAATTCGACCGTTTATCACCTCGAAAACTACGTCGTCGAGGGCAGCCGTTTCAACGTCGTGAAACAGGTTTCGTTCAAAAATTTCCAGAATAACACGTTGCAACGTATTAATTCGTACGTGATATTTGGTGATTTCATAATTTTGCGATTCATACGTCTTTCAGGCGCTGTGACAACGCATTTATAGATGCTATGAGCAATAATTGTATCGTAAACGTTTGCATAGCTATTACAGTCCTAGACGAAAAAGACTACTCGTGTCATTTAACGCCGATAATGCCCGTATCGTGGTTTAGTGTTGCTAGATAAAAGATAAGCGAGCGACGGTCTGAATCATTTGTCACGAAAAATATTGTTTGCGTGGAAATTTTGTGGAAACGTGTGTCGCGTCTACATGAAAACATTTAGTCGCATCCCTAGCAACCACCATAACGAGCCTTTCCCCATTTTCCACCCTTCCGAGAGAATTTGCTCTGCAATAAAAAGCTGATTTTAGATGCCGATGTTGCATTTTTCGAGTTACGCTCACGTTAGCTTCCTGGATTTATACTGTATCAGTGAAACCGAAGCACCTTGGCCGATTTATCTGGTTCCCACGGTATTGCGTGAATTGTTATTTTGTTACCATTTATAACACGTGTTTATGAAAATTATTCATGCCATTTTTTCAATCCATACGGTATTGTTAAAGTTAATGGGATAATTTTAGTTATGGTGATTCTATAGGTTCTAATGTATCTAATTAATACACTCAGTTAGAATATCTATATATCTATATATATATATATATACAATCTATCCAAATCTTAAACCTAATTTTAACTGTATTACAGTTTGAAAATATTTGGATACTCATAGATACCTTTTATGAATATATGCATGTTATATGAAACATTTAAAAATTTTATTAGCACTGTAATGAAATACAAGTATTATGATTACATTGGTGAAATCTGAAACAAACTGGAAAATATATATCAAAATTGCAAAATATTAAGTACAAATATATATAATTTTCACAGATCATAAATGTATTTAAACAGCCAATTATCTGTTATATCGATAAGCCTCAATATTCAATAGAGTCATATTTAACATTTATTATATAATTCAGATGACTACGAATACTGTATACTAATTTTGTATTAAATGTATGTGTACGATAAACATCTTGTTTCTATAGTTTTTAGTAGTTTCAATATATATTTTCAGATTGGTTTAAAATTTGACTAATAAATATATTCATGATAGTCATTTCTAGTTATGATGAAATTTCTAACTGTTTTATGTAACATATACAATACGGACATAAAAGATTTCTATGGCAACCGATAAGATATTTTCACGAGTCATTGTCTAGTAATATAATAATAAATACTACAGTACATTCACATTTAAACGAAAGAAACTAAACAATTTTTAAATAAAATATAGTAATAGTTCTATTTATACAGAGATCTTATATCCTAATAGGTTTCAGTAATGTCAGAAAAATGATAACAGCTCAGCAATAATTTTAAAAGCTACTATCGAATACATGTCCTATCTTTATGCAGTTATAAGTTTTTCAGAGTATCTTATATTGTACTAAGGCGTTTTGATTATTATATTTGTATGCATGTACACATAAAGTTGTGTTTGTCATGCTATTTTAAGCACAGGACAGACACCTCAGTTTCTATATTACGCCTTTCTGTACTCTACAACATTGTGCATTCTGTTCTCTTACATCTGTATTCTAATATTGTTGTGTATTTATATTATACAATTTATCACAAATTACATCTACACAAAAGTCGACAAAGACACCTTATTATTATTGACTGCACGATGCAACAAGTGATTTGCGATTAGTTTGCAATCATTAGAATTTTTTATGAAGTTAGGTCATTTCTTATCTTTTTTCTTCTTCTTAATACATTCATCCTTATATAATAAAGAACTTCTAGTTATATTGAAGTCATATTAAAACAGAAACGCAAAAGATATTTCAGAGTCAAGAAGGAGATCATCAGGCACACGTTACCAGATTTTCACTTTCGAATCTCTGTCTGCATGTCCAATCTTCTTCAACGATATAAAGTGTCACTTGGAAAGGCAACTGGTTTAATTATCCTATACGTATATGCATACATCCGAAGGCAGTGTTTAAATAATTAATCGCAACTGGCACTATCAATGGGGACGATGATTTCGCAACGGGCAATAGCGTTTCCTTATAAACACAACCGTATTTTCAAATCTCCCAAACAGTACACCTAACCGCTTCTGCATTAAGTTTGACTCTGTTGAAGAAGGAAAAGGAAAACAAAGCCTACGATCCTCTTTCAATCTCTGTATGGAACGATTACATCACATCATTAATTACTAAGGAGATCCTTATTGACAAAGAACGTAATTGAAATGCGATAGAAGATATTGAAGGTGCGGGGGTCCATAGAGATATACGCAACTAAAATTAAACAGCGCTTCGCTGAGGTTGTCCTAGACCCTTCTATTGGCACTTAACCGACATTTTCTAGCAGCGACCTAGCGCAGCACGTGTTGCGTGTGCATTGTCTTCCCAAAGGCAGTCGCCAAGCTAGAAGAGGAAGGCTCGACTGATCCTTCGAGTAAGGAGGAACGAAATGGCACATTTAATGGACCCGATTACGTAATATCGCGCATCTGTGTACACCACTATCGAAGCTGCCAGTAATGTCTCAGTATATTTATATAGTATCTGAAGATAAATCGATGAATTAGAAATAGCCGGTGCATGGTACACTCTCGCCCGAATGTAAAGTGTCAGCTAGTAATGGATCAAGAAGAAATGGGAATTCTCTTACTGAATTTCTTTTTTAAACGCCAGGTGACGCACACTGATTATTTTGAAATGTACATAGTAGATGAGAAAGTAGATTGAAATAAGCGTGATACATTGTTAGCAAACGTTTCAGTCACACGGAGGCTGCGGAATTAGTTTGCTCGACTCCACGAGAGACAAAGGAAACGGCCGGAATGGTATTTTAAACGGACAAGGATGGTCGAGATCGTCCTTCTGCCGGTAACCAACACAGGCAACACAGCCTCTCAAGATCCTTTTTCCTCGATACGTCGCTCACACTGCCCGAATATGTAAAACTGACGTCACGCCTTCTCGGGAGAGCGCAAAAGGACACCCACCGTCGCTCTCCCTCTTTCCTACGTCTTCGTTATTTTCCATAAAAATCGTAGCGAGATCGTTTCCTCATCCCCAAATTGATTTTTTAATCTCTCAATTGATATCGTCTAGTTATAGATGAGATTAAAAGTCCATGACAATTTCAATTAACATAATTTCAATTTACTTAATTCAACATGTGTGTTTTGTACTTTAAATGGTGGAAGGTATCAATGACATCAAGGAAGATATAGAATAATAATTTGAAATTGAATATTCTAAAATCAACTTTAATCTAATCTAAATTGGTCATCATCATTGATCAATGCCAAAATATTTCATTTATATCGATTATACATTCAGATTATATTTCATTTGACACCTCGTGGAGATTATTGATTCTAGAGATCAATTTTACGTCGCCTTTTCCATTTGATCGCTTAGTTATGCTCTTCTATGACTAATTTGCCGAGTATATCTATTGCTACCCACATCGCGCTACATTTTTCCCGGAAATGCTTTCAATTACGAGGAACCTTTATTCATGTAAAATTCCACAAGTTTTTAAAACGATTCTTTACGAGAGGTGCTAGAAGAGGGAGGAGTATTCTGCAGTGACCTTGAACTTCTGTTGTTAAATTTCAAACCATCTGTAACTTTCAATTTCCACCGATAAACAAAATAAATTGTCGGTTGCCTAAGGATAGCTTTCACTCATAAAATCTACCACGTCATTCTTCAAATATCCATTTGATATTCTCGACGGTGAATTTCTATTTTTTAATTGGTGATTGATGGAGGACGGTTTCTATGCGTTTGTGTATCTTCTTTTTCTTTTCTTTTTTTTTTTTTTTTTTTTTTTTTTTTTTTTTTTTTTTTTTTTTTTTTTTTTTTTTTTTTTTTTTTTTTTTTTTTTTTTAAAGAAATCTGTCATTTTAAAGAAACATGTCATTTATACCCTGACGAGACTTTGTAAAACAAGGAGGAGTCTAGCAAACGGAAGTGTCACGCTGACGATACGTGTGCACTCGCGCATAATTGCCACGCGCGTTTTCTGCGGGGGCACGTTTTCAGGCAAATATTGCGCGTTAATCAGTGCTTCACGATCGATAATTTCTGCTGTACCGAACCGGAAATATAAAGCGTCACATTAACAAAAAACTTCCTTCCTGTCGATCGTATTTTACTTATTCAACTGTGATCTTCCCCTTATATTGTTTACTAATCTGAGATTTTCAAGGTATACAGTCTGTCACACAAGAGCGTGTCTGCGATATCTGCGAAACCTGACACCTAATCAGAATGAGATAAAAAGAATGTAAACAAACGAAAACTTCTCTAATACGCGTTGCTGAATACCTTTCAGTTTCATTTGAAACAGTGAAAGGAACAGAGCTTTTTAATATGAGTGCCGCGTACGCGAAACGTCGAAAATCGTCTGGCATGGGCGAATGAAAACAGAGATCGTGATTGGAGTAATATAATATTCACTGATGAATCTTCGTTTTGGGCATGGTGTCCTATTAGGCAAGCTGAGAGGAAGACGTATCACAAAAATAAGAACACTTGTACATCACATTCGAAAGATATGGAGGTCGTTACCAGAATCCTACGCTCAAAAATTAGTCGAGAGTATGCCGAAACGATGTCAAGCTATAATCGCTAATGGAGGAGATTGGACACCCTACTGTAATAGCGTATTAGTGTTTTAGATGTAGATTCAATTCATATAAATTTTTTTACAAATATATAAATATTTACAGAAATATCGCAGACACGCTCTTGTGTGACAGACTGTATCATTGGTGAAGAAGGAATTTTAAATTAAGAATTCTAAATTCGTAAAACTCGTTGTATCTTTATGAATAGCTCTCATTACATAGATAAATATGACAAAGGTCGAAGAATATGTTGTAAAAAGAGGATAGTACAAGTGTAGAAGATGTAAATAGTCTGTACGTGAAAGTTTGAAGAAGGTGTGAAAAATGGTATCCGAAACGAGAGAGTGATTTACAAGCAACGTTAGAGCAACGAAACCGCCTTGTAGCCGATCTTTCCATTCTTGGAGTAGTGCCCGGATCATTTCTCGACTACGACGATTATGTTTGGACGAATGTCAAGACCAAAACTGGTACGTGGCGTTTATTAACGATCAACGGATGCCTAGGCATTTCATTACTTCATAGTAAACCGATTACTAACCGCAACAACTCGATCGAGCATCTTCCAGGTTACACGAAGAAATTAATTAGAAGAAGAAAATCATTCAAGAGAATTATCCAAATTTCGACGGTAGCATCTTCCAATCGTCAAGAAGAATTTAAAACAGATGAATCAGCTAGATATACTTCAGAATAGTTTTTAGTCAAACTTAAGGTTCATTTTGGAAGAAGATTGTCTAGGGGCTGTACAGTTCTCGGAACAAGATTTTCCGGGACGGCGGTCGATTGATAAGGCCGACAGCCTCCTCGGCCGCGTTACGAACACAATAGGCATCCGAAACATTCGGAATTGCATGTTACGTAAGGCGATCGAGTCCAGTTCTCGAGGCGCCGGTGAATTTTAAATATCGAAGACCCGTTTCCAGCCGCGTTGCTCGCGCCGCTAAATCGACAGCTCCTTTTGGCTGATCTACTTTTCCAATTACACGACCACGCTACATGGGTACACTTCAACGTAGACGATCGATGAAACTGGAAAATTCCATCGACGGCATTGTTTTTCTCGGACGAAGCCACTGACCCCCCGGTATTCTTGCCTCGCACGATGAATTTTTTCTGTGATCACAGAGTCCGAAGAGACTTCAGAAACTCTTTGAAAAGTTGAAGAAGTCGATTACTTTGATTTTTTACGATTAGTGGAGATTGGAAGGCGTGTTGGAAAAATATCGAGCAAACCGGATTAAGATTTCAGATTGTTAATGGCTTAATGGCTTGGATAGAGAATGGAATTATCGTGTAAGGACAACGTATAAAGTGGAAGGGTGTTCTTCTTGTGGTAAGCTATTGGAACGACGCCCACGACGACCCACGTTGCGATGACTGTTCGCATGGTTTTACCTGCGACGCTGGTTTTGCGTGTAGGCAGGCCAAAATCACTACCGAAACTGGCGTGAGTCATGGATTTCGCGATCCTCCCGTGATCACTGCAGATTTATTATAAGCTACAGGATGCTTCCTAATTCGTGGACTGGCAAGGCTCTCTTCTCGCCCGCTGCGTTCGCCAATATTAATAATCGAAGCCGACGATTTCCTCGCATCGACGAAATTTGTATATTTCTCGAGCGTAAACGTATCGACGATATTTGTCTAATTTTTATATACAACGTCGAAGATTTACGAGGATGAAAAGATAGGAAACGACCTGTATAGCATTGCCTCGGACTAACGTCCTCGACCTGATCGCGGAGGTGGCGTCGACGATCGCGTATGGACATGAAACGCGGTCCACCTGGCGCGCAGAGAGAATTCCTGCTCACCTACTAACACACTGCAACGATTTCACGCGAGAACTCCAGCTAGAATCACCAGGAATCGATTGGAATCGAGAATCTCGAACATAGCACATTGATTCAGAAAAAACTAGTTTCCGAAGTCGTACACCTTTAACGAACAGTTTCTCTCGCGTAGTTCTTCAAACCGATCATTTAGAAACGTAAGACGGTCCGCTTCCAAACTTGGTCCTCCCAGAAATCCGTTTGCAGAATGAAACATTTTCACTCGAGGATCTCTATATATCATATTTTGGCTGTTGAGATCAATGGATCGTTTTGGTGTACGTGATTCAATGTATTCTATAACCCTGTGTTGGCTGGTCAAAGCAATAGAACGAGCAGAATGCAAGCAGGCTGCTTTTTCTTGCCCACCAGGTGGAGGGAGGGACGTAGAAGAGCCGTCAAGTGGGATAACGTAATGACCTCCACCTCCGTGTTTCCAACTATTTTCGATACACGTCTCGGCTAACTTTAGCGTTTTCGTTAGTCCAGTCTTTGACTTTGAGCCCTCGGTTTTCCACCGGGCACTCTCTCGCGCGCTCCATTCTCACTTCCCGTGTGAACTCTTGTGTACCAATTTAATCACTTCCGCTATTGTCACCGTAGCTCTATTTGAAATTCAAAGTCGATCGCTATCGAGGATGACCGGTCCACGTGAAACGAGTCTCGGTATGGTTCAGTAGTGATGAAAGATGTGCGACGCGAAGGAAGGAGCATGTGTGTAAGTCGAAGTTTTGACCTGATGCAGGCTTCACGAGTTCATTTTTTAAACGTAATCATCATCCTATATTGAGATGAGAGAGAGAGAGAGAGAGAGAGAGAGAGAGGGGGGGAGACCCATGCAACTAACTACTGGGTGGATAGGCGAATTTTGTTTTCCATGACGCAAAAGGAGCCATTTATATAAGGCTGGCCGACTATTTCGAAGCATGGCACGCAAAATTAACTTGGTGGAATATATTCGCGCGTTCACTGGAATACTACATAGTAGTACGTGGGAACTATTTTAGAAGACCGCCGCGTATTTTTTTGCCGGCGTTCAGCCTGTCGCCATTCAATCGAGTGCATTCCAACGATTCTTGGACCGATCTCGATTTTACCTCGCCGTTGAATTTCGTCGACTTTCTATTTTTCCTCTTTGCTTCGATCCTTGGGAAATTAACGAGCCACAAGATGAGATAGACCGTCAAAGAAATAGTCGAGTCGCCTGTTGCCCCGGAGATCCGTCACTTTTGCCGGCTTTCAATCAGACCGCGAATTAACTCGAGCGCTCTTTTCACTGTACAAAGCGCGTCGTGTCGATTGAACGTTTTCGAGACGCCTTCATGGGCAACAGGTGGTCGGAAGTTCCTTTGAAGAGAGTACCACTGGAAATCACTTCCAACGTCAAATCCACGAAGACCGTTTCCGCAACTAATCTACCAATTATAATTCAATTATCATCTAATAGATAACAGCTGCTTCATGACGTTTTTCCATCTTTATTTTCTCGTTAGATGAATTATGTCTGTTGTGTCGCGTGAGACAATCCGCAGGCCATCCCTCGTTACCTGGCCGCCAACGGTCCTTGTACCGTTATTCAGGCCCGCCATAAAACGTAAACACTTTGAAGCATATTTTTTTTAACGTAATCCTCTTAACTTGCAGGAATCTCTAATCCTGTAAGGGTCTTGTTTTATGAATGGTCCTTAGAACAGTCCTTAGATTTATTGCGCGCTTTTACAAATTACGGAGAAAGTGGGTATTTACCTGGCAATAAAAGCGGGCCTTTTCTCGTAAACAATGTCATCCACAAGCCACGTTGGTAGAAGGCTTCCTCCAACTATTCTTATTCGTTAACGTGGGTTATAACCAATGGGGTATCGCGGATCGTTATTCTCACTTTCCTAACGAAAAGTGTGAACAACGAATCCGCTTTCTTCGTACCTAAAACTCGCCCACACCGAGCTTTCCTCCGTAGTGACATGAGAGGGGACAAGCAGTAAACAGTCAAATCTCAGGTAGACAAGCATCAAATTACATTCGCCAGCACGAAAAGTGTATCAAATATTAAAGTGTACGTAGTTGTTAGAAATATATATTGTAACGTGTTAAAATCAGCGTTATACTCCCTCAACTACCCCTATTATCCTAACGGAAATAGGGATTACGATTCTCGTTGACGCGCTTCTTCGAGATCGCGTCTCCTTGCAACTGGTCGGAACAATATTTCGTTCAATTTGTTAACATCGTAGAAAACTATCCTAAATGTGAAAGTATATAGGTCTTCTTTCTTCGTGAAAATTTATACTGCGAGATCTAAAAATAATGGCCAGATTATCGTAATCTTTGGAAAGTTTAGAAACCTCTGTCGTACGTTATGCTATCAAGCTTTCTTTCCTACGTGGTTTCTGTCTCTTTTAAAGATACGCCCCTTTCGTTCAAAGCAACTAGACTGTCGGAACGAAAGCTGTATCTTTCCCTTCTGATTTGTTCGTGTCTCGTTACACGGCTGCCAATTGGCCTGCTAATTACTATACAACCGTTTCTCTGCATTTCTCGACAGGTGGTTGCCTAAGTCGTAACACCCAAGTGCGAACACTGTGAACGATGGTTGACTACTACAAGGTACTAGAAGTGCAACGAACCGCCACCAGCGGGGACATCAAAAAGGCGTAAGTAATGGCTAAGAGCAGAGAAGCTCGTTATCAACGGAGAATAATGTACAAGAATACTCGAATGCTTAACTTGCATGTAATATTCTATTATAAGATTGAATTAGTATTAAAAAAAAAAAAAAAAAAAAAAAAAATTATAAAGAAAAAGCCAAGTTTAACGAGGATATGTGTTATAAAAATATATGTATGTTCAAATGAATTGCCTTATCATAAATAAGTGTGATTACTTGTTTGCCATTGGTGCTATTTTATTAGACGAATGGTAAATGCGATAGGTAGGGAAAGATTGAATGAATGGCTTTTTATTTCAACTCCGTTGAGACAGCTGGCTCTGATCCAAAAGTCGATCGGCATTCTCGGTTAGAGGGAGTCAAGAGACTCCTTAAGTTGTACTATAAAGAAGCATCGCTGGTCCGGTCGATTAAACAAAGCATTGCCTTACAGATATAGAAAATTGGCATTGAGATGGCATCCAGACAAAAACCCTGAAAACCTGGAAGAAGCGAACAAGAGATTCAAAGAAATATCCGAGGCGTACGAAGTCTTAATTGACGGTAAGTTTCAGCCGTTTCTCCGAAGCGGACCTTATTATTGAAATTACCCTCTTCCGAAGAATCGATCGTCTTCAACCCGAAGATTTTTCTAAATCGTTTCATCCAAATGATAATAGTTCTAATTATGACTCTGTCTCTCTACGGCTTCGATTAATCGACGCTAGAGCTAGCTTTAGTAACGAAAACAGAGCGTCGCGATGCCAACGGGAGACGAACGACGGCAGCTCCTGCTTGTCAGCAAAGCCGAATTTCGCATGAGCCTTCTCTTTCGAGCGGTCTCCAAGTAGTACAACTTATTCTGGGAGCCAGCAGTTCAATCTAGAACGAATCGATTCTCCCTTATGAATGACTGTTTCATAACCAGCACTTGATACTAGCAAAGAGGAGGAGCTGCGAGAATTAATCGTTATCCAACAATAATATTAGAACTTAATCGATTCGAAAAATGATATTCTGACAGTAATTTATTCTAGAATATTGCACGAGAAATAGGGTTGCGAATGAGTACTCGCAGTTCCGAAACTCTGATTCTTGAGTTTCTTTGCAAGTTCCATTTCGTTTTTATGTTTTTAAGTTTGAAGTTTAACTTTTTTGTTAACTTTCTGCTGTATTTAGTAAAAAGAGCGATCGAAACGTTGCGTTGTTGAAACTCGAGAATCGAGTCAGGCTTGAACAAAGAGAGCAACTCTTTAGCCGAAGCATCGCTGCGACAACCGACAGACCCTGTCGTGTCGACATACGTGGGAGGAAGTAAAAGAGAAATTCAATCAGAAATGTTTGTTTCCGGTCAATCTCTCGTGACCGTGCTCGATGTCCAGATGCGAAGAGACGAACCTACGACCAACGATTGTATCAGAAGGCATCCTCGAGGCCCGGCCGTGGATTCACCTACCGGAGTTTCTTTGACTCTCCTTTCCAGCGATATTTCGGTACCACTTAAGAGAAAAAAGACTTTGAGAGTGGCCAAACATTTTCCTTCGTTTTCTTTCAGTTTTATTTTATTTTATTTTTATTGTTTATTTTGAATTTGATTTTGCCTTTTTTTCTCTTTCTCTTTTTTTTTATTTTTTTTTTATTTTTTATTTTTTATTTTTTTATTTTTTTTTTTTAACGGAACATAGACAAAGAATAGAAATGTTATCTGAGGCATAGCAAATGTTTTACTGACGAAAAATTCAGCATATGTCAGGTACCCTAATCCCTCATTCGCCTTAAAAGAGTCATTCCTTACTCGAACTCGTAGGACTCAGGAATCTCTAATAGGTTTTCCTGACCAGTTTCTCTACGAGTCCTTGTGGAAAACTCGAAAGATACTTTTTTCTCTTTGTATGAGTCGCCGTAAACGCAGATAATATTGCCTGTAATCTTACCGCATTTCTAACAATTTTGCCATTGCTCGACTGATTGAAACACACAAGAACGATCAATTTTCTATCAATAATTCCCTCCTAAGAAAGGCAGATCTTCGAAGAACTAAGCCGTTCCATCGTATTTATATTAAGAAACAGTTTTTAATATTGGAATTATTTGATCTCTTAAAGTTTTCACAAATTCTTCGAAGGCTGTCTACGTTCGTTTCATTCATCCACGATTCCCGAGATCGTTGCCTCTTTAATGATTTTGCTCTTGCGGTGGACGACCTCAGATATTGATGTTACAAATCATTCAGCGTATTCTCTACTAACCTGACAAGCCTTGCAGTACTTGCTTCTTGGAATTTGGAGCAAATAAAACCAAGCAATCTGCCTCTTCAACTTTTATTTTACAATTAGTAATAATCGCTTATTGTTTTATATGCTTTTCAGAAAAGAAAAGACGAGTCTACGATCAATATGGAAAGGAAGGACTTCAAATGCCCGGTGGTAAGAGGCGACACAAGGACGACTTCGATCCACACTTTACTGGTACCTTCATGTTTAGAGATCCTGAGGAAGTATTTAAAGAATTCTTTGGTGGTACTTCTTTCGAGGACCTGTTCTCTGGTAAGTAAACCCATCCTGCTACTCTGCGATCGATGAATCTGTATGTAGTACCAGCTACATATACCCTGAGACACATAGAATGAAATATTTGAGCACGCAAATAAGTATGCATTTACCTTATCCGTTGAATGATAAAAACGTATTCAAGTAATTAACCGAATAATAAATGTTTAAATAGTAGTAAGAACCATGTGATTAACTGGTGTTTTAATTGTCCCAAAGACCTTACTGAAGTCGGTGTACGCCTCGGACCCAACAGGCATAGTCATCCAAGCAGTAACAGCATTAGCACGTCATTCTTTGGCCCGTTAGGAGTTTCTCACTTTGGTTTCTCACCATTCAACAACTTGTTTGAAGGTTCGTCAGGGAACTTCACCTCGTTCAATGCGTTTACGAGTTTCGGTGGAGCCAGCGGTGGAGGAGGTGCTGTAAAACGGACAAGTACTTCAACTCGATTTATCAACGGCAAAAAGATCACCACCAAAAAGTAAGAATAATAATACATCGTACAAAAGAGTTCATCAAAGAATTTATCATAGATATTAAATCGTATGTAGGTGATCACCATAAGACAAGACATGAGACGTCACTTATATTTGTAAAACAACCTGAGATCTTCGATAGAATTTTTTGGTGTATTACCTGCAAGATGTGCGGAAACGATAACGATTTGTATTTGTGATTGTTTCAGGGTTTTCGAAAATGGAAAGGAAACAATAATGTCGTACGAGAATGATGTGCTAAAGTCGAAGACGGTGAACGGCGTGCCACAATCAATAACGTACAGTTAAATCAGTTCTCTATCAAGAACGTTCGCTCGATCTCCGCTCGGCAATTGAGAAATTCCTGTCGTCGTGTCACGTTTGCGAGTAATATTTCTGCGCTCTACCGAGATGTTATGTTCCTGCTACCTATCTACCTGATTGATATGAATATAAAAGAATGAATGAAAAGACAGCATAATCGTCACCGCGGCTAATTCAACAATTCAAAATATTCTTGTGTATCTTATTTAGATATCTCGTCTCTTCATTAATTTACTTCCTCGTTTTATTGTTGAAATATTCTGTTAGAAAATATTGTTTAAATGTAGTAGTGCCGCTGGTCGACGTACTTCTCCGCACATTGTACAACAACAGAACGATAAAATACATTACATGTATATATATATATATATATATATATATATATATTTATCATTTTAAAAAAGAAAAGGAGAGCAGTGAGATTTTGAGAAACAGCGATTACTCGACGAAATTCGATGACAGTGATTGGATCTCTAAGCTCGAGCGATCGAGCCCGTTTAAAACAAAGAAAGCAGGAAAACTTGCTTAATTTGGAAAAACTAACACTTAAACAAACCACAGCCGCGACAAATGCTATTTGAGAGATTTTGTTCCCGTCACCTTCTCTGTTTTACCAGGTTTGACGAGTCATCGACTAGTCGCCAGCTGACCGACAGTGCCAGCGATATCTCGATGGCTGGCCAGAACTCGAGAACAGTCCATGGTGACCATCAGAAGGCTAGCAGAATAAAGACGCACCATCATCCACTTCTCACTAAGAAGCACGATAAGAGTAAGAGAAAATAGAGGCAACACTTTTGCAGCCTTCTCTCATTCGTTTCTTTTTTGTCCGTATCTTTTTCATTTTAGTCTCTTCGTTTTATTCTTTTTTTTTTTTTTCGAATTAAACGCATAAATACATAAACTTACATTATATACGTACGTACGTGTATCATTTACGGAACTGATGTAAATTATATCATTTCTCGCAACGTTGCTTTTGCTATTGTCTAAATAATCGGGATTAAAAAAAATGAAGAGAAACTCTTCGTGAATTAGCATTGACTGATCACAAATGTTCGATTTGATCAATAAATAAAAAAAAAAAAAAAATTCGCTGCAAAATTCATTGTAAGATTTTGCATCGAAAGTGGCATGTTTAATTGATTCTCGTTCGCTGTTGTGTATGTGTGTGTGTGAGAGAGAGAGGGAGAGAGAGAGAGAGAGAGAGAGAGAGAGAGAGAAAGAAAGAAAGAAGGCCCTTCTTTCTGCGAAGGAACAGAGGGATGTTGTTACTACAGAACATTCTGTTGCGTTTTATAGATAGCGCGTCGTTTCCGTTTAAAGTCTGGCGTGTTATGTTTAATACGGTAAGTTTCGCTTATCATAGATTCCTTAGACAATTAATTTACTATGTCGTAAGTTATATAATTGCTAGATTTTTATTTGTAAGTAAGCCGCGCGAATTTCGAGCATACATACACCACAGAAACTTCGACTGAGTTTGATCGAATTTAAATTGTTAAAATGTACACGTACACACGAGGGTGAATTTCATCACGCGTATATTCGTTTAGCACATCACGATGGACTTGCAGCCGTAACAATTGTTCTTAAAGGATAAAATTGTATTACGAGAAATTTTGCTATAATGAATCTTTTCCTTCGTTTGTTTTCTACTCGCGGTGAAGCATTCATGATGAAAGAAATGTGTTCCTTTTTTTTTTTTTTTCTTTGTAATCGATCTGTGAGAAGAGAATTGAAACATATACAGGGCTAAGTTTTTCTGTTGCGGAAATATTTCTTCACAAGCAATTTATGTGCCGCAATTCTATTTGTTTATGTTAGTTAATTTCATGCGTATGTGTATATAATAAGGAAAAAAATGTTAAAACTTAACGTGGAGAAGAGAAAAAAAAATACATCATTAATGTATGGTAGTATATTTCATTACTCTCTATCGATATCCAACACTATGTCTCGTCTCTGATGTTCTCTCTTTTTGTTTGTGACAACACCTATCTCAAGGTGGGATACTAGTATAAAACGTCAAATTATAACAAAGTATTTACCACTTTATTTTGATCGTTTCTCAGCTTTACTGATATTTATAATATTCATACAGTGAGATTCATTTATAAATCGACATTTATACAAAGAAGATAGGCGTGAAATGTAAAAGTTATCCAAAACAAAGGGAGGATTACTTCTTTTTTTTTTTATATATTTTCACCGTTATACGCTTCGATGTGGTATTAAAACTCGTGTATATGTATTCGAAAGATAAATATGTTAACAGTTGCATGTCGGTGAATGAATATAGTACATGTATTGACTCCTCGCAAGTCAACAGCATCGACGTTGTAAATAGCTAATCAGTGATAGCAAAATAAATTCAGCTACCACAAGAATATTGATTCATCAATTCGATATATCAATTCCTTTTAGATAACATGATTTTTTTACAATAATTCTTGTCCATACCCAGCATAGACAATTGAATTGTTTCCTCAAATATCAGAAAGATTAGTTCAAAATGTATTCTAACATTTTTGCAACTACCTTGGTATCAAAGACAATAAATACATTGCACATTTATAAGTATATAAAAAAGAAAAAAATTTGGTAAAAATGCTTAAATAAATGTTCAGTATTATAAATTACTTCTTCCCAATAACGGATATCAGTTCTTCCACTTTCTGAATGTATTGTTCTTTCGCAGCATCTTGACTCATGCCCTTCCTTTTGTCCCAAGCGTCCCACTTGGCTCTGCCTCTGAAATCTAGCATGCCTGGCCTGGCTAGAAAAATTAAAATCTTCCTTGAAAAGAATAGTACTATCGATGTCACAGAATTCTCATTAGAATTCAACAAGTTTGAAATCACATAAAAACATCTCATCATTTTCTATTAACATTCGTTGTGCAATTGAAATTGCAAATTAAGAAGACCACAGAACAAAAGCGTAGTTACATAATTTTAGTATTACAATAAACATCAACTTTAACTTGTTGCATCAAGTAACGTAATCATATTATAATTTTGGAGATCTATTCAAGATCCTTTCCAACATATTTATACAAATAGATCCAAAAATTTTCAACCAAGGTATACTAAGTAATACTAAATGATCACAAGTTGTTTTACATACTTATGTTGCAATCTCCAACTGTAGCTTGTTTGTAAAGTGAGTATAGTTCAAGCAGGTCAGCATCTGAAGCTGGAGCACGCAATTCCTTCACCTCCTCAGCAGCCTTGTTAAATCTCTGACAAAAGATATACAAGAATAAAAGAATAATTTTCATTTCTGTTTTTAATGAAATTGTGGAAAAATTCAAAGTATGTACAAGAATTCAAGCAACCAGTAAGCAATTATGACAAAATATTGTTTAATTGCAATATTTTATGTTATTTATGTTATTACGCCAACGTAATTAAATATAAAATTAATTACTTCATCGAGAGACATTGTGCTTTAATGACAAAAAGGTCAAGACAAGATTTGAAACTTTAAGAATCTCACTGTCGTACTGTGCCACTGTTTCGGATCTATAGAACGTTGGCCTGGAAATACAATCGATTAACATTCTCCCACTCCTGTACTTACTACGTATGATACGATCACGACCGCCAATAAACTTTCATGTCATCAAGACCTTGATTAATAAATAATTATACCACCGCATGTTATCATGGTATCAGCGAAATTTTTATTCAATTTAACTTTAAGTTCCTGTGTAATATGTATTTATTTTTGTTCTACATCCGTGGCAAGCACATTATAGTGTTCCGATATGATTAATGGCAGTTGATGACGTCACATAGCGGGAAGAATAACGACACTAATAAGAATGCAAAGGAAATTAAGGACGATGTTAAGAATAATTATTAAAAACCTTCATTCAAATAGCAATCGAACGTTTCGTAAAAAGCAAAGCTATTTTTAGATGAAGTTGGAAGGTCGATGTTGAAATGTTCTCGATGGTTCCCATCTTCTTCGATGATGGTTTAAATATACATATAAATCGTTAAGAATATCTTATGAAGTCTAAAAAAAAGGAGGATAAACAATATATGAATATGTAATAAATAGACTGCGGATTTTTGCGCATTTATTTGAAGGTGCAAAGATTCATATAACGCATGCAATGCAAAAATATATATATATATAAAATATTCAAAGTAGAGCGTTTATTATAATATGTAGTAGATGAATTTCTTTAGTTGTACTCATAAAAATCCACAGTTTAGTAATAAACTAGAATTGAGGACCAGTCAATGAATGTAAGTAATCAATAAATTGTTTCCTTAGTACCTATATTTCGGATTGTATTTTTGGTTAATTGTATCTCGCAACGACGTCATTTAGTCAACTTTTACTAATTTCAATAAAACAGAAGTTATATAATGATTAGATATTATGACATTCTTACGTTTGAAAGAAGAAAAATTTAATGATATTGATATTATTACTACGTAAAATATGTAACTGTATATATGAAAACACGTATATATGAATCTATGTATGGAATGGATCACATGTAGTAGAGAATATTTTTTATCTTCTAATGATATGGCTAGATGGCGACACTTGACCACTTCCACGTAAAAAATGGCGGACTGCAAGGGTGCGTTTTGTGATTCTTTTCCTATACAGTAAATTAACGATAAATTCTGCACGATTATATAAATTATAATAATTGAAAATTCGTAGAAAATGATCGTTTTTTTTTTTTTTTAAATCCATGTTATTCTTCTTTGAATCCTATGTATTTCCGTATCTGCCTTTTTCGGCAATATTTACTCTCTAGAGCGTTACGACAGATTGAGGAAATAATTTTGTTTGACAATCATGTTAACTATCTGTTTTTGAATTTCACGTAGAAAATAAAGAAGAGACGAATCGACCATCGTATGTTTTAAAGGTAGATCCACCACAAGAGTCACCGGGGGATTCATCTGAAAATTCCACCAGTGGTAAATACGCAGTGTTATTTTTTGTTCCACATGTGTAACTTTATCATCAGTTTATTCTATGATATTTACATACAATTGCTATATTTGATATATTTTCGTTATTTCGCTACAATGTGGCATAATTTCTGACCAGTCCCAATAACTTTTGTTGGAAACCACATAGGTTATGATGTGAAAGTATTACTTGCATGTAACAATTTATGACTAGTAGTTTATGAAATCTTAATCATTTCAGAAGAAATGGAGAGCTCATCGACAGAAAATAATACCCAGGAATCACCCTCGAGTTCTAACAAGCCAGTGTTAGCTGCGTCAAAGTTTAGAACAACGTTTGGGTGTAGTGATTCCATCAAGAACTTAGTCGAGGAAAGAAAGTCATCCACGTTGTGGCCCTCTCAATTGAGCACAGTGACAAACAGTCAGCCTACTACTAAAGTATATCTACAACCAGCTAAGTTTCAGAATCCATTTGCAAAAGCCACAGATTCATTGTTAGACGAAAAGAATAAGGAAAAGGAAAATAGTAAAACAGAAACAAAGGAAGATAAGAACGAAGAAAAGGATGATAAGAGTGAAAAGGAAGATGACAATAGCGAAGTAAGAGAAACTAAAGGTGAAGTAACAGAAAGTAAAAGTGAAGTAAAAGAAGCTAAAAGGGAAGACAAGCCAATGGAGGAAGTGAAGCCGACCTTCCTATTGCTAGGCACAAGCACAAAAGATAGTGTAAATACTACAATAACGCCTTGTGCATCAGAACCAAACTTTGTATTTGGTCAGAACTTACAGGAACGTGTTATGATCGCAAATGATACAGAAAATTCTGACAAAACGGAAGACAAGGAGAAGAAGGAAAAAAAGGAGGAAAGCACAAATGCAAATGGTTCCACAGAGCTTCTTTTTTCCAGTGCGTCAGCAGCATGCCGCACTACCTCCAAATCAAGTTTAACATTAACCGAAGCCGCTCAAAAATTAGAAGAGGCAAATCGTGCTAATAAGAGAAAGTATAGTCAAATAACACCACTAACTGGTGAAGAAGGAGAAACAAATGTTCTTCAGATTAACTGTAAATTCTTCGCGTTTGACAAGGTTTGTGTAAGAATTATTTTTGCTTTCAATTTTTCAGAATGATTCATTCACGATAAATTTCCGATTTTGTTCAGGCTAGTGGCAGTTGGCAAGAAAGAGGTAGAGGTACTTTAAGGCTAAACGACCGCGACGGAGAATCTCGATTAGTGGGACGCACTGCAGGAACACAGAGATTAATTATGAACACAAAAGTATGGCCAGGAATGATCGCGGAACGAGCGGCACTTAAATCATTAAGACTAACGGCGATGGATGTTCAAGGAAGTATCAGGATCTTCATTATTCAAGCAGCGCCAAAGGAAGTGGAACAACTCCATGATTTGTTGGAAGAGCGGCTACTACGTGCACAGCAACGCCGACAATACAAGAAATTAGCTACTAACCAGTGACAGTCGATCATTCGTCCCTGCGAGCTGTTTGCCAGTTATCATCTAAATATACGCGATACAGAAGTTGCTAACACGTGAGAACAAGGTTCGGGAAACTACGTCGAAGTTATCAGGCCCTATTTGTTTCTATAGTAATTCGTACACAATAGAACTATGGCTATGATTCGCGCTTTTTCCCCTTGTGGAAGTTCTTAGACTTCGATGATATATCCCGTGGTGCACTGATGTTTGCAGACAAGCAAGAGGAGACAAAAAAAAAAGGCGAAAATACCAAGCCGAATTCTTTTTGGTATATATTTTCTAATCATTCCCAACCGATAATTCTTTTACACGAATTTCAAACAGAGTTTTTTAAAAGGAACCGAGAAAACTACTGGCTAGAGAGTTTTGATAATAGCATAATACGAACACACACATATACACATATACACACACAAATCGATCACGAAACCGTGTTGTACGCTTTGAAGAAGAACAGCGTTTTTAGTTTTCAGTGAGCAGTCTCTTTATAAGAATCATTTGGATTTTTATTGTAGCGATGTTCATATCGATTTAGGATTCTCTATTCCTTGTCCGCTATACATAAATATAAATATATAAATATCGTACCTTTTAAGAAAATTAAGATTAGTTCCATTATTTAAAAGATGTAGTTCCGCCGTGAACGAAAATAACAGCTCTGGACATGTTCATCGACGAGAAAACATTGTAAGTCTGTTTGAAACATACATTACATAAGGTTTTATCGCGAGCACAAAATGTTCAGGTTGTTCCATGATCGAATCTGTAACTATTTGTACTTTACTTTAACTGTATATAGTACCCAAGAAAATCGGACAATTTCCTCGCGATATTTCAAAGGCTGTGTATAAAACGGCTTCTCTCTTTAATTTTCTGCTTAACAATATTTATCGACACGACAATCGCTCGTTTGTTCCACGAAGAAAAATGAGGGGAGTCAGTCACAAAATTGCTCTTTGATGCAATGTGCAGCAATGGAACAGTAAAGATATTAATTAATGTAGAAAAAAAATTCTATTCACGATACAAATAATGAGTAATTGCTATTGTTTTTCTGTACTTGATATGTAAGAAAACGAACTCGATGTACACATCGTTAATTACACATCGAACAAATACATTCGTTTGCATAAAAAAAATCACACGTTAGTGTGTGTTTCTTTTTTTATACTATTCAAATTTATTAAAAAAAGAAAAAAAAGCAACCAGGGTCGAGCTTGTCTGAAATGTACAAGTTTTTTCTTATCTAATACATGAATCTATTTTTTTAACCTGTCCAGAAATTTTTCTGGAATCCATTCGCTTTTCCAGGCTGGAAAACGCGCCGAATAAAACGCATTCTAATAATTCCCGTGCGCGGCGCTACTCGACTCGATGGCGGGCGGTATTCAACAGGCTGATATTTATAGATTCGAGAGTTTCGTGCAAAGCTAGACAACGTTTTAGGCGTCAAAATCCAGTTCCGATGTTCGTCAACATCCACGCGATGATCCATAATTTTCAATTCGATCGTATGTATTCCATAAATTACAGCAGTCAGTAGTCGCTTTTTTTCAGAAAACGAAAGAGACTTACTAAAGTACAGTATTCAAATATCGTGTGGAGTCAATGAAACCGTGTAGCTGACGTTTGAATATCGTTAATACTACTTTTGGTCGCGACACATTCCTGTCGAAACGATGTATCGCATCGGGACGTTGGACCAAAGAAGAGGAAATTGGAAAGAAGAGACATCTTCCACTTCCATAGTCGACGTAACGTTTTTCTTTCTCGAGTATTAGTCATACATCCATTTGATCGAAAACGTGTGATCTTCGCAAGGGTGAGAAGAGTGAGACTGAAGAAGAGACTCGGTGTCTTCTAACCTTTTACTTAAAAAATTCCTGTGACAACCTCAGCCATATCTTTTTAATTATAATCGTAGCACTTATTATCATTATTATTATTATTATTATTATTATTATTATTATTATTATTATTATTAATAATTGGTGCACAAAGGTTAAAAACATTGAATGTCAGTGGTAAGTGAACAGTGCTGAAGGTGATATCGAATCTGAAAAAGTCAATCAATTGTCAGAACTTATTCAGACGAGTAACGATACCGTTAATACAATTAAAATGCCGAATTAAGGAGTGCAGTTTAATCCTGAATAAAGGGGATGATCGAGATATAGAAGATTTAATGGTTATGCTTCGTTTCTTGTTGACTTGACTCATCAAGGTCACGATTCCTCTGATGACCCATTTCTTTAGTCGAGAACAGTCTATTATAATTTTACTAACAATGTGACATGTTCTGGCCGCTGTTTCTTCGCGAAGGTAGAGTCAGTAAGTTTATTGGAAGTGACCGATGCCTTGTTCGTGGCGGACAGAAAGGAAAATGTTGATGGCCGATGGACGAGAATTCTTCTGGCATTACGCGGCCAAGTGCCCCGGAATTCGAGCGTCACGAGGCGGGAAACTAAAAAGATAGCATCGACGATCGGGCACACGGTGATTCAGGTACTGATTCGCGAACGTTTAGCATGTTACCAGTTTTATTTTTCGACGTTGAAGCATCTGAATGAATTGTTATCAATGACAAAAGAATTAGTGTGGACAGAAGGCAAAGAAAGTAAGTAGGTGAATAGGAAAATGATGTTCACCGGTGGTGCTCACGCGAAGAGGCGCAACGCAGGCGGTGGTTCAGGCCGGAAGTCCTCCGCGGACCGTAGAAGCCCACGAGCTGGAAGAAGTCCGCAGGCTCGTAGGAGCCCGCAGGCACGCGTGGGCGCGGAAGGATACACTTACAGGTGAGCCATTCGGTAGGTAAAGCTTGTTAAAGCTTGTTAAAGCTTATTGTTGTCCATGACTGTTCGATGTTATCTTCTGTTGTTAATCAATCCCTCCAGATAAAATACCTGTAATCAATTGAATAGTTAAGTACATTTCACAATTTTACACTATTATAATAGAAGATATTTAATCAGATTGTCTTTTGGAAACAAAATTTTGATATAAAATACTTTAGTTTAGATATGCAAATTTTAGAAGCTTGAATTACTTTCGTATGAAAATTTAAGTGATTTAGATTGATTGATTAACAAATTGCAAGTTTACTGTAATAAAAATGTTACAATGTTTACTACAGAGCACAGTGTAAGATTTGCCACTAGAACAGCCGCTATTCGAATCTTGTCCACCGCAATCAATTTTTCATTAAATATTTCAGTTTAATGCATCGAGTTAACTTCATGTTAAAATTTCCACGTTCAAAATAAATATTAGGAGCTTTAATTACAAACGTACAATTGAATCAAACAAACGCTAAACGGAAATGAAGATCAAATTCTTCTCTTAATGACTCTTTAAAAGATTGTGAAGAGAGAAATACGAGTTTATAGCATCAAATTAAATTTTTCGTTCATTGAAAAATACGCGTGAAAAAGCAATAATTGAAAGATGTAAGAAAAATGACGTGATACGGTTTCAGAACCAGAATTCCAGTGCTAAATCCAACGGATCTACCACCGACAACGTCCACAGGGAAAACATACGTATATAAAACCAGGGTTCCCCGACGGGATATCGCGGCTGCATCTGTGTCTCCTGCACGCGAAAAAAACAACATTGGAGGAGCAATTACGAAAAGAAGAGGAGCAGTAAAACATAACAAGGTGCACGTGGTTCGAGGTCACAAACTAGTTGCAAAATTCTTCAGACAGCCGACCTTCTGCGCCTTTTGCAAGGATTTCCTTTGGTAAAGTTTCTAAAACATAAATGAAACAAATATAAAATGGATACGTTAATGGGCAAAGATTCGCCCATAGAAAACGTGTAAAATGTCTTGAGGAAACAACGCAGCCACAAACACACGGTTTATCGAGAACTTTCGCTCTCAGACAGCGTAGTAATAATCGAAGAGTTTCGATTTATCGTAAAATACGGCTGCTTTGACGATATACGCGCGGACATCTAAAAATAGTTTGCACCGCGTCGTTCGGCATATCATTCAAGTATCGGCCGGCGGTTTCCTCAAGTACGGCGTATTTTCCAATTAATCTGGGATGTGCTCTTTGTCGCAGGGGATTCGGAAAGCAAGGGTATCAATGCCAAGGTAAATATTATATCCCAGACAGCACTTTTTCTAACTGTACCGGCCACGTTGTACCTCTATTAATATTCCATTCCTGCGTTTCAGCCTGCCAAACAGCAGTGCACAAGAAGTGCCATGATAAATTGTTAACCAAGTGCCCGGAAAGTGGCAGGGAATCCGAAAACACGATAGTAAGTGTATCCGCTTTATACAACTTCACCGTACAAGCGACAAATTTTTTTTAAGATTCACGAGAATAATTGATATTCGTTTGTCCATTACCTTTAACGAGAATCAGTGGTTTTTTTCTTTTTTTTTTTTTTTTTTTTGTAAAAGTTCAATGTATATCTCGAGGAAACTAGGTTTTGCTTATTTGCCTAATGATGTATAGATTATCCATGACCATGGAAAACAACACTGTTTTTAATGTTGTCTCGTATGCTAAAATTTATGTCTATTTCTAAACGTCGAGGATCCGTGTGCAAACGTTTGCTCGTGATGCAACGGTAAATTCTACCAAATTCCGAATATTTTCACACATATAATTTTCCAATAATTTAAAACCCGAAATCCAAATTTGTGTCCCTGAAGACAGATAATAAGACAATATATATATATGTGTGTGTGTCTTTTTTTTTTTGCAGTAAGGACATTGAAATTTTGTGAAAGTATCTGATATCTATTTTTATAAAAAGTGGTTATGTGTTATTTCTGGTAGCCCACGCTGCATCTGTTTATGCTATTTGTTCAAAGTAACGCAACATCTAATCTTACACAGAATCGTTCTAATTTTGTTGATACTTGTTCGATGGCAGTACTTGAGGGAGCGTTTCAAGGTAGATGTGCCTCACAGGTTTCGCCCTTATACGTTCATGTCACCGACCTTTTGTGATCATTGCGGTTCCATGTTGTACGGTTTTTTTCGACAAGGTCTCAGATGCGACGGTAAGTAAGATTTAAGCCAAAGAATTTTCATGAAAACAATCGTCTTGTATATAATATGTATATCCTTTTCACCTTGATGCACCTTAAGTTTAAGTTTCACTATGATAGCAATTTAAATTTGTATCACGAGTTTTGTAAAATTTAACTTTTAAAGTAAATGTTAAAACTAAAGTTAGTTGTAGAATCGACTTGAAATAGAATTCGTTGCCATTCGTTGGCTATTTCTAAGTTTCGCTGAACAAGTAACAATAGGCACCCAGGAAAGAAACATTTGGCGCGGGTCTCGATGGTCGAATAACAAAACAACGCGAAACCGTGGCTCCGCCGACACATTAATGCGCGTTTTATACGGCTGCAGAGACAACGACACGAAATTCGTCGCCTGGCAATTTGACGTGCATGTTATACCGCGAGCCTCACGATGCATGATTGCGCGTCTTTCGGTATTCTTCACGACTTTCATCAATGTTGTTGTTGTGTTTTTAACAGCATGATAGCGAGGAGTGATTTTAACCAATGTACGTTTTACCAACATTTCCTTACGTTGTATTCGAGTCCTAGTCAATTTTCTGAAACGGAAACATTCATCGGTATAATTAAAAAAAATTCGTATTATCGTGTTCGATTATAGAAAAAAATGTTTCGCGGTGTTTACCAGCGGCAACACCATAGGAACGCATGGAAAAAAGCTTGTTACATCAGGTTTGACAATCGGTTGATGCGATTCAATTCTAGTCCTGACAATGAGTCACGTAAACGCTACAATACGGCAAATATTTGTAGAAAAGCAATGAGACGTTGTACGGGTTATTACAGTCCAGCTAGTATAGTTAGACGCTAGGAAGCCACATATACTAGATTTCTATTATTACACTGGGTCGCTGGCTTAGACTCAGTCGGTGTTGGCTGCCTGAACCGTGAGAACGGCTCGTCGAACACCTGAGAACGCGTTCGCCGGCGATCCGTGCCGCACTCAGTCGTCTTCGAGAGCGTCGAACCGCTCGTGCTCGCTGTTCGCGCCTCCCGTTTGTGCCTCCTCTTCGAATTCCAGCCCTTCGCCAACTGTACGCGTAAATCTATCGGATAATAATCGCCACGATGCCCTACTACGGAGACAGTTTGCCCTATTACTACGGGGGACCATTCTCTAATCACAGTTCATTGATGACCGGTGCTCCACGGTAAGCTTTTTCTTCATCCAATTATTTTCCTTTCCTCTTAGCCCTCCTAAATTACCCTGTATACTATATTTCTTTATTTTCATGCAAAAAATGCCTCGATTGATTCTTGGTAATTTTTTTTTTTTTTTTTTTTTTTTGCTGTCATAGATACTTTCTGCATTTCATCTGTGAAACAGTTTTCTTTTTTGTAAATTTAAAATTTTTCTCTTTTCCACTCTATCTTAGTGAACACGCTGTTTACATTTGATTTTCATCGCCTTCTTTAGTCCCTCTTCGCAACATGTGTTCTTCGTTGTATGAATTTTTCTTCTTTTACGTCTAAATAAAATGACACGACGGACACAATTTCTTGTTATTATCTCTTACAAGTATACGTATACTATTTCACATTGGGCGCTTTGTTTAGTTCATCGTCTTTTACACTACAATATTAAAGAGATTTTTCTTTTTCGAATAAACGACTTTCCCGGAATATCGGTCATTTTGTACAATCCTACACTCTTTGTACAAACATACACTTCGTGTTTGATTATTCCGCTGCACTTGTTCGTCCCGTTTGCCCCGATCGTCCATCTAATCCAAGCGAAAATAGCGTTCCACGAAGCGGTTCCTTTCTTCGCTTTCTTTCCTCGCTTTTCCTTCGCGGACCATTATTCTTGGTCGCGGAGTGACGTTCGTCGTCGCGGAGGCTTCTCTGGTGGTTAGTTACGTGAATACGCGAGGAGCAATAAAGGAGCTAACCAAAATAGCAAGCGCATTTCCCAATTTTCCTTTGAGTCAGCCAGTGGAAAATGAAAAGAAATTGCCATAGATCGGAACATGCTGGTGCAGCAGACGCGAAATTGTACGCACACGATACTCTGCAATTAGAATAACTCTGTTAGAATGTTATTCGGAATTTTGACAAACGCTAAATACGACAGACGATCCTGTCAAATCTCAAAGTTATTAGTAAAACGCGAGATGGCGATTAATTGATTGGTCCGCGGATTGAAGTAAATCAAAAGGATCAGGAGATGTAGCGGGCTCATCGAAAATATTAGCCTTTAAAAATAGCCAAATGTCTGGACGTGTAGTTTCCACGTGATAAAACTCCGTCGCACTCGTTGCATTGCCAAAAGATCCTCTAGTAAAATCCGCAATTACGTTATCTTTTCTATAACACCGAAAGGTTTAATATAAACGTTTGTAAACTATGTGCAAAGAGTAGAATTAATTTTCTTCCATAAATGGAAAATCATTACAAGTAACGATTAATACTATATACTGAGGATTAGTAAATATAGAATTTTTAGTTATGAAACAATAATTAAGAGAGATTTCTTCCCTTTTGAATTTTTTGAGCAACTTGGAAAACTAATGCAACAAAAATATTAAACGATTTAAATCAATATCTTACGTATAGCATTTTTTTTTAAATAGAAAATTATTTAGATACATGTAAAAATGATGAGAAAATATAATTGGAAAATCTAATCTTATCTAAATAACATACGTAATACCAAAGACAAAAGGCTTAAAATTTGTAGAGGAGTGACAAGTGAAAAACCTGACGAGAAGTTTCAATCGCCTTTCATGATTAATGTCGGTCAGTAGAACCATATGTGCGCTCAATTACTACTTGTTTGTCATCGTGTAACTGTTCAAACGCGTACAATCGTAGGCTCGATTCGTGAATCGAAATCTGTCAGTCGGGTCGTGGCCATGGCCGAAGCCAAATTCACAGGCAACGCGCGTAACAAGTGTTCACGATGCGCTTTCCATCCCTGCGATGTAACGCATCGGGAGAAGAAGCTTCTGGTATTGAGACCATGCAATCGGAAGCTTATCAATCAGGTCAGCTTCGAAACAATTACGCGACACAAAGATTTCCGAGTCTTCTTAAACATAATGCAACTGTGCAAACAACGATTTGCTATTTTTTAGTCAACCATCCTTACGATAAAAATGATTTTTACCAGCTTAGCATACTTTCTTCGTATTTGACTCATCTATAAACAAACGATACGCTATATTCAGCATCCTTCTATTCCAAATTCAAGGTCTTTGAATCATATTATTTAAAAAAAATACCAAAGGAAAAACTGCCAGAGAAGCATCCACGTTGCCTAGCAACCAGAATTTCATCAAGTTATTCGCGTAGACCGCTCCATTCGCCGCTGTCCCGATACTCGCCGCATCTGTCGACCATCTCCGAGTCCCCGCTGTCCACTCTGCGTCGTTATTCTCCCGCGTCGGTGGCCAGCCGGCCTAGACGCGTCATCGACACCGCGGACATCGACGTCTCGACACCTAGGACCCTGACTCAGGAGAGTAGCCATCAAAGAAATCGTCTACGTCGTGACAGGCCCACGATCAAAATCAGAAGCCAAGCCTTGAAAGATAATCCTGCTCTGAGGCAACACAACGAAAGGCATGAGAAGTCTGTGGGTGAATTATTGGTCGAAAAGTTCTTGATCAAGGAAAAGAAACTCGACGAGACGGAGAAACGTTTGCAGTTGTTCCATCAAGTCAGTTTGGAAACGGAAGAAGACGAAGAGGATCAAGATCTGCAACAGATAAAAAATAAAATCACTAGAAGATTCACGAGGAGAAGATCTTCGACGGATATACAGTTGGATCCTGAACAGATAGAAAGAGAGGTAACTTACGCTCAAGTTCAGGCAAAGGTATTGGACACTCTGGTTGCTGAAGAACAAGCTGAGATCGAGAACGAGGTTCGTAGAGGGACTTTGATTAAGAAAGGGGCTCCTGGAGGGCCAAGGAGCGTTCCTATCTTCCGCAGAAGCGTTGATGGAGAGCCTGGGTCCCAAGATGAGGAGGAAGCTACGTCGCAGAAGGTAAGGAAAACCTTAAAAAAGGTGAAAAAGAAAAAGAAAACTACGGAAAAGCCGTCACCGCCTGAGGGAGGTGAAAATTTAAGGGAACGTACGCCCAGTACCTCCAGCGATGCCTCCGCGGATGTCCAAACAAGCGAGAATGACGAGGAAAAAGTTCGAAAGCGCTCGAGGTCGCAGATGTTCAAGGTCGAAGCCAGCAACAGCGTCGGAGACTTTTCTACCATTTGGGTGAACAGTAGTCCCGTGGAACAGTTCAGGGAAAGCGTGAAAATTCCCGTCCCTAAAAAATTACTTACACGGAAGACGGATAGGCGTGAGGTCGAGGAAGAATCTGAAACGGAAATCGTGTTGCCCGTGAAGAAACCCTATATAAAGGATACTTCGAGGAACAGCGTGTATTTCACGGTGAAGACGCCTCCGGAGACTCTGAAAAGTGATCCTATGAAGAAATTAGAAACTATTACCAATGGAATGAAACCAGAAAAAACGTCAGAGTCTCTTACAGAAAAAAAAATTAATCAGATCTTACCTGTAGATGTCACAGAAGAGGCTAAGGAAACGCCAGAGTATTCCAAAGAAAAAATACTTTATCAGATGTCATCTGAAAATGTCAAAGAAGAGAATAAGAATACGAACCAAAAGACATCCTCGAAGGATAAAATCTTCCCAAAAGAGAAGAAAGAAATAATAGAGAAAAAAAAAGCAATTGAAATTGCCAAGCAGAAGAAATTAGAATTTCTAGATAAAAAGGTTCCAGAGTTTCCAGCGTCCTCTGTCGTCTCTGTTGCGAAGAAGGAGGAGATCTACGACGATCCCATGACCACAAGGGTTGACGAGAACAACGTGACGCTAAGCGTTGAGCCGTTGGCGAGCGAGAGCAGCGCCAGCGAAACGCTTCCATCGGCTGCGGATGGGCTGCCAAAAGCGTCTAAAATTAATACGGATGAAAATAATGCCGTAGAAGCGCCAAAGTGTACGTTACGAGAACGCCAGTACCTGGCAAAACCGACGAAAGCCGAACGCGACGAAGGCGTCGTATCTTCGGGAAAGATTATTCGGGCGAACAAAGCTGTGTCCTCGAAGAATGTCTCCAAAGTAGGTGTTTCTACCGAAGAGTCGAACGTAGATAATCTTGGACAGTACTTGAAAGAAGATAATCTATTAACGAAGACCACTTCCTCTTCCCTTGATGATGCAAATAACAACCTCGTGATTAAAACGACCTTGTCAGAGGGTCTCAAAGGTGACACGCAGACAGCAGAAGGTTCGGGAAAAGTGGCTGAAAAGATAGGAAAACATGTAATAGGGGATGACAAGGATAACAAGGTGAACGGGCCGAGTGTCGAAGAGATGGTAAAGCAAGGTGCCGAAGAAGTTTCAAGATTGCCCTTCAAGGTGTCAACGAAGAAGACCGAGAGTAACAGAATAGAAAACAAAGCGGAGGCAAAAGCCAATCTGCAGAGTGCAACAAAGACTGAGACGCAAACGAACAAAGAGCCCAAGATCCCGTGTAGAACTGAACTTTCCAAGGTGGATACTCCTGGCGAGAGCAGTGTTGCCTTAGACAGAAGTATCAGTGTGGATTGTACGCCTGTTCCAACCAAAGAGCAGATAGATCCAAATTTGATGACCAACATGCCTTTACAGAAACCAGCGGTAATCGGAGAGGTTGGAAGCTTGTTTAAAAGCACGTCCACGGAATCTATAGATTTCTGGAGCGAGATTAAGGGACCGGAGAGTCCTAAAGTGACGAAAGTGACCAACAAGGGATTCAATTTCGCTGGTTCGAAGAGTTCGGAGCCAGGTCAGGCGGTCGAGGACCTCGGCAGCGGGCAGCTGGACAAGAAAAAAGAGACTGATCCTAAAATAAGCGTCGCCACTCCGCCAGCCGAGTTCAGTAATATCGCCGTAATCGAGGAGGAGCGGAAGACCGAGGAGAAGTCGTCGAAATTCAAGACTGAACAGACAATATCCAGTACTGGAACGCCTTCAACTACTTCAGAGAAGTCGGACTTTGATAAAGGTGATTCCACTCCTAAGAAAGGATTAAAGAAGAAGAAGGAGAAGAGCCTGTCTATAACGATCGACCAGGATGTGTACTCGACCGTAAAGAGGGCTCCATTCAAGAGAGAAGACTCTTGGTCATCGAACATTTCTTTTAAATCGATGACGAATACTCCTGATACCACTGTTCCGGCTTCCGAAGTCTCCACACCGACCGCTGAGATTCCTGTGCCTGTAATAAACATCGAGGAAACACCCACCCCGACTAGATCCGGTTCTCAGGTTCTGTACGAAGAGGACGAGCCCAAGACACCGACCAACGAATATCAAGAGATTGAAATATCGACAATTTCCAAGTGGAACAATCGCAGTGACCTTTCTAACGTCAACGGAGAGAAAGATATTATTTCAGTGGCCTGCAAGGAAGCCAACGCAATTTGCAGTCCGGAAGATACTCCAGAGTCTTCTAAAAAGAAAAAGGTGGTTAGAAAAAAGAAATCTTCTACGATCAAGAAAGGCTCTAAGAAAGAGAGCAAGAGCAGTAAAGACAACAAGGGATCGAAGAAGAATTGTGCCAAAAGTCAGGAAGTCTCGAAAACTTCAGAAGTAAAGAATTCCGCTAAAACTAATCCCAAAAATAATACACCTACTCAGAAACCCATAGATCTCATTAGGATGTTTTACACGACTCCATCGGCGTTGTTAACTGCTACACCCAGAGACTTGTCTAAGGTTCGTCGAGCCAAGATTAAGAGGAAAAAGCATCACTCCAGGACGCCATCCGTGAGCAGTGACAGTACCGGAAGTACCACTAGTACGGCAACCACGGAAAGCAGTGGATCCACGTGTACGGATGACGACCCGGAGCACAAAAGGATGAATTCCACCAGGAGTAACGACTCCGGCTTCGACGGTTCGCCAAGGATATCGAGTACTTATTCTATAGTATTTTTGGATCGTTTGTTCTGTTAGTGTAGACAGATTGCGCAATTTCGATTTTTTTTTTTTTTTTTTTTTTCACATTTGCCTTATCCCAGGATTCTGTTTAGCGGAACTGCCAAGAAGTTTGTTGCAGATTCGCAGAAATTTACCGTCTTCCCAGAATGTGGGTGGTGTGTTTATGTTCAGAGGAGCGTGCTGTTTTCAATATCTTTCTGATAACCATTGGCTTTTTGATTCGTTTTACATAAACGTAAAAATATTAAATTTGTCGAGAATATTGAAGCTAGTTCCTTAAGAATATGGCAGTTTGCTAACTTGCGACTAACAGATATTGTTTCTAACTATTGTGACTAACGTGTGATTCGCTCTATTGCCTATAAGCTATTTTCTGCATGAAATTCTAGATAGATACAAAGTCTTATGGTCAGGCTGTCAGATTATCGGCAAACAATCAACTGTTGCATAACCGTTCCACATCCAGATACATTCTCTGATCCAACAGTATCACGTGTTTCTGTTACAAACGTGAAGCCAGTTCTTCGTCGTTATGTAAGGTCTTTGTCAGAGAGTCAACGACACTATTTACCAGTCTGTTTACAGAAAGTACCGTAATTATTAAAATGGTCTCCATTAGTTCTTCGTTGTCTCAATATCTCAATAAATAAATAAATATGTGTGTGTGTGTGCGCGTGTGTGCGTGTGTATATATAACTTTCTTAAAACTTGATACAGATACGATTAATTTGTCATAAATGGCCAATTATTGTATAGTAGCTCGATTTAAAAGTAATGCACATGGTTGTGCCCATAGTGGTTCTATTTATAAGATGTGGCGCGGTTTCATAACAATACTCTAGACTTTATAATGCAGTGGCGATTAGTTGATGCTGCAAACAAGAGTTTCGAGATAAATTTAGATGGACGATGGGTTTATTCGGCATCAGTAGATAAAGAACCGCGAGAGACTGTTATTCTCGCATTAAGTTAGCTTTTTTTTTTCGTACAAACAAGGTGCATCAAAGGTATTTGTTATAAAATCAAACAAATAAGACCCAGAACGTTTAAAAATAGATTGCGATATGGCCTGTCACAAAAAGTGTGAGAAACTGACTGGAAATCTCTGTGGATTGAACCAAAAACTCGTGGCAGAAGCCTTGCAGGCGCTCAAGAAAGGTGAGTTACTTGTTCCAACCCGCTAAAAGTAGGGATCAAAGGAAAAAAAAAACTAAGATTTTTCAATGTTTCGTACCTTCGAAAGAATATTTCTCACTTTTTTCATATCTGATCTTAAGCATTGGCCGTGCAGTGAGACTTGGCTGGTCCAAGAAGTGTATTCATCTATGACTTTGCCACAATTCCACGTGGCTGTCATAAATCCGTTCACTCTGACAAGAAAATAGTCTGGTAGACGATACCGTGATTCCGACAATATGAAATTATATCGTGGTTAAATCGGTCTCTAGTGATTATATCTATTATAATCTTCCTACCTGTCCCTTAATCGATCATTTATGTTTTGTTCCTCGTGTCCCGTTCGCGTCATAAAACGGTCAGTTCTATTTTTGGGAAATGCTAGTCGGCCAACATCCAGCGTGTTTATATGCCAAAGCCAGATCGATAATTAATTCGCTTATTAATCGAGATTTGACGAAAATTTGAGCAATCGGACGTTCTTTGGCCCAGGAAGATCCCGGAAGAGAATCTAGTATGATCGTTCTCTTTCAACAAATAGAGAATCTTGTCCAATAGTTACTTGTTCCTCTTTACTCATTAGTAAGTATCTTTAAGATCTCAAACAGGCAATTTTTACGACCCGAGACTTTATAAAGAGATGCACAGCAAGTATTTCAATGTCGTTTGCCTTATGGATGCGAAAATAAGACTAACCATGACATTTATAAATTGCTCCAATCGGTAGATCGATTGATATATTATTTCTATTTTAATTTCACAGCACCTTCGCAGTCGTCGGACAACCAGAGGAACTCAGACTCTTCAGACCATTTCCCTAGTGGAAGGATCACGCCACCGGCCACCAATCTTCCAAGGTTCAAGAAGTACACCGTGACGGATTTCAATTTCCTAAAAGTGAGTTTGCTGCTCAAAGCGGTTCATCGTTATAAACGGTCGTTAACGGATTTTAGCCACGATCGTCGTGTTTACCGTGGCGCGTGCAACTCTCGGGCCTCTGCCAAGGTCCCGGCTGACGAAACGCCCAAATTATTCACTTCGAGATGATGGGAAGCTTCGTCTACGACGGATTATCTTTCTTCTATCGAAAACTTACGTCAATAACTTTCAGGCCTCTTCTCTACATAAATCTGAAATAACAAGAATTGTTTAGATTCTAAATAACTTTATGGAATTTTGGAAAAGGAAGCGTTTATATTCTTCTTATTAGAAAATAGTTTAGTTGTTGAGATAGTTCAAACAGGAGAAATTTTAGAGAATTTTAGAGGATTTTAGATTTTCTGCTCAATTTATTGATTTGATACAGGTTTCTTCTAGATATTCGTAGATGTAACCACTTTACATAAAATATATGAGCTCCCTTGGCTCACCAGGATGAAAGCCAATCGGTATCGCGTGTATACCTGTGACACGTGAAACCAACTTGATTGATTCACGAGGTGTCCTTTCGAAATGATCCAAACTAGGAGGCGCGACGAACCTTCCACCTCCTAATTCACGTTCGATCCAACGCGATCACGATGTTAAAGAGCTTTAAATCTCCTCGACAATGAAGAGTTTCTTATGCATGAATTTTAGACACGAGATAGTTTAATATCTTGAAATATCTGTATTGAAAGATAAAATAGGGTTTTATAATCAGGCGACTTATCAGTGAGTAAATTTTTTAGAGAAGAAAGTTTAAAACGAATTTAATTTTGCGAAGGATCTCACGCAAATAGACTCACCTAAATTAGCTGCACGCAACGAATTATTTTTAACGAGTCCGAGGCACTCTCACGTGCGACATTCTCGCTTTAGACGCATGAACTTTCCACCGTGTGCCATTTTCACTCTATCAGACCTGGATTTCCACCTGGTAACAGAACCTTGCCTCACTTTTGACGACTACAGTCATCTCATAAGAATTACTCCCGGTGTATATTCCTTCCATATCTAATCCCAAGTTAGATCCTCTCCAATAATACGATACGTTGATCCTCAATGAAGTTTGAGACCTAAAAGATTTGAAAATACAAATTTAAAAAATTCCTAAAACTTATTTTCTTAAGCAAAAAAAAAAAAAAAAAAAAAGAAAAAAGCAGAAATTATAACGTTTGTCGTTTTTCTTCAGGTCCTAGGAAAAGGCAGTTTTGGCAAAGTGTTGTTAGCCGAACTCCGAGGCACCGAGTGTGTATACGCGGTAAAGTGCCTGAAGAAGGACGTAGTTCTTGAAGACGACGACGTAGAATGTACCTTAATCGAAAGAAAAGTCCTGACTCTAGCTACCAGGCACCCATACCTCTGTCACCTGTTTTGCACCTTTCAGACAGACTCGCATTTGTTCTTCGTAATGGAATACCTGAACGGCGGCGACTTGATGTTTCATATTCAAAAGTCGGGTCGTTTCCCAGAACCAAGAGCTCGATTCTACGCAGCTGAGATTTGGTCTGGCTTAAATTTCCTGCACAAGAAAGGAATAGTGTACAGAGACTTGAAATTAGACAATGTGCTGCTTGATTTCGACGGACATATTAGGATAGCTGATTTTGGCATGTGTAAGCTGCAAATATTTCTCGACAGAACCGCCGACACCTTCTGCGGAACGCCTGATTACATGGCTCCCGAGGTAAAAGAAGATCACAAACGTAATAAAAAAATACGTAATAAAAAATTCTTTGTATAATAGAATCATTTTTCTCTTATCAAATAGCACGAGCGAGCTATTTAATTTAATTGGAATTATTGGCTGTCGAAGGAATCCAAGTTCCAAAATTAAGACACTAAAAGCGACGCTCAAAGAGCCGCGATTCGTTGGTCTCTTTAAGTTAACCAACTGACTGTTTCCGCATTGCAGATCATAAAGGGACTGAAATACAATCAGGCGGTAGACTGGTGGTCGTACGGCGTGCTTCTGTACGAGATGCTCACGGGACAGTCGCCATTCTCCGGCTGCGACGAGGATGAGCTATTTTGGAGTATATGCAACGAAAGACCGTTTATACCTCGTTACCTGAGCCAAGATTCCAGCGACATATTGATCGGCCTTCTGGAAAAAGACTCTGGGAAAAGGCTTCCTGGTCACGAAATTGCCCTGCACTCTTTCTTCCAAGTAATTAATCTTATAGAATCAATTTACGGACTGGTCTCCATTCACGAACACATACGAGGACCATTCTGTGCAATTGAAACTTCTCATATGAACTGTGAAATTCATAAAACGATTAATATCTTCATTTCTCCAGCAACTGCCATGGGATAGATTAGAAAGGAGGCAACTGGAACCACCTTTCAAGCCAGCCCTGGAGCATACTTTAGATACGAAGTACTTTGACACAGCATTCACTGCTGAAAGACCACGACTGACTCCTGTACCTGAACAGATCCTCACCTCCATGGACCAGGGCGTCTTCCGTGGGTTTTCCTATACAAACCCAAACGCAACAGACTGAAGAAACTATCAGAGACGTGCCACAACTTCACAGATTTGCACGTTGGCGGTATTCAACGTGGTGTTTTTCTTGTCTTACGATATCGATGGTCCTGATGATCATTTGAAGGTTGATTCGAACGAAAGAAGAGGCGCTTACGCTCGTTTCTTGGCGAACGGAGGAAACTGAATGTTACCTTGGAGTCTATCAGGACAGACAATTGACCGAGTCTCGACGAAATCATCGAGGATGACGGCATTCGTCGGGGAACATATTCTACGAGCGGTTCTAGCTAGGGTCGATATCTCTGAATCGCTCTCGATGATAGATGCTAGGTTTTTATAACGTAGAGGCGGCATTGCGTTTATAGGACACATAGATTAGCCATTCGTGGAACTTAAATGAGGTTCTAGCGTTTACAGAGTCAAGCTCGGCCGCGAGAAAACCGATTCATTCAATTGGACGTTACGTTTCGTTATTTTTTAAAGCGTCCTTTCTAAACAAAAATCGTAACGGGCCGAAAGTTCTACTGACGTTGGCTACAATGACATTTCAAATAAAACAATAGACAACATGCCTTAAATTATAATTAACGTGATGAATAGCAAAATATTTTAGGAAGAAGATATCACGATCAGATGATAACCGGAAGATGCTCGCAGACCTCTAATTGCACCGCGTTCCAGCGTTTATTCTAAACCTCTAGCGTTACACCGCGGTCAGGTTATTAATACTCCGAGTGGCTCATTACTTTGGCCACGATAAATACTGTCTCGAGCGTCTTCCACCCACAGACGACTGCTCTCGCTCTTCCTGTCGTCCCTTCTTTTTTTTTTCCTTTTTTTTTCCTTTTTTTTCGTTTTCGTCGTTGTTCGCCACCTTTACTTCATATTCTTTCATGAATCCTACACCTTTCATGTCTCCTTCCCTTTTTCCACTTTTTCCTCCACACATCTTTTTTTTTTTTTTTTTTTCTATTTCTATCCTGTCTACCGTCCACGCCTATCTTTCTCTTCTCCATACGTTTTCTCGTGTTCCTTCTCGCTTTTCGGGTCGCACACTTGGCTCCGCACCGACTATACGCTAACTTTAGCACACGGTAGAATTGGCAAAGCACCACGATTCGGCAACGAAGTCGAGACACGTTGAAGAAGACTCCAGGACACTTCACATGGATGTCTGAAATACAATCAATTCAATTCGAAGATAGTTGTCGACATAATTTAACAAGGAAGATCGATTCTGACATAATACTTAATAGATTTCGCTAATCTTTAAATCGTGATAATCGTTAAAATGATATAGAGGGAGCCTAAAGTTAGGTACTGATAGACCCATTAGCCGGCTAATTGATCCAATTGGATCATTCCGACACGGATGGTGAGTTAAGCGGTCGCACTTAGTAATTAATTACTCTCTAAAGAACGTGGACATTGCTATCCTTAATTGAAACTTAAGATAAACTTGAAAGTCTGTTGTTATTTTAAAAGCCTAAATAAATGGACCTTTCCTTAGGATCGTAGGAATATCCAACCATCGTTAATGTATCAATTTGTGATCGGTAGCTTTTCGAATTTAAAAGGTATTTAGCAAAGCCTTCAAATGCAGATTACGTGAAAGCGAAAGGTCGCAGTTCCGCGAAGCAGAGATCGGATCAGTGAGGGTGGAAGGGTATGAATCGAAACGCTAAGCAGCACGAGAAATTGAAACGAGGAAAGATTTAGAGAGGAAAGAGACGTCGTAGGAAGAGCACGCAAAAACCGACCGACCGAGAGGATCGGTCAATGGACCCTGAATCCGCGGCTTCTTACTTTCTGCTCTTTAACCGACTGTTATAAAACAGATTATTTCGAAAGTGCCGTTATTTAAATTTTTTTTACTTACCTTCGAACAGCGAACCTTTTTAGAGCGCTCATAGCTGTCTGTAGTTTCGTTCATATAACGAATATTGTTAACAATCAACTATAGCGAGGATTTCTAATACCTTGACAAAGTTTCTCATGGTTTAGAAACGCTCGAGGTATCAAGTTTTGTATAAAATTAATACTAAAAAAAAAAGAAAAAAAAAAAAAGAAAGTGTGTTCTCTGCTTCATTTCCAATCCTGTATAAATCCTACGCCTCTAAAAGTTATTCAAAAGTAGTTCCAAACAGAGTCTAATTCCGTAAGCTGTGCAAAGGGTAATCAAAATTCTAATCCGATCATCGAACCGCTACATAAAAAACTTCTAGGTGCTGATGATATCATTCGACGTCGCGGATATCGATAACTAAAAATAAGAGAGAATATACCGACCGTGAAATCTGGGAGGGGCAAACGCGAGGTTGAAACGCGAGGAAACCAAGAGGAAAGGCTTTACGACGTGTTCGAGGGAACACAGACGCTCGAAATCGAAGCTTTTAACGAGAAGTGCAGACTTATTTGACGGTGCAGCGACTGCGGGGCGCCCGCAGGGCCGCACACGCTCTCTCCCTCTCTCTTTCTCTCTTTCTCTCTTTCTCTCTCGCCCCTATAAATAGACTCGACGCTACCACGATTGCGGCCCTACATCGTGCGGCTATTTTCGACAGGCATCGCTACTCGTTACAGTTCTCCGTACGCCCGCTCCACGACGAGTTTCTATCGTCGACGGCTCTTCAAACCCGCGAACAAAGACACAGATGCGCTGTTTACGCCGCGAGCAACAAGAATCTGCCGATCGTAGCGGCTCCTTGACGACCTGCTGCTCCTCCAGGTCGTGTGCTTACCCTTCTGAACACGTTCGCCGTTTCTAAAATGGATATTTATTGCGATTTAATAGATGTCTAATCGATAGTTAATCGTAGTGAAACAAAGTGTAATAGTTTTAGTGTGGTACCCGGTTGAAATCCAAAAATTTTCGTGCAGATATTCGAATCTACTGGTGACCTGTCGTTTCAACTTTGTCGGTGTTCCATGGAAATTATTTAAGTGGAAAATCAAACGGTCCATTCACTCTATAATAAGCGTGCCTTAAAGGGATGTTCAACGAAAAGACGTAGACCAGAATCTTTTCTGCACTTGCTCAGCGATGGTAATGATAACTCGATACAGAAACAGCATCGGTGCTAAGTAGAATACTCCACGGATAGACTGCCGAGGATGTTCAGCTCGCTGAGACTGACCACCATGCGCTCGCATAAAAATCGTGCTCGGCCAGGAAGCGTGGCCACGTCCGCCAGTTCCGATTCAGCTCGACCCGACGAGATCACATCCCAGTCTTACCATACGCACAGTTTCTTGCTACTAGACGATCAGGACAGTCCTGTATCCACTCCTTCCAGTGTTTCCTCTAAAGTAGCTCAAGTTAGGGTGGAACGCGAAGCAGGAAGTCTCGGAGTTACCCTTAGGGGCGGAGTTTCTAGAGCTCTGGTAGTCACCGGAGTGAAATCTGATGGACCAGCGGCAAAAGAAGGAAGAGTTAGGCCTGGAGATAGATTATTGGCTGTGGATGATACTGAATTGAGAGGTTTGACCTTGGCAGAGGCTCAAAGAGCGCTTAGAAGAAGTTCTGATGCTCCTGTAGCTTCCTTGACTATTGAGTATGACGTTGCTAACATGGAGGAGGCCAGGGCAGCTACTTCCGGTCCCCTTCTGGTGCAACTGGAACGTGGACTCTCGGGTACCTTGATCGGACAGTGCATTCCCAATTTCAACCTAAATAATTAACTTGTATATATGTAATTACATACATATGTAATTTCAGGAGAACTGGGTCTAACGGTAAGAGAAACACCAAACGGAGTCTACATTGAAAGTTTAAGACCAGCAAGTACGGCAGATCGCTGTGGCGCACTGCAACCTGGAGACAAACTATTAGCAGTGGACGAAACCCCTGTCCAGGATGCAGTGACAGCCGCCAAACTGCTCAGAAACAACTTCGACTCTCGCATAGCTAGGCTACAGATCTTACCTAGGCCTCCTAGTGCTTCACAGAGAACGGTGAAGAGGAGGGCGCAGCCACAAGCTCAACAGACCTCCAATCAAACTCTGCAAACGAAGGAGAGCCTGACTGTGGTCCTTAGACCAGATCACAAAGGATTTGGACTTGCTTTAAAGCTCGCTGAAGATCGTCTAAATTATGTCGTCAGTCTATTAGAAGCTGGAGGACCAGCTGAACGCAGCGGAGTCCTTTTGCCTGGAGATAAAGTTCTTGCAATTAATCGTAGAATGCTCAGAGATCTTCAGCCAGCTGAGGTAACTGGCATTTTGGAAACTTCTCAAATGGTAATTAGCATAATTTAACTACGTTGTAGTGATTCTTTATATCTTATTTTTAATTATTAAGCGTCGGCCTTATCTAAATATTTTCGTATTCTGTCGTTTTATTCATTTCCCAACTTCTGTTTCTTTTGCTTCAACCTCTAGGTTATTATAGAGCAATTCTTAAATAATTCTTAAAGTTTCTTTTTCCCGGCAGATCGAGCTAGTAACGGAGTACAAGGTCGGTGGACCAGTTGTTCCCAGCTCAGGAGTGTTCACAGTGCGAGTAGCGAGACCTATTGGCGGACAGCCTGACGTAGGTCTCACAGTGAACGAGGATTTGATCATTACCGAGGTTCGTAAGGGATCTCTGGCTTACAGAACCGGCAGCCTAGCTCCAGGGGACAGGCTATTAGCTATAGACGGGCAAAAACTAGACCCTGGCGACCTCAGACAAGCCGCACAGTTGTTACATCGACCAGGGAACTCGGTTATCGCCCTGACCGTGAGGAAACCGGACCCTACCTCGGAAACCAGGTAACTATATGACCTACAAGTACCGACTAAGCTCTTCTTAACTCTGCTGTGCTTCCCACTCCCTTAATGGATGAAGAAATAATGATGGAATATTGAATTTTATAGAGAGTACTGCAAGGAATCCAGTATAGGAAGCGATTCGGTGCAACAGTATCCTTCAGGAATTCTTCGACCAGCTAGGGAGAGTCTACCTAGTGTAGACAGTGCAGTGGATTCTTGGGGAGAGCTAGGAGAAAACAGTGGGACAGGTCCGGAGATTCTCAGGCTCTGGGATACAGCTTCGGTGGATAGTGGTCAACTGGATGTACACATGCCTCCTTATCCTGGGTAAGAATAGAACTTGTAAAACCTTTTTTCTTGTATTATTACATAATATTATAGTTTTCTACTTAAAGTAGCATTTTTCTAAAAATAATAATTTATTTTAATCCTTTCCCCATTCTCAGGCCACAGGAATGCAGCAACTCAGACAGGCCTCAACAGATTGTTCACGTCTCCTTGCACAAGGATCCAGTATACGAGGACTTTGGCTTCTCCGTGTCCGATGGTCTGTACGAGCGTGGAGTTTATATAAATCGTCTTCGGCCTGGAGGACCCTGCGATGGCGTTTTAAAACCTTATGACAGAATTCTGCGAGTAAACGAGGCTAGCACAGAAGATTGCGACTGCTGCTTGGCTGTCCCGTTGATCGCTGCGGCTGGTCCACGTTTGGACCTCACCGTAGCCCGACCGGTATCTCCTCCTAACATTATAAAAACTCTGTAAAGCAGAGCAAATTGATGTGACGAACCAGTGTAACGAGGAAAATGGTGGTGAACATATCTGGTATATTTTTATACACACCTGTATTTTATTTATAAAAATAAATGTATAGATTGCTTTCAGCTAGAACATCTCCGGCATACAATTCACGCACACCATATCTGAACACACGCTTGAAGAACGTCAACGTGACACTTAATTAACCCTCCATGAATTATTTCTAGAGTTTCTAGAGGGATGTATAATTGCTGGGATTAATATAATAAGGCACTACGCGGTTTTAACGAACTGTCATTACAGAATCTAAATTAAGTTGGTATCCAATAAGGAGCTGTCCAATTTTTAAGACCTTATACTGTATTCGTTCCGCCAATTATACTTCCAAACTTCATACATTAATACGGGCGGTACATAGGGAAAATATTATTTCGGTGGTAATAGTCTATACAAGCGAAAGTCTACTGGGAATATTATCAAGACAAATTTTCATAGAGGGTTAAAGTGCTATAACAACCTAAGGAGCTGATGATATTCAACCGTAACACCTGAGCTAGCTGGAAGAAGGTATTGAATTTGAAACCTAATCGATAGTACGCGAATACCGCCCGATATCGATCGATGCAGTTGAAATCCGATTTCTATCTATTCACCATTGTTTTCGCGACAGGGGAATGTAATCGATCTTAAAGGCTAATTGACCCAGCAATTAGCTATGAACGCTAACGATTTCGCGAATTTATATAGTCCCACCTTGCCAGCAAGTCTATTCGCCTGTGAGAAGCAAGATAACATAAACGTAAAATCGTCTTAATCTCTTAACCTACAACGTCGAGTTAGACTCGCGGTACGTCCTTCGGGCCAAACATGAAGAACACGCGCGAGAAACGCGGTACGTCCTTCGGGCCAAACATGAAGAACACGCGCGAGAAACGCGGCACGTCCCTCGGACCAATCATAAACAAAACGAGCATGAAACGTACGTTCTCCGGGCTATACGCGACAAACACATTTTGTTCTTGGCCGCATTCGGGAACTTAAATCGTACGGCAAGGGGTTAAAGTAATCCCTAAAACGAACAAAAAAGGCAATCAACTTTGAGTACTAAATGAATTACTCTTTTGTGCAGAATAATACTAATAAAATAATAATATGTACGTGTATATAAATATTTTTGTCATCATACGAGTTTTGATCCGTGTATATTGTTTTAACTAGAATGCTATATCTTCCCTTTATACTTCCCATGTAAATATCTCAATCACTATAACCGAGATACCATATATCGACAGAAAAAAGAAAACTCATATGAACTTGTCAAATATAAAATGATTCGAATATAGCTCAGACTAGACTGCGAGCAATTGATGCTTCTTTCCAGTCCATCCATTTACCATAAAGGAACTATTGCTGCCGTTACGGTCTTTATCATAATACTTCGGAAGCGTTGTTCGACTCTCTTTCTCTATTCTCTGATCGTACTTCGCTTTATTGTAGCACAACACACCGAGTATGGCCAACGTCATACCGAATATGTTTAACCACGTCACTGGGTTCCCAAGCACGAACAAAGTTACCGCGATTACGAATATACGTTTACTCGCGCTGGCCACTGCATAAGTTAAAGGGGTAACGATAGATAGTACAGAAAACGCGATGATGTTTTGCAACCAGTTCAGCACACCATCTAATAGTAATAGGCATATTATGTAGTAACTTAAATCAGCGGATTCCCCAGTAACCGGATCGTATATCAACCTCCACAGATCGTATAATAACCATATAGGTGAAAATAATATCAGTGCCAGGCGGCCCAAAATGAGTAGAAGCCTCAAGTGATGTATTCCTGTGTCGTGTAGCACCTGAAAACAAATTTATCATTAGTAGATCCATTATAGATCCACAGCCATAATACGAGTGCTAAATTAGTCTAAGTACCTTTTTAGAATAAATATTCTGCAAGGAGAATGCCATGGTAGATGCTAAGGCACTCAACAAGCCGATCATATTAAAACTGAGCTCTGTAAGCGTGGCCACAGCCACACCTACCACGATTGGGACTAAGCTAAGATACACTTTCCAAGTCTGCTTTTCCTTCAGTATGATTCTTGAGAGGAACACCGTGAAGAAGGGCATTGTAGCCTTCACTGGGACAGAGCCAAACTTTAGTTAATATATGGGATTTATGAAATAAAAAAAATAAACAACATATTCATAAAAACTGGTTCTAAAATGTATGCATCGCAGTTTTAGATAGTAATTACAAGAAGTCCATGTATTTATCTAGTAGGCAGAAGTGCAAAATTACATAAAAGACTTATCTTTAATTTGCATCATTAATGAATTATTTATCAATTTGAATCATAAGATAACATCTATTCCAACTATGCAAAACTTGAACCTGTGCTTGTTAAACATTGGACGTTTTAAAGTATTTCTTTTCAAGCATTCGTAAATACATGTAAACAGGCAATCGATTAAACTCATTCAGAGTTATCATCATAATCACAATGCAAAGGTATAGATTGTGTGGCATTAGCTCGCGCGCGTTTTGGAGTAAAGGTCGGCTTGTTTTATTTTTAAAGATGGATCTGCGTGCGAAACACGTGACTGTCAAAATAATATCTCATACCAGTATGAGCGTAAGAGACGGGCACTTTCCAAATGCTGACGTGGCTGAACACGTTCGCGAGGAATTTGCCCAGGGCGAGTGGTACGATTAACCGTAAATAGTATCCCCAGGGAATATCATTGGAATATTTTCTAACACCCCATAGATTGAAGAACGGGCCTGAATAAACGGTGATGGAGGTTAACTGGACCATGGTTACTGTCATCGGGTAAGGAAATTCCGACAACAGCATCTTGCCCACGACGTTACTGCTGCTCGAGATTCCATACCAGAGCAGGCACAGGAACAATATGGTGACCACTTCGCGGCTGTTCCGCCGATCGTCCATGATTGCGCGAACGATCCTCTTATAATATTCTCTCAGTGATCACTCCATACGTTTACGCAGCCGGTTGACACAATACTCCCAACTAATCGGTATATGCGGCCGCTGCCACAGATGCAATTTAACCACAGCGTCCACAGCTGGCATTTCTCTCTCTCTCTCTCTCTCTCTCTCTCTCCCTCTCCCTCCCTCCCTCCCTCTCTCCTAATGAGTTTCCCCTCTCTCCATGCGTAATATCACGGGAACACGTGGCGCACGCTTCGAACTGAAATGAAACATGTTCAATCAACGTGCATACAATTCACTCGAGTCGCACAACTTGCTAGAGCGTTCAGCAACCTGGGCCATCTCGCAAAATAAGTCACTAATGGTATTAGTGAATTTAGAAGTTGCAAGTTGTAGCCTGTTGCATAAATGTTTTTGCGATTTAATTCCATTTCTTCGGAAACAGAACTTTGTTCTAATCAATTCTTTAGTGAGTGGGCAAAAATAAATTTTGATCAAAACACGATAAGCAATAACCACACTACGATATATTCTCCATTGTTGTCTTTTACTTATGGTTCAAATAGTACAAATTAATTTCATTTACCTTCCGCTTTATATCTGAGATACTAATAGTATACAGACCAAAAACTTTTACACGCCACTATATATCAAAGATGAATATCACACAATATGCTGGCGGGAAAAATAGCATAAGTTGAGTTATACTGTTTTCTTCATAGTTTTCTGACTTATACTCTCTTGACCGTCCACCAGAGAATTTTGTTCCATGTTTTCCAATCTTCTTCTCATAAAGGAGTAATCTTTTTAATTGTACCATCATTTTGAGAACATTCTGCAGATATAACCCTACTTACAATCTCTGTTATAATTATTCATAATATAATAAATGTGATACCAGAGGGAAAATAATACGCATACTTGGACTCAATGGTCAATTTATTATCTGAGAAACTAATATTCGGAAAAGCAGTTTTCTATAATATCTGAAGTTTATGAATATAGTTCTATTTCTATCGTAAGTTTTTGGTTATGGGGTTTTACTTTATCTCACCTGTCTCGATTTGTTGAATGGAGTATAGTAAAGTAAACGAAATAGTAAAATTTGTTATCAGTAATACCAATAGTTACCTCACATAATCCCTATAGACACTATAGACGAACGAATGTAAATGTAATTATTTTATAATACGCTTTTAAGTTATTAATAAACAAAAGTGACACAATTATTTATGAAAACTATTAAAGGCGTGAATTCAATTAGAAGCTTTGATTAACTAAATTTATTCAGTATTTTGCATCCCCATTATTGCACCTTTATATGAATTTAATTGCGAAACTTAAAACTACTTGAAGCTTTAATTTTATCTATCTGCTTTTCTCAGGAGATTTTATGCTCGGTAATCATACACATATTTTGTTTGAGGAAGAATCGCGATAATTGGAAATGATTAGAAAAAGTAGGTCAACAGATGATTTTTTCCTGGTCTTAAACATAAACGCAGTTTTTACAAAATAGATGGCAGTGAATCTCGATGGAGGGATGTCCCGTTTTGTATAAAGCGGGCGTTAGTTGCATATTTTTAAAACCAAATACTATCGATTCTTTTTTGAATGGAAATTGATCCTAGTGGTAGGAAATAATTTTTCCATTGCATAAACGATCGTATAGCTAGACAAGTTTAAATAACATTTTACCATTTACGTGTATACAGGTTATGTGTCACATAATTCGATGTGCGATACGAACAGCTTTACAATAATTTTCTTATTTTATCGCGTGGGATTCCACTACTTCTCAAAGTTCTGCCGATAGAGTTACATTTAAATGGATCCTCTGCCTTCGTCAATTTCGAAAAAATACCGTAAAGAGGCCAGTATTGATATCCCAATAATAGAATGCAAGCGGGAATTCACCTTGCCACACAAATTTCCAAGCACGGTCCACTCGTCTAAATGTAGTTCAGCATTTAAAGATCACGGAACGATTGCTATTACTAATGCAGAAGTGCAAAGTAATCTGAGTGGAATGAAGAATAAAAAAACGTTGTCTACTAATGGTATAAAGAAATTGAGGATAAAAACAAAGGATGGCAAAGATCTGGGAGAAGTTAAAGTACAAATTTTGACTCAGAAGAATTTGCTAAATATTCCAAAGATTACTAGGGTCCAGCAAGGTAGAAATTCTGTAAAAAATAATGGTACCACTTTTTCTGTCACTTCACAAAATAATATTAGTGCATTATTGAAACCATTAGGACCTCAGTTACACGCAGAAGCACAGAAATCTACTACAGGATCGCCTTGCTACACAAAACCACATACACAGTTTGTTGTAAAGCCTGTTTCTTCGAGTGAATTATCGGCATCTGTTAGATATAAAGTGCCCGTAACTCAGAATAAAAGCAAGAACGTAGTTCAAAAGCACTATGTTTTGGCTAAAGTGAATGAAGTCGATCAAAGTAACAAATTGTTACTACTAAATGAGAATAGGCGCAATCTTTTTCAAAATATTCCAGGCGTCCCAGGAAAAAGTACCGAACCAGGAAAGAATAATATAGTATTAGTAAATAAACAAAAGAATGCAGAGGAATGTATTTTTAAAAATAATGAGAAAAGTAGGGGAAATGAAAATAATGATGTTTCAAGAAAAACAAATATATCAAATAATAGAAGCTCAATAATTCAATTAGCAAAATCAAAGTTTCCAGTAGTAAGATGTGAGAAGTTAAAAATCTCTCCAACTAAATTTAATACCAGTAAAATCACTGTATCTCCTGAAAAGACAAAGAAGAGAAAACAACATTCTAATTTGGACGGATGGGATCATTCTGCAAAAAAGATTATTGTATCAAATAGTAATTCCTCTAGTCCAAATAGTAGTGAAATTCAAAAACTTACAAGTATTTTAAAAAGGCCGGCAAATTCTACACCGAAAATACTTGATAATAATAAAAGTGATGATGATAAGGATAATGTTATGATTATATGCGAAAAAAATACGATTATAGGCAAAAATTGTACTTCAGTACTTGTAAATAACAAAAATGCTGATAAGAAAACTCAAGGTATATTTGTTGAGATAGGAAATAAGCCAAAGTTTTGTAAAAATAAGAATCAGAATAAAATAAGAGTTAAAGAAACTGAAGACAATGAGGGAAATGACAATGGAAAATTATCAGAGTGTTTAAATGTAATTAAAGAAGCACTAATTAGTGTAAAAGATGATCAACTTCGAGCTAAAGCTTTGCATGCCCTTGCGGAATGTGGAATAGGTATAGCAAAGCAAGTCCCAATTATTCCACCTGAGATATTAAGAACAGTTCATGATTCTCAAATTCAAACTGATGTATTTGGGCTTCTTGATAGTGAAAGTTTTGTATTAGTGAAAGAAAATGTACCTACCATGGAAAGAATAAAGCAAACAGAACGTTCCACTGTTAATCTTCCTCCTGTTATGCAAGAAGTATACACGCAAACAGAAAAGCAAATACAGTGCAAACCTAAATTTAATAGTAATATCAACGACATAGATTTGTTCCCCACATGTATACAGGATACGGTACCTTTACAAAATACAGTGGACTTCGATAATTGCTTTAATGAACTTTTTAATAACAATACCGATGTGAACAGAGTGAAGGAAGTATTGTCAACACCTCATTCTTTATGTAAAAAGGTCGCTATACAAATAGAAAGAGACTATGATGAAATTCAGCATTATGATGATAGTGGGATGTTGAATATACATCGAGCTGTGGTGAATGACCAATTACACGATGTGCAAAGATTATTATTAATTTTAGAAGCTTCAAAAACTAGTATTGATGTATTAACAGAAGATGGAAGGGTAAATCCATATGTAGTTATTAACACAATTAGTTATACAAATATAATAATATAGATATAATATCTTTTTAGACAAGTTTGGAATTGGCAATTATGAATGAAGTATCTAAAGACATAGTGAAATTGTTATTAGAAGCTGGAGCAAAACCAATTTCATCAGAACTTGTTCATGACTCTGCAGTACTTTTAGCCTGCAAACAATCATCTCCATTTTTATCATATCTTTTGAGTTATGTAACAGAACCTGAACTACTAAACAGAGAGGATTCAACAGGTAAGGCATATACAAAAGTAAAAAGTAATAAGATCTCTAATTATGTATGTTTTAAGGAATGGCTCCATTGCATTATTGTGCATTAAAAGGTAATTTAGATGGAATTAATGCTTTGGTAGAAATGGGAGCAGAAATAAATCTGAAGGATCATCGCTCAGGAAGAACGCCATTCTTTCATGCACTTGAAAATAATCATATGCTAGTCGCGCAAAAGTTATTAGAATGTGGCGCCATGGCGGATATAGTAAACTTTTCTGGGCAATCTGTTCTATGTTTAGTAGATGAAACAAAAAGTCTTTCATTCAAAGCATTAATTAAACAAATAGTAATTTAATTCTACCAGAGCCGCAAATTTATTTCTAGAGTCATTAATGATAAATGTTTAACTAAACATCACAATGAAATGTCTTTTATGAATTAACTCCACGATTTATGTAGGTACGTATTTAAAGACTGTTACAGTAGTGTCACGTTAACTGGCTGGAATTTTGTTCCATTGAGTAACCATTGCTATCCCCTCCAATTCATAGATCGAATTTCGTGGAATGGACCTATATATATATATATATATATATATATATATATATATATATATATATATATATATATATATATATATATATATATATATATATATATATATATATATATATATATATATATACACACACACACACACACACACACACACACACACACACACACACACACACACACACACACACATAAATAAATAAATAAATATATATATGGGATATTTTGTAAAATATTTCTCTCAATAGTTGGTATAAGGTCTCGATCCGTGAACAGTTAGCGAACCACTACTGTACTTGTAGAATGAATGTGTGTGGCATATTAATTATTTTATTAACACGTTGAATGCCATGGGGGTCACTGGTAACCGACACTTAACTTTCACCAGTATCCGGCGCACCAAGATTAGTAAAAATACATAATTTGAACGAATGTCAATAGTTATAAATTTTTTCTTATTATTACCATCGTTACTACAGTGGTGTAATGAAATCAATGCAGTATAAAACATAGAAAAATAGTTTTATTTATACATGAAATATAGATCTATTATGTGCGCCTCCCATCAGTGACTGTTGAACATGATTGAAAAACCTGCTTTTTCCGTATTTTATCTCAATGAACAATAACCCTAAGAAACGTTTCGACTTGAAAGATGTTTGATGGCAATTCAGAGCCTTGACAGTAATGTAATAAATGCTAAATCTTGTGACGGTTCTTTAGGATTATTGCGGGTCTGAATAAGTATGACCGAGGGATAGATTATGGTTTACAGTAGGTCCCGGGACGTAGCAACATAGAACAATTATTTAGCAACGCGAGGAAACAATATGAGATAATTGATAAGCGCAAAAAAAATAAGCGAATGGAGCGAAATTACACTACTGCGCCATGGGTTTTTACCGGTGGCCTCATTGAGATAAATTCATTAATGATGATTGTACATCGTAACATATCTCTTGTAGATAATATTTCAATATTATATGTATCGCATAATAAAAAATTCACCGTGGCGTCACGGCCAAGCTTTGTAAAACTGGCGTGGCATTCAACGTGTTAAATTGTATACAAATAGTTATAAAATTTCTGACAAAAATAGAAAATTCTAGAAAATATTTTTTACGTATACATCACATTTTCCGTTTTATTACGTTTATTTATACTTTTTTGTTGTTGAAAACAATGGTTTGCTCTTCATTGTTGACACATTTTAGACAAATTGAATTTTATAAGCGAAGAGAATCACTGCCAATCATTGTAACCATTTATTGAATCGTTCTTGGTATGTCAAGAGTAAGATTTAATAAATATAAAATAATTAAATGCTTATTGTTACTTAAATGGAAGAAATGCAAATTAGAACAGCATATTACATGCAGTCTTAACATCAGATTAACCTCTTAACCTACAACGTCGAGCTAGACTCGTGGTACGTCTTTCGAACTATAATGCGACAAACATTTTTTTTTCTTGGCCGCATTCGGATGTGCAGATATATTTTCTTGAAAAATATTAGAAAGATACGTTTAAAAATCTTGTTCAATGATCAATTGGTAGTAATTATTTATCAAACATACTGTAACATAAAATTAGTTGTACCTTGCACAACTTCGAACGCTCAGCCAGACCCTGCAATAGTTCGACATCTGATCGACCCTACCGATGGTTACAGCATGCGCCGTTAGAACTTAAATCGTAGGGCAAGGGGTTAATGATTACTGTCTAATACTGCAAGAGCTATATGTGTCTATATAGTATAAGTATCTATAAGATTTAAATAGATATTGTATTTTTAAATTGTTCTAATCAACTGTGAGTAAATGAAATGAAATTTGACCAAATTTATAATCCTGATGTTTAATTTGGAACGCAGTGAGGTTGTACTGTAGCGAATTTCAGACCTACTCTACACAAACTTCTGGCAAAAGAAGTACTGTCATGCCAATTTCAAAGACAATTTCGATCACATGAGGATTATCAATCTGTGCATCTTGACAGTTAATTCTAACAATTTAATAATTCTTATAACACAATAAAACTTTATTTTATAACGAAAAACTTGACTTATTTATTTAAAACTTTAACGCTAAACTGAACTTTAATATAGATTCCAAACTCAAATTTCATTATGTACTTGACATGTCTGGATGCTTTAAATTCTCGTCTCTAATTAATTAGTTACAAAAGGGATTACGTTGCTAAAAAAAAAAATAGAATAATTGAAATATATGTACAGTATGATAAAATAATAGGTAGTAAAAAGTATAAATATAACAAAGTATTATCATTGATAATCTTGATAACTCAGTTTTCTTCTTCGGTTGATAAAGTTGGGAGCTTCTTTAACTTGAGATTGGTACGGTCAAAGAGAAAATTTCCTCTGGTGTTCTTCCTTGTCCTAAAATTGGCGTAGAGTAACTCTGAAGTCCGCTACAGCACTTTTACTGCAGCGCAATCTATAGGAAAATTGCTTCCAAATTTGAGTCGATGCTGAAGTAGTTCGTAGTTTATGATCATACACCTGTTACAAAATGTCTGTAACCTTGTAAGAGAAATCATTATTATTTTGTAAAGATAAAAATTATCTAATATTTATCTAACAGAGCCTCGACAGCTTTACTTCGTTCTGATGGATCTGGAAAGCAGACATAAAAGTTCTGATAAGAGGTTAGTTTTTTTCAAATTTCTTATCAAGATTTACAAAACGTATTGCATTTGTTACAATAAACAAGTGTTTTTTTTTTTTTTTTTACAGTTTCTTTTTGTAACAATCTGATTGTAATTAAAATAAAAGCAAAGTGTTTCAAAAACTTCAGTATTAATGTATGTTTATAATATCGTTATAGAAATATTTACAATATTTATCATAGAAAATTAAAACTTGTTTGTTTTGCACAGTTTCGACACAGATGACGATTCTGATTATGCTATGATAAAACGAATTAAAATGGAACCAGAAGCTATACTGTCACAAGAAGATGATATAATGGCTCAATTACAACAAGAAAGTTCTGATTTAGAAGTGGAACCAAGCTTTGCATTGGAGGGCTCTGCAAATGGAGAGGATTGCAATGAAGGTGTTCTAATGCAACATATGGATATAAGAGAGCCACTCTCTACCTTGAGAAATTTATTAGAACAAAGACTTGGAGTAGAGTTAACAGATTATTCATTTTGGCTCCAAGATGCACAAATGGTAATCAGTGTGATTAAGCAGTCCAATGAATTTGATAACATATTTGCTTACACTTATATTCATTTCTTCAGCTAGAAAGCCATAAGAACTTGGTTGATCAGTGCGTGCAAGGAGAGGGATTGGTTCAAGTAAATGTTCAGATAAAAGCGACACAAAGGAGAATAAATATAGTGGATGTTTTGAAACCTGCAGAAGATTATATAGAACTGGCAGAAAACAATGGTATATAGCGAATATTTATAAGTTATCAGCAAAGATTTTTTTAATACATATATTTTTCACTACTTAGCATCCACACCAGTAAACGAAGATAGCAAACGAAATGTTATAAGATGGATGGTTGACCCACAATACAAAAAGGAACAGGTATAATTTGTTGAGAATTAAACGTCGATTTTACTTTCAATTTATATGGTGACTATAGGCTTGTATATATTATACAGGAACGGTTAAAAATTCCAGCCGATCCGAAAGAATGGACACAGACACACGTCAAGCACTGGCTTCAATGGGCAGTTAGGCAATTTAATTTGGCCTCAGTGAGATTGGCAGATTGGAACATCACGGGTCAACAATTGTATAATCTCACCCTGGAAGAATTCCAAGCTAAAGTGCCTCTGGACCCAGGGGAAGTATTCTGGACTCATTTAGAATTACTTCGAAAGTGTAAATTTGTTGGTATGTATACTTACTAAAAAAGTGATATCTAGAATGCGGATTTTTATGTATTTATATTTAAAAGAAAATTAAATGTGCAAAATTGCACAGAATGTATATAATGTAAAAAAAATATATAAAATATCCAAAATATAGCGCTTTCTATAATACTTGGTAGGCAAAACAATTTTCTACTGAAGTTTTACTATTTAAATTATATTCTCAGTATGAAAAGAAATTATGCAAAATTTATGCAAAAATATGAATTTGAATAAAAATTCGCGATCTAATGGTATCGAATCATGATCGAATATTTAATTCATTCCGCAATTTTTCAGCTGTCGTTCAGAAGGATCCACCATCGTCACCTACGGAAAATAACGTGGATAAAACCATAAAAATTCGCAACCAAAAGGCAACAAAACCGCGACAAGTGGTGAATCAACAAGCGCGAGTAGTTAGCGTTCCTTTGGAAAACATCGATTCCACGCCAATCACTATAGCGACATCGAGTCGTTCGGTTAACAGTGGTCAAATACAATTATGGCAGTTCTTGTTGGAGTTGTTAACAGATCGCGAGCACAGAGGTGCTATTCAATGGGTCGGGACTGAGGGGGAGTTCAAGTTAAATCAACCGGAAGCGGTGGCGCAACTTTGGGGGGCGCGTAAAAACAAACCATCAATGAATTACGAAAAATTGAGCCGTGCATTGCGTTACTATTACGATGGAGATATGATTTCAAAAGTGCACGGGAAACGATTCGTATATAAGTTTGTATGCGATTTGAAGCAGGTTTTAGGTTATTCGGCAGCGGAGTTAAGTAGGTTGGTGGAAGAGGGCACAAGATATTTCTGATGACATACTATTTTTTTTATAATCACAACAATCTTCATCGTCGTACTTCGGGCGTGGTTTGTATCAATAATTGTACATATTCAATGGAAAATAGAAGATGGAAAATAGATTATTGTTCTGACAATCTAATAGTTTATCGAAATACAGAGAAATCAACACATAAATTGTTGTTTATTTTTCTTTTTATCTTAATTAAATACACCCTTACCTTAAAACCGCGTTCGTCATATTTAATTATAACGATTTATTTAATTATATTTATTAAGAGAAGCGCTAGAAATTAGAATTCGGTACGTAACTCCTATATGTAGGATACTTAAGATCCGGAAATCTGAAATGCATCTAAACATTTTACCTTTAACGTGAATATATAACCGTATTTTTAGATATAGCTGCTTCATTTGTTACAATATATTCTGATACTATACCGAAATTATAATGTTAAAGCATTATATATTCACAAGGGAGCTGCAGTATCTTTTTAAGATGCACCATGTAATAGTGGACTATAGATCTATAGAATGTCGAGTCTCTTTAACTTCCCCGCTTACAGAGCGTCGACGTTTCCGGCCGTTTTCTATCTCTGATGACTAGGACTGACTTTTGATCGGCAAAAGGCAGCACTCATCGCCAATACCAGAGAATCTAGCCTGTGAGATATCGGTCGCGACGTCACAAGTTAGGGTCTCAGGGGACCGGCGACGCGGCAGGCTTTACAATCAGCCCGCCCGCCATTGCCCTTTTTCTCATTTCATCTTTTCTCCCTCTTTTATTCGTTATTAATCGTACACATATCCACGCATTCACGTTTTCATGGCCTAAGAGGAGCCACCACTTTCTATATGGTTTTCTTTATAATCTCCTTGTCTTATAGTTATGTTACAGCTACTAGAAAATGTATATATGTAGTAACTTAGAATAATGTCTATGGGTATTATTGCATCGCATATGGTGATAAGTTATCCTTCTTCGTTCTTCTTTAACAGAACTATCTGCACTCGGTACACACGCGGTTACCAACATATGCACGCTTCAGTATAAGGTTCGCGATTTTCTTTTCAGTAACGATACGGCTTAGTGTCTTCTTGAAGATGCCGCTGAATGATGAAACGTTGCGGCGTCGACGACCGGGAAAGTTAGCAAGTTGTACAGTGGACTTCGTATATCGCGAATTTCCATTCCCTACTATACAACCTACTACCTCACCCAGGCGTCGTCGCTGATGTAGCTGTCCTCTTCATAATCGATCCCTTCGTGGATATTCATGTATAATATAATATATCGTATAGTAATATAGTAGTTTATAATATAATAAAGCATAATAATATCGATGTTTATTAAGAAATAATTATGTAACATACTAATTAATAACAAATGCCTCAACAAATTGCATATTTTATCTAATGTCAGAACACAGGTTTGACGAAATTAGCTTCGATCTAAGTAAGCACATTCATATTTTGTGTTTCGAGACTTACGACGCTTCGATCGTTACATCACTATTCGTAATTAATTGGTCGTCGGTAAACCGGAAGTGACCGGAACGGTAGACATTGCTCTTTTCATCCCCACTTTCATTCGTCATACACGTCCTTTCTCACTTCTTTTCGTACAATCGAGAAAATTATTTGGCAAAAAATGCACGCGTTGATAACCGGAAGTGCTGCGGGCTTTCAGGAGGGCAGAGGGGTGTGTGAAGGAGAAGGAGGAGGTTCCGTCGAAAAGCTTAAATGCTGGCCTGACTACATGTACCGGTAGATAGGAGCTTGCGGTATACATATAAAAAAGCCCACAAGTTCGGATCTACGGGTTAGTATCATCAAGTATAGCTGATAACGGCTATCACTGGATCGTTCCGCCATGCGTGCTCCCAGCTTCCTTTCACTGCTTCCTATTGTCCGTGGAGAAATACTGCAACTGCATCTGAAAATTAACAAAAAAAAAAAAAAAAAAAAAAAAAAAAATAGCATTTGATCATAAAATAAATAAAAATACTATATTCTTGTTTCTTCGATTTTTCTTCTATAAGCATAGTTTGCCAAGTAGAATAATAAGAACAACGCGTTAACGAAATTAAGAGATTCATTTAAGTTGACGAATTGACGAATTGACAGCTAAAATCGTTGCTTCCTTAACGACTTTGACATGATTTTGTGTCAAGCGTAAAGGAACATTAATTGTCAAACTCGTTGAACATTAATAAATCTATCGATCGACAAGCATATTCTACCAGTTATACAGTTGTTATTTAGAGGCATTATTTTTTTCTTTTTTTTTTTTTTTTTTTTTAATATGAAATTTGATATAGTTCGAGTTTTAGAATCAAACTTGTCACGCGTAGGCCCCCGGTTAACTGCGCCATTGCCGGGTAGAGAGATCAGGAGAGCATAGAAAAAGAGGGCCGCGGGGCTATCCTACAAGAAACAAGACGAAGAAGAGGACGAAGAAGATGGAGAGAGGAAAGAAGAGCAAGAAGAATATAGGAGAGTAGGTAGAGAGTCCGGGCGTTGTAAAAATCCCCTGCCTGCTGCCTCGTAGACAGTTGAATGGCCTCTGCCATCTCCTCGCGCGGCCCTAAGGGATGTTAGGCACCGTTTCCAACTGACTGATTACGTTTTACAACCTGGACCTGAAATATGTGCCGTAGATTAAAAAATATCCCGTACCAGCTGGTTACGTTATACTTAAGAATATAGAGTGCTTGTGTAATCGATTTTAAAGATATTATTTAGGTTTATAATACCCATGTATACGACAGCGATTAATGTTAATTTTACCTTGGATTTCATTTAAAGAACAAATTCACCATCGATTTGAATTGCAAATCTCGAAGTTCCATGTTTCATTGGGGTAAAGAAACACACAGGGAAGTTGAGAATGTTCGTTGTGAACGGATCTTAAGGTTTGGAAGACGGCGAAGGACCTGGATGCAGGAGTAGTCGAGCGGGAATTATGTACGCTACACGAAAAGCTGCACTCGTCTCTTGATTCCTCGGCAATCGGCTCATCCTTGGTCTCCTCCTACCATGTAAAGAAACAAGAAAAGAGAGAACATTTAGTAACTAATAGTCGATCATCGAGTTTGCTGAAAGCGGCAAGATATTAATGGAAGCATCCCTTCTTAAACTCTACAAGTAATTTCTCCTCAAAATGATCCTGAATCCATAAAACCATCTCCCTCCGATGGAATCTACTAAGAATGGTTTTCATCCCAATTTAACTGCAATCAATTTTTAATTGACATTTGCTGCACGGTTTGAAACAGAACCCCTAAAGTTTCATCGTAAAATTTCTAAGAGAACTAAAGTTAAGCATACAAAGCTCAAAAGCTCGCAAGCAAGTCTGCCAATCATCGTTGGTTGGTACGACTGGAACAACCGTAAAAGTAACAGGAAAGATAAGAGGATCAGAGGCCTCTTCTCGCTCGGTTTTTCTTCCTCGAGAGACAGAGAATAGAAAGCTCCAGGGGCAAAAGACGAGAATGTAAGGAGGGAGGAGGGGGAGGAGGAGGACGAAGGAGGGCGGGAGAGAGAGAGAGAGAGAGAGAGAGAGAGAGAAAAGAAAGGAGGTTAAGCGAAGTGAAGAGAAAGGAAAAGAGAAGGGAATACATACGAAGAAGCGAAGTGGAATGGTCCCGGGAACGAGGAGGCGCGGGGACAGAGACGTAATCATAGGGGCGTTGAATTAGGGAAGCACCGAAGGGAGTAGGGGAGGAGGGATCAAGGGGTGTGGGAGGGGGAAGAGTCGACGGTGGAGGACCGGGGTCACCGCCATATTATATTTAGCGAGACACAGCCGTGTGAATGAACTGCATATCCCAGGGCCGAACGCACTTTGCTCATAATATTTTTGAAATAATTCTTCCAAATCGATGCCCTTAGATTTTCGCCCATCTAATTCGTCCCTCATTGTCTTGGAAATTCTCTGCTACGATGGCTGCCTCAGACGATTTTACGCATACTATTCTTCACAATCAAGTATGTACTTAGTGGGCGCAATATTTTTTCATGACACTTTCACTCTTAAGGTCGTGGATAGTATTTTCAGGAAGTAATTGAAGTATCGCTGGGCTTGTTGTGGAGTGAGAAACCAGGAAACAAAGGAAGATTTGTAGTTTATAAAACGGAACAGCTTCGCAAATTGGCTTTATAAGGAATGGTGTATTCTGGAAAGGAAATATATTTCTGTGAGAATGAAATTGATGGATGTAGTTAGGATAAGTGACGAAATTATGGTATGCGATGCATTTGAGCATCAGCCCGACGGGATGGAAAGGAATCAAGTACCTTTTCATGTTCCATTATTTTTCAACTAGTATTCTCTTCGAGCTTCAATTGTTAATCACAACTTTTATCATATAGATTCCAGTAATATTGGCTGACTCTTTGTTTACGCGCAGACTCAGTTTTCAACATGTGATTCTTTATCTCTGCCGATACATTTTCACGTCGGCTTGCTTCACGGAATGTAACGCTGCCTGACAATAGAACACGTTACATTCATAGAACCCATCAATATGTATGATACACGTATTTATTCTTGTTTATTAAAAAAGAAAAATTCGCAAGCAGAGAAAAACAAATTTCACTCTAAAACCCTAAATATAATTTCTAATTGAAAAGAAAAGTGTCTATTAAAATATATTATTATAATTTAATGTGATAATTGTTTAAGAATACAGATACATACACATTCACCATCCTCCAATTGCCTAACTTATTTAATTCTACAACAACTTGTTGCAAGGCTTTCCCAATTTTTTAACAAACTAAGTCTAGATTTTCTTTGTGCAATCGTCGTAGAGGTCCTTCATGCTATATCATTTATATAATAATTCTCCAAATTTCGAAGATTTCGTTAATTATATATTAAAAAATATTTAGACTTCATAAAGCCTGAGTCATTCCTATTCTAACTTGAACCAGGATATGTTCATGTACGAGCGAAGGAAATCAAACGCTCGTAAGTCGTAAATTATCGGCATGAAGTTAATTACACAGGTTGACACGGATTCCTTTCCATTGTCGTCGCTGGTACATCGTCATAGTTAAAAAAAAAAAACGTGGTTGCGGTGGAGATAGATTTCTCCGCAAACCGCAAGAAATCGGTAAAAAAAAAAAAAAAAAAAGAAGAGAAGGGGAGTAGAGCGAGAAGTAAAAGAAGAAAAGAAGAAACGTCCCCATAGCAACACGATGCGATCAGGTCTCGCTTGCATGTACAGTCAACCTACATGTGTATTATACAGACACCCAGGTACACACACACACACACACACACACACACACACACACACACACACACATGCGAATAATTATGCTCTCTTTATAAAATCACGAATTTCGATAATCAAGAAAAAATCGTGCGCATTACACGAATGAACGTATTAACGAACGTATTAATGAACGTATTAATAAACGTATTCTGTACAGAGGTGGAAATGACTGGCAATAACTTTGAAAGACGAACATTTTTGTACAAGATTATATGTAGATCTGTCCAGGTGGAAAAGAATTAATATCGGATAAGTTCTCAAAGAACGAACGAAAGAAAGAAAAAGATGGCGTTTTTGTAAGGATTGTAATATCATGCCGAGTGACACCGATATGTAAGGCACACCTTAATACGTTCACAGAGCAACACATGAGAGGTAATGGGAGTGTGGAGTCGGAGAATAAGGTCGCCAAATGGGAAACGATAATCGATTTAACCCGTTGAAAAGCGAATCGACCTTCCACTGCCGGAATACAGATGGAATATCTCCTACGCGCGTCCTCCATCTTGGAACAGAACCAACGTGAACCGACAATCCTACGAAATAAAATTTATTTTCAGTTCTACCTCGGAACAGAATTAACCGAAATAAAGAACATAATTTAAATGTCATCTTAGAATCATAACAAAAGTAAAAAACCTTTGCTTATCGAATATTCCACTGTTATTTAATCTCTTCTTTTAAAAGCAATATGGCGTCTAAAACTTCTCTTACAACAATATCTATATACAGAGTTCGTTTTTGCTTGACGATTCTCCTGTTAACTAAGCAAATAAATGTCACAAGATTCTCCCCAAAAGCATGAAAGAAACAAAGAGAAACGAATGGGGCAAAGGAAGCACAGAAAGACACCAACCAGGCGCATTTGAATATCCTGCGAGCTTGCATCGGCGGAGAACTGGTCAATCCTGTCCTGGGGGAACGAGAGCCGCGAACCGAGGAAAAAGGACCTGCCCGAAGGTGTATTCGCATTCGGTTGCAGCTCGGCGAGTATCAAGCCGATCTGGACCAGCGGCCGATGCAACTAGACTGCCGTTATAATGCGTTACCTCAGCCTCCTAACTACCATCTGCCTTCCCTACGCTTGAACGTGTTTCCAGTGTCCTCAGCAAGCTCTTCGCCTTCTTTTGATATTGCATTTGATATCTTCAATGAGAAATTAATAGCTTCTTTCATTGTTGGTCACTCGTTGGCTCTCAACGAATTGCAGTTACATAGTGTCATAGTAAATTTACAATACTTTAAAGCTAAAATTTCCCAATTTTACTATATGCGTAGTGAGTACTATGTATCTACTATGTAGAATTAGGAGAACTTTATCATAATTCACGTTCTGTAACTCAAAATTACAATCGTATCTTTTAACATTAGAATTGCATTTTGGTGTTCTATGTTGTTCACAGAAGAGCGAAGGAAATAGAACAGGAAGTGGAAGATCCGAATTTTGATCAGAGGCTTCGATTTAACGACTTATCACGAGCAGATTGGTTGAAAACTTGTGCAACGAAGATAAAACCAAATGTTCACCACCGACTATGGGGAAGACAGAGAGGAACCGAATGAACACAAGCGGGGCGGGGGGCGTGAGAGAGAGAGAGAGAGAGAGGCCCAGCTGAGGGGAGGGATGAGAGAGTGTTTTGGGAGGGGGTGAAGAAGGGATAGAAAAAAGGGACACCATGGTTCGATTTAGTACTCCCATACGCCTATCCCCGCCCACCATATAGAGCAAACCAACCAATGACCAGCATGCGTTCTACTAGAGACCGGCTAGATCGAACGCACACTGCGTGCATTCTCTCCCTCTCCTCTCTCGACTCACGAATTATGGGTCTGGATGGGTGTTCTGTATAGAATAGGTAGCTTGCCTCTTGGGAAGACACCGACAATCCGATCGACTCGATACGTTACCCTGGCCTTTGAATTTTTTTCGAAATTGCTATGTTTTTTTCTTTACATACGTCGGTTTACTTCTATCTCTTTCGATCCTTCGAACTTCCTCAGTGTAACATCAAATAAACCTACAACAAGATAATTGTTATAACGCTAGAATAGTAGAAAAAGGCTGTTGAGTAAAATATTTTCAGAAAAATGCTTAAAAGATGCGAACAAGATAAGGTTTCCATTTCAACGAAGTCGATTCAGTGACAGCAAACAGATCGGAACAAGGTCGGCCATCCCTGATTCGATAAATTAATATCTCCATTAAATCGTTTGATATCGGGCACGTTTCTTTGCTCGCGGACCTATTGTTGCAATTATGTAAATGGTCGCAGGGCAATCGTGACTGTGACACACTCCAGAATCCAAATTCGTATCTGCTTACGTAACCCTCGACTGACGCTAGATAAGATTACGCTTTATCGGCGGAGAAATATCGCAACGAACTTGAAAAATAAAACCGCGCAGTCGTCGACCAACGAAAATTCTCTCAGAGCTCCTGCGTTGTTCGATGAACGTCGATATAATTTACAAGTCTGGGCTTATCAGCTGATAATGTGCTATGTATTAGCAAAAGTTGCAGTCATCGTTCCATTAATAGGAAACATCTAATTGCAATAACGCAATTATAAAATTTGTTGTTAGATGATGTGTTGATTCGTCAATTCCTCGTTCAAAAAGTACCCACTGTTTCTACCGTCTCAAAAGTTCTTAATTTTTAATTTGAGACATGGGCAAAGGCAATAATCCTCCGGAAGTTCCTGAAGAGGAGAGGAAAGATGGTTCGTCAGGGCATGGATTGCCAATTAATTTCAATTACCTGTCCCCGAGCTGTAAGCTAATTATCAACGGCCTTGAACTGTGTGTCGCGAATCAGTGCCAATTAACGCTCTGTCGCTATCTGCGAATATCTGGCGAGTCGCGTTAATTACATCCGATTTGAACACGCGGACAGTCAGCAGGTGTAACGCGACACCGCAAGATTATTCTTCATTGTCAATGTCAGACGCCTCCACAGCTACGTTACAGAACTTCGTCAGCCGATCGCTGTTACCTCCAGGAATATTTCTTCGACGCCTAGATCAATCTTCATTTCTGTTTAAGTTAACTATCCTTATATGTCATATAACATAAACGTCATAATCTCTTATCTTCTATGATTAATTTAAAGATAGACGGCATATATTAAGATTTTTATATACGTATGTATGTATATACATGCCTATTTTCTGATATTATTTTAGATTCTATGAGGTATAGCATCTAAGTATTTCTTTGGTTTTGTAGAAATATAAGATGTACAAGTGTAAAATATTTTTATCTTTGAGTTTCCCTAAAAATAACAGAGGCACGACAACAGCAAAAATAACTCAGATAAACAGGAGTATTCGCGAGACGTAGCAGGCCGTTAGTATCATTTTCTGATAACGGGAGAGTTAAATACAAGTATCATGCGAAGCTATTTAACACTGGTTAAAGATGATGTATCATGAGTTGCTGAATAGGAAATTAGCAAGTGCAATTCGTGAATCGCACGACGACTCACCCCCTCAAGATAAAACATGTATAATCACAGAACCTAAATGCGATATCTTAAAGAATCTAAAATATTATTCGTACAAGAGATATTATTAGAAACAGATTGATTAGAACACAACTTTTACGGTGATTAAAATCTAACAAACTAACAACCTGATTAAACATCTGGTATATGCATCTTATGTTATTGGAGATACATATAATCACATGTAATATAATTTTTTTTTTTTTTTTTATATATATAATTAACAAACACGTGTAACAAGTATCGAGTCTTACTGTCCATTACACTGACCTAGCCAATAGCCGGCTAGATAAGAGTAGCCATGCGTGTGTCCGTGACGCGAGTAAATCGTGGTATTGCACGTTGCACCGGTTGCAACGAGGCGTTGCACGCTGCGTGCCGCGCACGGGGAACACGCAAGCAAGGAACAAGGCTTGCGCCAGACAGTCTGTTGCACAACTTAGGTATTGATCTTGGCCGGAACTAGTTTCCGTTTCCGTCTTCCCTTCCTAGCGTTCTCAACGTTTGCTTCGATTCAATTTGGAAAAAGCCGCCAATTTGGCTACATTCTCCTCTTCCACGATACGATAAGAAACTAAAAAATTATATAAAGAAACTTCAGAATAATTTTAAAATAAGTGAAAATCATTGTGACCGATCAGGGAACTGACTACTTGACCATTATTACTTCCCGTTCTCCACTACCACGAACCAAACGTTTTACCAACTACTAAAGTGATCTTAATTACATTCAAGTTTCCTCCTTTCTCTTTATTCTCCAGTCTCCAAATTAATTGCACACATAGCTCGTGTGTTAAAGTTCGATTAAAAGTACAGCTTCTTCTTTACTCATATAGATGGTTTTCACTTCCGGTTCGCTTTTTCCGTTTGCCACTCGTTTTTCGTTCGCGAACAATCAATCGAGCTGCAACGAGGAGACCGCGGGAGTACATTGCACCGGCGAGGTATTGATCTCGCTCGCGGGTGTCTTTTTCGGTTCTCGTGTCCCCTCGTATAAGCTTCCCATTCGAACTTTCAATTCTCGATCCTTCGTCTACCTTACCGACTGGAAAAAACCTAAAAAAAAAAAAAAAAAAAAAAAAAAAAAAACATTCGACTTCTCATTCGCGGAAAAGACCTATCGTCTTCACGGCCCAATTTGGAATCAATTGAACGTACTTAATGAGCCTTTAAGCCTCGTAAACAAAAAACATCGCGTGTCCAGAGGAATCAAATATCGGTTCCGGGAAGAAACTAACATATATGAGTTGCGAATTGCCATAAGATTAGGGAGACGGAAGGGTTCCTCCTTTTCTCCCTCCTTCGATTTTTCCTAAATTGCAAAAAACCCGTCCAAACCCGAAGCATTTTCCGTCAGCCTCTAATATTCATCAGCCGTGTCTCTTTTTCACTCGAAACAGTCGCTGCCGATAACTTATCGAAATTAACGACAATGCGCTTCGAGTTCCAAGAGTGTGATAAATATCCAATTTTCGCGCATTTATCTGTCTTCCAGCGGTCTATCCTTTTTTACCCTTCTCGTTTTGCTACCATCCAAAGCACGTTGATTCGATCGATCTACGCAGCCACGTGATAGTGAAAAAGAACGAAGGAGAAAACAAACGCAGAGGAGCCGAGCATTGAGGTTATTTGCAAACACGTCAACCACACCGCACCACTACGCTAAAATAAACATAGAAAAACCATAAGTATTTCAAAATTACAGGCAACCTACAATTTATATAACTTCCATTTTTTAAATAATTTATACATTTCGCTTTATGGTATATAGACGTGAATTAACATTCACATAAATATAACAGGAATATTGTTTACCGAAAAATAATTCTGCTGCTGTAATCTTGGTTCAACGCGAACCGCTCAGTTGTAGCGCGCCATTTCAATATGGCGTCGATAGAATACAATTTCAAGCGGAAGAGGTAGAACGTGTGGATAAAATATATGTATGTAGCATAATTTGTTTCCCTCAAGAGCTGAAAAAAAGACGACAAATCGTCTGTTTTTAAAACAAAATCATTCAAACGATTCTAAACGCAACAAATTTCCTCGGCTGCATAATATCTGCAACTCAAGTCGCGGTACAATGTCTCTTTTGTTATCTCCTGCGCTATGATTTGCAACACAGTGGCATGACTCGAAGAATGTGTGATGTTTCTAGAAACAAAGCAATGCCAATGCTCCTTGATATGGAAGGCAAGACACAATGGAATATTACGGCTACCTCGCTGACTGTATCCAGTCGTTCTCTTTATCGTTGGAAAGAGAAATTGAATTACGTTCTGTCAATGCTTTCTCAGAACCTAACACCAACGAATAACTTCGCTGTTTCCTGTCGAAATATCCATTAACCTTCCTATTCTTTTGAAAATATTCGAACAATTTGCTTGAGAATTCAATATATTATTTCAACATTAAAGCTATTAAGGTAAACGAAGAAAATTAATTATGCTCTATACATGGAGAGAAACTAAATAGCATTTTTTTAGTTTTATTCGAGGTATATATTACCGACATAACCGTAGCAACGATCTTGGGAAAATTATGGATCTCTTTATCTCTAGTAGAAAATTGTTTATTGTAATCACATTTTTCCGGCCAAATGTATTATTAAAAGGCGAAGAATTTGATTCCGAGCCGAAACAAAGATGCTGGCGTCCATACATACGTATACCTCTCTTAGAAACATCTTCGCCGCTTCGGACCTGTCAAAACGTGCGCATGCGCTGCAGGGGGAAATGAAACAACAGGGAATGTCATTGACCCCGAGTGCATGTACATATCTAACAAGAGGTTAAGGTTAATTTTATCACTCTATGATGAAAAATACTTCCTTCCATCATTAACTTGGAATTCTATACAGGCATCAAAAATTGAAGAAAGAGCATTGGTGACCCTTTTCTTTTTCGCATAAATAATTGCGATCACATTCGATAATTCAAGTTCATCTTTCGGCAGTTCCATCACATACCAAAGCGAATTCTTTATGGTGCAAAAGGAATCATTTACCTCATGAAATGATCGACAAAATTTTAGTAAAACCCGCTGGAATTCACTGCGGATTAACAATTTTTTAAAAAATGATGACTAAAATAATTTTATGATTGGGAATATAATATATAGATGATCAGAAGCTATACACGGTTATAAGTTTGTCAGATTTGTAGCTTTGTAATAACGGTAGGAAGGTGCACGGTAGTATCGATCTCCCCTCTTTGCAAATGTCTCCAACTTTCTCTTTTATTAATGTAGAAATCGTTAACTGCATTTTTACGACTGTAAATTTTAAATGTGTAACAAAAAATATTAGAAGCATGACCGAATGACAAGACAGAAAATTGTGAAGGAAAAACAAATTGCTCGAACGCTCTATACCACGTGCACCGAAGTCAGGGTTAATATTCATTTGCATCGATTGTTCATTTCCGAAGCCAGAGCTTCCGGTTATCAAACAACGCGCAAAATAAAGATCTATACCCATAATATATCAATGAACATGATTAATTGAAACAATAAAAAGGACTGGTATCTTAAAGTATTAACAAATTACCTAATATATAGATAAATAGATAATATATTGCCTTATTTGCTATTCACTTACCCATAAAATAATAGATTCTGCCTGCAGCACATCTCTTACAATTATCCTCATCGATTACACCAGATATTCCAGAGCTACATAAGGACTCGCCTGAATTTTCACCACGTCGACCATACACTGTGTGGACACACTGCACGCACACACCCGTCACACAGCACAATTAACCGGGGAAAAACCGGCGTCTCCAGATCCAAGGAGAGAGAAGAAAACACTTGCCACTTTGCTGGACACCCGCGTCACTCATGGGAAGATACCATGTCACCTTCCAGTCACGCTCACAATCGCGATTCACGCGACCGGTTTCAGGGAAAATCGTATCCAAGAATATTCTCGAGCTTAAATACACCATACTTTCAGAATAATCTCGAAAAAAAAAGAAACTAGAATTCCCCTAGGAAATTATTGAAACTCTCGAAGAACTTTGACAGTTGGTATCCGATAATCGAGTTTCCTTTACCGGAAGTGTCTCTGAAAATACGTAACCGTGTTAAATAACCGCGGGAGGGGACTGAAATTCACTCGTTAAAACACCGTGTTTCTTTTTCAGGAGATTAGTAGAAAAGCGACTCGAAGTAGCACAAAGAAATTCTACGTAGACATACTTAAAAATAAAGAAACGACCGAAAACGTCGGATGGAGGAACACGTACTGGTTGTTCGGGCATACGGCTATACAAGAAACGAGCTTCGTCGGTGACAGCGACAGACTGCGTGCCGTGGGACGCCAGCTGAACCAGCGAACGAACCGAGACATGGACGGTGGAACCCGGACGGGAGGAACGGCGGAACGAACGGAACGGCGGACTATCAAGCTTGCACCTTTGCTCCCCGACAACGATCAACCACAGTCCCGGCTGCACTTCGTGTTCCACACGCGTCGGCCCTCGCATCATCTTTTTCATTGGGAGCTCGAGGAGCTGAGAGGAAAGGATGCCGCTTATTTGATGCACTGGGAATTTCATTGGTCCTTGTATGATGCAACATACTCCAGTGATGAACCTTCCCAGATTTCATATCTCTGCAACAGGAATTATTTATGAAATATGTTAGATAAAGTACCTATAATGATAACATATATAGAAAAATTAGTTTTTTTTTTTTTTTTTTCTATAATTACGTAGTAACAAACACCACAAGTGTGAAAAAGGAGAGTCTCATCCTACTTCCGGAGACGAGGTCGAGGCATCTCGTGCGGAAAAACCGAACGACGGGGTCAGACGGCCGGGTTCAGTGACACGGAGAGAATTTGCTTTTCCGCGGGGGTGGAAAGTGGAGGAACAGAGACGGAGATTGAGAGGGGGTGGCTACTGGGTTGGCTGGACGGAGGGGTAGGAAGGTGGGAGGACTCGACAGGGTAAACGTACTTACACGCTAGCACGAATTCGGCGCGAAGGAGAATAGGAACGATGCCGAACGTTTGTATAGTAGCAGAGAGCTTCGAGGCTGCTCGGAGACGCACATGGCCGCCTCCTCTCTCTATTTCTCTCCCTTTTTCTTTCTCCGTCTGGTCTTTGCCCTCTCGCCCTCTTGCAGTCGGTGGTCTGTCGTGTTCCGTCTCTGTTCCTCTCAGTCAACTCTCCGTTTAGACCGTGCGAAATTCAGTGCCAGTGGCGTAACTAGTGGGGGACCATCGACCCCACTCCACATTACTATAGTTTCACTCTTACCCCTCCCTCGTACAGTCGGCCAGCGTTGCCACTTGCCAATAGCGTTGCCAGCTCGTTGCAATTGAGTGGGAGACTCAACCCTCCCCCTTTTATCCCGCCTAAGGTCGACTTAGAAAATCAGCCAGCGTGCAGCGAAAATACCACCTGCGACATTCTTCTGATTCTATTTAATTTTTACTGATGATTTTACCCTTTGTGACGAGCCCTTGTTACTCTCTGTGACGAGCGATATATGTGTTACTCTTTCAAGGAGAATAGGAGAATCGCTTTTGAAAAGTCCAGTATTGAGTGATTGTACAAGACTGTAACAAAAGTTATCATCTTTGAGCTTTACCAGTAGTAAAAATATTAAATATTGATGAACTAGGATGTGCTACTATGTCAGTCCATTTTCAAGTACCATTACCTCTATTTCAATCATTTCAATTCCCTATAAGAAAGATAAGTCAAGCATTATATTCTATTCCATCCTTATACTTAGATTGCATAATGACAAAGAATACTTATACCTTGGGGATTAATTCCCCGCTATACTAACAAATGTGCAGATCTTGTAACATTCGTAGTATGTATTTCATGTTGGACTGATGTAACAGTAAAATGTCACTGGACGATTTTATTTTCCTGTGCACCGAGCGTACCAGTCTCTCCTCTTACGGGGAGCTACCGCCTGGATACGTGTGAGCTTGCCGCCTGTCCACATAGGCAGAAGCACATGCGTATGTATGTATAGTGCGTTCACATGAAAGCTTGAAAAGTGCAATGGACGATATCTCGTGCTGCTGGCTGCATATAGGTATGTAGTGGGGGTGGTGGAGGCCGACATGGCGGCCAGTTTTCTGGAACGTACACGAGCCTGCCTCTACCAATTTTCTTCCTCCGGCCAGTCTGCCTCTCAATCTTTATCTTCTTCCTTCCTTCCGTGCATACCCTTTTGTCTCTCTTTTTTACCCTCGTATTCCTTGAAAAGGGAAAGAAACCGGCTGAGATTGAAAAGAAACATCCATCGGATTACTAGACTTGTTTGTAGTAGCAACAACAGTATGAATAATTTTGCACGTAAGAGTATTGGCCTTGTTTGAATATCTTGTTCCCATAAAATTTACAATATACATATGATACCCTGACTTCTGTTCATTGAGCTTCTTCGATCGAAGATTAGATCGGAACAAAAAATTAATTGACGCAAAGATCATAGACGAAGCATCACAAAGCGGTTCTAAGAGGCTCGGCCCCCAGTATGCTAAATATTTGTTGCCATAGGCTTCATTACTCTCGAAAGATTGATCAAGGGGCCGCGGAGAGGCAGCAGGAGTCAATAAGCAGAGGAGCCAAGTGTCGGTGAAGGTGTACAGGCTTAAACTTTAATTCATATGAGTGAATATCGCTCAATCGAGCCGAGAAGATTTCGTCCATCACGCTTCGCTGCCACCTTCCACCAGTATTCCAGCCATTCTGTATTTCACGCCTATTTCAAACACCTCGGTAATTAGATTCAAGTTAAAACATATTGCTCTTAAAATGTGATTGAAAATTGATCAAAAAATTCTACCAAAACTTACAAATTTATAATCTTCTACCAGGCAATATGGCTGCCACATTTGTACCATTTTAATCGCAATGCAACCTACCTATGCAACACCTACCACATAGCATCGTATCTGATCATTCATTAACTGTAGAAGCATGAGTTCCCTCTAACGAGAGAACTTAAATAATTCCCAAGATTATAATATTCGTTCTTTCTCTCCCCTCTTCAAGCCGCTTCGACACTGTCACGGACATATAATCGAGGATGAAAGAGCAGAGCGAGTCGGTAAGTATCGGACAAGAACAGACAGCCCTTATAGAAGAGAGAGAGGGAGAGAGAGAGAGAGAGAGAGAGAAATAAAGAGTCGTGGAGAGGGGGAGAGCGAGTGCAGTTCTCGCGATCCAGCGTGCGTTGCACTCCGCACGAAAAAACATCGTCCGGGCGGGTCGAGGAAGGAGGAGGTGGATCTTCGTGCATCTCCGGCCCGCGTCGGAGCTTATATTGATCACGAGAGAGTGCACGATATTCGAGAATACATTATACGCGGACTCTAGCCTAGCCGGACTGCCTATAGTCACGCGGAGTATAGGCAACCAGGCCGCTGCACTCTACTCCCTCCCCCCTAAAACCCTTCCCCTGCTCACCACGACGACTTGATCCCCTCTCCTTTTGATTGTCTACCTGTCCTTGTTCAATGCACTCCCTGGTTCTTCTTGTTCTTCTTACTTCAACTGAACCTTCAGTCTAGTGATGGACACTCGTTTCTCTCTCTGCATCGAGTTTCTGAACAATTTTTGATGGAAAAGATGATTCTGACTCGCAGCTAGATCTCAAAGTTTAATACGGTTTAGAGTTTTTCGATGATCTAGGTTGTGTCTCTTGGAAAACTTTGATTTTGGATCTCTAAAATAGTAGATAATATAACATTAATATTAATAAAAGGTAGGAATAGAAACTCTTGTGCTTAATTGGTCTAAGATGCTTCGAACCTATCACTGCTACATCTCATGCTCCTTCGTCCCCTTCGACTCTTCCTCTCAAACACATCCATCCATATATACAGGGCTAAACTGCTTGTTCTCTTTCCGTTTCATTTTTCATCTTTTTCTTTCTTTCTGCTTCTCTGACCCCCCCCCCTCCCGCCGCCTTTTGCTTTCTCTTTGTCATATACCCCTATATTTCGTGTGCTTTCTATCGTTCTTTTTCTCTTCGTCATCTACTCCATTCCCTAGCCGCTATTTTTCTCGATTTCTCTCTCTCTCTCCCTCCCTCCCTCGGTCGCACTCTGCCTGTATCACCCCCCTAATTGGGGCCGATTGCCTGTGCATTTCCTCCTGGAATTTATATGTACGACAAAACTACAAACACGGACTATCGCTCTTCTAGATCCTTAGTTGCCTTAAAATAATTAACAAAGAAATATTCCATAAGTAGATATCTCCTTTACAGGAAATTGCTGTGTTATCAACGTACTAGCTTCATAGAACCTTTAGAACAGAGTTGTGGAGCAAATTCTCCTGAGGTGCGGGTATTAATTCAGAAGGTTCTTCATAGCATCCCCCAGGAGCCTCCCCACCTATCGAGGACACGTCGACGATACCGATGGAGGGGATCCGGATGGAAAGAAGGGAAAAGGGGCGGCGTGCGGGCAGGGGACTGTTGGCGGGTATGCACGGTAGGGGCAGGAGAGGACCTTGGCCTTTTCGCGGGGCAAAAATAAAACCTGTTGACACCGAAGCCCCGCGGACGTAAAGGAACCTCTCTGTCTCCCTTCTTCGACCAGTTTCCAATATCTCTCTTAAATATTCGCCTGATTATTCTCCTCAAATTGCACGATTTTCGAGCTTATTCATATAGGTTAGGCTGCTATTATTTTGTTAGTGGAAGTTCCAAGCTAGTCTAAAAATAAAAGGAGAACAAGGATACGTTAGATTAGACCAAAGTGGAATAAGGCGCATTTGTACTTTTGCGTTCACAAAACGTCATCGTTACTGTCGATGTGTAAAATGAACGCCCCCGCGGCTTTGTGCGCTCCCAGGGCCGGTTTCATCGCATGTTGAGTCTCCGCTTCGCACGGGCATTCCTTTCTATTACTGCATTTCGGCCATTCTTTTTGCTGCTTTAACCTTCTAGAACTCTTTTTCCGATACATCAACATCTGTCACAGTATATTTCCTCCAAATTTCGTCATCTAGGTTTCAATTATTTTTCATCACGGACATTCTTCGTAATATTTTCAAGTTTCCCTTAGTTTAGAACTTTATGGTGACTCATGGAATTGAGTATGGCTCGGCTATACCGTCAACTTCTGAGAAAATCCGCATTATTCAAAAGTGATCTGAGTGTTATATACAGTAATACCGGTCGAATGCATCTGGTCCCCAGTGTTTCCCCTACAACAATACCTACCAGACACGCTGCTCCAACGATTGCTTTCTGCGTGTTCGTGCGTGCACGATGCCGAGCATGCACCTTGCCACGACTAGACGAACGAGAGACGACGAGAAGCGGCCTCCGGCAACCTCAACCTAGCTACAGACAACCGCCACCGTCTCTGTGTGCACGCTATATGCTGTCACGATGCGGAAAAAAGCGATACAGAATGTACCGACTAGGCTACCAGCCGCTACTCCCCCTTTTTTTAATGAGAAAATTTTGTTTGAAGAGCGATACGGCAGTTGTACTCTCCTTCTCTTGCATGATCATTCCTCTTGAATTTATTTTAGATCTTTGTTCAGTAGCCGTTGTTTAGCAAAAATAGATATATAGTTATAAGTTAACTATAGACTTCTATAAATGAAATAAGAATAATTATAAGTTATCGGTACTAATTGTTAAGAATTCAGTATTACCTAACCTCCATCTAATGTACAAATTGACCGTATTGAAGTACCTCCAAAACTAAAATAAGCTTGCACATGAAAACAAAGTATAGCTAGTACAGGAAGCGACGCATCGTACAGGAATGCACCTGCCATCGAACACGGAAAACGAGAAAAATGCGATTCTTCTGCAAAGTTGAGCGATTCCCGGCAAGAGGAAAGGTCACGCACACATGCGTAACCACGGTGCAGGTATGTGCACTGCGCACAGCATCGATAGTAGGTATATGCATAGCTTTGTGAACCTCCACCGGTGTAGAATAACTCGATGCTCTTCGGCTAGACAGACCAGAGACAGAAAATGGCGTATTTCTTTCTCGTAACAGTGCATTTTCCATCGAGAACACTTTACATATCTACAAATATTAAAATATAATATACTCGAAATATAAAGAGGATGAAAGGTTGCGGAATTAATAATACTGGAAACAGATTTGTTTAATGTAGAAAAGTTGCAACGATAAAAGCGGCAGTACAACGTGGCTACCATCGATGGGGAAACGTATAAATAGAGGGCCGGCCTAACAGGCCATATCGGAAAAATTCTCATTTAGCCCCTGGCCAATGAAAGACCAGGTGGGTCCGCATGAAAAACTCCAGAAGGGAAAGGGTCACGCCTGTTAACTTCGGGAGATCTTAGAAGAGTGACTCAATGGAGGGGACCTCGAGTGCATCTGCATCCGGGAAATAAAACGTATCGTGCTAAACAATTAAACAAAACTGGAATATGAGGCGGTCTGGCTAACTGCCATTTCAGCTGATTGGGTGACTTCTCATTTTAAAGTTTCCGCAACTTCCTACAATAAAAAAATATATTGATATTTTAATGCAACTGCAACTTGAACGTCGAGAACACAAAAATAACAAAATAACGTTATGGGAAAGTTCAATAAAATATCCCAAAAATAATAATGAAATACCTAGTTGTGATTGTTGATTCGTTCCTGGCTGCAAGCAGTTTTTCATCTGTAAAAGTAGTCGAGATAAAGAGAATATCCAAGACAAAAAGCAAGTAGAAAGGAGTACGGAAGAGAGGAAGAAAAGGGAGAGAGAGAGAACCTTGGCCCACAGGCCTACTGCAGCGCTGCAGCTTGCTTGCAATGTGCCTCCACTGCTCTGCCATTCATGTGGGAAACACCCTAGTATCCGTTCGTCGTGGGGCTGGGCCAACAACCGCCGGAAAAATTTCTCTTTCGATGCACTGCAACGGCCCCGCCCCGTATGCTAGAGTATGGGGAAGAAAAGTTAAGGATAGACGGTGAAGGCTGAACATTGCAATGTCCGTCAATTTACTCGAGATGGAGATTCTATGAACCATTGAAAATCACCTTGTATAGTGTCTTACGAAAGTATTCGAATACTTACCAAAGAATTTATTTTATGATTTTATGAATATATTATGTGCATTATACGAAATTATTTGATATTCGTAACGAGATACGACTATCAGAATTATTGTAGTAATATTTGAAATTAATCCGAAAATGTATGAAACAGTTAGAAGATATTTGTTGTAAACATATATTTAGTGAAAAAGTTAGTATAGAGTATGAATAGTAACCTAAAAAATACAGTTAGTCTTCAAGATGATAGAGATTCCATTATACATATATTGTGCCTTGCTAATATGTGAATACTCTATTGTTCATCCAATAAACATCTTGTAATATCTGTATACATTTTCAGATCTGTTGCACATTTTATCAGTGCTATCGCGATAATCGTGTCTCGTCATGGAATGATGCCAATGAAATTTCATAATATTTTGTGTAATATGTATGCATATACTTAAAAAGTTTTTGGAAGTGTAAGAATACTTTCGTGAACCACTGTATACCAGTTTCGGGTACGATTCGTTTAAAAAAATAATAAAATTAAACGTATTATTTGAAGAATTGAGCGGAGTGGCTTTTTAACATTATTTGCAATAAGTCATGAAATACGAAATTATGTAGTTAAAGAAACTTATTACAATGCATGCAGTAAACATTTTAATAGATTGAAAAAAACGGCCGCAAGGTGGGTGGCCAGCGCTACTATCGTTAGTGATTATATTAACACAATCATGGCCAAATACAAAATCGAGATTCTGCAGAGAAATCGAAAAATTTGATTTTGAATATCGTACTATTATTAATTAAAATAACTACAAAAAATTCTTATTTTTTTTTTTTTTTTTTTTTTTAATCACTAGCTAAACTGTATGGATTTATTTTAATTATGGAAAATCGTACTCACATGTCAGTGGTCGTTAATGTTTAAAGTAATTTTTATAACGTTTTTTTACTAATTTTCTTTAACCTTCAATATGAAATACTTATTAATATATTATCACCCCGACCCCGACCTTCTATGGTTTACGATCTCATTAGCCTAACCTAGGACTCTCCTTGCTTCTTCATCCTCGCACGATCGAATAGCCCGATAACATTATGTACGCTTGAACTTGCTCGACGTCGCTTCCCGCGTTTCAATCGGCTCGAGAATTGCAAATGACGATAAGAAGATCGATAGAGATGATCGATTTTTAGTTATCTCGTCAATATGTCATTCGATATATGTATCGATCAATCTTGGAACTCAAAAATTCCTGTGCGCTGTTAATATCACGCTTCGATATTTTAAACAATTGCGATTCTCGAAGAATACTGCCAAGAATGCAATCAGCATTCAAAAAAGGAAATTAACGTTAAAAGTCCGTATTTCGTCCTACGATTGAATCATTACGTGCACTAACGTGCATAAGTATTTAAACGCTTTCAAATGATCGCAAATATATACATAAAATATTCTTCAAATAAAATCTTATCTCGGGTAACCATTTACATTTAATAAACATTGATAAAAACAGTAGTTGATATTAATTAATTTAAACAGAAAAGTAAGGAATCCTAAAGTAAAACCTATGTTAAGTGACCTTAAATGTGTTTATCCAATATTGAGAATAAAAAGAAAAGAACAATATCGTAGAATAAGTGAAGTATGTATTTACAACCACATCCGACAAGTTTATATAAAAAAAAATATATATATATATATTGTAGCTGTAATTTGGTGAAACATTTGACCTCAGGTATGACAAAAAAAAACAAACAAACAAACAAACAAACAAACAATTAACAGTAGAGAAATAGTCTTCTATCATAATGATAAAAATATAATACAAATATTAATGTTTTTATTGGATTGTATCAAGCGTCCAAATTTTTATGCATGGTAGTGTTAGTACATTCTAACAAATGATTTTGTCCAAAAGAGGCAAGTGTCCGGTATCAAATCAAATTAAGTATCAATTTTTGATAATCCGAATCATTAACTATGATTATTTTCCTTAGGGTCGATTCGTCAGATTCGCATACTGAACTTGATCCCGTTCCATTTGATCGGCAATTGCGAACGCGTGCCAGAATCAACCGGCAGCACGAAAAACAACGGAAATGCGAATTCTGTTCTTTACCTCGGTAGTCCAGTGAGAACAGGAACGTCGCCGCATCCCATGGACCCGTGCGTAGACTTCTCTAACCGTAGAAAATCCAATGACATAGGAAACAACGGAGAAAAGAACGTGACGATGTATATATCCTATATCTATCGAACACCGTTCGTTCGTATGTTAGGTCGCCGCTCCCTGAGAGATCACTGCCCTCACGCACACCCGATGCCTTCTCTCGTTCCTTTGGTTGATCGTCGTCGTGTGTCTCTCTGCCCCGGCGACGGGAGCCAGGGGCGTACCACGAAACTGGCGTGCCCATCGCGAACGATATACACATGAATTGTTCTAATTTTTGTAGCAATTTCATTAACACACTTCGTTATTTCCGATCCATTATTGAGTTACTGCAAGTACTGCCTCAACAAAGAGAAAAAACGTAAAGAATCATAGGAAGCTTGAAGGAGAACAGAATCTTGAGGTAGTGATGGAACCGATTCGTCGATCATTGCAAAATATCAAAAACACGAGTATATATTTCAGATGTATTTCTATATAACAACACTTTCACACAAGACTCAAGCGAGAACTTTATATTAGAAGAATGCAGTATGAGGCAGATAATTCTGTTAACCATGTTCATTTCTAGACGTATTGGTTGAAATTAATAAATACTTTGCTACCGTAACAACACTTTCACAAATATGTAAGTTCAGATAGTTAACAGTCCCTTTATTTACAGAATATCGTAGCCGTTGTTTGCGAATACGTTATTCCCATCACTACCGGTCGCAAATTTCCCTCCCTCGAGTCTGAATTTCGAGACTATCGAGCTGTCTTGAAGTTCCGATAAATAACTCTCCTTTGACGTAGCGACCACTCACGAACTGGCAAAATTTTTTTGCAGAAACTCGCATGGATCAAGGAGCATGCAGTCCAGAAAATTTTTTCGCGGTGGATTATCCTTTGGCGGAGTGCACTGGCTGTTCACATACTCGGACCGTGTGTCTCGTTCGCGAATTCGCGGCACACAGACGGCTGGCAGCCAATTGCAAAAACCCCTTCTTTTCGCGGCGGAAAGAACAAGGGATTCAGAAACCCTACCCCCCGGGGCACGTGTACGTGTATGCGGGCTGCACGTTGAGCGCACACCACCGTACGCAATGTATACGTGCAGGAAAGGGAAGGCCGACGTACACGAGCCGGCAACGAGACGATGATTTCCATTATTTCGCCGGCACGCGTGGCAAGATTTGTTTAACGAGCGCAACGTCGCCATCTGTATCGCGAATCTCGCATCATGATCATCGCGAATTGACCGACAAACAACTCTGTACTTCTGATGAATAGCGCTTGCGCAATTATCGATTGGAAAATAGCAAATTCGTATAGTTTTTATACTAATAAAAGAGATTGGAATATCAACTTCGGTAATACTTATAATAAATTTTCTATAATTTAATAATAAAGAATTTTAGGTTGTTTAAAAATATTATTTATTTGTGATAGAAATCCATTGTAGTTTTAGAATACTGACTTCTACTGAGTAATTTTTAAATTGGCCAATGAGGACAGAAAGGACATTTTGATTTGGGTGATCAATCATATGCATCAATTCACTCGTAATAACTTTCTTCTACGCTGTAATGGAAACCGGATTAGCCAAAGTTGGTAAGAATTTTTATGTATACCAATAAATTTGTTTAGTTTTTTCTTTTCTTTTTTTTTTTTTCTGAAGAATTTATTTCATGAAGCAATATTATTCAAAACCGATTCGTAACTTCCAAAAGTCAATAGTCCTCACCAAATACGATGTCACAATTTTTTAAAAAGTTAAACGTGATTTTAGAACGAAAAAAAATGCATAATTTTTAGATGACGTTTTTCTCCAGAATCGTTAATTTAAGTTCTTTCCTTCCGATTACCTGGACATAGTTGAACTATTATCATATTCTTTTCTTTAGAGGAAATCGTAGTACAATACAAGAAAAACTATTTCATATGTTCATTTTTTCCCTTAATGTTATATTTTTTATTGGTATGTAATACGTATATAATAATATATATTTATATATATATATTATATTCGTCAATATCGAATATATTAATATTTTATCAGTTTTTTCTTTCCATAAATTAAATAAATAACTCTTGACTGTATGATATTATTAAACAAAATATTTTACAAAAGTAAATAGTTGTAGATTGCCAGGTGTTCAGTGAAGAGTGAGGATAGATGTATGCTTTTTTTACTATATCGTCTATTCAAAAGTAACTAGACATCCGAAGCGCTTTTTTTTTTTTATTCCGTATACGTGATTTTTGGCGAAGTCATGATTTTCTCTTCGTTTTTCTTCAAATACCAAATGTTATGAATTTATATATTATACTTCTATTAAACCCGTCTGGCAAATCTCGTTCTTGAAACACATGATACATTCACTTCATATAAAAAAAGAACTAATATAAAAAAAAAACTATATAAAGAAAAACTAGAAGAGAAAAAAGTCAAAGATAAAGAAAAACGATGAAGATTCGAAAGAGAAGACGATGAATTCGAGAATGCTGGTGAGACCTTCTGTTTGTAACTTCCAAAAATGTTTGTTCGTACTAAGCATCTTATTAATCTTTAGAGAATTATTCATAACGATTCTTTGAAAAATGCACGAAAGCATCTGGTTCCTGAAGAAGCCGAAATAAAAATGACTGGAACACGGTGGAATATGTCTAATCACGAAGAAAAACAAAAATTTGGCTATAATGGAACATGATTATCGCCAATAGTCACACAATACACACAAGATTTTATGTTCGAATAAAAACGACCTCAGCGTTTCTCATCGTTCAATGTTTAGTCGCTTTTCAATACCACGCGATAAAGTATATTAATTCTTTTCCTTTTCTCTTTGTCTGTTTTCTTTTTTTATACTATATGCTGGACTGAGGTATTGAGAGGCAAGATGGTCGTCTTTTTTTATACTCTAGGCATGGCGTAAGGTTACAAGTGAGAGCTGTGAGGCTGTTGCTCGTAGAACAGTACGTAGGCTTCGTTGGAAACGACCGATCGCGCTGGAACGACGGACACACGGCTGTCATTATACTCATGCCACTCTCCTGAGTATGGATGCTTACAATACGCCGTGTAATGGCCGGAGTGCGTTGTGCCCGAGTGATTAGCGACACCGTACAAATTGTACGTACAACCCGGAACTCTGGGCGCGGCAAAGGCACTGAGATCCAAACCTGTCAATGGAAAATCTACCATCACGTTTAACTTGCTGCGGAATCGTTCCATCGGTGAAAAACGTTTTAAATCTTTAAATTTTCATTAAGGAAGCTATGATGATACGAGTAGCGCGATCGAAATTTCAACATTTGAAAAGAAATTACTCTTGAACAAGTACATAATAGGATTTCGCAGCGCATAATAACTAACCATGACCTGTTTAACATTTAATTCTTAACATTAACATCAACTTCGTTAAAATTGGGAAAGGATACGAATAACAAGAATCTTCGGGAACTTTTGTATGCTGAAGCTTTTCGTGCACTTTCTCCTCATCTGACACTTGGAACAAGTCGGTTTTTCGTCACCGTCAAGCACCTCTTCTCGCGTGAAGTGTTCCAAGCATTGACTCAACTTCACTGTACCACTTCTGGCCGGTATTGGCAAGCTTAGATCCCAGAAAGGGTCCAATGTAACCGACACGTGGTCGCAAGAAGTGCAGTGCAACGACGAACGTAATTGGCCCACGAACACGTCCACTATCATACTATCTTCGCTGCGCAGGTAGCGCTTCCAGCTCTCTACTGCCTTCTGACTGTCACTATTCATAAAAAATCATCAACATTTATATAAATAGTAGCCTTAGACATTATCATTCTTAATAATATTTTCTTTCTTACATTCCGTATGCGCAAATAAGATTTAAGGCTTTCTTACGTGTACATTTCAGGAATATCCGTATGTATCGGTTGCGGCTTCACCGTCACCCTGTTCACGTCTTCATGTAGTCCTTCCAGCAAGTATCTGAGAAATTCTTGAGCATCTTGTTGGCTGTACCCCATGAAACGTGGTGCGAATCTTTGTATCTGGGATTTGAGCGCCGTCGTGTTAACCACGAGATCACCGCCCACCTCCCACAGCTCGTGAATCACCTGACTGAAGGCCTTGATAAGAGCCCCTTTCATACTGCTTGTGGAGGTGTTTATGTCCGCCAGGTACTGTTCGTTCAGCAAATATTCCAGTAACGGTCTCGTGTTGCTCAAACATTGGATTACGCTGTTCATAAAACACTGCAAGACAGAAACACTAGTAAAAAAAAAAAAAAAAAAGAACCGGTTCTTTTAAGATGGTATTTAATGTCATTTTTTTGTGTACAAGTAGGGTCCAGCACTATGTAGATTCTGAAGGAAATATATTGAGAACTACTTTATACATAGCAATAAAGAAAGTTGAACCGGAGAAGCAGAAATATCCCGTTTCAACACGTAACATGGTCATAATATTGTACCCTTGAACTTTACGCTGCGTAATTAATACTTTCTTTGATTATACAGCACATTTAACTTTAAAAGGCGCAAATTAATCCATTTTCATATTACCAGCAAATACGCATGTTCGAACACAGACGGATGTCGCAGCATAAAAGTTGATGTAATCATAAGTAAATATTATATACTTGATATATAATTAGTGTATACTTACTGTGTTTCCAATATTTCGCAACCCGTTTAGTCCACATCGTTCATCGCGATGCGCCTGTAGCCGATTACGCGCTGATTTGTTTGTCGGGCTTCCTTCCTGCAATAGAGATAAGAGTTACATTTTTAAATCTAACCGAGCTACTATTTTCTAGGCACTTCTCTACGGGAAACGAAAACCGTCAAATTCTGTCGCGTTCTCTGTTCTAAGCACGACTAGTTATACTTCTTTGGTGGTGGCGGTGTCTAGCTTGCGGCATAATGAGCATCTCACACGAATATATGTATACGCACGCACACACACATACCACGAAGTCGATATGACCTTGGGGATGGATACGTGCTATACAGAGAGAGACCGGTTAGTTATGGACCGATTATGTAGAACACGGCATTTGGATTAGTAATGTGCATCACCGGTATTGAAATAAAAGAAATAATACCACACGGTACGTACATTTTTCGGTGTGTTCAACCTCAGCGTATGGATTGTTCCGAACAGAAAGTACGCCCAACATAATATATTCAGAAAAGGGAAGACAGCGTAAATATTTAAAGCGTCGAACATTCGTGAAAAAGAATCGGTACTCAACGACGACGACGTCGACGTCATTGCGTGCTCGAACGGGACTAAGTATATTCTTCGTATGTCTTGTACCTATATTCTTCATGAACACTCACCTTCGTGCGACTGGCTGGAGGCTGTAGAGTAGCGCGCGCGGTCACTACAGAACTGTTGAACTGTACCGAATAAACACCAAAAGAGACGCGTTTCTGAGGCGTCAGAGGAGCCGCAACGCCTAACAGGAACGCGTACACGAACAACAGAGTAATCACTGCCCACACGCACCACAACCCCCAGCCTATCAGTTGGGTATAAGCCAGTTTACACGGTGTAACCTTCGAGAACCTCCGGTCCCTCTGCACTAACCAACCCACGCTCTATTTCTCTCGAGCTTTCGAGTACGTTGTCAGATAGACAACGAACGAATAAATAGACGTCATAATAAGGAAAATTTAAAAATGGCACAAAATTCGAACGATCACATCTATGCGAGCTGAAGGATAGTTTCTGCGGTCAACCACGAATCTTTTCGTAAATATTCAGAGAGATATCCCACTCGGATAGTCTCTCCCCACTCCGTAGTCAAAATGATGCCTGAAACTGGCACGCTACTCGGTGTCATCGATGACAGAAATTGCCCATGTCGTGAAGAAGATCTGCATCGGTCTTCAAGATCTTTCCTGCAGAAACGATGTGGCTCTTAGCAGTAGTGAATGCACCAGGATACGTTGTGTACTTCATACGCATAGTTATACTTCGACATAAAGAACACCCGTTGCTACTAGGTACCGTTATGTTATGAGAGATCCGTTGACCGCCGGTTCTCTCTCTCTCTCTCTCTCTCTCTCTGTCTGTCTCTCTGTCTCTGTCTCTCTGTCTCTGTCTGTCTGTCTGTCTGTCTGTCTCTCTTTCTCGCACTCTTTCCCCTGCCCGAGGAGCTCTGGTCTATTAATAAAAGCCAGCTCTCGCGACTAACCGTCGCGAACAGAATGGCGTGTGCTCGAAGAAAAACATAGACTAGTTTCGTAACAAGTGACTAGATGAGCAATGGAAAAGCATAACCTAACGTTTCGATTCGTAGTCCATCTTTTTCCATCTACCACCACTATTCTACGTCAATGTATATACCATCAGGAATTCGTTACGAGTCACTGAACTTTCCATAAGTCGGGAAAAATGGCGGTTTACAAGATACGATGATCCATCATGGTTACGCACGCACACGCCTCCATATGTATAAAAGGCGGCGGATGCATTTTTGGCCGCACTTAAAGCTGCCGTAAGACTATGGGTGCCATTGAATGACAGATATGCGTTTCTTAATAATAGAGCATTACAGAATGAAACGAAATTCTATAGCATATGCTACGTATATGCGAAATGAAAACGAGGTTCCTAAAACAGCAACTAACGAAAAGCAGAAGAAACTATAAGAAAGAAATGGCAGAAGGCAATAAATCTTGAGATGTTGACGATGTAGCACTGGGCAGGTCATACTTTGTTCTCTTAGGACACACTTTTACCGATGTTTCTAGTAAGTGAAAGTTTCATAAGACAAGACTACGATGTCTTCCCATTGAATGATTAACGGAAATGACTAAAGGACACTCACAAACTGGTCGGCGACCCCGCGGTAGAGATTTTGGTGAGCCGTGGACGGTGCAGTGGGCGACGAGGAGGAGGTCGGATTACTGGCAGTGTTCGCGGTTGTTCCCGAGAAGTGACCATCCGGTCTCCTAGACGTGGAAGGCACAGATGGATCGTCTCCATAGGTACCGGACGGTCTTCCCGCCACGCCGTTTTGCAAGATGGGCGGCGTGCTGCCGCCTACGAACCCGGTCTGATCGATACCGTACGAAGTAGACGTTTTCCGTTGCTGCTCACTGTCCTCGAGACTCTCCGGATCTTCGATGCGACCACCACGGAGAAAGGTAATCACGTCGATGGGGGTGACGACGTCCTTGATGCCGTTTATTACCTCACCACCGCCTCTAGTAGCAGTCTCGTCCTCGATCTCGATGTTCTCCTCTTCTTCCTTCACCCCTTGGATATTCTTCCGAGCGTTGTTGTTAATCAGCAGCCCGCCGTTACTCGGATTAGTGGCTAGGTTAGTGAACAAGTTGAGCTTAACACCGATCAAACCAGCAACGCCAGCACCGCCACCGAGCACAGGCGACAAGAGGTTACGCTTAGCTGGTGAAACCTCGTCAATCCGATAGGCAGCACCGCGTTGCTGCTGTTGTTGCCGATGATGCCGGTTGTTCAGCTTGTTGTCTTCGTCGTCCTCGTCGTCATCGTCCTTGTCGTGGTCGTCGTTCTTGTCGTGGTCGTCGTTCTTGTCGTGGTCGTCGTTCTTGTCGTGGTCGTCGTTCTTGTCGTGGTCGTCGTTCTTGTCGTGGTCGTCGTCAGGGTCGTGGTCGTGGTCGTGGTCGTGGTCGTGGTCGTGGTCGTGGTCGGGGTCGGGGTCGTGATCGTGTTTGTGCTCGCGATCGTTGTTGTTTATTATCCCATATTGACCAGAATCACGGGCGTCCCCACCGTCGCTGCTGATATTCCCATTACTGCCGTTGTTGTTATGCTGATTGTCGTCGGTGTTATTGTCCTTGTCGTCGTTATCGTCGTCATCGTCGTCGTTCTCGTCTAGGTCGCGGATCGTGCCGCGCTCGTCAATCGTTACCTCGCTTGGCGACGCGGCACTATCTGCGCGTGCATGCCCGCTGCTGAGCACCGTGCTGCTGGACAGTGGCCTTCTCTTTGACCTGGACCAAAGTGCACCGCCAACGGCGCAGGAAGATGACGAGGAGGACGAGGAGAGCGACGACTCAGGACGATGATCTCTGCCGGTGCTACGTTCGATGGATATATCACGATCGTCGCCACCAAACAATTCCGTCAACGAGGAACCGGCTGAATGATGCTTCCACTGATGATGATGATGGTGATGATTATGATGATGATGATGATGATGGGCTCCACTAGTGCTGCTGGTGCTGCTCGTTTGACGGATATTCGGTATGTAACCGGACGGCGAGTACCTGATCAGATCTGCCGCTATTTCTAGCCTCGACGTGGACTCCGGAATCCCTCTATCCCTGGACGAACTCCCGACGGAGATGTTCGACGAGGACGACGACGTAGACAAGCCGAATCTGCTGCCGCTGGTGCCGTTTGCCGTCACAATCGTGGCCGTGCCACCGCTGCTGCCCGTGCTGTTGTACGTCGACGACGAAACTGACCTGCAAACGTTCAGCCAATGTGAATATTGCGAACATCCTTTTTCATTCGTCTGGGCCCGCGTCCAAGGGCTACCCTCTCTTTCTCCAGATTACGCAATCATCAGCCAGCATACGCGAAACACGTTCGTAAACACACGCACGCGCAACCCACATATATAACTAAATGAATAAGCACTCCGTTTCTATCTACGTTAGTGGTAATTAATAATGAAATAAATCGGAGGCTGCTGGATTTATCAAATTGTAAGTATAGACTTTTGGCGATTATCAACCCGTTAAGCCATCTATTCCTTCTTAATCCGAACATATCCTTCGACACTTTGTCCTAAACAAATTTTTAGGATATACTCCGCCGTTCTACAAAATCGAGCAATCCCCTCAACTCAAATCCATAGTCAAACAAGAGATTAAAACTGTTACAAAAGAAAGAGAACGAAGCGGGGGCGTGGAAATGTCCATTAGTATCGGAATAATTCTCCTTGATGAATGGAGAAAAGGAAGTTGGTAAGTAGACGAGACGATCAGGCCGATGCCGCTGACCTACATGTTGATCAGATCCTCTTCGAGGTTTGCAGGTTACCAAATCAGACGCGTGACACCGTTCGTGGATTTGGACACAGCACCGGGAATACGCACTAGATATTTAAAATATACACGCATTCTTGTGCGCGTTCGAGCACATGTGCGCTAAATATCTCGTTGTGGTTAAGGACGAGACGTCGGGGAGAAAGTAACTGTCCTCTCTTCCCGTCTCTCCACACACCATACCAGAAGACAATTCGAAGCGAGGTCAAGGCCTTTCGCTACACTTCCACCACGTCAATCGCGATCGATCGACCAGCACGAATGAATTCCACGTATGTATATTTATGTCCACAAAGCTGTTTATCGCGACAGTTGTTCCCTACGGAGGTTAAACTTAGCTTCTCAACAGTTCACCGTAACGTACGATGATGTAAAAAGTAAATCGACAGTTATTTGCTTGTATATTTACAAAAATTTGAAAACATATTAAACCACCTATGAAAGAAAAATGTTGTATATTTAAGGACATGAAAATAGTTGCATAAAAAATATTGACGAATTTAAAATAACTAATATTTCGTGTTCCTTTCCTAGGTGGCAACAGACCGCTTGAAAATAATGTCGAGTAATATCGAAATCTGTACGTCGAAATGTGTTCATTGAAAATACGTTGTTGTCCAACTATTCCAAAATATTTCTATTATTCTATTATGAATTTTCTATGCGAAGATGTAGGAATGTAGGAATATCGAAAATGTTATGCATAAAAGTATTACGGGATAACCGGACATAGCTTCTATATCACTCCACTACTATCAAGCAGTTTAATTATATCAATTAGTCAGCAGGCAAAACTCTGGTTATAGAGAGTTACATTCACTTCCACGAATTCTATAACCACTCGAAAATCAATCACTCAAGGCTACCGAGCAACCGCCTCCTCTATCTGCAAATCATCCCACTGATATGATGATACTTCCCAAAAATTGCTAACCACAATGTGACTGGCAGATCTTATGACTTTGGCCGCATGTTTAACGCCAAGTAAGCAAGAGGAGCTAGTTTTGTTGTCCAAAGAACAGACAAAATATCTACTGTGTTCCATGAATGACAAGTGGATAGACAGGATTTCTGTGTATAACTAGTTCTCTGGCAGCCAGTGCAAGTCTATACGGGCCCATCTACTATCGATCTCGAGCTTTGTCGTCGCCTCGACCATGCCATAGAGAAACGGCCACTCATAGGTCGCGCCTTTCTAATTGAATCATTGTGACGCGAACAAAAGTAATTGGCGCATTGTAAAGGGTGTCGTTGGGATACCTGTTGCCGGCTGATGTATTTATAACGTGCGTCCCGTAGCCATTTTATCCACGTCGTCGCGTTCCCCGCGATAGAGAAACGCAATTGGCACGAGTGTGATTCATCGGCCGACAAAAAGGAAGGAAAGATCGATGACAAGGGACTTCGGCGCCACGTGGTCTCCGACAACCACAGCTTCGAGCAACAACCGCGCCGCTATAGTTAACAACCTAACTGGTAACTATTGGTCAGCATTTCAGGATATCCATTCCGAAAGTGGACGTTAGTTGTGTATCAAGCAATTACAGTTATTTAATCGAATGCTGACAAATACGGGAGAAACCAGGAAGATACTGCACAGAATCGGTGGAAACTTAGAATCGGGGCCTTGATCTCATAGCCGGTGACCCCAGCTGCCGCCTTATATCCCCCTGTTCACGGAGATTGCTCACCTTGTGGGTGAGCTGCGAGACCGGTTGTACTCCGACATGTAACTCCTGCGGATGCTCGTGTTCGCCGACGAGTAGAAACTGTAGGGCCGATCGAGTATCAACTATTTAATTAATCTCCCTTTTCGCATTGTCAAGAAGCTCGGGATCGGCACCACGCTAACCACGAGTTTAGTTCTAATATTAAACGTTATTTATAATTATCCAAGTACATGCCCAAGGCCAACCCCGGTAAAGGAAAGCCTGAACGGTCCAAAGAAACAAAGTAATTGACAAAAAGTCAAGGGAATCGTGCACTCGACCAGTCAGTGGAGTATCGACGCAGGTAAAACCCCTCCCTCCTTCCCTTAACCTAACCCCAATCTTCCTCTTTATAAACTTCTCTTTCAATCAATTTCTATCTTTTCAGTGCCAATATTCCAAATACATCAACGTACCAACCAACCCCTTGCGGACGTAAGATGTAATTAACGAAAAAAGTAGATAATATCCTTCACCACGATTCTTATTATATACTGCCTTGCTAACTGGCCAGATTCAGCCACATGGCCAATCAGCAGGGTATTGCTATACTTCTACACATTAAACAATATAAAAAGTCTCAAGTTCTGTTTGAAATGAGGGCAGCAAAGGGTTAGACTTGCTTCTTCCTAAGTTTCGATCTTTACAAACTGCACGTGATTGCCGATCCCTGGAATCCCATCAATGGAATCCCGAATAAGGGAACATGGAAGATGGAGAACGTGACGAGAGAGAGGAAAAAAAGACTCACCTGCCTGATGGGCAGTAGGATCGCCTGTACTCGGTCGTATAGTTTGAACGAAAGCCCGAGCTGCCTGATGTCGACGAGGACGAGTAGAAGTTCGTCGGTCGATCTAAGATTGACGACGAACCAGTAGATCGGTAGGTGCTCAGCTTCGAGGTGGAGTTGCTGATAGAGGAACTGGTGTTGCCACTGTTACCGCTGGAACATCGTCTGCTAGGAGAATGCGGCGCCATTGGACTGGTGCTGTACGACACTGCTACGGCGCCCGCCTGGCCCCCACGGTGATACGACATTGCACCCGGGTCACCAGTCTCACAATCTCTCTCTCTTTCTCTCTCTCTCTCTCTCTTTCTTCTCTCTTTTTCTCTCTTTTCTCTCTTTTCGACTTTCTTCTATAGAAACCTTTTCCTGAATTCCAACACAATTTACGAGAGATTGGTCAGTGTATCGACTGGGACACTAAACAATTTTTCTAAACAATTTTTTATTACTAGAGTGCTAATTGAATCCCGAGTATTCCGAGGGTGTGTTTAATTTTTCCACGAAGAATTTAACCCTGTTCACTATTCCATTCTAATTCTATTGGTTCTTTCTTATCGACTAATCTATACTTATTCAAGTTTCAAGAGAATGTACGAAGCTATTGATAAGTATGAATCCTGTGTAACCGGCTTAAATACTAATCGTAAATCTAAGTAGTGCGCGAAAGTCTCCGCACTATGGTACATGACCAGTGGAAATTTTCTTTCTTACGAATTAACACACAGATTGTTTTCACGTTATTTTAATTCTGTTCTTCCTCGAACCATTCTCAACAAATCTGTGACCCATGAAAAATCACAAATGAACATGTGTATAATATATACAGTGCTGGACAAAAGTATTGGCACAGCAAGATTGTTATGATACAAATGCTTATAACTATTAAACAAATTGATTTAAACAAAAAACTTTTTGACGTATTTATTTATTATCTATCCTAGTTTATTACATAACAAGAGCAACAATATAAATAAAATAATACGCAAAATAATAACAAAAATATATTTTTTGAACATTTTATGGGTGGACAAAAGTATTGGCACAGTAGAATATTTACGCTTATAACTAATTACATAATAAACTTCTAATATTTTGTTGGCAGTCCTTTTCTTTTAAGGACTTCCTTTAATCTTCTGGGCATCGAGTGGACTAATTTTTTAGTGAATTCAGGTACAATATTGCTCCATTCCTGCAGAAGAACTTTCTTCAAGAAAAACGAAAGAAACCACAATTGAAGAAAGAAAAATAATATTAAATTTATATAAGATGAATAAATCTTACAACGAAATTGCACAAATCATAAACAGAAGTCGTTTTACTGTGCGTTCAGTCATAAAACGCTTTAAAAGTGAAGAAAATCTAGAGAATCAAATTAGGAGTGGTCGCCCTTCTAAGGTAACAATTCGAGAAAAAAGGAAAATCGTAAATATTGTAAAGAAGGATCCAAAAACTAATTCGACTGAAATTGCTTCGATGTTAAAAGCTGAGTGTGAAAAAGAAGTAAGTACCAAAACTGTACGTAGGGTATTGAAGGATGCCGGTTATTCTGCCCGTGCAGCACGAAGAAAGCCCTACATCAGTAAAATAAACCAAAAGAAAAGAGTGGAATTCGCGAAAGAGTTTGTTACGAAAGATACTGATTTTTGGGAAAAGATCATGTTTTCAGATGAAAGTAAGTTTAATATTTTTAAATCTGACGGCAGAATATTAGTATGGCGAAAACCCAACACAGAGATGGACGAACTGAATCTGCAAGCCACCATGAAACATGGGGGTGGTGGTTTAATGGTGTGGGGATGTATGGCATCATCGGGTGTAGGAGAACTTATATTCATTGATGAGATAATGGATAAATATGTATATTTAAATATACTCAAGCAAAATCTTTTGAAAAGTACTCAAAAATTAAACCTCCCCAGGGATTTCTATTTTCAGCAGGATCGAGATCCTAAACATATGGCGTATATTGTTCGTCAGTGGATAATATATAATACTGCCCACACATTAAACACACCACCTCAAAGTCCCGATATGAATCCCATTGAGCACGTGTGGAACGAATTGGAAAAAAGAATTAGGAAACATAATATCACAAGCAAGTCTGAACTGAAGAAAGTTCTTCTGCAGGAATGGAGCAATATTGTACCTGAATTCACTAAAAAATTAGTCCACTCGATGCCCAGAAGATTAAAGGAAGTCCTTAAAAGAAAAGGACTGCCAACAAAATATTAGAAGTTTATTATGTAATTAGTTATAAGCGTAAATATTCTACTGTGCCAATACTTTTGTCCACCCATAAAATGTTCAAAAAATATATTTTTGTTATTATTTTGCGTATTATTTTATTTATATTGTTGCTCTTGTTATGTAATAAACTAGGATAGATAATAAATAAATACGTCAAAAAGTTTTTTGTTTAAATCAATTTGTTTAATAGTTATAAGCATTTGTATCATAACAATCTTGCTGTGCCAATACTTTTGTCCAGCACTGTATGTATATAATCATCATAAAGAGAATATCTGAAGATTCATTTTTTAAAAACTATATATAGGAGTATTTCCTAAAGATACGGTTAGTTGTTGTCATAAAGTTCGAATAACGTAGATAGGCCAAGGCTTTTGCATTCTATAGTACCATAAATCAAAAAACTTACATATAATACATCGATTTTTACCAGAACTGGTTCAATTTTGCAAATGGATTTTGACATTGTACGCGAAGAAACTGACATGGCTGATCCATAAAACGTCAGCCACTAAAGAGCATTAGGTAAGAAGACTTTTGGAACTGTTGAACGACGATAAAATAGCGGCCAGATATAACGAACTCCGGTCTACACCATGTTCCATACAATCCGTAACAATCTGACCCAGAAAAATCTAATTATTACACAAACTGTCTTACTTGTCCCAATTTGGAAATCTGCAACATCTACATCTTCATACCTAAACTCGAAGGTATGCTTAAAGTACTCTAGTAATTCAAATGACACACATTATGTATAAAATTAGACCAAAAATTAATCGATAAGCATTCTCTTTCCGAAGAACGAGAGAAACAAGAACCATTTTCAGCTTCAGCGTCGACCTTGCAACTCGAGCAAGCTATTTCACCTTGTCCCCCTTTTTTCCCATAGAAGAATCTACCCGGTGTTCGTGGAAAAAAAAAAAAAAATAACGGATCTTCGCTGGACGCTGGAAGCGGAAACCGCATTGCGTTATGTGATTAATCGGATATTGATCAGTTCTATCTCCATGTGGAATAAATTACAACAGGGAGAAGGAACTTTACCGTCGATACTCCAACTGTCAAATTCCGTGAGAAAGAAGAGCGGGAATACAAAATGAAGAAATGCCAGAGGTTACTGGGTCGTGCTAAAAAAAAAAAAAGCAAACTGACCTTGAGCCGGCAAAAAAAAAAGTAACTATCCGAACACTGCTTGATACTCGGAACGCGTGTTATTGTTTTAACCCTGCTGTATGTTGATCAGTTTGATTCGATGAAAGATCGATGACCGAGAAATCTAACTAATAGCCAACGTATAACGCACGAAGGATATACAGTCCCAGATTTTGTATCTTTTCATTTTCGTTCGCATAGTTTTTGGCTCACTTTACAATATGTTTTGACAGTAGATTCTAGCTGTTTAATTCTTTTCTGAAATTAAAACTTCTCAAAAGTCTTTTTAAGAGTAACAATTCAAACACAAATGTTGAACAGAGAATTCGAGTAAAATATGAAAACGTTTGATAAAATATAATATTGTAAAATAAATATCTAATCGGTGAAGATAATCGACATAGGTAGGTAGAAAGATACTGCTAATTCAAAATTTTGATTCAGATATCATGACTGGTAAGTACATACTTTTTTGGTAAGTCTCGAATGGAAGAGCAAGAAACATTTATTACCTAATAGACAGGGTTCAATTAATTTGGTAACACCGCAACTTTTATCTCGTCCATAACGTAACAATGCAAAAAAGAATTAGAAGTAGGAAACTGCTTTACCGTCGCAAGTTAAGTAAATTCCATCTTCAATCTATTATTAACAATTTTTCGAATTTTGTTTCTGGAGTGAACGATGGCGTAAAAGTCGCGCGTAACATCCAAAAAGAAAATCCACGTCTCTGCCAAATACCTAGCGTCAAGAAAGCAACCACATTTTTCCCTTGATTCTGGCAACCATCCCAGTTTTCACCGGAATACATCAGACGCGCAAAACCAATATGAGAAACGTCTTGAATTTCCTCGCAGATCGTGTAACATGTGTAAAGTTATTTACTTTCCTTTAAATATTTCGATCGAATCATTTGGTTAAGTGTATCGAATTTCATTATAAAGTTTTTTTCCACGCGCAAGATGATCCAGCTTAATAATTTGTCAGTATTTTTCTTTCAACTTCCAGAAGGTCAGATGCTGGAGGAAAGAGAAAAAATACATCGCATGCGTGAAACAGCATCTCGCTGAAAAATTACGGCAAAGATATTACGGGTCATCTCTTATATTTCGCAAAGTCAATAACGCAGTTACGTAATCAGATAAAGAGCACAATTGGAAATTATGTAACTAATCCTATGATGCGAACCTGCCAGTAAATGCCTGAAGCGTGCGATTTCATTAATTACGTTCAATGTACTCGAGTATCCTTCGCAATTTTTTTTTTTTTTTTTTTTAATTTGGAAAAACACATTTCTGGAAATAATCGGAGAATTGATCAAAATTGTGTAATTTTTTAAGCTAATAATTATTCATCAACGTCTCTGATAGTCTTTACATAATCATGTTTAAAATAGATATGGCAAAAACGGAAGTGACAATATTTTAAACTTAATTCGAAACGCAGATGACAGAGTAGAAAACGGTCCGCATTATTCGATCAATGGATCACGCCTATTACATCATGAGAATCAGTACACGTGGATCCCTGGCAGAGCAGATTATACGTTTACGCAACGAAAACGAGGTGGAACACATATTCTAGCATATTTTTTTTTCTTTTTTTTTTTTTTAAGCATTTCAAATCGCCGTCTACGATGGTAATGTCGCGTATCGGCAGGTAATATACAACAACGCCACTATGCTAATACCTTTTGTCTCTTTCTTCCTATCTAAGCTGCGAAATGTGGAAAAAGAATGCACAAGAAGCAAAGCCCCGACTATTTCTTTTTTTTTTTTTTTTTTTTTTTTTTTTTTTTTTTTTTCAGTGATCAATGTAGAAACTTATCAAAGAAAGAAGATATGTTATTCACGGTCAATGGATCATCTTGAAGCAAACATGATGGCAAAAAGTAATAAAGAGGGAAAGATGTACACAGTTGAACATTGAACATGAACGCGTGTTAAGTAGAAGCGTCAAAGGTGAGGCGCGTAACGAGTACACTCGCACGTGACGATACTTCTAGTTTGCGTACAACTGCACTTGTAACGCGATTAATAAGACCGATCGAATTCACTTATGATGTTTAGTTATTCGCATACCGGTGGTTTCGTCGTATCCATGCATGTGTAACGCGTTGGGTTACATAAGATAACGCGACGCACATACACCTACAGCCAGTCATAAAAGTCCGCATACACCTCTTAAATTTAAGAGCAATACCTTTTAATATCATATTTCATATTAAACGTACGACACATATTTAAAAAATAAAATGAAGAATAGAAGATGCAATGCCTCATAAGAATACGTCCACTTATACCTGCATGAAATTATAGAAAAAAGTAGACCGTAATGTATTAATACCCCGTAAGTCTTACTACAGTCTTCCTGGTATTGTTAAAGTTAAAGATTTCGCAATTTCTGATATAATTCTATGTGAAAACATGTTTGTTTATGTTTAAAAATATTTACATTTTTTTAATTCCTTCTGAAAATACGTTAATGTATTATGGAAACACGCAAAACTCGTAAAGCGTATGTAAACTTCCATGACTGATTTGAATTTCTTTCGCAGAAGGGAGAAGAGAAACTTCAACTCAAATGTGACCGAATAAAATGTGATTTTACCGAAAACAATAGTAAAAAAAAAAAAAAAAAAAAAAAAAAAAAAAAAAAAAAAAAAAAAAAAGATGAAGGAAGAAGAAAGAAAAGATAAGGAACGTAGAAACATTGTTTATTATTTGGATACAGAACTATAATATGAAGAATCTCTACTTTGCGTTTCCAAGAGGGTAAAAGAGGAGAAAGAAATAAAACACAGTGAGTGATTATAGTAACAAATAGATTCACGCGATACGATACGTCACAAGAATTGAAAACGTTGCTAAAATATTACAATCGTGTACCAATCGTGTATCCTATTCTCTCACCGAACTCTGAATTCTCTTTCGTCAATCGTATGAATTTAAATGTAACAAAATCAAGATTCCCATCTTGGACAGTTTTACGAATCTAAAATAATTCGAAGCTTTCTTATCACGATTCAATCAAAACGATTTGCCAGCTCTTTCGACATTGTATATGTACTAAATATTTCCCATTTCTCCCTATCTTTCTTGAAGGTATCGTTTCTCTTATAGCAATGCCATGAATATGCGATTCAATAGATTATAGAGATTTACAATTTAACGTAAAATAACTAGAATCATGTTTAAACCATAATCATCGTCGTTTATTCCTCATTCATACCTTTAATTCGTATAGTTAAAACTAAAAAGGGTCCTTTTTTACTGAAAAATTTGCACATTCATGATTTTGATACGAGGACCATACAATTTCCAAGTTCATTGACTCAATTAACCCTGCTGCGTGTTCTTTCGATCATTTTTTATCCAGTGGTATTTTTTGACATTAAAAAATATTTCAAATTCAGGTAAGATATGAGAAGACTGTTATTAGTATGCACGACTGCTCATCTCAATTTTAATATTAATAAATATTTTCTTAAAATACTATAAATCTCTTTTACTGTTAAAATTAAAACAAAATTGAAGTATCAAAATTCGAGGATCGCAACAGGGTTAAACTTCCCTTTAGAACGCCAAAAGTTTATCTACCAAACTACGACACCAATCTTAGTCACCAATTCTTGGTCTCTTAAAGTTTTCAGCCTGATGCGATGGTGTGGAAGCGAAACATTTCTGGATACTTGAAATATTTTTATCGAGCTGTTTCGATTTGTAACCTAACTCCGCGTTCACGAGGCCAGAGAGTAAGGAAACGCGAGAAAGAGACGGTAAACTGGGCGCAGGAGGGAAGAAATAGAGAGCGAGAGTGAGTGAGTGAGTGTGTGTGTGTGTGTGTGTGTGTGTGTGTGTGTGTGTGTGTGTGTGTGTGTGTTAGGAGAGAGGGAGAGAGAGAGAGAAAGGGGGACGTTCGGAGGAGAGACAAGGATAGAGTGATAGGACGACAAGATGGAAAAGAAAGAGAAAGAAAGACGCGTTGATTTGGACACAGAGCCTTTGGCATTTCTCACGTTCCAAAGTTAAAACCCACGGATCCGTATAAATATATATATTCGTATATTTCACACATACGAGCCATTCATTATAAAATGGAAAATACTCACGGGCTGTATGCCTCTTACACAAGTAGATACAGGTTTTCACTTGATTAATTCGTCCAAAGTAAATGTGTACACGATTTCACTAGAAAACGTCAATGTTACGTAGACGAACACGTTCGCATTCCCTCGATCATGTCGTCTATTATTGAGCAGGAAGAAATTTTAGCTTACGCTCTTACGGAGATTTTACGAAAAGAAAAAGGGGAGGAGAGGTGATGCGTCGCGATGCTGAAAAGCACGGGCCATCCCTCGGAATTGTCGGTGACGTCACACACCGTGACGAATACTCGGAACTTCCGATTCAATGTGCCTGAGCTGAGGAAATAGTCGCTCGACGCTAGGAGACTCGAGACACACGATCGATTTACAACACGGTTTTATATGTAGATCACGTCACGATGCTCGTTTTTACTGGAAAAATCTTTGACACGATTTGGTACGAGTGTGGTTTCGCCGCCGACCGAGTTTGCTACTCGAGTTATTTACCTTTTTTTCCACGCTTTCCTCTCGTGGCTTATTAAACACTTAAGACACCACGAGACTATCACCACTGACTTCGCTAACACAACGTGTGTGCAAACAATATGGCGATTACAAGATTGCCGAATTTCGCGTTGACAGTCATCGCTTCCGCGACTACCGCATTCTGCGCTAGCGCACAAGAAAATGCCGTCTCGTTTGCCTAGGGTGAAACTTCGAAGCCAATGCTGCCACACACGGCTATAAGACGGTTTTGATTACCAATCACGTTTATCGCGCCAAATTATTCCAATTTTAAATTCGATTAACGATCGATTCAAATCTGTTTTTAACTATCAATTTATGTAGTTCATATGAAAAAAAAATTTAACGCTGATTATTGCACGACATATTTATAATTCCTTGATTTTTGATCGTATTCTAATTGTAACTTGGACAGACCTGAAGCAATAAACTGTATTGTTCTTGAAATGTTTACACAAAGTGAAAAATATAATTGGAACGTGTCAATTTATATTGTTCTTTTAATTTTATACGGTGGCTTCTGAAAGTATTGATAGACCTTTTATGATTACCATACCCATATTACACGAAACATTTTCAAATTTCATTAATGCTGTAATGGCATCCAACTATCATAATTATATTTTTAAAATCTTAAACTATTCTGAAAATAAATGCAGAAATTATAAGATATTTAGTACAAGTACATGTACATATATTTTGCAAAGATTATAAAAATATTTAAATAAGCAATCATTCATAACATTAGTAAGAAACGGTATTTAGTGAGACCATTTTTAATATAATACACTATACGATTAAGGTGACTATACATACTTTATATTAATTTTGTACTAAATATAAGCTTACATTAAATATCCTGAAATTTTTATATATTTCTTCAAATTGGCAATATAAATAGAGCAATCTCGTTATAGTGCTAACAAAATTTCAAAATGTTTTATATATAACACACAATTTGAATATAAAAGTTTTCTGTGACAAATGTAAATACTTTAGTAAGCCACTGTATATATCAATGTTAACAGTATGTTTTTGCACATGTAGAAATAAAACAGAAGTAAACTTTCAAAATATTCTTAGATATTGTGTAATTAAGTTTTTGCTGACATCCTGTAAAGAAATATATGTCAAAATATTTTATTATCTTTGTTACACTGCTTCTCCTCATATTCTATAAATATTTGCTGAACACAAACCAGACCTTTCCGAGTACCATACTCCTCTTCAAACTGGATATACATTTTGAATAAGATCCTCATCCTTTTACATAGTAATGTTTAAACAAGTGCTTTCTCCAGGACTTTCCTACAAATTCATTTGTAAAGTAAGCACTCTACGAAATTAAAAATGTCAACACTTTTTAAGTTATTATTATCGCACAACTTGTTTTATACAAAGTATTTCTTTTCGAATGTAAACCTTACCATGCAAATAGGCATAATATTTTATTCTGAGGAACTTAATGTGACATATTGCTCTCTGATTTTTCTGCTTCGCAGACCGCAGGCAACATATCCTAACCAGCTGAGGGAACCAGCTAAACCGGGGCAACAGGCAATGAGGCAACCCACGTGCGACTACATCACGAATCACGAATATAATCCATATTTCTATGTCCATAGTCTATGACTACATTTCACCAATGTCAGAAGCGCCACAAAAACCCAACGGTCGAAGAAGTAGACGCTGACCGCGCGGTTTTTGATTTAGCTTCTCAGTTTTGGCCATTAGCTATTAAAAATTTGTAGTTCGTCCAAAAATTCAAATCGTGTCTCTCTTCAAATTGATCCACGATACACTTCATACATCATGCCTCGCATACATGAATCAGGTAGAGATCTCGACTCGGAACAACATGAATCTACAGTATTTACTGTCTTCAGGATGCAGCATGAACTGTCTCAACAAAGATGCTTAAGAAGATTAGATGCAAAACGTAATAACCACGAACGGGAAGTACAAAAACGAAGAATTCTTGGATAAGGATATCTACCTGGGTACCAACAAAACCAACTAATACAATTACAGGCACAATTTAAATGTCGCCGAGACTTGAAGTCAATAGTGCGGACGTGGTTGTAACGATCGGTCATCTAAAACTACTGCTGTACAGTGGAGTAGTTGCGTCCCAAACGTGCTAAAAAACTTTTGATTTGAAATCATATATTTATCCTTTATTTTTTCTCTTGATTAGACATATTCCTGGTTTTGTCATTACGAAATCAGAGAAATTATAAATATGTCAATTTATGTTAATTTTTTCATTTTTATATGTATCAATATTAACAGTATTTTGCATATGTGGTAGAAAACTTTACATAACTGGACTCTTTTAAGTATTGTGTAATTAAGGTTTTGCTCACACGATGTAATGAAATACTTGTCAAAAATGTTTTATTATTTTTGATCATTTTGTACACTGCTTCTCTACATATTCTACAGCCATTTGTTGAACACGAATCACGTCTTCCTGAGTACCATGCTGTTCTTCCAAATTGATAAACTTTTTAAACAGTATCTTCATCTTTCTAGGTGGTAATGTCTGAACAACTGCTCTCTCTAGAACTTTCCTGTAAATACAAATTATTATATGGTAAATTCTCTATGAAATTAAAAAGACAAAATATAGCTGAAAAAATATGTTTACCTTGCTATATCAATGTCATTAGATTTAACTAGGGAATCAATATAACAAGACCATATATCCACTCGTTTTGGATAGGAACTTAGAATTTGTTCAAACAGAGTTTGTGCTCTCTCCTTATCCCCAAATTTGTTCTCCATAATCGCAAACCTTACCATTAGATTTACATCTGTAAAATTTATATTATGTTAGTATTTTATTCTTTATAACATTTTATTTCTGTTGTGTACATACGTTCAGATGCTGGCAAAGATTGCAATGCTCTCTGCATAATATGCCTTGATTTGTCCTTCAAACCCATTTTTACCAAAGCCTCTCCACAATTAAACCATATTTCGGGAATATGTTTAAACTTTCCAATCATGGTATTAATCGTTTTCTCTAGTTCAATCTGCCTGCCGGCCTCGACATGAACAGTCAACATGTGATTGTATATTTTTAGTGAATCGTTAGACCTTACTGCCTCTTGAAAAACATCATTCAGTGATTCAGGAATTCCAAATTTAGACTCTAAATTCAACCACGCATTCCAAACGTTTAATCTTTCATTCTCTTCCCTGAAATTAATCGTTTTCACCGCTCTTCTCGCAACTGCTCTTGCTTTCTCGATTTCTGTCGTCTGTAAATGGTATGCCATATACTGTAACCATACTATTGAACTGTCTGGATTAGCTAAAACTAATCTGTCGAACTGATCTACAGAATTTGGTAACGGGTTATTGGCGAGCGCTTCTTCTCTTTGACGAATTTCACGTTCCTTCTCTATTTCTTGTTCTCGGCGTTCAGCAGCGCTTAATTTCTTATTTTTCAGCTTTGGTTTTTCCTTTATTTCATCTTCACTATCGCTAGATGACTCTTTATCCTGAGGGAGAATTAAATCAGGGTTGTCATCCCAGAAAAATCCACAAGCAGATGTCCTTGGCCTCTGCTGGTTATCCTTATCATTATTAACATTTTTGACTGCGTATCTCAAATTTTTTTTGCAAGATTTGGTATCTTCCAATTTATTCTTTTCTTCTCCTGTTTGTTCAACGCACATTGTCTTTGAATATTCCTTTTCTAAATCATTCTCTGGTTTTTCTCCGTTTTGTTTCCCTTTGTTTTCCATCTTTGCTACTTCCTGTAACTTTTCAATTTTTATTTTTTTGGCAAGTACCACGTTCTCTTGATTTTGTTTCTTTCTTTTCAAGTTATTATTATCACCCGATTTCTCTCTCACACAATACTTTCTCTCAAATGCAGATTTTATGATGCACAGAGGCATAATATCGGATTCTTTGGAATTTACTAAGGCGTAACATTTAATTTTCGAATGAATAGTATAAGGTGTTAGATCTGGCTGTAAATCATTTATGTGACGACGTACAGGTATCGCAGCTAAAGCTCCTTTACCAATACCTTGTAGGAATATCAAGATAAACCAATTTGTCACCATTAAGATTCTACCACGTAGCAATTTACCGTCAGGGAATTGTATTTGCTTATTTTGTTTGGCACTTATTTTATGCATTATTGACGGTAACGTGGTCAATTCGACAAGCTCGTGTACGTAATTTTTCCATATAATCGTCCCAGAAATTTTGTCCCCTATTTTTTTATTCTCAGAGTAATGATCCTTAGACACTATACCTAGCAAGTTATTCTGCAATTGTACAACCAAACCATCAGCCGTAATTTTTTCAATCTTTCCAGTAACTCTCTGCCCTAATTTTACAGATGCAATTGGTCTGTTTTTGTAATATGAATTCCTTGAAAGTTCTACTAATTTATTAAAATACAGGATCAATGTATCCAATGATGCCACCATTCTACTTTTAGGATCAGATAGATCATCGTATATTTTCTTTAGCGACAATGTTAATCCCAATTGTTGTTCTTTCTTATTAATGGAAAATATTTTTGCCATTAAAATTTGATTTGTGTGCAGTAGATTAAAATTGCTAACGTTACTATAGGACACATATCCAAATGGCGTACATTCTGCAACTGGTAAAATTAGTCTTATACCATCTGGCTCCATATCTTTGATCGTACAAGGTATACAGTCTCCTATTTTCAGTTTCTCAAAATTCCTTAATCTTCCTTGAGTTACAAAGGTCCTAGTTAAAATTAAATTAGGTACTGTAGCAAATACAAGAGCTGAAAGTGTATCACCAGGAACATATTTCGATGCTAATAGAACTGCAATCTCCATACAAGGTGACATGTGACCAGCTGGTAAAAATCCTGTACTAACAGTCTGTCCTGCATTTCTACTGATTCTTAAATATAATCCCTGAGTGGATGATTCTATTATTGTGCCTTCTACTTCTTCACCAATATCGAATGTTGCTTTTTCAACTTGTATGTCCTGATTAGCCACATTTACAGTTATTTCTCCCGAATCTGTGTTCACTGTTTGAATTTTTACCAAAATTGTTTGTCCAATTGAATAGTTCCAATTTACCATAGACGTTTCCGTGTCGAGAGCCGTATGTGGAATCCAACCTTTAACATCCCCGAAAAACTTTACCAATATTCCATGCTTATGTATTTGAATGATAGTTGCGTGGTGTTTTGAGTCGATTTTCGCGTCTTGTATGTTTGCTAAAATGGGCAAATCACTCGTTATTAAAGACCTTTTCAAAGTGAGATATACTCTTCTTCGGCCTATATGAACGGACAAGACTCTTGCTTCTACTTCTTTGTCGACTTTCAGCTTTTTTAAGGCACTTAAACCTTCGTCGGATATATGATCTGGTGCAATTTGCCCATTAAATTTACCAAGTTGTACATTAACGAAGCCATTCACTTTATCAATATTTGTAATCTTTACATTTACCATATCGCCAGGTTTAAAATCGGACAATGAAAAGTACTTCTGTTCCAGCAGCGAACGCTGCATGGTACAGATATAAATTCCATCTAACCAGCTGTATGATAATATTCTGCATTTATGTGTGGTACCAGGTACAAATTTTTCAATGATTTTATCATATTCAACGCCTGTTCTTTTCAAGGAAACGAATCCCCGTATTCCACTCTTAGTTAATTGTAGTACTATTCCACCAGATTCTCTGAATAGAACAGTAGCTTCTTCTACAACGTCTCCAGGCTTAATAGTATTGTCCCTATTTTTATCTATCGTCGAGCTGAAATATGCAAATTTGATAGTCGGCAAAATATATAATAATGTCCCAGTAATTTTCAGATTATTTGAGTATTTAGACAAGGGCTCATCTAAATATGTTTGATTTATGAATCCTATATTGTTTTCATCTAATGAAACACATAAGCCATTAGACAAAATTTTCTTTATAGGAAGATTAAATTTTGTGCCTGGCATTAAGCTGTCCAATGATTTAATTTCTGTTTCACAAATAGCCTTAACAAGCTTCTGTTTCAAAGTTAATGTAATCATTGATGTATTCTCATTAGTTTGAACTTCTTTAACATAGCACAGAAGCTGTTTACCTGGAACTACAGAAGACTTCTCAGTAATAATTGTTAGTTTTCTTCATAAATGTATATACCATATAAAAATTTACTTACACAAACATTTTTCATTGCCACTTTCCTTAGTAGGAATAAACGCTCTTACGTTTATTAAACCTGTATCCACCACATAACCATGATCTTCTATACTACTAACAGTACATACTATTTTTGAGCCACTATCTAAATAAGTAACATCTAAACTTTGATTTATCAGGCTAGGCTCAAGTGATATCGAAATTTGCAATATCTCTTGCGATTGTATAGCTTTTACATAACATACGACATAATCTCCATGGGTATATAACTCAGGAAGGGACTTAAATTCGTTTGTCTGAGAATCTTGTGATTTGACCAAACTTTGCAATAAATTTGTGTAACATTCGCTGATATCTGTAATTTGGGCACGACCTACTAAGCCGCCTGGCAAAGATATCAGCAAATCATAGTTTGTCACTTCAAAAATACATCCTAATACCACTAATCCTTCAGATATTGTTGCATACGATAATCGTTCTGCAGTATTGGGAACAAAATTTGATTCCCCTTTGTCTTGCTTCTTTGCCCTTTGTTTCCCACGATTCCTTTTACCAATTTTCTCATATTTTTCAAATAACTATTAACATACAAATATTGAATAAGTAATTTTAAGATATTAAATTATGATATATATATGTAATAACTTTACCAAATACGATGGTTTTCTTTCTTGTACTTCTTTTCCACCTCTTGGAAAGTTTTTCAACGTCATCTATGAAAAATAATTATGTTACTACTACATTATAAAAGAAAATTTACAAAAACTATAGAAAAGTATAATTATAAAGCACAGAGTTAAAGTATTATTGAAGATAATAATATGTCAAATTTAACGATTTATCTTCTTGAAATTTTACCTTTCTCAGTGTTAAATAATTATCTTTTTGCGAAGAAAATGCTACGTTCACACACGGTGTGAGTCGTTATGGCGGTTTCTTTCACGTTTGATATTTACAGGTTATGTTAGCAACATAACTTGTACCGTAACCTTCCTCTATTCGTAAAACAAAATTAAGTCGTACATACGATCAATAAAATTTTATTTATTTAATATCGCAACACATTAATATACAAATATAGAAATTATCCTATAAATATTATATTACTAATATATATACATATACATAATGCTATTTAATTATTTATCTATAAGCTCATACTTTTTAGTTGGTAGTCGCTGTAATCTGCAATATAGGTTAGATTTGTCGGGTAATGGAGGTATTAAACCTGCTGCGACGTATCTTCCATCACTTACGAGAAAATTGTATATTCCACAGGCTTGCCTTACCGGAAGTATTTCAGATTTAATATTATATTTCATTAATACCTTTTTTATTTCTAGAACTCTGTTATATTCATAATTAGTTTCAAGACCTAAAACTACGAGTTCTAGTGCTGGATGTACAATAGTGAATAAAGATAAAGTTGCTTCATTTATGTCCTTCGCAGAACCGATATTCCAAGACAGAATCGTTCCATCAAAAATTACAAGAGGACCCAATAGTAATGAATTATTGTTTAATTTAAATCCCATCTATAAAAGTAATTTATATTTAAAAGTATACAACATTATCAAGTAGTCTTATAAGAGCTACAACATTGATTTATACCGGTAAACATTTGGTTATTAAAAATCTGTTGTGTGCTTCAGCAACATTTCGATTATTAATGATATCTATTGTTGTTTTACCAGGTCCTTCATATTCTTTGCTAGTTCTTGAAGTATGGAATTGTCTGTAAAAAAGAATCATTTGAAAATCAAGTAAATCGCACATTCTTTTTCCCTGAAAGATTTTTAAAGAGTGAAGAACGTAATTTAATACATACTTGGTATTTTGTAATAATCGTTCTAAGATAGGAAAAGTTTTGGTCAAAACCATTATAACAATCTAATTAATATTTAATAATTACTTCCTTGTCTTGTGAAGTAATCAATGTCAATCAGAAAGGAAATTACCTCTCTGGTACTGTGTTCATCTGAACATATGACTCGGAGTCTCGGAATAACTATAACCATTCTGTCTTCTCGATAGTCTATGACTGTCATCGTTATCATTTGATTGGTTGATTCAAATAGTATCAAAAACTTTTACCGGTACAAAGATATAGTGTTCAGAATAGTGAATAAAACCTAACAATATCCTATCTTAAACTCGATCATGGAGATGTTCGATCGGCCGCAACGTCCCCTTCCAATTTTCGTGTATTTTTAGAAATATTGTATGGAAAATAGTTTATCAGAGAGAAATAATTAACTTATTTTGACACGATATGGATAACGATTCGGCAGTGAAAATGAGCAAGGGCTGCTGGAAATTTGACGAAGAAGATCGAGGTAAGACTTAAAACGCGGCAGGTTATTGAATGATAAATGTCAAAAGGCAAAATGAAACGTAAATAATTATGTACTGCCATAGAATCATTGCGTTATCCGTATATTCTTTATTTCCATACTACTTAGTAAGAAAAATGCAAATTTCCAAAAATATATTGTTGTTGGTCTATAAAATTTTTATAAAAAATTATGTATTAAGAATTCTAATCATTCTGATAAATCTGATATTAAGGAAATTTAAAGTAGCTCCTATCGCACAGTTAGTTATAATTTTTATTTTGTCATAAAAATTAAATGTTTATTAATTTTATAGCACTGTACATAGACATTGAAGACGATACTGAAGATGATAGAGAAAATAAAGTATACAGCTGCTGGGATCAAACGCCTGATATACTTCTAGAAGAAATTTTTTCTTACTTAACTATTCGTGAAAGATATTATGCATCTTTGGTATGTAGGTCATGGTATCGTGCCTTTAAATTGCCAAGGGTATGGTCTACCTTTACATTGGAGGATAATACACTTACTAGAGGCAAATTTAACTATCATAGTGGTTGGCAATATGTGTTAGATCATATGAGAGCCTCTGCATGTTTGAATAAAGTTGGCAGGAATTTCAGATCTCTAGTTTTTGACCCTATGTTGAATTTCTATAATCTTTATGAATTCATGAACATGATATCTTGGTATACTGAGAGACAAGGATCAGATAATACATCGGTGGCAGGAGTCGGTACTCACATTCGACGACTTAAGTTTACATTTCCTTGTAACATGGCAAATAGAGATGATCCTGATAGTATTAGACTTTTTGGTACTGGTGGAAAATTACTAGAAGCATTGAAAAGGCTAATGCGTAATTTACGTAATTTGAGATGCTTGGAGTTGATAGATCTTATGTTAGATACCAAAGAAGCTTTACATTTAATGGACGATATCTGTGCCAATTGTACTCAAACATTGACGAAGCTGATTCTAATCAATACCACAAGGTATTATTGCCCCCTTCTACATGTAGGAGTATTTATTAATTTAAATGTAAGTTCATTCAACGTATAAATATAACACAATTCATATGCATTATTTAGCTTAAAATATTTATTCTATGCAAAGGTATTAGTCATTAGTCCACAAAACCTCCATGAAGATGTGATAGATTTAATTGGTTATACTAAATTACAACATCTTCATATCCTTCAAAATCGCTATAGCCAGAAAGATACCACAATGAGATTGGTAATAATTGTGAATATTAGTTTTATAAAGTACATGGTTCCGAATGAAATTATTTAATTGATCTTTACTGATTTAGCCTACAAGAAAAGCTTGGATAAAAATGAGAAAAAGCAATCCGCACATTAAAGTACATTTTGAAGTGGAAAGTTATAAACCTACGGATATACTTTTGCCTATTGATTTGTTAGAACATGGGAGTATTCCATGTCACAGTATAGTTTTGAATACCCCAAACACACAGGTTAGTATATTTTGTGACTACTTGCATATATTTGAACTGAGATTATAAAATATCATGAAAATTTAATAATCCAAAGATTAATTACATAGATTAAAAATTTCAGATTTCATCTTCAACCATTCTTAATCACGGAACGTTTTTCGAATCGACAATAAGGGTGTATGCATTCAAAGGTCTAACCAGATATTTTGCGCCTAGAAATTTTTCGCAAAGATTGGATGAAGCAATAGTACAATTTTGCAAAATGTGTCCGAACCTTCATACACTGGTATCACTTTGTGTTTGAACGAATTTCTGATGTATATCGTGATTTTCTTAAAATCAAACTCTATGACTCTAACTCTTAATGTGATAGCATGCATTCGAATTTTTGTTATACAAAAGGCTTTATCTCTATTTGTGTAAGTTTTATCTAACTAGATTGCATATATAATGGAATTTAAAGAAACACATTGAAAATATGAAAAACATCTTTTACAGCTTCTATGGATCTATTTATATACATATGTTGTGTGGCAATATATCAATGATTTGTCAATAGTACACAAGGCAACAGATTTAAATTCAGATCGATTACTGTATCAATGACTTGGAAGCCAATCAGTGGGAGGCATACATTTTACCATGACACATTTGATAACTTGCCTGGGCTTTTGGTTATTGAACGAATAATACTTCATACGATTACGTTAATCCACGGATTGGTTTCCTTAGTATTCAGCTAATACATTTGTCAAATTGTCTTTCAAATAACTAACTCATAAAAAAGATTTTGAGCAATTTAAATTCATAATTCAACAGACTTGTATATTTGATAAATGTTTTTCTGCAGATGATTCGAGATAAAATTTCAACCGCCACGATATTAGAAATCGTGTCTACAGCAAAGAACTTACGTTGCTTGTACGTCCGGAGATATTCAATCCTAAAGAAATGCGACGGGGATTGGTTAAAAATTATGAATTGGTCACCAGAACATTATCAGTGGATTAAAGAAAATAGTCGTAGCTATGAAAGTACGGAAAAAGAGGTATCTAGAATATTAAACTACAGGTGGCACATGCTAACTGAAAGAGAATTTAGAGATCAGATGGTAAAATTATATTTATGATGTTCTCATGAAAGAAAAGAAAAGAAAAATTCTTACAAAAAGTGTTTTATATTGAACAAATCGCGATTATGCAATAATTACACTTTTATAAAATAATGTGTGTGAAAAATACCGTTTGGATAGTTTATGTATTACATAAAATTCGTCTAATGTATTTATACTTTCTGACATAACTGCTGTGATGATGTAGATAAGAGATTTACTACATATTTGAAGATGGTTGAGGGGGATTGTTATGTACACAGATCTGTACAATAATCGAATATGTAAAATAATAAAATGACAGTAATTGCAAGTATCTCCACTTTATTTTATATCATATAATACATAATAAAGAATTCCTATCCTATATTTCATAACTTATGTAATTATGTACAAAGCCAATTCATACATTTGTATATATCGATTCTTAATAACATAACACTTATTTAAATAGTTACATCTAATACAGACATTTAACGTATAATTTTGTGTACATTCTAAATATTACAGAAGTTAAAATAATCGATAATAATTCAAGCATTAAAATTAGAAAGAAATTATTTTTATACCGCAAATTTTACAAAATTATACTAATATAACAATAATCATTAAATTCAATAGAGAAAAACATGTATAATAGATACTGAGTAGTTCTGTAGAGCATGTACATATTTTAATATTGTATATACAGAATTGAAATAGTATTAAACAACATTCGATTGCAATTAAGAACAAGTTAAAACAAATTTTCTATCTACCCAATTTAAACGAAATTTTGAAGTACAACAGTTTCTCTGTTCATCTCTATTTACAATTTAAAATAGATTATCGTGGAGAATAGTATGCAATAAATTTTCTTATGCCCTTATAGAATGGTTATAATAAATAAAAAAATTTAATCGTGTTTCTTATTTGAAAAGAAAAATTATCTAGCATATAAAAGCAGAAAGTTGAAGAATCACGGTGCCAAGGTTGCCGATCGTTTGTCCCGGTTTTTATTACGTTGAATAGTACGTGCCTTAAATGCAGCAGCATTCATCAATGTCTAAATGAAATATAATAAAATTCACTCAATTAATTATTTTGTTTTTTTAAAGTTAATGATAATTAATCCCTTGGAATTAAACTTAGCAAACTTACTCTTTCCAATTTACTCGTTTTCTGATTTAATGGTATCGGTAAAACTTTGTCACCAAGATGAAAGATTTCGCGCAGAAGTTGATTTTCTGCAAGATGAATATTTATACCTGGACCAAGCAATCTACAGCATGCGTTGTACTGAGTTCGTGCACACCATCCTTCTAAATACAGAATTTCTTGACCAAATTTTACATGCATTTCTGGTACAATGTCTTCCTAATAAAAATCATAGATGTCATTAATAATACAGTATACGGTGATTGTGTACAATATTTCAATATTCTTATTGTGAAACGTACGTCTATGTAACGAAGTATGTCTCTGAAATTAGCTCTCTGTTGCTTGCGATCCTTTTTTGCTCTGTACTTGTTCGAATCCGTAGCCAGCTCTTTTAGCACCTCAATTAGATCTAACGACCAATCTTGCTCGTAATCACAAGAAAAATCGCGACCCAGTTCGAATATTACAGCTAGGGCCTCGCCAGCTGACAATCTTATGTCCAAATGCGGTGATTCTAGTAACTCGCATAATCTATTCAGGGACCTTCAATAAAAATGGTTAATTTTATTATTTCACGTAACTTTTTATCCCCTTTGAAGATACTTACGGCATGTAACTATTAGTTTTATTGCTCGCAAGCAAATTATATATATCAGCTGGAGCCATTACTGTTAAAAGAAGTGTCCACGCTGATATAGCCGCAGAATGTAACGCTGCAACCTCCACAGATATAGTCGCCATAGCACCATTCCCTTTTAGGTAAGAACCAGAAAAGATAGTAGACAGTAATTGCACAATTTCCATAGTGGCGGTCGCGTCATTGCCCGATAAGAATTGATTCATGCTTAGAGCCCAACAACACTGTAAGTAGATAATTTCTTATTCGCATTTAAATCGAACGGTCTTTTTTTTTTTTTTTTTTTCTTACCTCTGAACGCGCTTGCGTGGAAGCCGTGGTGTCGCTGGCGATAAGAGTCAAAGTACTTTTCAATTCACGACAGACTACTTCTGCGCTTTCGAAAGCTCCCAGTTGAACACAAAGCAAGGTACTTAACCTGGCTGCTGTAGATTGTTCTTCGCCACGGCCCTTTTTCAAACCCCGCTCCACTGAATCTGCGATGGTCATTTTTCTATCCTCTACAAAATCTGGAATGTACTTGATGGCGAAGATTTTTTCCATTCCTTTGAAGCAAATTGTTCTGCCCTTTGCACTCTTCTGTGTTAAACCATCAATCGCTTCTTTCAGTTTCTCCTCGAATGCTTCTTGCTGCACGAATTCATCAACCTCATTATCATTCACATCATCTAACATGCTGCGATTGTCAGATTGACTACTGGATATACTGCATGCATCATTATTGATCGAATCTTCATCAGATGTTAGCTCAGCTTTTTTTCCAGCATGACCTATAGGCAAAGTGATTTTCTTGTTACAGGCGATATTTAATAAATAAAAAATATTGTAAGAAGGGAAACAAGATTGCTTATATTTTTATTATATAAAATAATACATTGAAAAGTAAAAAAAAAGGGTGAAATGATCAATAACATAAATGATGAATGATAAATATCTGTGTTTAATTTATGTAGATAATAGTAGTCAAACATAGCAGATATTAAAAGCAAATGTCATATTACATAATGTGAAGTCTAAACAGCTGTTAGCTGTCGCTATCTAAAATAATTGTACCATATGTGACTGTCTAGATAAAAATTTAGTCAATCTATATAAAATTATAATTCCACAAAAATTCATTCAATAAACAGCTGTATCACTTATTATAAACCAGAAAATTACTACAACACATTGCGTGATATAAGTGTTACACATTTATTATAGATATTTGCAATTCTAATGAATGCAACTTTTCAAATGTTTATGACGCATACTGATAATTGCATGATATGCACGATTTATATAAATAGATTACTTGTATCAAATCACGTGGAATTAAATTGTATGATTTAAGTCATTATAATCTTTTAATTTTTAATGTGCATAAAAATAATCAACATTCTTAAAGTGTAAACGTTATTATTTGTAAAATGAAACGCAAAAGTACATTTACGCAGCTCAAACCCGCATGGAGGAAATAATAAGTTTACCATAATAATCTGTAAGTGATAAATAATACTGGGTCGAATACTACGTATGACGATCTAAATTTAGTACACATAATGCGAAAAAAAAAGCATCGGTTGTTTTGAAATGCATGATTCATCTACCTAAACTTTCGTGTAAGCTTCTGTAACATACGAAACATACGAAACATGCGAAACATATCTCTTTTTGATTAAACATTTTGCGACTCAAAGAAAAATTTAATATCTACAGAACAAGCATTTCCACATTGTTTTCTACATCTCGTTATGCAATACGAATAATGTAGCGATTGGTATCGTTAGTTATTAATTCAAACATAAAAATTTTCCTTCCGTCTCTAACCTATACCCATGTGCGAAAAGCATGAAAGTCACATGGGGATAGGTGGTATGGCGTGACGTTACTTCGACTCGAACATATCGCCAGAAATTTCATAGATCGATATACAATTTTTTCAGCCACGACATCATTGTGTGACTTTATTTATGATATTGTTGAAATAATCGGAATAGCTGACCATCTAGCACGTGACGTAAGACGAAATAAATAACATTTCCAATGCTTGATGAGTCATTCCAGGAAAATGCTGATAATTTAATAAAGAACGTTTAGCACGATGTTAATCGAAACTGTTTTGGTCGACGCCTGGCCTTGAAGATATTTTAAAATGATCATTTTGCATTCGTAAATCAGCAGGCGAATGAAATGAAAAATGAAAAGCAGCTTTTCCTCACCGGATTTTCGCCTTCTACCTCCTTTGCCTGGCATCGTTCTTCACTTTCCTTATAGCACAATTGATACTAACAGAAATACTTAATCAAGAGGGTAAATGTCTTGCACTATTAATTTTCTTTCGTATACTGAACACACTGCATGAATTTTTAATTAAAATCTGGTAAAAACTCATTAACATGTTGCGAATTGTTCAAAACATACACGTCGAGACAGCCTGCGATGGGCTTTCTCAAGTGCACTGTCTTTCACGACCTGCGCTGCGAATCTACCCGAACGTAGGCGAATGTGCGCGAAACACTCATTGCGCATGTGGTACATATTTCTATAAAAGTCACGTGCTTGCCAATGAGCGGGTCGATGTGATTGAACCAGGGGAATAGGACCAATCAGCTTGCATCAATTGAGCCATCGCGCATGCGATACTGCCAGTTTCAGTAGAAGATATTCTCATTTTATTAGAACGTTTCGCGCGCAATAATATGAAACGCATGTAACGTATTTCGAGGAATGTTCACATGAACTTTTGAATGGCGTTTTAGCCCAATATGTGCATGATACAAATAGAAATACAATGATTCGTAAAAGAATCTGTACACTTGTCAACATTTTTTATGAACATGTTATGCCAGTTATACGAAATATTTTGAAGTTTTATTAATTTGTAATGAAATCCAAATATCATGATTATATTGGTAAAATTTTTAACGATTTTGAAACCGTGTAAATAAGTTACAAGATATTTAGTACAGTGAGACCATTTTTGATAGTTATTGCTTGCACAAAGTGATTATTCATACTTACACTCATTTTTTGTTAAATATAAGTTTGCAATAAGTATCTTGCAACTTCTATATATCAGATTGGGTTAACATTTTTCCAATATAATTATGTCCTCATTATAGTGCTAATATAATTTCAAATTATTTTATATAATAAACATAGTATACATGAAAAGTTGTATAAATATGTTTAAAAGACATTGTACTTTGTTATAGCATTGCCATTAGTGCTTCAATGTTATAGCACCATAGACATCAATCTATACTGCATTGAGATATAAAAATCAATGGGACGTCATAAGGTACGAATATCATTATTGTACATATAAATTTGTACTATTGTAAAAAGACCTGTAACACATAAGAAAAATTGTATATTATCTTATATTTTCAAATATAAAAAAGCGCTTCACAATGATACATTTTCATTGTAACAATAACATAGGAGTATATACAATGAAGAAATGAATATACACATGTTTTAGCCTTAAATATCACGTAAAGAGATACAATGTATCTACGCTACAATAAATTAGAGGTAAATGATTACAATTATATGAGGCTTGTTATTGCATATAATTCATAGTAGTTATATTACAAGTCTGTATGAATTTAGTTGATTACATTACTATGGTACAAAATCGAATATATTCCAAATGTAGCAAAAGTGAAGAAAGATCTAGATTCTACTGTAGTTATAACTTATATTTAACATGTGTTTGTATATTCAGATGGACACTTACAAATATGTCAGTCTATTCTGAGGTACCAGAATCATTAGAATAGTACAAATTTTGTTTATTACATTGCGAACAATGCAGTGAAAAAAGTTTCTGAAGATAAAAAAATTTATTTTTTTTATACATTGGAATGTTACTTTTACTTTCAAAAGTATCACATATTATGCTTCATTGAAAACCTAATATTTTGAATAGTAAAATTTATATTTGTAGAAAAGAAATCTTTTTATCTCCCAAAGTAGTTTCTTTGTACATAAACTCTATTGGAACTAAATCTTTTATACAAATCTTAATGACACAAATACTAGACTTATTGTAACTAATAAATTAACTTTGAAGTTAGAAGCAGCACTTTCAAGCGCCATCATATTCTGACATGGTGTTGCTCTTCGAATAAAATTAAATATAGAATCCACAATATTTGCTGGTGTTGGATCTGAACATTTTTCCAGATCTTCTACAATACAACTCTGAAGTTTGAACATGTCCCTGCAAATACATAAAAAAAGTATAATTTATATTTATAGCCTTTTTCATCATTATCATCAGTTTACTATACATAAGTGCATTGATCCTTACGTGCATTCTTTATTTCCAAGAGCAAGGAGTGGAAGATTATCTAACAAGTGTAAAGTTTCACTGTTGGAATCTAGTTGAATCATATAAGTTCCCAACGTAGAGTTTATACACTGTTGAATTTCCTGTTGTTTCGATTTCAGACACTCTGGCCCATTAGCAGATATGAAAACTGCGAGCAATTAAAATGCTTTTTAGCGATGGTTAGATACTAGTTCCCTATATTAAATGATCCAACAAAAGAATACATACGAGCAATACGATCTCCTTCTTTGTAACATACAAAATTTAAGAGGGAATCTGTGATATTATGAACAAGTTCTTTATTTTTTCGTTCCTGTGGTTGTACACAATGTTCCACTGCTGTGGTAAAATTTCTGACACATCGCTTAAGAGTGGGAGTTTTTTGGCAATACTTTTTGAACACTATATCCAAATCTCCAGTAGGCTTGTACTGTTCCATTTCTTGCTCCAATGCTGTGTAGTTAACAAACGAATCAAGGCACTGTTTGAATTTATCCCTTGCATTCTCAACATTCTCGAATGCGCCCTCTCCTCCATATTGCTCGCATCTTTGTTTGAAAGCATTTGTAGCTTCTTCCAGAACATGTATTCCAGATGTGTTGATATTATTTATATTCGGGATTCCACTAGATGAGGTTAAGTTGATGGCACTGGAAACTTTGTTTAACACTTCTTCCGCATTGGGCACGTCTTGTTGAGAAATAGTGCGTCCAAGAAAGCCTGTAATGAAAAATAATTTATTTATTATTGATATATCGATTTATATAAATATAAGAAAATTTATAATAGACCTTTAATTTATATGCAAATCTTTTTTTCCTTTTCCTAAAATAATTCTTAATTATGTATTTTAAATAAATAATTTTTAAATAATTCAAATCTTTGTTTTAAAATACAATATTCTACTAATAGTAAATTTCCAACAATTCTCTGTTCAAACATTTAATGATCAGCCCAATAAAATCTTTAACTAGATTAAAAAAAAAACATTTATTGCTGTGTATAGCTTTTAATTATCTTTTTAAAATGCTGAAGTCCAAAACGTTTATCTTCGCAGCAATTAAAAATCTTGTTTTATAGCATTTCCTGCTCAGAAAGGAAGTAAATATCATATGGACTTTGCATTAGTTGTTGCTTCGACTTGTAACCACAAAGTATCTATTTTTTATCTGCGTAATCTCCGAAAGTAATTAAATTATTTTCCCATTTAGTATTTATGTCGGTGAGAATTAGAATCAATTTAATTACTCTTGTTGTTTTACGAATATATTTCGATACAGCGCAAATATCGTATATGCGCTTTTAGCGTTTTCGAGAAAAACAATCTAAAACATTCAATTGCACTTTATACCTAAATAAGTACCTTTTGCATTGTATTCACTTTTATCAATGCTATTATAAGGTCCATTTTAAGAACATAAAATGTCAAAAATGGATCCTTAAAAATATCTCTATAATATAATAAACAAAAATATCATTTTTAACAAATTTATAAAGTAGATATAAATGTAATTTTTATACAGCATAAAGAAATAGTCAAGAACTATTCGTTGCTTATAAAAACACAAGTTTCACAAAAAATGAGCATATAATAGTTGTACAGTAAACTATTGATTTATAGGTTACGATAACGTAAAATTTCTGATAAAATGGATTCGAATAATAAGGAAAGTATACAAAATATATTTTGTACCAGGTTAAATATGTTTTCATGTGTTCTATGCATATTCTGTTTGTGAAAAACTGAAGCAGTTTCATAGAGTACAAAGTGCATGGATTGAATCAACGTGCAATCTGTGCGTTCGTCACACGTGTACTGTAATGATAAGTAGTCCGGTACAAGGAGAGAACAATGCAGTCTTTAACTTTACTTCCCATCAATACATGATTCCCATGATCGTTATACTATCTTTGTAAATATCTATGTGAGGTACTCTATTTATTAAACATCTGCTCAGAGATCATACATTATGTCTATAAATCGAGCATTCGATACGCTGTAGCTGCATTTAATCCCAATGACCGTATTGTTATCGATTACGCGAGTATGTACGAAGGTCATTTTCGTTTCTTGATCATAAAGTCGAAAGCAAGATTCGAGAGTTGACTGTTTGCTACGATCGATATAGAACAATGACCAGCTCTTTCAAATAATACATAACCGGAAACGACTGCGTTTTGATTGGTAACACTTAACCCTGACGCGTTTGTTCATAAAACAACGTTTTCTATTAGAGGCATTATTTATCACACAAAAAATAAACCATTCGTAAACATGATTTTGCACATGCGATCACCTTACGTATACCAAATTTTTTCTTCCGTCTCGGTCGACCGTGCACGCAAGTCTCCTTTTTGTTTTTATAAGATATCGCGTGTCATGAATCATTGTTGGGAATTCTGTCAGTAAAAAAAAAAAAAAAAAAAAAAAAAAAAAAAAAAAAAAAAAAAAAAAAAAAAAAACAGAGAAAAGATGCAAAAAAAAAAAGAAAAAAAAAACAAACGATCTAATCATTTCTAACTAATAGGAAGGAGAAAATTCCATGTAGCAACTTACCAGAGAGGAATATCATGGCAGTTAATGTGGTAGAGTATTTGATCATTTCTATTTTGTTGCTAAAATATGCTCGACCAGGGATTGTGTGGAGATGTTTGCCAACGTCGGAACGCTATGTATTATCCGGAAAAGTAGAGAAAAGTATATATATGATGAAATAACGAGATAGAAATATACGTTCAGTTACGCATCACTACGAGTGTCACTCTGAGCGCATTCGAATTGTTCTGTTTATTATAAGAAGCGTACGCCGATGTGTCAGCGTTGTCCGGAAAATTAGTGAAAGGAAGAGAGATAAGAGAGCGAGACACAGTGATTCAGAAAGCGGAGGACAGAGATATACTGTAGTAACTCCCGAGAACAATATTCCGATACTAAGTTGTTGAGCGCACGCGCTCCGCTTATATAAATCTCATATGCATAGTATGTATATATACTCCATATAACACCTTTGCTTCTGTGTTAATTTTAATTCGATTCTATGTATGTGTGTGTGCGCGTGTGCGTGTGTATGTGTGTGTGTATCACCTAATGTAATTCTAGTTGTCTTGCATAATTTTTCCTGTTTTGAAAATAAACAAGTAATTTTGCATTGAATAAATTATACCGAAATAATTATATCTATATAATTTAATAGTAGTTGAACATTTTACATACAAAGTTATAGTTTGGATTGATCCTAAATAATATAGAATTTAGACAATCTTTAGGATATTTTATATGTAACAAATATCGATATAATTTATTTGGTAATTTACATATTTATAAAATACACTTAAAGAACTGGACATACAGATTCCTCGGTAGTATAGTGGTTAGTATCCCCGCCTGTCACGCGGGAGACCGGGGTTCGATTCCCCGCCGGGGAGGTTATCGTTTTTGCATAATTTTCAAATAACTTTCTCTTGTTTTTGTTCTTTCCTTTTTTATACAATTATAACGTAAAAAATATACATTTTAATAAATGTCTATATTTCGTAAAGTATACTCGAAACTATATTTTACTGTCGCTACTTCGAGACGTTTGATTAATATCCGACTACAAGTATTTAATCGAATTCGTTCGCCGTTATGAAACACAATGGCCTTGCTATGAATGTATACTTGTATATTTGTATACTTTTACTCTTGGAAATATTTGATCCTTACAATAAATAGTAGACTTCAGTGATATATTTAAGCATATATGCTTTTAATAACCTTCACAATATAACGGGGTCCAAAATTAAAGCATCAAATAACAGCACTGATTGGTGCAATGACAATCAGGGCCGCATGCGACACACTGTCTTTTTGAATACCGTCTATACGAATGGTAAAGTCCATGCAATATTAAATTAAGTTTCAAGTCTCTACATTCTCAAAGTCGTGTTATCCTTTTAAGTGCTTTTCCGCAATACAAAAGGGGTGACTTCAGGCCTTAATTCGTAGGGCACAGTCATAGGAAACATATTACAATTTCATTTTCTTCAATCAATCGAAATATCCCATTTCAAACAAGTCAGTAGGAATTATATTTTGATATTTCACTTTTAAAAGCTTTACTATAGCAACTTCTTAAAGTAGTAGATAGAAAGATTACAACCAAATCAGTGAATGAATTACCTTTGATGTATCTTTTGAGAGTTCGATTAGCGAGAAATTTGTGAGTGAGGTTTGGGTTATATTTCACTGTTGAGTTCATGTAAACAACATAACAACTTAAGCGATCTTGCTTAAGCTTCATCTTCACAGGTTTCTATCTATTTGTTCATTGGAATGACTCGGATATGTGACATTTGATCTGTTTTGTATTTCTATGAAATTAGTTGCAATGAATACTGCAAAAATAGGAAAGATACTCTTTATATGTGCATATGAATAATAAAATAGCAATTCAACATAAAGAGTAATGTAATGAACAATATAAATTTGTTAAAATAAAAAAATTTATAATGTTAAACATATATAAATACATGTGATCCATTTCACCATTAAAATAGAAACTGTATTCATCCAATCCTCGGTAGTATAGTGGTCAGTATCCCCGCCTGTCACGCGGGAGACCGGGGTTCGATTCCCCGCCGGGGAGAGGTTTTTTTTTTTAAATTAAATTTATCATATTTGTAAGTTGATGCAAGGATAAAATATTTTCAAGAGTCGACAAGTAACTTGACCGTACCGACCTGCAAAGTTATTTATGTTTTGTCAACATTTGATAAGAGTATATTATGCTAAAGTAGCCTGTATATAAAAATGTAGAATACCAAACAAAGAAAGACGAAAGACTTAGTCTTTTCAACGTGGTAATGAAACCTTCGCATTTCATATCAGGGTTATTCTGTTTCGTAGGGACTGACCGAAACTGTTAATTTTTAATAAATAGATGTTTTTTTACTGATCTTTTAACTCAAAGTTTTTTACTGAGCTTTTAACTCGGAAATTAAAGTGTCGTTTTGAAATAAAAAAGATAATAGCCATAAAAATTATTGTTATTTCGTAATTAATTGGAAATACCCGTTTCATTTGTTCCCTTCAGCGGCGAACGAACTGGACTGAATTGTAGTCAAAGAAGCTGAACGTCGTAAAATAATATCAGGAAGTGTATTTTTGATTCTAGAAACGAACAGATGATTTCTCCTAAACGATATGCTGGTTTTCTGTTAAATATTGTAAGTAAAATCGAAAAGAAGTCGCAAAACTGTTAAACCACGGCGTAATATGGAAGAGGACTTAATTTATGGCACCCTCGAGTGTCCCCATCTTCTCTTTCCAAATCCGTGGGTAACGAAAGCTACGAGCACTTACTTTTTTTGTATTATTTTTATATATATGTAATTCTACTGATTTTTTAAAATTTCCATTTTACTTTAAATACAGCAACTAGTATTACGGGCATACAACAATACTTTCCTTGTGGTTTTGAAATAAATGCTCAAATATTACTATTATTAGACTATTTACAGGGAAGGTGCCAAAATTTTTTAATAAAATTTTAATTTTTATACCATAATATCAATAAACAAATAAAATTTCATATCGTAACGCACATATATGTTATAGCAAAATCTTATTATTCTGTTAATTGTAGTTTTCAGCTTTTCTACGTAATAAAGTTTTGTATTATTTAAAACGTGTCCATTTTATTATATCTATTAAATAAATAAAAGGTGTGGAGGCGCGGAAAAAGATTTTTTTTCGGAGAAGCGTAGTAGCATAAAGATTGAAAAGCGCTGAAATATAACATGATAGTAGACTCGTAGTAAAATTTGCTAATAGCTAAAAATAGGTCATATTATAACAGTTTTTACAGATATTTTGTCTTCTCCGACACAGCATCGGTGGTTCAGTGGTAGAATGCTCGCCTGCCACGCGGGCGGCCCGGGTTCGATTCCCGGCCGATGCAAAGGTCCCTTTTTTTTTCCTTATTAATTGTAATTTTCTATTACGTACTGTGTTTTATTTTTATTTTATACCATTATATGTATCATTCTCTGTATTGCAATTTTAAAACAGACAGTCCTGTGACCAACGATGTAATTCCTAAGAGGACTTAATTTATTACACTCTTAAGGTTGTGTCGCTACCACTTCCTAGATCCCATTAGTATAGAAAACTGAACGATTGTTTTGAATATTTTTAAGGCTTCACGTTCTCTTATTATATATAACAACTATGAAGTAAAATAACTAAAATAATATCTGTGTTCTGAATTTAAACAACGGAATTTGGTCCCTGGCAACTCTGCGATTTCAAGTCACTTGGATGGCTGCGTATTTTCATACGCGTATAATGTATACGTATATGCATAAGTATATGATCTTTGTTATGAGATTAAATCAGTTGTTAAATCTAATTACCAGATTTAGCAACGTGTATCTTTTTTGTGTACGTACAGTGCTGGACAAAAGTATTGGCACAGCATGATTGTTATGATAGAAATGCTTATAACTACTAAACAAATTGATTTAAACAAAAAACTTTTTGACGTATTTATTTATTATCTATTCTAGTTTATTACATAACAAGAGCAACAATATAAATAAAATAATACGCAAAATAATAACAAAAATATATTTTTTGAACATTTTATGGGTGGACAAAACTATTGGCACAGTAGAATATTTACGCTTATAACTAATTACATAATAAACTTCTAATATTTTGTTGGCAGTCCTTTTCTTTTAAGGACTTCCTTTAATCTTCTGGGCATCGAGTGGACTAATTTTTTAGTGAATTCAGGTACAATATTGCTCCATTCCTGCAGAAGAACTTTCTTCAGTTCAGACTTGCTTGTGATATTATGTTTCCTAATTCTTTTTTCCAATTCGTTCCACACGTGCTCAATGGGATTCATATCGGGACTTTGAGGTGGTGTGTTTAATGTGTGGGCAGTATTATATATTATCCACTGACGAACAATATACGCCATATGTTTAGGATCTCGATCCTGCTGAAAATAGAAATCCCTGGGGAGGTTTAATTTTTGAGTACTTTTCAAAAGATTTTGCTTGAGTATATTTAAATATACATATTCATCCATTATCTCATCAATGAATATAAGTTCTCCTACACCCGATGATGCCATACATCCCCACACCATTAAACCACCACCCCCATGTTTCATGGTGGCTTGCAGATTCAGTTCGTCCATCTCTGTGTTGGGTTTTCGCCATACTAATATTCTGCCGTCAGATTTAAAAATATTAAACTTACTTTCATCTGAAAACATGATCTTTTCCCAAAAATCAGTATCTTTCGTAACAAACTCTTTCGCGAATTCCACTCTTTTCTTTTGGTTTATTTTACTGATGTAGGGCTTTCTTCGTGCTGCACGGGCAGAATAACCGGCATCCTTCAATACCCTACGTACAGTTTTGGTACTTACTTCTTTTTCACACTCAGCTTTTAACATCGAAGCAATTTCAGTCGAATTAGTTTTTGGATCCTTCTTTACAATATTTACGATTTTCCTTTTTTCTCGAATTGTTACCTTAGAAGGGCGACCACTCCTAATTTGATTCTCTAGATTTTCTTCACTTTTAAAGCGTTTTATGACTGAACGCACAGTAAAACGACTTCTGTTTATGATTTGTGCAATTTCGTTGTAAGATTTATTCATCTTATATAAATTTAATATTATTTTTCTTTCTTCAATTGTGGTTTCTTTCGTTTTTCTAGACATTATTACTCTTTCTTGGTTTTTTGTTGTTTAATAACTGAAGTCTCCAGTTTCACTGATCGAGTGTTATAATAAAAGACTAACGGGGGATTTCCCTTCGCTACTTCCAAATGACGATCGGAAATCGTTGAAAACGGCGACGATACATTTGTCACAAACAAAATCTGACACAAAGCGATAACGATAATCATCTGCCGACCTCTGGACAACACTTAGTCATAACGATAGTCATCTGCCGACCTCTGGACAACACTTAGTCATAACGTTAGTCATCTGCCGACCTCTGGACTAAAACAATAACCGAACTCCCACCCATAACCACAATGAAGATATAAAAACCCCTGTCCTTTAGCCAGTAAGTGAGTCTTGAACAATCACCCCTAGAGCTCGAAAATGTATCACAAGCAAGAAAATAAAATATCTTTTCTCCTAAATCTCTTTTATTAATTTTACGTGACATTTTGGCGATCCTTGCCAGGATCCATTCGCTTCAGTGTAAACGAAATCACGATTTCGGCGTACGCGCATCATTGAAGATTGAAGGATCAGCGGACCACTGCGAATCTTCGTTACTACAAAGCCCTGCAGCAACTTTCAACGTTCCACCACGGTGAAACTAGACGAGAGGACTACGGTCAGCTCAGAGCAAGCCTACGAATAAGATTCGGAATCTGAGAGGAAACATTCCAGAGACTCCTGAGCGGGCATAACTGCTACGGTAAGCTGGAAATCTGGATTCATTTTTACACTACCGTACGAGAAAACCAAGTTTCTCAAGCGCTTCGAGTTCAACTAGCAACGATAGTTCAGACTCAGTACACTTAATTAGAATCATGTCCGCACCGAGAAAAAATGAAAACGAAGCTACTAATATTGCTTCTGCAACCAGAATTTCGGATGATTCAACTCGTACCATACTCGAGCAAATTGAACTTCTTGCGCGACGAATAGAGGAAACGCAACGAATAATCGATAGTGAAAACAAAAAACGTGCAACAGAGATAAAACTATTAGGAAAACATCTCTTTAAAATAAATTTAGGACGTGACGTTACCACCGAATTAGGCTCCCTCGTTACTATGGATGAATCTAATATCAGCAATATTCAGAGAAAGCAACCACCTGTAAAACCTAACGAAACGGACGATATGGACATTGAAGAAGAATCATTCTTACGAGAAAAAAGTGACAGGAAAGAAAGCGTAGAAGACAGCATTACTATAATTGAGAGCATCCATAAGGAGGTAAATGCAGTCAGTAAAAATGTGGATGCATCTATGAAACATAATGTTGTTACTAGCAAAAAGAGCAAGAAAAGTCGTTGGGATATGAAATCACAGTCTGAAGAAAAAATAAAGCTTAAAGCTCCTGTTATGTGGGAGGAAGAATGTGCAGAATGGACGAAAGTGAATAAATTCGACCATGGTATTGAGAGAGTATCTTTGGAATGCTGTGACCCGATGTTAGCTACAACGAAGATAAAAGACGAGAACGTTTGTATAGTTGAACAGCAGTTGAGAAAGTCTACATCTAAGAATTCAACAAGTGCAGATATTATCGATTTGTTTCCTAGAAAATGTCAGGATATAGATTTGTTAGAATCATCCTGGACTCCGGAAGAACATACTAGATGTAAGTCGCGAATAAAAAGTTTGGGCAACAGTTCACAGGAGAATGTGCTCTTTGATAAGACCAAGGAATTGACGCCTTCAAAAGAGCAATGTACTGCAGAACAATTAAAGGATATCTTTGAGATAGATCTGAAATTAATGAAAAAAAATGCAGAATTGTATAGTCCCAGTTCTCCAGCTGGATCCCAGAAGTCTGAAGATATGGAAATTTTTAAGGATAATCAGGTAAATCTGAAGGAGAGTCCCCTACATGATAAACTAGAGAATGAAACTCTGGTTATGTCTGATAATGAATCAGTTCCTAATATACCACTTCAAATAAAGTATCGCGATGGTAAATATGCAAAAGCTGCAGTGATGAAGGAAGAATTTGAAGAAATTTTAGGAGTGCAGAAGATAGAGGATCAGGCTCTTCGAAAGAAATTCGATGTGAAAGTATCTGAAAGGTATGAATCCGATGAATCACATGGAAAATTAAGCAACAAGAGTTCTGAGGCAATATCTTCATCTGCCAGCACAAAAGGAACAGAGGAGACGAATGAAGGAAAAGCAGCACTCAAGTTGATTCCTAAACAACCGTTAGTCCGACGGAACAATGAACGCTTGAAGACAAAATTGATTTCAGACGATCCCATGCAACATGCTGCGGCTCTATTGACCATCCAGAAGAAACTTCGAGAGTCGCACTCTGTGAAAAACGATATAAAAAACACATATTGCGAAGAACCTAATGAATTTAGGATCGAGTGTGAAAAGACATCCAATATACATGCACCTGTTGCTGAAGTTATTCCCACGGAACAGACTACTATTACGGATGTTAAGGTGGACTCGAAAGACTTGTCGATAACGGTGAAAACCTCGATTACCACAAAATCGGAATCACCAGGGGCGGTGAAGCTCGATTTAAATGAGTATAGGTCTGGAAACAAAGGAACTAAGTTGGAAGAACTTAAAAAGTCTAGACCACGTAATAGCAAAGATATTAGTGACACGGAAAGTCAAATAAGATCACCAGGCAGAGAGCAAAAAAAGAAAAGTCCTAGTAGAAAGGAGAATAGAGAAGATAAACGAATTAATGATCGTAGCAAAGAGAGAAGAGATAAGAAATTTGATGATAGAGAAAGAGGAGATAGGAGAGATAGTAGGAGTTCGAAACAGGAGTACAATGAAAGTAGAAGGAGATTCAGTCCTTCTACTAGTCGCAATAAAAAACGTACTTCCTGGGAACGGGAAGGAAGTCGTAGCGAAAGCCATAGCCGCAGTTGGAGTAGAAGTAGAAGTAGAAGTCTTAAAGAGAAAAGAAGTGATTCACAGGAGAAACCTGAAATTAAAGATAGAAAAGAAAAGGAGAAAGATAAAGACAAAGGAAAAGAGAGAGACATAATGAATTCTTCTTCGTGGGTGGAGTTAAAAAAGTGTGGTATAATGATGGACGACATCATTGAGATTAAAAGACGTGATCACTCGGAACGATCAATAAAGAACAGAACAGCCGAGGATTACTTACGTCACTTTGAGCAAATGTTAATGATAAACGAGTGTCGTTTGAAACGTTACGCTTTTATTGCCGAAGGACTGGAAGGTCCTAAAGAGTATCCTCCTGAATCAGTAAGAGCAACTAAACGAGGAAGGCCTCAATTATTTTATTCTGAAAATCCTCGTATGTCGCTCTTCATCAATCATCAGCAAATTCTTCAAGCAGTTACTGCCGAACATCGTGAAAAAATGCGGAACATATGCGAGGCAGATTTTATACGAAACGATACGGAAGCAGCGGAAAAATCTCAACCTACACGTAACTGGTATTCAAAGACAGGCATATGTAAATCTGGTAAAGATGAAACTATAAAATATATTGAAGGGAAAAGGCAATTGAATAAGATGGCTCTAACGATATTAGGTCCATGTATTCCAAAAATGCGTGACGAATTGTTAAACATCATACCTAGAGCACCCACAGGGCTCGAAAATGAGACTATTTGGCTATTGCAATCAAATGCATTTGACTTAAAAACTGCACGCAACAATTTTTTAGTATTTGAAGAAACAATGTTTGCTGAATTTAAAGAAACACCCGTAACAAGAACTTCTAAGCTGAATTTCCAATTATCACAGAATTTGTCATATGACGTACACAAATTTTTTGCAAGTTATGAATTGAAGAAAAGTCATGTAGGTAACTTAGAAAATAATTATTCTTTTGAAGAGAACATGAAAAACAATAAAATTAGCAATCAACATCTTTCTCCATCTAGAAAAAGAAACAAATTTGAGAAGTATAAAAAAAAAAAAAAAAAAAAAAAAAAAAAAAAAAAAAAAAAAGAAGAAGAAGAAATATATATATATATATATAAACAGAAACAAATTGATGAAATAAAATATAGAGATCCAATAGAAATTGCAGATGTTTGTAGTGCAGATAACTTTAAAAATTGTTTTAATAGCATTCTTCTAGGAAATCTACCAATTTTAGATTCGATAAGAGAAATACTGAATTGAAATGTATGTTTCAACATAGGTGGTGTAATACATGTACTTCATCAATAAAACAAACCGATGTGCAATGCAGTAAAATTCTATATTTACTGAAATTTCTAAGCACTGCGAGACAAAATACTAAAGAATCAAATCAAGATATGCATTGGGAATCTACATTACAAAATTTGTCACAAGAAGCTAATATAGAAGAATCACGTTCCATAGAGGAATTTGAAAATATCACTATATTTGATAGCATCCTGAATGGTGATGAACAAGAAGCTACTGAAGACGAACAAAAATTTTGGGAGATTTAAAATCACCATTAATCTATGATAATTCGGATAGTGTATTAAATTGCATTATAGAATTTTTTTTTTCAGCCTGAACATTTGCATACTACTGAAATGGAAGAAAAGTACATATTGTCAGATGAAGAAGACTCTCAAACATTATTATCTGAAGACAGCCTTGCAAGAACTGGAATATTAAGTTTCTTGTTTGATTTTTATTATTTGATTTATATGGACTCTTCTTCGAATAATTTTATGTATTCAAATATACAAGCAGTTAATCCTCGGTTGATTGAGAAAACTTTTGAAGAAAAGACGGCTGAAAAGAATGATTTAGAAAATACACTTTCACAAGAGGATAAGGAATTGTGTAGTAATCAAAATCATTCTGTTAATAATAGCGTGGATATGATTGGATTTGAATTGAAAACAAGTAGAGAAGAAGTGCTTGAATTTCTTCCAGTAATTAAAAGTACACCTTCATTCTCTGATCAATCGATTAACTTAGTTAATTCAGATAGCATACTTTCTGAAGAGAAAGAATCGTTTCCTAAATACAGTCTTTCTAGTCCTACTGATAAGTTTAATGTTGGTAGTCTTAAAGAAACATTATATATTTTTTTCAAAAGGAAGATACTATTAATCAAACCCAATCATTCAGTAATACAAAAAAATGAAGATTTACCTGAAATTTGTATTTCCAACAACATTTCATTAGATGAATCTATGAACTATATATTAAATCATCAAGAGAATGATATTCATTCATTACAGAAGTATATATGTGTAGAACTTGAAACTAGTCCTTTAGTAATAAAAGAATCTTTAGATTCTTGTGATTTATTGTCTTTCACAGATTTAATATCATGTAATACTGATACAACACTGCAGTGTATTGAACAAACAGATAAAAGTTTTTAAAAAAAAAAAAAAAAAAAAAAAAAAAAAAAAAAAATTTTCAGGAAAACATGCAATACAATTGTGAAGAAAAACAAAATCGTATTATGAAATGCAGAACAGAAATTAGTGGTCATCCACAATACAGATCACCTAAACAGATGTTAAAATATAAAAAGAAAATTAAAGAAAAAAAAAGAGAACAGCAGTTATTTTCATCTATTGTTCCATCTAATCACAATGAATTGAGTTTAAGATGTTCACAAATTACTATTGTTAATCCTTTGGATTATCAAGATGTGCAAAATACATGTGAATCACCACTATCGACATTTCGCATGTCATATTGTCAAACATCACCTAAAAATGGAAAGAAACAATTAAACTGTGCACATGTTCAACAATTGAAGCGTAGGTCTCAACAGAAGCAACAAATATTACTAAATTTTCATGAAGATCCTATGGTGAATTCAATCTACAGGGAAGATTCTAAATTACAAAATCTCCAGTGCATCATGGAAGATAATATCTCAGAAGATTCAAGAATGTTAAATGTACCAGAAAAATCATAGGCAACTGAAGATAAATCTCATTTCAAAATATCAAAAAGCCTTTTCGGAACTCTCGACGATGACGATCTTACACTCATAAACGAAAACATGGACAAACTATTTGATGATAACAATAAACTTCAGACCTCATATTGAACATTGCCAAATAACTGTGCTTAAGATTGAAGACATTAGCTTTATACCACTCAGAACTAGCAACAGCTACATCGCGATACCAGCAAACCCGATAGAAATAGACACAATTTGCCAAACGAAACACACCTTGCAAAAACTTGACAAACCCTCTATTGTAAGAGCCAACACTTCCTGCGATATATTGTACAAAATTGAACACATGCGTATAGGCGAGACAAAAAGCGAAGTCAAGTACGAAATCAGAACTAAAACCCTAGCGCTCAAAACAAACAATAGCTTCACTCATTTGCTAGACAAACTCGAACGAGCACCAAAGATAATAGATAATTTATCAGGCTATAAGACCACGATCGATAAAACAGGCGACGAGATACAAACCCTTAATTTCGAACACAGAATCAAAAGTATACAGTATTGGGGGCTAAACACGCTCCAGATATTAGGGTACATAGCATTAAGCATTCTAGGTATATACGGACTAAACAAGACAGGAGTATTCAAATGCATCAAAAAAATGTATACCGAATAACTTATGTATTAATTTATTTTGCTGCCGAAATGAAACCGTAATCAACAGCCTCAATGCTACACCCCCACCAGTACCAAGCGCCCCGGTCACAACGTCCAACATCCATATCTCGGCCAACTCATACCACTTCGAAGAAGGAGAAGAATCAGCTACAATTTTCAAGCCACGCCGAGTCCGATTCCACAAAAGCCTTTTGAAGAAAACCTGAGGGACCAAGTTCAATCTAAGGAGGGGGGAATGTCACAAACAAAATCTGACACAAAGCGATAACGATAATCATCTGCCGACCTCTGGACAACACTTAGTCATAACGATAGTCATCTGCCGACCTCTGGACAACACTTAGTCATAACGTTAGTCATCTGCCGACCTCTGGACTAAAACAATAACCGAACTCCCACCCATAACCACAATGAAGATATAAAAACCCCTGTCCTTTAGCCAGTAAGTGAGTCTTGAACAATCACCCCTAGAGCTCGAAAATGTATCACAAGCAAGAAAATAAAATATCTTTTCTCCTAAATCTCTTTTATTAATTTTACGTGACACATTGTTTGTTCCATGCTGTGCCAATACTTTTGTCCACCCATAAAATGTTCAAAAAATATATTTTTGTTATTATTTTGCGTATTATTTTATTTATATTGTTGCTCTTGTTATGTAATAAACTAGGATAGATAATAAATAAATACGTCAAAAAGTTTTTTGTTTAAATCAATTTGTTTAATAGTTATAAGCATTTGTATCATAACAATCTTGCTGTGCCAATACTTTTGTCCAGCACTGTATGTACATGATCGATTATCTGTTTCAATTAGACCTGAAGTTAGTAGGTTTGTATGCTTTGATAATTGCCTTTACATGTTGTTTGTTGTCCAAAAAGATCCTTTGCGAGGATGCGGCCTGAGAAAACTCCTTGAGAGTCTGCCGCAAAAATATGATGCGCAATGCAAATTTATACTACAAACTTATGATGAATCACTGTATCTGTCGTACATCGGTCCATTGTAGTAAATACAACAAATAGGTCTGGAGCTTTCGAACGGATCTTAGATGCAAATATCAGCAAAAAGTATTTAAAAGTGAGGACTGGTTCTGTATTACTGTATGTACTGGTTACTGTATTACTGGAGATTGTATTAAAATCCATCTAAAACTAGATCATACCAGTTCTATTTCTACGTAGTATTTTGCAACGTTTTTCGTAGCATCGGTGGTTCAGTGGTAGAATGCTCGCCTGCCACGCGGGCGGCCCGGGTTCGATTCCCGGCCGATGCAACCTTTTTTTTTCTTTGCAATTTTATAGTATGCTATAATTTTAATAGTTCTTTTCATATATCATAGAATTTATTATAGATTTATTAAATAAACATTACAATTGTCACAATAACATATTTGATAATTTAATCCACAGTAAAGAAATGAGATAAAGATTGGTATTATCAAAAACTGATAATTTATCGAACATCTATCAAATATCAAACTGGAAAATATTTTGACTAAGGTAAAGATATCTTGCTAATTGAAGTACTTTGAAAGGGATTGATACTAAATGGAGATTAAAATCGTTTGAGAAATCGAAGAAAATCGTGACGCAATGCTGAGGTATTCGTATAAGGATTCCCAACTAAATATTAAATATCTAATTTTCGTCACACTCTCTTATACTTAAAAATATATGTAATTGGAGGAATGAAATTGAAAAAGATTACCGATTAAGAATTATAATGCTTGAAATTGTTTTCTAAGGCTTGAATAGGTGAAATTGTATTGCTCCAAGAATGCATGGAATGGCATACTATTTTACAGTATGAATATATGTGCTTGCTTCGCTGCATTGGACCCTGTAACCAAGCTTCTGTCCTTACAAGCTATGCACACATTTCACAGATGGTCGTGTATACAAATATATAAATAGCCAACTTGGTGCAGTGGTTCTCAAACTGGACCAAACATTCTAGCCAGAAAAATAATCACGTATGTATAAATGTTTAAACGTATAAATACCTTCTCTGTTTATTACAAACATTAATTAACATTGATTAAATTTATATACAATATTTAAGAATCACGAAAAACATTTTTAGATCAGATTGAGAAACACTGTAGTGTTATAGATATGAAGATCAACGGATTATTTTGCTGGCTTCTTCATGGAACACCTTAGTCATCAATTAATTGCATTGGGTGAAAATCGGCCGGTAGGCGAAGCTAGTAACCATGAATTATTACATAAGTCAGTTTGCTGTATTCCGCAAATTGTCTAGGGGTTTGTGCATGAATTTTTCATTAGCCACTACCAGTTGCGCGAATACTTTAAAGGTCGACATTAACCACGACAGTCGTAAATTTAAAACCAATATAAATAGAACTGAAGGAGCACCTTGTTGCAGAACTGTGTAAAGATTCAGAGTTTATATGCATTTCGCATCATTAAATCGAAATAGGCGTCATGATCGATGCTTGCACTGATGGCGCTGTAATAGTTCATAAATTCTTCTTCAGTGACCTGTAACGAAAATTATGAATGCTGCAGTTTGCCAAAAATCAGTTTTAACCGCAATGATTACACCTTTACGATAAAGCAATCTCTCTACTTTATTACATTCAACTGTTATTTTAGTAATTATCATTACTAATTATTATTTGGTTTACTCTACTTTATTATATTCAATTATTATTTTAGCGACTATTATTATTATTATTATTATTATTACTTATTATTTAATTTACTATACTTTATTACATTCGACTATTATTTATAATAAAAATTTCCAATAGAGAAAAGAAGATACTCACAGTGCCATCTCTGGTATTATTTTGCTCGAAGTTTGCCAGAAACTTATTCAGAATACTGTCCTCGCTTTCTTCACCGCTGATATAACGGGGATGGCACTTGACATTGTAAACTCCTTTCAAATCTTCGATCGTGATCACTCCATCGCCGGTTTTATCCAGCTTTTTAAAGGCTTGATCCACCACGTTTCTGCGATTTTGAGACATCGGTGGCTACACAAAAATTTTTTTTTATTAAAACTCCAGTAATCTATTGAATTATCTAATTCGGGAAATACACTTACTCTTATGCCAGCAATGAATTCGTCGACGCTAATGTTCCCATCGTTGTCTATGTCGAATTTCGTGAACATGTTTTGGATATCCTCCTCTGGAAGTTCCAGACCACTTTCTTGAAGGCCTCTGGTGAATTCATCTAGGTTCAACTTCTTGTTTCCGTCATCGTCCATACGACGAAAAGTTCTACATAAAATTAACTTGTGGTATAATAGTATAATAAATTATTATTTTTCTCTGGATGTTTATAACAAATTTGTATTTTAAGTGTTATAGGATAATGCAGAGTGGCCCGTAATTTATGGTACAAATGAGATCAGGGAGATTCTAAGGCTCAAAATGAGACGAAAATTAAAAATAACAAAATTGTGTACGAGGTTCAGTCTACAGAAAATCGATTTGAAAAATGTATGATAATCAATAGCAGCTTATTCTAAATGTATAATGTGACAATAAGTCAAAAATATGGAATAAAATTTTTTCATCTGAAGTTCTATTTTCGAGAAAATTAAATTTGCAGATTTGTCTAATATGTGTGTTCAGTTAATTCTTGATTAACGTATTGAAATTCTGTTTCTCTCCAAAACGAGGTCTTAGACAACAAAATTTTATTCTTCATCTTCAACTCATTCTCATATGTAAAATAACCTTCTGCCAATTATCGGTTACTATCCAGTCGAGAATTAATCGAATTTACTTATATATATTTACTTCACAAATTTTCAAACTCGATCTCTGTTTCAAAATCGAAACCTCCAATACAATTTTCCTATTTTTGATCTTCGTTTTATTTTGAGCTATAGGACCTCCCTGACTTTATTTGTACCATGAATTACTATCCTGTATAATGAATTATATGTCTATGGAATGTTATAGTAAGCTCTTGTTAAGTGTTATAGGATAATATATGTGAAAGTAACGGTATGCTAAAATTTTACACACGAAAAGGGACTATTATTCGAATATGAATTTGGAATTTTGAATTATATAATTTATATATATATGTATGTATAATAAATAGAAAAGGAATTATTAACTTACCTGCCCAACCCTAGGATGCCATTGGCACCTCTGGCCAGACAGAGCAAACGAAGTTTCTCTATGGAGTCCGTGGTGTTATATAGGGCCCGTTGGGCCTTATTGATCATCTCAGTTTCTTGCCTGGTTGTCGCGCTCTGTGGTCTGTTCAAGAACATCTCTGAAAGAGAAATCCGCACAATGACTCATGACTATGACTCAGGTGTTTGAAAAAGAGACAGAAAATCTATACCCAACATCTCGATTTTCTGATTATTCTTATAAAGTAATCTATATACATCCTCTATTATTCCAGAGACCTACTATTGCTCTATCCATCAAATCCAGATATACGTTTGTATATTAATCCCTGCAATTTCTTATCTTAATTAGATAAAGATAGAAATAAGTAAGAGGTGGGAAAATTGGAAGAGAAGTGGAATTTGGTTTCAATTTCTTAACGTTACACTGTTTTCTTCCTTGCTCTATATGAAGTTGCAACGCAGTGTGTCCCCACTGTGCATTCTTCGGTCGTTTCATTAATTAGGCGCAATTTAATTTCTCCAAAGGTACCGTGAAGGCCCCGCTCTAATTTGGTTAACTAAACAGCTAGAAAGGAGCGTTAACTCATCGAGATTGACCCGTTGAAAAACTGGAACGAGAATATTAGATCGATTTCGCACATACGATTAGACAATCGATCGTTGGACAATTCTCGTTTTATGCGCTAAATTATCCCATCAATTATTTGTAAGCATGAAAGCAGAGCGGAAATTACCATAACTGGTAATATAATTAGCGAAGACAGAACTATGCAAATTACCGTGAAACTTTAGTATATTTTTGCGGGAGTCAGTGAAATAATTATCAGTGAGTCATTCGTTAAAAACAGTTGTACACAAAAAAGAATCATCCTTGGAATAAGTTGCACTAAAATATGTATATAGTGCTTGTATTAATCTAAAATCTGAATATCGATATTGACCTTTAGATTAAGGTCTTGATTTTTTCTTTTTATACATAAGCGGTTGCGCTGAGCTAAAGATCTCTAAAATAGTTTATTTATGTTGGTAATTTAGAATGACTGCCTTAATCACAATAATTCGAAATTTTTCTTTCTATACTAATTTATTTATTTATCAAATTTAATCTTGATTTAACTTACTTTGGTATTTTGGAGCCGCATATACTGTTTTTTTAGAGTAATTCTAATCCACTGGTGATGATAAAAAGAGTGAAAAGAATTCGTAGCTCCTTTGAGGAGAACCGGAAGGCGAGTGACAAGGGATTCCCTGGAAGCGGATCCGTGCATTCTATAGGACGCTACACACTGGATTACACACGTGAACAGATAAAACACATTCACGTATGAAAACAAGGTGTGTTCGACGTACATAAACCATACGATAGTCTGTAGAAAACGTATCCATAACGACCGACTAGTCACAACATGTGTATCGGAAAAAAAATTCACGCGTGATCGGTCATCGGTACCGATTTTCTGTCGATAATTCTCCGATGATTACTCCAACTAAAATCCTCAATAAATTCTATGTCTAATTGTTCAGTCTAGCACCACCTTTCAAAACAGCATTTGGATTCTCAAGAGTAAGAAAATAATTTTCTACTTGTTTATTAAAAAGTAAGGTTATTTTAATTGGTATTAAAGTTCAGATGATTCGAAGTTGTTTTATTGCGTAATTATGTTACAGTAATGATCATATCCGGTCTTTGTTCCAGGGGACCCATTCTGTTGAACAATATTTATCTATTACTATTAGTCGACAAGCAGTATTATATGATGAAAGTAATTTTGCGTCTGAAATTATCTCGACGATGTGACATCACACTGTGATATATAGAAAAATAATGATAATATGTATTGCTTTGACCTCGAAAAATATCCATCCGTTTTAATTGCACATATATTAATATTTTTTACTGTATACAGAATATATTTAATTAGAAGTGACTAATAATTACTTTAAATTCTATTGCGTTGCTGTATTATCGCGTTGCTAACACATATTTAGGTATAAATAAAGTAAAATATCAAATTCCAATGCGCACTTACTCAGGATCAAGAATTTGAATTGATTTTACCGACATTGAAACAGATGATAAGTTATCGACTGGCCGAAATTACGCTTACCACCTGTCAGTAACTATCATATTGTTGAATTTTTTTTTAATCTTATTAATTATAAATTTCTTTAAATACGATGTTTTCATATCAAATTATTTTGTATATTAAGGAACGTAATTTTGAAACGAACTATTTAGTAAATATATTATTAAAAAACGGAAATATCAAGGGAATATTCTAGAATAGTAAATGCCATGTGTTGTGTGTATCCACCAATCCGAAGAAGACATTTGGACCAAGTTCCAGCCGGCTTATATCCCATTGGTCGACGTGTATTGCGTGGGTTCATTTTATTGGTGGATTACTACAGCCACCTTTTAGTATATCAAAGCGTCGCGGGTCAGATTATATGACAGTCGGCATAAAACAGCGGATCAAGGTGTTTGAATTGAATCTAAAGATATATACTTTTTCTTTCTGCCATTATTCGTGAATCTTTCACGGCAATAATGAAAAAGGCGTTATTATTATTATTATCGGTCCTGTTTTTTGCAGCAGGTAAGTTTAATAAAAAGCGTGTAATAAAGGGGGGGAAAAAAAAAAAAAGAACGATATTAGAATGCACCCGTTAATCGAGCAAGAGCATCAACATACATTTTTGTTATCTAGGATTCGTTAAGGCAGAGAGTTTGGTTGAGGAGGATGTGGGAACCGTGGAAAATGATTTGGGTGCCAGCCACGAAGGATCTCGTACAGGTGAAATACTTTTTCCATTCTGGTTTTTCTTCTGTCGTCATCTACATCGACGGATTAATCACTCATGATAACTATGATATAAAACAGATGCACACTATTACGCATAAGTATTTGGACACTTCCAAATTATTTCAAATATTCTTCAAATAAGACTCTTTAATTTCATTTTTACATCTAATCTTATCTAAGGTAGCCATATACAGTTAGTAGATACATATTGATAAGGACAATAGTTTGATACTAATTAATATAAGTAAAAGAAAAAAAAAGCAATAACTGAAGATGGATGAAAATTACTTCTATGAAAACACCCAAGTTAAGTGACTTTAAGTATATCTGTTTAATCATAAAGCGCCAGAAGATCAACATTTTGATTAGATTCCATTAAGTGTCCAGATATTTTTGCATCGTTGTATACATATGGAATCTTTATCTGATAACTTTGACTATGAGACACATATGTCTTTCTTTCCTTGCATTTGGGGTTAAAAATAACTTTCTGCAAGTTCTGTGACAGATGGAATTTGGTTTAATAAGAAAATATATTTTGCAGATAATGAGGTAGTTCAAAGAGAGGAGGAAGCAATCAAACTAGATGGATTAAATGTTGCCCAGATAAAAGAACTTAGGGAAAAAGCTGAGAAATTCACCTTCCAAACTGAGGTCAATCGTATGATGAGACTCATTATAAACTCTTTGTATCGTAACAAAGATATTTTCTTGAGGGAGTTGATATCTAATGCATCTGATGCATTAGACAAAATCAGACTACTCTCGCTCACTGATAAAAATGTCTTGGATACCAATCCAGAGCTAGCAATTAGGATAAAATCTGATAAAGAGAACAAGATATTGAGCATAACTGACTCTGGTATTGGTATGACCAAGAATGAATTAATCAACAATCTTGGAACCATCGCAAAGTCAGGAACTGCAGAATTCTTAGGAAAAATGCAGGATACTTCGAATGCTCAGGATTTGAACGATATGATTGGTCAATTTGGAGTTGGTTTCTATTCTGCTTTTCTTGTCTCCCATACAGTAGTAGTTACCTCTAAGCATAATGATGACAAACAACATATCTGGCAATCTGATAGCAGCAGCTACAGTATTGTAGACGACCCTAGGGGGGACACATTGAAGAGAGGAACTACAGTTAGGTGAATAAAATGATATTTCTTACATTTTGTTTTTACGAAATTCGTGAAATTAATTTCAACCGCTTTGTAATTACAGCTTGCATTTGAAAGATGAAGCATTAGATTTCTTAGAAGAAGATACCATTAAGAATCTTGTAAAGAGATATTCGCAATTCATCAATTTCCCCATTTACCTTTGGAGTAGTAAGGTCGTCCAAGTAGATGAAGATGATGTGGAAGAAAACACCCCTCCTAAAGAAGATGAAAGCAAGAAAGAAGAGTCTGTTGAAGACAAGGTAGATGAGGAGGAGGATGCAAAAGTTGAAGATGCAGAGGAAGAGAAAAAAACAAAAAAAGTTGATAAGACTATTTGGGACTGGGAACTATTAAATGATTCCAAACCCATATGGTCTTTGAAACCATCTGAAGTTGAAGACAAAGACTATAATGACTTCTATAAGGCACTAACAAAGGATACTCAGGACCCTCTAGCAAAGATCCATTTTGTAGCAGAGGGTGAAGTCACCTTTAAGTCGCTTCTTTTCATTCCTAAAGTTCAGCCAAGTGACAGCTTTAATCGTTACGGCACTAAAGCGGACAATATTAAGTTGTATGTCAGGAGGGTTTTCATTACAGATAAATTTACAGACATGATGCCCAACTATTTGTCCTTCATTCGTGGTATCGTTGATAGCGATGACTTGCCATTGAACGTCTCGCGTGAAAACTTGCAACAGCACAAACTCATTAAAGTAATCAAGAAGAAGCTGATTCGAAAAGTGTTGGATATGATAAAAAAAATTCCTAAGGAAGATTATGAAAAATTCTGGAAAGAGTACAGTACCAATATCAAACTAGGCGTGATCGAAGATGCTCAGAACAGGGCCAGATTATCCAAGCTTCTGCTATTCCAATCCTCTACACAGAAAGGTGTGACGTTATTGTCGGAGTATGTGTCCCGAATGAAACCCAGTCAACAGTATATTTACTACATTGCTGGCTCTTCCGAAGAGGAAGTGAAAAAATCTCCATTTGTGGAGAGACTGGATAAGAAAGGTTATGAGGTTCTATACCTTACCGAAGCAGTCGATGAGTATGCTATTTCCGCTCTCCCTGAATTCGACGGTAAGAAGTTCCAGAATGTAGCTAAAGAAGGTTTCTCGCTTGACGAGGGGAAGAAGGCCAAGGAAAGGATGGAACAGTTGAAAACCACATTTGAACCTCTGGTCAAATGGTTAAATGATGTTCTGAAGGATCATATCAGCAAGGCTCAGGTGTCTGAACGTCTCACGGATTCCCCGTGTGCATTAGTTGCTAGTATGTTTGGATGGACAGGTAACATGGAGAGATTGGCCATTTCAAATGCTCATCAGAAGACTGATGATCCCCAGAAGACATACTACTTAAACCAGAAGAAGACTTTGGAAATTAATCCGAGGCATCCACTTATTAGAGAACTTCTGCATAGAGTTGAAGTTGATAGCACTGATCAGACAGCGAAAGATATCGCATTAATGATGTTCAAAACGGCTACCCTTCGATCAGGGTACATGCTTAGAGAAACTGCCAGTTTTGCCGATAGCGTAGAGCAACTGATGAGGAAGACCTTGGGTATTTCTTTAGACGAAGTTCCCGAAGAAGAAGAGCTGCAGGAAGAAGACTCTGGATCGACAGAGAAGCAGGAGTCGGAGAAAGTCGTAGATATAGATGCTGACGAGGATGAACAAGACGAAGAGAAACATGACGAATTATAATCGAAAATTGTATCACATTAGATTATAATTTTCTAGTTGTATGGCTATACAGTGTATAGTGAATTATCATTGAAGATGCAACTGTGTTGTTGCGAGTAAAGATGAACTATTGTACAGAGGAGAAAAAAATATGATAGCTATATCCTTTGATGACACTTTGCAGCATTTCATACTGTTTTTTGTAATACCATTCAATACCATTGCAACAGCGTATCAAAGGATATGAGATTTATCGATTTATCGTTCATTAAGTTTGTCATTGTAATAATATGTAATCTCATAAGCTCCATTTTTGGTAAAAAAAAACAATTTTCATAATTTATTTCGTTTGATCTTCCACCTTTTTATATAAGTAAGGCGAAAGGAATTACCGACTGAACCCAATAAATATATATAGTATATTTGTGATGCGAATGAATGTATTTGTATAAAGGATATTTAAAAAAAAGATCATTGTGATATTGTTCATGCCTCCGTTCCTTTTTACGAAGACCATTACCGATCGATTTTGTTCTTTTTATGAAATTTACGATTTCCAATCAATCAAAGATAATTATAATCTTTTAATTATAATCTATCTATTTAAGATATCGAAAATTTTGTTCAATTATTAATTTTTCGAGTTTCCTTTATAATTGTTAAGTTTGTTTTTGCTTTTTTTAAAAAGTTTGATTAAGTTCATATTCATAAAAAGAAATGGGTCAGAAACCACACGTTGAAAAAGGTATACTGGTAATTACTTCAAGGATATTATCTAGCTAATGAAAGAAAATCTTTAAACAAAATAATTTACAGACAAAACCAATTGTCAAAAGTTTTACAATTTCCAAATGTGTGAAGCAAAATCTCGTTGGAAAGCGCCATTTATTTTATAATAATTAAATGCAGTGTGTCCCATAAGTCATTTTCCTATACAAAAGTTGTATAATACTTTTTTATTATATATTTTTAAATTTTTTAAATCCAGATTTGTAACAATTTTTTTTTTTTAATTTATAAAATTTAAGAATTCACAACAGAGCAACGAGTAAATATAATTGAATTTTATTTTCAATATCAGTTTTTCTAATGCTGTTTTAGTGAGATGTGATTATTTTCGCCTTAATGAATATATTTTAATAAACAGAATACCAGATTTTGGGTTACTGAAAACCCAAAGATTAGATTATATATTTATCAACGTGAATCGTTTTCACAAAAATTACAGTTTGGTATGATGTTATGTCATAAAGAGTAATTTTACTTTTTTTTTTTTTAGGACTTGCTCGTTGCCGCGTTGTGAATTTTTCCATTATAACTTTAAAAAGATACAAATTAAAAATCTGGAACAAGAATTAAAAAATATGCAGTAAAAATAAAGTTATACAACTTTTAAATGGTTTAAAGTGACTTTATGATTTAATGGTCCACCCTATATTTATGCAATGATCTTTGCAATTAAAAGAGAGGGAGAAAATCTTTCTGATTTTCGTTATCTTCTTATTGTACTGTAAAGTACAATGAGTTATATGCCAATATTATAGCCTTACTCAAGATAATTTCTGTTTCCCTGTTGAGTTCGTATTTTCAAAACAATGTTAAGTTATTCATTTCCGGTAAACGTGATGGATTCCGGTCGGCAAGCCAATGATGGAGTCGATTCCCATGGAACCAGGACAAACAACGTAGATATCCGAGCGCGGCCGAGCGCTCATTTCCGTTTTCGAATCCGACGTCACCTACTCTCAAAGCCCGTGTGTTTTGTGTTTCTTTGGGGCCACGATGATTATCGCTAATTTAACGTAAGTATTGTCACGTTTCAGATCACGATCGTTTAAATGATATCAACAAGAATTCGCATGGTATCGTTCGTATAGGAAAACTGGTCACGAAACCGCGCGAATTCCTTGCGTAAGTTTTGCACGACGAACGAAGACTCTCGCCATGCCGGTCTATAAAGCCCCTCTTTCTCGAACATGTTCAATTAAGCGAGAAATGATGGTGAAAATCATAGCTGGCTATCGTTTGTTAGTGTCGCAACGATCGTCTTGGACCAAATCGATCGACTTGACCGGGGAAAGAAAACTGGACGAGACGGATGGTCACATATAAACAAAATAAATGGCGTCGGCATACTTGTATTCCTGAATATGACAAATTTTTACTTCTCGAGTGTTTTCCTTGATTAAGGATCACGATCTTGATATTCCTTTTCTCGAATCGGAATAAAATTTAATGTATGAATTCAAAGATTTCTCTGTGGTTATTTCACCAGCCAATACAATCGTTAATCATTGTTTGACTTGTTTTTTGAATTTGCATTTTTTTAAAATGAAATATCCCTGGTCCAGCATGTGTGCAGTCTGATATTATAAATAAAATAAATTTTAGAAACTGTATTCCTGGTAGCTCTCGAACGATTTGCTTTTTTAGCCCTAAGAATATCATAGAAAGCGGTGCTTAGTAGATGCAAGTAATGAATAATGTTTATTTTCCAGGTTGAAATTATTGAAACTCAAACTAGATTTCTTCGTATCTTAAAAATATCCAAAATCGAAAGATAAAAAAATTATTTACTCGTCTAACAAATTAAAGGAGAAAACAAAGAAAAACGTAACATTACGTGATTAATCAACCAAGTTTAATCAATAACTGTAACTCACTAAGAGAATCTTGAGCAAAATGGGCATTCAAGATTTGCAAGTCTTTTTGGATAGCAATTATGTACAAGGTGGATCTGTACCCGTGGATCTGTTAAAAATAGCACGTACCATTACGCAAAGACAACATAATCGCGTTGGTAAAGCACAGCAATTACATTCTGGAAAATTAAGACTAGTCCTTGATGGAGAATGCTGCTTAGATAGATTATATGGAGGATACTTCTCAGGTATATATAAATCTTTTCTGTATAATTGTTATTACATTAAGTAAAGTACTCGATGAAATAATTTCTCATACAGATTGGGCTTGTGGAGGACAGTGGAATAGAATGTTGCAATTTTTAGCTGTTCTTATACAAGCAACAGAAATGTCAGGTTTAGAATTAGCTGTATTCTTTAATGGATGTTTTGAATCTCCTAGACGTGCTGACTGGGTTCTAAATCAATTACAAGTACGAATTAAAGTAAATAATGTAAGTGATAGTTTATTGAAACGTTTAAAACATTTTGTCAAAATTCATATAATTTAATACTATATCTTTTCAGGTGTTAAAACATATTTCAACCAAGGGAACTCCACCACCAAAAATTTGGTGGACCCCGCCAGTTTGTTTAAGGACTAGTCTACGTATGGCCTTACGGCATTTAAATGTTACAGTACTATGTAGCATGGACGATCATCATCAAGAAGTAATCGCATATTGTCGAGAGAACAGTTTTAACGGCTTAATTGCTGACGATGCGGAATATGCTGCGTTCGATCCTCCACGATATTTCTCGTCTGAACAGTTAAAACTTACATACAAAGGCTCTCTCGACACCAAGGAGTACATTCTTCCGGAATTTTTAAAAGCTTTGAACATCCCTTCCGATAGATTATGCTTGCTAGCCGCGTTACTTGGAAATTATATTTTAACTGAGCAAGACTTAATCGATTTTTATAAGAAACTGAATGTCAATACTAACCTGAACAAAGTAAACGTCGAACACACGATTAAAACGATCGCTAATTTTGTTCGGGATTTACCATCTGTGGAATTGGACGTAGTTTCGCAGAAGGTTTTTGGATCTTTGTCAGATCCGAGGTGTTCGAAATTGAGGCAATCAGTTCAGTACTATATAAATGGAACTAAAGACGGATTTTTGCATTATAAACCAGTAAAACCAAATAGAGGTATATTATTACTTTATATTTATAACTCAATGTAACACTGTTGGCCATAGTTATTTAGGACGCCCATCCGTTGTATCTATCGAAAGATCTATCTAATAAATTTTATTTTATTTAGTATTTTACACAATGAAACACATAATTTTAAACAAATGAAATAATAGAATTATAATATACTATCTAGAAAAAGAAAGCAGTAAAAGGCACGCAATTTGTACTAAATATCAGTTGGTGTTCTAATATTTATGCCTGGCAGTGTATTTTTACTACTATATTTTAATCTTAACAAATTAATTACTTCAGTACACAAGTTGGACTCGAAGCAAAGCGTGCAACAGTCAAATTTATCCGAAACGCCGTCAACATCGGAAGCCGATTCGAATTTAGAAACTTCAAGATTCGCATCCGAAACTGTAGAAAGCGAACGCGAGAGTTTAAATGCATATAAGCAAGCTACCGCAAATGCAAAGTCCGCGCCACAAATTGTGATAGATCCACCGGGTATCCAGGGCCATGGAGACGATAATATTAGGACAGAGGAAGAACAAAACAATGGACACGCTATAAATGGTACACACAATCTTCTAATTAGTTCGTCCAGTTCGAGCAGTAGTTCTTCCGCTACGTCTCCATCTCACGCGACAGCTGATTCGTCGAAACAAGCGGAGAAAACGATGACTATTCCTAGCACGGTACCAGAAGTGATGCGTACTGCATCTGAACGACATCAAAAGGGCTTAATGTCTCCTCATATTTATCAAATCCTCATTGCCGGAGAGATCAAACTGCCTGTTCTTCTCGAAGACGAAAATCACCGCGAATTTCCATCGATCCATCTTATTTATAGACCCGTCAGGCAAATGGTATACGCGATACTATTCAATCTTCATCATCGAATGTATTTAGCTGCTAAGAGTAAAGAGAAGGGAGGTAGGTAAATTAATTCTTTTTGGAAATACTTTGAAATGGTTTGAATATGTACTAAATTATTTTGAATTAATAGATAGTGAAAAAATCGAAGTCCCAGATGTTGTAATAAAGGAGTGGGTATGGTCCAAATCGAATCCATATCTGACTCCAGAACCTGTGAAGGCAGAACAAATTGGTTGGGGCGTTCCTACGATTCAACGTTTATGGTTTGGGTATGTGATTATTTTGTGCCATAATTATCATGTTCACAGTCTGGCAACTTATATGTCGGAGATGAAAGGAAAGTCGAAGCCTATCCTTGGAAATTTTGGGAGTGTCCTCTAGTACTCTAGCCTAGATTTTATCATAGCTGTAATTGTTCGAGATTTGTGATAGCGAGATTGGGTTCGAGGTGACAATTGGTCGCCGAACTTAGTCACGGTCGCGGGATGGACGTTTTGCCTAACGGAGGTCTGGAGTGGTTGTATGGGTTTTCCGAGAAATGTAGTTGTGGCGGTATGCGGCCTCGAGAGCGGGCCTAGCCACGTGTGATGTTGCCTCGGAGGTGCCGATACGATGGGACATACATTGTATTAACAATCAAACTCCAGGCAGACACTGCCTAGCAACGGCGTTTGGAACTTTCTCGATGCTTCCAAACGGGTATAGAAAACAAATGCAATCGTACAGCGAGAAAAATCTCGACGAGGCTGGCATTCGTGCGATTGCCTTGGAGAGTGACACATCGAGCGTTTCGACAATCGTAATTGCGCTTAGTAAAGAGTTATCCCGTTGACCGTGGATTCGTTTGAACTCAAAAAACATTATTAATAGTATTCATTAAACTTGTTATCTGTTAATCTTATTATTCGTACAATTGATTATTCATTAACTTTATTATTAATCAAACTTATTATTCATTAGTCTTATTATTTGTTAAGCTTAGTGATAGTCTTGTATATACGTGTAAATATAATCTCGGCTTTGTGAAACAATGGCTAATCCACGCGAAGAGTTGTTACGCGCCCAAAATTCCAATCTTAACCCGACATATATATGGGTCAGGATACTTTCGACCTATCCGTCGGTTGACCCGATCGTGGTTCAGGAGCGTCTAACATTAAAAATGATGAAACCCTTGATATAGGGACATTTTATGTTTAAATTTTTATAATTAATTAATATTAATTATATAAATAATTAAATTATGAATGTTTTATATACAAGGAATAATTTGATTGAATACCATAATTAATTTAACAGAAGTTATTGGGAAAACAAGAATTGTTATAGCTTACATTTTTATGTGTGCTGTTTCTTTAAGCAGCTAATGCAAAGTATATGCATATCGTTTTCTGGGATGTACGTGAAGAAAGTACGTTTTTGGCTTGGACTGTAAACGTGTTATTTTTATTGGAGGATGAGAAGGGAAGTCTACACGGAATTTTCATTTGCAGCACGGGCATAGATGACAAACGTCGTCGTTTACGAGGATTCCTGACTTGTATGAAATCAGATACACCACTTATGTTAAACACTTCCTATGTACCGCAACATCTTTTAGTCATGGCTTGTGTATTAAGGTAACTTGTGTATTCTTTTCTCTGTGAAATTTTTTTTTATTAATCTACTGTCCTGTAATACATTTAATTTTATTACAGATATATTATGTCGTTTTCGGATAAAATAAAGGTTCTACGTCGTTGGGAATTAGACGCTTTTATTGCACAAGCATTTTCGCCAGAGCTTATGAACGCTCAGTATTTACAAGATCTCCAGGTAACTTGAATAATTTTTCACTAAGTTAATGATAAAAATTATATATATTATCTTGAACTTCTTTATATAGCTTCCTTTAGTAACGTCACGCGGAGTCCAATTAGCTACTTTATTCATGGCTGGTGTTGAAACTGCTCTCTTAGCTAACGATGCTTGTGGTGCACCGATTCCATGGTTAATGTGCTGCCCGTGGTTATATTTTGATGGAAAACTATTCCACCATACATTGGCTCGTGCTAGGATTGCGAAAAACTTACTAGAACTCTGCGGTGGTCACATAGATCGTATCGTGAAAGTCGAACGAATGAAAAAAGCTATTTTAGAGGGTACCAACGTTATTTTCGCTCGGGCACCTCCAGTTGGCCCAGGTATATCTTTCAATAGATAGATTTAATTTCTTAAACCTTAGAGCCTATCGTGGCTCAGTGATAAAACATTTGTCTCATAAGCAAGTGTTTTAAGTTCGAATCCTCAATTTATCGTTTTTTCCCCTTCCAATAACCTTAGCATACCATGCATATGTTTAATGGTATGTTTTCGGAATGGAAGGAAAAGAAATATACAGCTGTATTGCTTCGTGGATTTAATATGTCTCGACTTTGTCTGCGAATCTCAAAGCTGTTACATAATTCTTTTATTTACTATGTATTAATTTAATATTTTTCCTTTTACTCAATCATTTTTTTTCAAATAGGTATTCGCATGTCAGTACCACAGAATATTCTGCCCGCCGGATGTACAATTAACGATGGTTTAATGCGCGGGAGAGGTAACGGAACTATGCCTCAACGTGGATTAATGCGTCGTCCTATACCGTCCCGTGGTGGACAGTTAGAAATTGCGGGGGTTGTTGTTGGACAATGGGGTCCAAACTATGGACAACCTGGCCGCTTACCTCAGCCTCTACAGGGACATCCTCGCGGGCGGCTTCCGCCACAGGTAGGTAGTATCCTTCTGCACAATTTGCACAGAGTAACAGAAAAGTAAGATAACATTTTAATATGTGAGAGAAAACTATTGGAAATGATAGACCTCTGTTGTGTAGTGGCAACATTAGTCTATAATAAATGAATTGATATAACATAATATTGGCATTATTCTAAGCTTTTGACTACTTTACTTTTGCGTTACCTTATTCTTTTCAAATAAAAAAAAAAAAAAAAAAAAAACAGCAATTATACTTCATAACCTTCAAGAAAATTGAAACTATCCAGCGTAACGTTTTAAGATGTACATTCTAGGTGACTTCAATTGGTGGTCTCAAATATGGTCTCCCTCGTGGTTTCACCCCCATGGGCCGGCCCACGTTCCAAACTCGAGGGAACAACCGTACACAAATCGCTGGTCGTGGAAAAAAAACGCAGATGAAGGTAGATAGACATCTTTATTATACAACTTATTTGTTCCATTAAAAAAAAGATAGTGAAAGTGAGTTATTGTGTAGATAACTGGTAAAAAGAAAACTCCAGTTAAGAAGAACAAAGAATGCGAGAACAAAAAAGACAGCAGGGGGCGAGGCAATAACGTTGATGGAATAACTGATTATAAGTGAGTTCATTTTATACTCGCATATGCATAAAATAATCATCTTGAACATCTATGAACATGTTTGTTGATATTGCTAGTGACTCGATTCCAAATATGAACACAATAAAAGACGCACTGCCAGTACCAGGCCAATTTGAGGACGCTGTAGAAAACGGCAAAGGAATAGAAAAAGGGCAGGGTGACGCGTCGCTGGTCGCTCCAGTCGCCGCAGAGAATTAGGTATTTATACATCACGTTTATATCGACTTTTAGACACTCCCGGATATGACTCAAGACTGCAATCAAAAGGATTTTCTTAGAGAAAAAACAAGTGTGTGTAAACGAGTAATGATGCGCCAATGACATTTGAAAGTTGCATCATAATTATTGCATACGACACAATTACTTTCGATCGTGCAGAAAATTGTTTATAAAAACAAAAAGAAAGAAAGGGGGCTTAGAGTTCTTCTTCATGTACGTTTGCTCTTTAAGAAAAAAGAGGGAGGAGAGAGAGAGAGAGAGAGAGAGATTGAGAGTGAAAAAAAATGTATACACAAAATTGCCTTGAATTTTCGCACAATGAGGATGATGAGGAAGACTTTTCAAATGTTACGCGCAGAATCACTCAACAATGTCTAAAGCTCTGATGGGGCCAAACTATTTAAACTAATGTAGAAGGAAAAAAAGCATCGTTAACGCGATGTCAAGATATTGTAAAACCACAAGGATGTAGACCCATTTCCGACATACACGATACGATGTCCTCACTGCCAAACGTACCATTCAGCGTGTAGGATAAGAGCGAAAACGAACGATGATTTAAGAAAAAAGAAAAAAATATTAAAAAAAAAAAAAACAATGAAATCGTGCTTGTGCTAACACGAGCGTGCTTTTAGACTACTACTACTCCGCTCGGATCACCATAAGGATGAACTCGACTGATTAGTGTATGCGTGCGCTAATTTTACTAAGAACGAGAACAAGTCGTCAACTGCTATAAGTATTTAATTCTTAAGAAGTGTGATTATTTTTTTTACAATGAAAATATATATTTTCCGGTATTATATGAAATGCTCGCATTGACAGTCTCAGTACTCTGATCTCTAATAATTGTAGGTACGAGACAGAAATCGCATTCTCTAAGACATCATAGACGGACAAATGGACAAAATTTGCACTGGACAGTGTATCACGAATAGTTTTACTGAGTTTTGTAGATAACGTGAGACAGGATACTGAGACATTCATTAGCAAATGGAGACTGATGCTTTTCATATAGGTAAAATATATATTTATATATGATTTAGATTAGAAATTCCCGATAGATTACATATTATATGTAAGTTGTGAATGATTGTGTATGAATATGTGTGCAATGGAGTGCGAGGTGTATGAAGTCACTATATGTGAGAGAATTATATAAACGCGAGAGGATATTGCTTTATTGTGTGTGTGTGTGTGTGTGCGCTTGCGTGCGTGCGTGCGCGTGTGGTATGTGTCAGTGAGAAAGAGGGAGAGGGAGAGAGAATTTGAGAGAGATGTTGTAGACGTGTGACTGTGAGAATGACATATAAAGAAACATAAAAAATGTATATATATGTGGAATGTTAACGCGTGTTCGTTTACGTACACACGCGTGGTACATAAGAAAATGAACGCGCGTGTACGTGATCGAATTGATATATTTATTTGTTGTTGTGTCGGTGGAGAAACGAATGAATGACTTTTGAACGAATTATAAATTTCCATGTATGATATGTACTCGTGGGTACACGGAGGGCTCATTGCGAGAGTAATCGGCTTGAATTTTTATAAAATAGAAAGACGAGGTTCTCTGAAAGAGTTATTCTTGCGGAGGTCTTCCGGTATCGCTTGGAAAATATGCTACACTATGCATTATTCTAATTCTATTACCAGGTTGGATAGTATCTCCGTTAATAACATAAAAAGAAAGCAATAACTAGTTGCGTCATAGATAAGTATCTTTTTTTTATGGTTCTGTTGAAGAATCTAAACATGTTGTCTTCTTTTTCATTTTTATTTCTTCTTCCTCTTTTTCCAGTTAAAAATTTTAGGTATTGTTGCCCTTTGTAGCATATTTTCGAAAGCATATGTGTCCCTCCTTCAATTGTACATACGAATAGTTTAGAAAAGACAGCGTAAGGTTGGTGTACATAAAAGAGGAGCCTGGTGGCTTTGCGCTTTTGTCGCGCGAAGAACCGGTTCAAACTAGGAGATCATCATGTTAAAAGAAGAAGATGAAAAATACTATTTATGTGTAGAATAGTCGAAACGACGTTCTACCAAAGATCATTGGAGTTTGAAGGGTAAGGTGGGTTCTTTTATCAGTAAAGTATGATAATACACATATGACAGAGATACAAGACAGCACGACAGAACACGATTATTTAAGGAATGGAATAAAAACATAAACAGAAAGGGTAGGTAAAAATGGTGTGAAGAAAGGATATGTGTCTAAAATGCAGAGGTAATTTAAATTGAGTAAAAGAGCGAACGAAAGCGAGAGAGAAAGCGATTGTGAGAGAGAAAACCATTTATTGAGATAATATAATGAGAGATAAGATAAAAATGTTATATTTTTGTAGATTTGTTATCGCGTAAAAAATGCATTAAGACAATGAGAAACTTTATATAATTTGAGCGACGGTTGAATTGAGCCTGTGAGAATTAAAGCGAATGACTAAGATCATAGAAGGAAAGTGTATTGTACAGAGAATGAAAAAGAGATTTAAAGGGGAAAAAAGCATAGAGGAAAAAATGAAAAAGTGCTTTAGAAGAGACGATAGTATATTGAACATGTTTGACATCCGTGATTTAATAGAAAATCTCATTAATTCTTCTGTGTCTCCGAAGCTCTCAAAGTTCTGAGTTGCTTGCAAACAAAGAAAAAAGCTAAAAAACAAAAAAATATAAAACATGAAAAATAAGAAGGATATTTAAAAAAAAAAAGAAGAAACTAAATGTCAGCTTCAATATAAGCTATACCAGTGTATGCATATAATAAACAGTTTTCTCAACGCGATTTAAAAAATAGGCTGAAGATTAAAAAAAAAAAAAAAAAAAAAAAAAAAAAATAATGAAACGAAATAAAACGCCAAATCCCGTAATGAACGGAATTGTGTAAATTAAAAAAGCAGAAATGAATATCATTTGATTATCAATTAATAACACGCATTCACACCATCAATTATTTTCCGAGTACGGTATATAATATATAAAATGTGCACCGACGTATAAAAAAGAAAAAGAAGAAAATGGTAGAAAAAAAGATCGCCGTATATCTTTCTTGAACAGTTTAAAGTTAAAACGACGCCAATCGCTCATGAACGACTAACCAACGTAATAATAATAATGATAATGATAATATTAATAATAATAATCATAATAATAATAATAATAAGGATAATAATGTTACACTAGAAGCAGAGAGACGTTTCAGATCCGACGGATGAATATTTGAGAGTAAAAATGCCACTTTACGCTTTCGTGTAAAGGTAGATTTTCTTTCTGAGAAATCGATCATCCTGATATATGCAAACCGGAGAATACAAAATATGTAATAAAACAAAGTAAAAAATGAAATGATAAAAAAGACATAATATATATATATAACTATATGTATAAAACATGATGGTACACAAACACAATCAGTTGCTGCTGCACTGATATGAGGTAACGCAATAAACATAAGAAGTGAAATAATTTAAATATATTATATATTGAAGCGAAAGCAAGCAAAACCACGATACGGAATATAAACGAAAAAAATGAAAAAAAGGAAAAGAGGAAAAATAAAGGATAAATAAAAGGAAGCAAATATATATGAAATCCATATTATTGAAAAAGAAAACAATACAACAGAGCAGAAGTACCGCAAAAATAACAAAATATAATATGTAATGCAAAAGAAAGAAGTGGAAACTTGCGTAAAAACGGTGAATAAAATGATCGACGTAAAAAGAACAGGTGCGCGCCTGACTCGTGCCTGCTTTTTCGTTGTAATATGTAGTAAATGAAAAAAGATGATAAAACACGCAAAATATAGGGGCCCACGAAACAATTTTAACGATAGAGGACGTATCCGTGCGAGAATGTGAACACAATAAGCCAACATATAAAACGAATAAACCTCTCTTTGTGTATTTAGAAAAAAAAAAAAAAAAGGAAAAATCCCACTTATAAACTCGATCTTCGAACACTGTGTGTCATTGTGGTAAACAAAAAATTAATTATATTTCGAAGTAAGGCACATCTTTAAACTCTTGCTATAAAACAATGATAACGATGATGATATGATGATGATGATGATGATGCTGGAATATTGATGATGATAAATGCTTAATAAATGAGAAACAGTCGAATGAGAATGTAAGTTAAGCGACTGTATGTATATTGTTTCTCTTTTTTTGTTGTTGGTTTTTTTTTCTTTTTTTTTTTTTTTTTTTTTTTTTTTTTTTAATCTGTAGAAGAGCACTTTTATTGTATTTAAATGAAAGCGTCAATTTCCAGTGGACTGTTCTCTCTCCTTATTTTCAATCAACATTATAGCTGTATTTTTATTTGATTAAATTTCGATTTTGTGTCGATATAGCAAGTGACTAAACATTCAAAACAGACATGGTTTATCATGTCTTCCATTGTGAAAAAATCATGAAAAACTTTTGCTTCTTCTCTATCTGTTCATTTTTTTTTATTGTACGTTGTTTTTTTTATTATTATTACTCTTTCGTTCTTCGTTTGATTTGTAATCATACTGTAGTAAAGCCTTAGGACCTTTTGCGAAAAATCACACATATATATGTATATGTACATAGGGGAAAAAATATAACATAAAAATGGAGCGGATCATTTAATTTCAATGATTTGTTTTAAATGATTGCCACAAAAAAAAATCGATGAATAATAAGTTTGTTATTATTTCACTGTATCTCTGATAAAAGCACGCAACCGATAGGCATTAAAAAAAGAAAAAAGAAACGTTTAACGTTTTCTTCTGATTTCTTTTCTTCTAATGTATGCAACCACTCATAGCTTCGTGTTAATAGAACATCAGGATTTTCGATAGCAACGCAATGAAAAAAAGATTACAATACAGAGTGCCTTCGATGGAAGATCAAAAAAGGCAAGAATGAAGGTGATACTGAGTTGCTATGACTATGCTCGATACATAAATTTTAAGTTTCTCTTTTTACCATAGTTTTTCGCTTGCATACCCTATTAACAAGATATATTAAAAGTACGGTAGCAAATACAGTAAATTAAAAAAAAGTATTAATAAGGTAAAAACCAAAAAAAGATGAAGTAACGAATTAAACACTTATCAATGTAGCTGCAAATGTATGTGGGCCCCGTCTTTATATATTCTTATTAAATATTACATAACGTATATTCTGCTATTATTTTTCATAGCTAAAGGAAGCAACAAGAACAATGAAAAAACAATAAGATGATTAAAATACCAAGCGTACACAGAGGGTAATCATTGTATGTTACAATTTATAATCATTGTATGTTTAATTTTTTTTTCTGTTTTACTCTCTTTTTGTTTTTCCACTGCGTAAGAAGACGAGGTAGTCGATGATTAAGTGTATAGCGCATGGCATGATAGAGCAATATTTTGCGAATAAAATAAGGAAAACATTCAGGAAGAATACTTTACGTTTATGCAGACAAAGATGCGAAGAAAACGAGTAAAATTGTACATGCGCTATGATCTTTTGCCAATGGTCGTGTTATTTTCAACCTATATGGGTCGCTAGGTGATTACCATATTATTTGCAACAGTAGAGAAGTCCTAATTAAATGTAATATATTTATAGTCCTTTTCAAATTATTATTTGTTGGTATAACAGTGTTCAAACTATTGCAGCATAATGATTTAATTGATCCATATAGAAAAGAATTAAGTGAATATTATTTATATGCATTTGCTATAGAAGTTGAAAACAGAATGCTGTGCAAGATTTCTGTATGCAAAAACGGTATGCTGTATTAGTTGGTAATTTACAGATGTGTTTATGGTATTGACAGTATTGCCTAGCCGACTCATTTAGTTGTTGTATTTCTCTATAATACACAGTCAAATCGATGTTTTCTTGTTGGATTATTCCATCTTGTAAATTATTATTGTAACATATACCCCATTCATGTTTAGTGTCAAGCAGAGCTGATTCTATGCTTTTGCTAATTGGAAAACCAGAACAAATACGTTTTCAAATAAAAGAAAAGAAAAAGGAAAAGAAGGAAAAGAAAACAAAGCGCAGATATTTAATTAACTATTCGTATATTTAAAAAGAAATGGAACAAGTTAAAGATTTTCATATTGTTGATTAATTTAGAAACAGGCGTGTGGAAAGTTAATGGCAAATCATAAAAATAGATAAAGGACGGAAGAATCAGTGCTGGCGAAAACACAAGGCAACCAAAAATTATTATAAAGCTAAAAAAAAGTCACATTTAAAGTACTTTTAATGCGGATACATATTTGGAAAGTAGGAGGTAATCATTGTATAAATGTAGTGGCAACTCTATAATACTACAAAACAAAAAAAAAAAAAAACCAATATATTCAACAATTATTCGAAATACTAAATGCAAAATGCACTTTAATGGATGTTGTAACAATTTAGAGTATTCAAATTGCATCGACATTTTACTGTAAATCTGTTCTTTGGAACACGACTGCTCTGCTGACTGAACAAAGGATATTTTTCTTTCTTAAAGAATAAAAATGAATTGAAAAAATCACTTAAAGAGATAATAATTATATATCGGGAAACAAAGAACGATCTTTTTTTCTTTATTCCAACAAGCAGAGAAGTTTCTCCAATGACAGATATCTTAAGTTTGTTTCTTTTGAAGAAGAAAAAAAAATATATATATATATATTTATCTTCGTTTTTTCTTGTATAAATGCAATTACACAACACACATGCAAAGTAGAGAGAACGGCAATGGTTCATAGAGATTCTCTGTTCATTTGAAGAGGAAAATAATGAAAGCTTTGCAGGACACATTGCACGGTTCGAAATAAAGGAAACAAACTTTCAGTGAGGTTTTATAAAGAAAGCTTGTTCGAGTGAGAGGTTCTCGGAGATGGTTGGCTGACATTTTCGGAAGTTTAATGATTTATTAAAACGTGTTGTCATGTCTTGAATACAATTAAAAGAACTATAAAAGAAAAGAAAAAGATAATTTTGTGAGTTCATCTTCCATTTTATGTCCATGTTTCTTCACAATGTGTTATTTAGTTTATTCAATTTAATTTTATGTTACTCCCCAAATTAATACTCTGTTATCTTATAAAAACGTAAATTGTAATAAGAATTATTAAAAATATTATTTAATAGTTTCTTAAGTACCAGCTTAATTAAATGAAATGGAACGAATGATTAACAATGCATCGTCATTATTTGTCGCATCTTTATTCTGATTTCGAAATTTTTTCAAATATGACTATTTATTTAGTATCATAAAGTGGTATGATTTACAGGATATATGTACAGCTGGTTTTTGTACTTCTCAATATCAGTGATGTGCACCAAAGATTTGCCAGTCTCTTCTGTGGTAGGAACATAATTCAATGAATACTTTACCTTCCCATATTTCTCTACTTTTGCGTCTCTTTTAGCCGAATCGGCTGAAAAAAAAAAAAAAAAAAAAAAAAAAAGAAAAATTGGATAACGTTTTCATTTAATAGTATAATATATAGTACAATGCAAAATCATTGCACTTACAATTGGCTGCATTTGCTGATGTTTCAACGCCTTCGTTATTCTCTGTATCAGATGATTTAGCAATTCCCACTACATGCACGCTTAATTTTCTGAAATTGCTCCCATTAAATGTGTGAGACTTCATCCATTCCCTCAATTCGTCAATCTTGATATATTCGATTACACTCAATTCCTTTTCTATTCTATCAAACATGTAATCGCCACTTTCAATTTCTGACCAGTTCCTATCAACCTCTTCTTTCAAATGTATATCCGCACACCGTTTTAATTTTATCACTGCTTCCTTAACGCTGTCTAACTCCTTTTCCGACATCTCTTTCAAAATATTATTAAACATCCCCAAAAATGCTTCTATCCTATTATCCACGTATTCGGTGCTGTATTTGTCTGCCTGAGTGTACACTGTGACAGTATAACCGAGGATACCGAAAGTATCCCTTAATAGACAGAAGACATTGTAACCAAGTTGCTCCAGTGTTCTAAGTTGATTAAAAACAGGCTCCTCCATAATCGTCTAAGTTAAAATTTATAGAGATATTTATTACTCATTGTACAATAAATTTAAAGTAATATAATTTAAAATTGTACTTACAATTAATAGTTCGATAATAACTAACAATCTAATAGATGAGACATCGGATTGATAGTAATTCATTACAACAGAATTTATATCGATGCTATTGAAGTTCCTTACTTTACAATAATGTGAACCAATTGGTATTTGCGCCACTCTCATGTGTGGCATAGTATTAGGCAACAATGATCCACACTTCAGTGCCTTTACACATTCTTGAATGTTTTTTATCACATCTTCTTTTGTCATGTTTCCTTGTACCAAAGATTGAATGTAAATGTGATCGGTAAAGTGTTGAACAAAATTTTGAAATTCAGAAAATTCCAGATTCTGAATGGCAGCGTGCTTGTCCGCGGCCGTCCAATAGACGAGCATTAGAATTGATAATCTTACATCTCTGAAACAATTATTAAAAAAATGTAGAACATATTAAATTTATTGTTTGTCGCTTTGTGAGAATTATTACCTACCGAACTAAGCTTTTGGGTTTTACTAAGTTATTATAATATTCCTTAGTTTGCTCTTCCTTCATCACTTCGAAAAACTCTTTAGTTATTAATGTCGGAATATCAGCTATAAACTTCGCAATGGTCATTAACAAAAGCTACAAATAAAAATAAAAAAATAGTAAATCAAAATAAGTAATTATTCGAAAAAAATTGTTATAAGTAGACTGTAAAATTTTATGCAATTATCAGTAATTTAAAGATACAAAAATGCATAGAATTCACATAATATTAAAGAACAGATAAAAATATCCAAATTATAGTATTCTTAATAATATTTAATAGGTAAATCAAATTTCTGTCCAAGTCCTACTCTTTTAATTGTATTCATAAAAATATGAATTTGTATAAAAATCCGTATTCTGATTATAAGTATCCTTACTGGTAACTTCTGATTGAATCCGTTTATTTTAATCATAATACCCTTTTCGACCGTGAAAATAGCATGGTTTAATTCAGCAATCGTGGCTGGATACAATGTTTCCACTAACAGTTGCTTCAATATAGCAACAAATAGATCCATTTTGACTATGCTAAAATTTTTATTATTTCTGTAAAAAATTCATGCTTCTTTCATAAAGATTCCTAATATTTACCCTTTCAGTGAACAAACAGCCATTGGTGATACGATACAAAAATACATATAACATTCAGGCAAGCCGAACTTCGGATCAGGTCGGTACCAAACTTCTATTATCTCATCTGAATAGATTTTTGTGGGGTACTTGGGTACACCAGGCGGTATCGAGATTAAACTGAAATCATCCGTGATATACATATTGGGTAATGGTAAATGAAATTCAGGAAAAGGTTCCATAGTCTTCCAGCACTCTGTCCATTCTTGAGGAATCTCCATATTCGTATATTTGGTTTTGAACCAAGGTTCCACTTTATCGAATTCTTCATCCTTGAATTTTTTATCAAGTATTATAATGTTCACATCATTAGGTGTTAAATAATTTAAACAGGTTTGTATAGCCTCTGCATTATATTCACAATACAATTCGCTGCCAGTAATATAATCACGAGGAGGATAATAATGCATGTTTTCGCACAAATCCTCCACATATTCTGCTGGCGGAAACTCATCTGTAAATCTATAAGGAAACCTTATCTATTAGTCATTCTAATTATTATATTAACAATTATTGATCACTTTAAAATTGCACCTAAAATTCATTTCCTTAATTTGGTGGATCTCATCATAAATTCGTTTTTGCGGGCCTTCTTTTCGTATTAAATTGATAAATGAGAATGTGGCGTTTAATACTTCTGGTAGGTGTTTATGTCCTTGCTCCGTCAAAATCAAAGACAAACTAAACAACCCATACATCGAATTGTGTTCGAAGCCCCTTTCTGTAGTTCCGCTGAAAATCCCAAGACACCACATCTTTTCCCTTAAGTAACTAATCAAAGAACCTTTTCCTTCGTATCCTATGATCCAGGCAATATACTGATGCGGCTTGGTTTTATACATATCGTGAAGAGGTGGCATGCACCATGTCAACTCTACCTATGAACAAAATAAAATGTGATCGCCATTACTAGACTGCGAATTTCTATGCATTTTTGTATTTTTATGAATGTAACTAAACAAAAAGGAATTTAAATAGTTTGCTTTATCTACTAAATATTAATCATAAATACTATTTTGGACATTTCATATGTTTATGCATATTATATGCATTGTGTATATTTTTACACATTTAAATTTTCCATAAAGGCATAAAAATTCGCAGTCTAGTTATCACTTCTAAAATTATGAAGACATACTTGGCAAACATCTTTTATAGGTTTGATTTTATAAATTCTTCTAAAACTTGGCGTATTAAACGAATCTGTACCCTTAAAGGGAGTAAAGTCGTCAGGTGATAAGCCATTGTTTGGTACATTTGCAAAGCATTGTATTACATAGTCTTCTAGCACATCCAGTGGAAGTCTGGCCTGCAAATCAATTTTGTAAGTTAATATTATTTCTTCTGAGAGCGAATTCCGATCTAGTAAAATAAAAGACTAACTTGTATGGCAAGTTTCATTCTGTGAGCACTGTAGTGACGCTCCCTGAACTTATGCAACTCCTCATAAAGTTTTTCATCAGTTACATTATCTCGTAATGTAATTAAATTACCCCAACAAAACTTTGTAGCTGGATGATTTGGCTGCGCAAAGCTACTAAATAATTGTTCTTTTCTACAATAGTCAGAGGGTAAGGCCATCTGAAACTCTATATGGTTTATTTAATCTTATTATACTAACTACATTAATTAAATTTCATTGTGTTTTGCATTTTCAAGATGTACCGCTTTCTATGGATTCACGTTCTCTCGTTATAGCGTCCTTTCTCATTAAAGGTTTAATAAAAAATTGAGCAAAACGATCAAGGGCAGCTAAAAGATGCTTTTCTTGTATTTCAAAATAGAATGTTGTTAATTCACAATCAGTGGAGGCATTGTCTGATCCGCCTCTTTTTTTAATAAACATATCAAAATCGTTTTCCTGTTAATATATATGGAAATTAAATAAAACTTCAGGAGTAATAAGATTCTTTTTCGATATGGATACCTCAGTATATTTCTCTGATCCCATGAAAATCATATGCTCCAAAAAATGTGCCAGACCTGGAATTTCTGGTGGATCACTGAAGCTTCCTACACCCACGGTTAATCCACATGCTGCCTGTGTAAGAAATATGCGTAGCAGCACACTAAGAATATTAATAATTCATATTTTTTTTAAATTGATTAAGCATCATATGGTGTATCGTAATAAAAGATACCATTTTCTCTTCTCCTTTTACAGGTTTTGGGCAAGCACATGAATCAGCATCTTTGTCATCGTCTGATTGATTATCTTCTGTATCACTCTCTTCTTCACTTTCTTCTTCCTCATCCTCTTCACTTTCGGTTTCTTCATCTTCATCTCCTTTTTTATTTTCAATATTCATTGCATCCTCTGATAAATTCCAAATACTTATACTTTTATAAATTAGTGAATTAAAATAATAACATAAAAACAAATTAGTAAAAGGAAAGTGCTAACATAAATAAAGTTTTCTTTTGAATACACGTATATTTGTTTTCTTTACCTTTATCAGTACACTCATCATCTTGGGTAAAAAAGGAGTGTAGGTCAGCAATTAGCAAAGCAGTCAAGCCATTTTCCAATTTGATCACTCTATAACATTCAAGAAAAGTAAAACAAATATTCAACATATGTACCATCTATCTTTATTATTATTTTTTTTTTACCTGTACTCTTTCTTGTCGTTCTCCGACTTAACAGGCGTTTCTAAATATGTAACTTTCTTCCGTGGTTGTTTTGAAACGCAAACGGAGGTTTCCTGTGTTTGATTTTCTGTTTGCATTTTGCCAATGACCATTATGTCCGTATTGAGGTTATGTTCGCTAGAGATATTTGTGTTTTGTATCGAATTAACCGAGCCTTGATTCGGTTTCAGTTTTTTTTCAGGAGGACTTTGTATCGATCTTGTTGGCATTATCATTGTGTCAGGTTGTACATTAACTTTACATTGGAGAACCTTTGTGAAAAGGTGCCTCCAAAACCACATTACCATACGCGACTGAGAAATTTGTTTCCAGCTATCTAGTTATCTAATTCCACACCTTCATCTGTTTCTATTATACTTCATCATATCAAATTTCTTAAAATATGTATAATCTTTTCTTATTATATTCTTATATATATTTTAATTTATAATGTCATGTATTTACATGATATATATGATATGATGAAATATAATATTTACAATCTTTTATTTTTGTTAAACCTTTCGTTTCCTATATAAGGGACGCATTAGCAATTTATATTTCCTCTTTTACAGAAATAACTTGATCTACGATTTAAAATTAAAAGTAACCGTTGAAATATAGAAATATCCAAAATTCAATTTTACAATAATGTAGAATGAATTGCAAATGTTAATCTAAAAAACATCAAGTCGCAGTCTTATTCGCAACATCTTGTATCGAAGATACATTTATTTAAATTCAAGAACAACTTAAAAAATTCAACTATAGGCACTACATTAAATCAATTGTTTTATTTAATAAGTAAAAAGTAAAAGAAAAAGGAACTTTTTATTTTTCACTTATAGTATTATAGTATAACGTATAACGATATATAGTGTTACGGGATAACGTATGACGTTTTATACCATTACGTTAGAACGTATAACGTTACATAGCACTACAGTATAACGTATATCGTTATATACCATTACATTATAAGGTATAACGTTATGGAGTATTACGGTATAACGTATCATGATATATATGTCAAAAAGTTGTTACCGTTTGATAAACATTCCGTCACCTTGTCAAGTTATATAAGGAACACGCAAGTCGCGCGCGAGCTCTTTAGTGCCTGAACTCCCGGAGAGTGAACATCGAAGAAGAACTTTAACACAAGGTAAATAAAAAAAAAAAATATCTACAATAACATTGAACTAGTAATTTCTAACGTCTAAACCATTAATTTATAACATTTAAGCTATTAATTTATAACATTTAAGCTACTAATTTACCACATTTAAACTATTATTTTATACATTTAAACCACTAATTTGTACCACTTAAACTATTACAGTCTGTCACACAAGAGCGTGTCTGCGATATCTGCGAAACCTGACACCTAATCAGAATGAGATAAAAAGAATGTAAACAAACGAAAACTTCTCTAATACGCGTTGCTGAATACCTTTCAGTTTCATTTGAAACAGTGAAAGGAACAGAGCTTTTTAATATGAGTGCCGCGTACGCGAAACGTCGAAAATTGTCTGGCATGGGCGAATGAAAACAGAGATCGTGATTGGAGTAATATAATATTCACTGATGAATCTTCGTTTTGGGCATGGTGTCCTATTAGGCAAGCTGAGAGGAAGACGTATCACAAAAATAAGAACACTTGTACATCACATTCGAAAGATATGGAGGTCGTTACCAGAATCCTACGCTCAAAAATTAGTCGAGAGTATGCCGAAACGATGTCAAGCTATAATCGCTAATGGAGGAGATTGGACACCCTACTGTAATAGCGTATTAGTGTTTTAGATGTAGATTCAATTCATATAAATTTTTTTACAAATATATAAATATTTACAGAAATATCGCAGACACGCTCTTGTGTGACAGACTGTAATTCATAACATTTAAACTATTATTTTATATCATCTAAACCATTAATTTATAACATTTAAGCCATTAATCTAAAACAACTACTGCATTAATTCTTAACAATTATACCAATAATTTATAACCATATCCTCCCATTAATTCAAAGTAATTATGCTCTTAATTTATAACAGTTGTACCATTAATTGGAAGCAATTCTACATTCATTGATTTAAATCAATACCATCAATTCGTAGTGAGAAAAGTAATGATTTATTTTGTTTTATTTAATATCGACGAAATCTTTCAAGTCTCTGAAATACTATTATATTTATATAATTCATTATTTTTTAATTTTAAATAGAGTATTTAATTTCTCATGCCACTATTTCATATAAAACCAGTGGTAACGCAGAGTGTACCTATTGGGTGTCTATGGATGAGATGTAATTTTCCATGTCTGCACAAAACCAAGGAAACAACACCGCATTCATGGAATCAAGGAAGCAGGTGTAATTTAATCGAAGGAAACGACACCTCGCCATTCAACCATACGCACTACAATTGGTGCCTTGCATGGTTTCGTTTCTTCGATGATAAGTTCAATATTCAAATACGATTATGCAGATTCACGTACTACAGCTATTCCAATTAATAAATTTCAATACACGTTACTTCTTTGTTATAAAATAATTTTACATCTTTGCCTTCAATGCTTAAAAACTCTTTATGTAGATGGGACCCGAGCGTAGTTACCTCCTCGTGGTGGGTCCCGGTAATTGGTATCGTTTTTCAAATAATAACACACCAAGTACTATTTTGAATATTAGTATTATTATTTGACAAACGATATCAAGCTAAAAACTACTTGAATATAGTCTGGTCTTGAGCATCCAAAATAGTTTTGGTGATCTAGACTGGACTAATACCCCCCCGAGGGGGCACCGTTGGACACCGTGGGATGCGTGCGTTTTAGCCTTAATTAATCATAAGATAGATAATGTTTGTACTGATCGATGTAATCGTTGTGTGTGAGATACATGTTGCGTTGTGTGGGAGATAAATATTGCGTCGTGTAAGCTTTGTTTAGCGTTTGTAAAGATTCGTGTAGCTGCTGTGTAGGAGATAGGTGTTTCGCGGTTAGGCTACGAAATAACTATCTCTTTACGCAGGCCCATGATCAAGTAGAGTCAGAACTCGACATTCTACCAATAGGTTGAATGTCGAGACCGATGCATAATGTTAAATAACTCATGGGCGGGTCTCGCGCGTAGTCACCTCCTCGTGGTGAGACCTGGTAATTGGCATCGTTTTCCAAAAATTAATCAGTTGATTAATCTTTGGAAAACGATACCAAGCTAAGAACTACGCACCAGTCCAGTTTGGGTCATCAAAAGCCGCGAATAGAATTTCGGATGATCTAAACTGGACTGCAACGTGGGACATCGTGGGACACCGTTGGACATCGTGGGACACCGTTGGACATCGTGGGACACCGTTGGACATCGTGGGACACCGTTGGACATCGTGGGACACCGTTGGACATCGTGGGACACCGTTGGACTTCGTGGGACACCGTTGGACATCGTGGGACACCGTCGGACATCGTTGGACACCGTTGGACACCGTTGGACATCGTTGGACATCGTTGGACACCGTGGGATATGTCTTCACTCTGTCAACCATTCTGAGCCCATTCTGTACAATGATACTTATCTGACTTGGAACGAAATATAAAATCCATTCTTCTTTTCCATTGAATCTTGTGGTTATTTCATGCACGGGAGTGCGTCGCGTGAGCCCATTGATTCTTTTGAAAGATCGCGAACGAATAAGTTCGCGTCGCGATTTTCTTCCATCGCCTGTTAGTTCGGGCTTCTTCTTGTTTTCTCATTTTTAAGGGAAGATAACTTTTCGATATGTTTAAAAGTTTAGAGTCGCGAAAATAGAATGTTAACAGTTTAGTACAACTACTCGTGTGTTCATTTTGCATGACACGAAATTGCATATGCAGTGTCAATAGCTTCGCTGTCTTTTTCTTTCTTTCGTTACTAACCCCAATCTATTGGTGGCGTGCTTTCGGGATGGCATCGTTTCTTAATTAGGTTTTTACTGTTATGTAAATCTCGTAATTAATATGGTTTAATTAATACACGTTTATTTAACGATTCACTGAACATTAAGATAATGAAATTAACTGGTTTTCTGAAACTTTCTGTTTTAATTTCTATTCAGTCGTCTATTTACTAAATGATACTGTTACTATATTAACTTTTAATATTAGCTTCTTTCGTAAGCTTTTATAATAAAATTTGAGTTTTATTGTGATTTCATTTAATTATTTTATACATTTGTTTTAAATTCTAATTATTTTTTGTGCAAGTTATTTATCGATAGTAGGGATAATATAAAAGTAACAGGAAAATTAATATATGTACGCAAAGACTATTAACGATCAATTCGATAAATTTTTATGGTCAATTTAACGATCAATCCGATGAATTCATTTTAACTAATACAGCTGTGTACAATATGAATAATTCTGTTGTCTTTTCATTCGAGCATGGGTAACGTTTGATATACAATTTATATTTATTTTAAAATATATTTGATACATATTTCATAATAGATAATTTCTTAATTATTTGAAATACTAGGACGAACGTAAAGACGATTAAATAAATTATTGTTCTATTTCCGATGTATGAAATTATTCTCTTATTTCAAACGAATTTTTAACGAATTATCTTATCGTTTCAAATTGAGTTATAACGTCGTAAACTTGCAACTTAGTAACAACTAGATTCAAATACCTCGAAACGAGATTACGCGCGCGTTTGTGCAGTATTCTTTAAGTATATTTAGTGGCGAACTTTTGAATTCTTGCAAATATTTTCCAATATTTATAACACGCGACTATAGTGTATTAGTGGAATGTATATTTCGTATTCTAATAACGAAAATTCACAGTATATATTCTAATTGCGAACAGTATAATTCTTGTAAACGATTACATTGTATTCACGGTATTCGCAAGCATTTGTTCCCTATCGAGAAATATCTCACAATTTTCAACTTACATTTCTCATATTTGTTCCAATTTCTTAATAATAATTTATAAGTCTAAAAAAATAGCAGTATTTTCTAAATAAACGTTAGATAGGGAAAAGAAGAAAATTGTCTAAACGACGATTCGCTTCTTTTTCCACTCCCTCCCGCCCCCGCCCTTAAACAGCTTTATTTTCAGGGAATATTTGTGACCGCGCGCAATGCGGTTGTAGAGTCAGTGTTTGCTACGCGATAATTTCTTTCCAATATATTAAAATCGCGATAGTTTTGATTAAATTCGATCGAATAATCACACGCGAAAGTAATAAAATTTTATCAATTAAATTTGTACGCGATATTAGAGTTCTTGTTCGCCGATCATAATTTAAGCGGTCGCGGTAACGTAGTCTTTTATTTTTCTTTTTTTATATTTATTTTTTTGAATATTCGTTTTCGGTATTAGAGTCAGTGCCTCCCTCAAGAGGATAAAGCCTCTCCAGGAGCTCAAGAATGTAAGTAGTTTTATATATTGTATTTCAATTTGTTCTATTAATTATATTTTGTTTGAAATGTTGTTAATTCTAAAATAAAAACGATGGATATTTTAGAAAGCTGTAAATGTCCTTTTTAATTGAAACGAAGTCTTAGAGTCTTAACATTAAAGTACAATAAAACTGTCTGATACGTATAAAAAATGACTGAATGTTTTATTCTCAAACTCTTATATTAGATTTCCAATTTACATACTTATCAGAGTTTAGTCTTTATTATTCCTAAATTTTCAAGTTTGTTATTATGTATTAACGATATTAATGATATCTTATGTTTTGTTATAGACATATCACAGCTTCAACTTCTTTGTCTTGTTTGGGAATGCCCCGATGGTGGCTCAGAAGCCAAGAATGTAAGTATTTTTACATATCGTGCTTCAATTATGTCTGTTCTGTACATTTTTTTTTCATCACTATCAATTAAGAAATGCAATTCGATTGAAAATTTGGGAGGTTAGCATTTTCTGAGGTTATTCTTTCATTAAAATAAAGTAAGTGTTAAAGTCTCAATACCGAATTATGAAACAAATGAGTAACATATTTCACAAATCATTAGATTCCTAATTTTTAGATTTTAAACTTTCATATTATAGTTTTAGTTTTTATACTTATCAAAGTTTATTAGATTTTCAATCTTTATTACTACTAAAGTTACTAAAGTTACTAAAGTTAATAAACCTTCGTTTTTCATTATCTCCAACTTGTTAAATAATCAGCAATCACTCATCGTGTTCTGTTCTGTAACAGATTTTTCGCAACCTCCATTTCCACCACTGGACCTTACACGGTTCCCGCCTGATGTCAGTCTCCCTGATGACGTCCTCTGTTTCTCCGCTTCGAACGGTGAGTCGCATGCATTTCTGTTCCTCCGGTCACTCAATCATGTCGTAGGACGAAAGGTCCGAATCGGCACGGGTGACTGGTTGTATACGTAGAATTTTTTTTGCGAGCATAGTGACCGCGGGTATTTTTTATACCCGTGAGTAGTAACATTTTTTTTGAAATTTATTAATTTAGGATAGGTCTTCTTGCACAACGCGATTATAATAATTAGTTTTTTAATAATTAGGTTAGGGATATACACTTGAGAATATATTCGTGCTATTTATGCATATACATGTTAATATTCCGTATGAATATTTGCAAATGGCAAATATCTACACGAATATACCTGTATGACATACATATACTTAATCTTAAACAATGAATCGATGGTGACGATATTAAGTCACGTTCGTTTATTTCATTTCGATTAGAATTTAAAATACGAGTTAAAATTCATTTTTTCCCGTACGAGAATGTGTGAAATTATACGTGCAAGAAGACACTTCGCGACAGGCAGATTTTTAAATCAAAGCAATAATTTTGAACACTGTGTTACGACGGCCGACTCTGTTCCTAGACCAGGCCACACGCCGTGGGCAAGCTGGCAGCCAGATGTCTTCACGTCCTTACCGCGTACCCTCAATAGTCTCAAGTACCCTTCATAAACCTCAGGAATTTCCAGCTAAAGGTCCTTCATACCGAGCAACCATTCTGTCATTGATTTATTTCCTAAACTTATTGTGCATCACGGGTTGACACGAGAAAGTTAGTTCTTCTCACGTATGCAGCCTCCCACCAGCAACTTCATCTCGAGGGCGGCTAGTACCCTTCCTCACCTACGAACCCAACAAACAGCCAATTGACAACGAAGCCTATTTCCCTCTCTTTTAACGAAATCTATTCCTTAACGAATCAGCTCATCTCATGTCCTCGGACCCACCCATCGCTAGTTTTCCTCCGCCACCAAACCATTGCCAAACGACACTGATTTTCCATCTTCCGAACGGTCAACACCTTTGACCTCGTTTCTACCATTAGATCAGTCACACATTCAACTTGTACATACGCAACAGCGTAACTATTCACTACAATATTGTTGGAATAAACGGTTAATTATATATTGTTATATCCGTGTAACAATCACTTCAATTACCCCTGTTATCCTAAACGAAATAGGGGATCGATCATTTCGCGGCGTCGATTATCAAATCGTAACGGGAATTTACGACTCCCGTTGACGTGCTTCTTCGCGATCGCGTCTCTCCGCGAGTGAACGAAACATATGGTCCTTCGAGCCGGATTCCGTGTCAGTGAAAAGGTGCACCTACCAGTGACCACACAGTGCCACGTGAATCCATCAAAACCAGCAACGGAAGCGTTACAACCACAGCGAAGTCAGTGACATCAGGTGTATCACTGTCGAAGAGGTATAACCCATGGGCCGAGGAACGCAACCACGCAACCGCCCATCGCTGCTGGACAATCATCAACTTCGCAAATTCCAACAACTTCTGTTTCACAACAATACGAGCGTCACTTTCGGGAAGGAACACCTTCCGCGGCAAACAAATACTCAGCCTCCTACCGCATGGTAACGAACAGCAACCGATAACCGGACCGACGTCCGCAACGCAACTAAGGTAAGCTCGTTCAAGGTCTCAAAATACGTCATGGCTCCCACTCAGGAAGAGCGCATAAATCAATTGCTACTGAAACGAGAACGGTTTGGGAAAGAGTTAGAAGTATTTCGCACAATACTCAATAATTATGAGCACGGTACACCTATACATGCAATTCAACGTCATTTAGATGAAATAGAGGTAGAGTTCACAGCGTTTAGAAAGGATCAATGGGAATTAGATGATAGAGATGAGGGTCAAACGCAGCAGGACCGGATTGATCTACAACAGATGTTCTATGCTATTGCCGGACTCGCGTCTACCATCATTAGTAATGCAAACGAGCAATCAGAGCCGACTATCCAAAGTCTTACAACGTACTCATCGAACATTTCATTGTCGAATTCCGTCGATTCGCCGAAGATTCGGTTACCCACCTTTTCGGGAGCCTACGAAGATTGGCCAGGTTTCGCGGATCAATTTCGCTCAACAGTTCACGATAACCCTCGTATCGACGACCGTATACGATTGATATATCTTAGATCTTGTTTAACGCACGAAGCGGCCCTCGCTATATCATCGTTAAGGAACGTGGCAATCAATTACTCGATCGCGTGGGAAATATTGGAGCAAAGATACAACAGACCAGCTAAAATCGTACAAAGGCATTCACAGGAGATAATCAATGCGACCCCCTTATCGCGTACAGCACATCGAAATTTGCAATCTTACACGACCAAGTTAGAATCACCTACAAGAACAATACGCCAAGCACGCGTGCATGCATTTGTTACTTCGCAACCTCCGTCACTCTGTCCAATTTGCCGTGGACCACACAAACTGTGGCACTGCAATACCTTCAGGACAAAAACAGTCGAAGAACGTCTTACGGCCGCCAAAGAGATATCAGCGTGCACCAACTGTTTGATGATAGGACACACGCGTTCACGTTGTAACGCCGGATCTTGTCGTATATGCGACCAACGTCACCACACGCTTTTACATAGATCCGACGTTCGAATTAAAAATCGGAACATCTCTGAACCAGAACAATTCCGCATCGGGAATCATCGATCGCCCTTCACGAATACCACCTTCATTAACAAGGCATCGTCATCGCGAAGCATGCACACAAAATATCTACCTGTAACGACGGTAAACGCAAAGGAAATTACCCCCTTGTCTCGGAAACCAAAAACTTTAAACGACCAATTCCAGTCCGTGTCAAAACTGCCGACGGAAAACATCGTGCCGAAACTGCCGACGGAAAACATCGTGCCGAAACTGCCGACGGAAAACATCGTGTCGAATCTACCGCCGCAACCATCGTACAACACGCAGATATCGCTACATGACACGCGCGGTTCACTGTATGACACGCGTAGCTCCTTATCTACATGCGCCTTGACAATAACCAAATCCGCGTTCTCATTGTCTCGACAATTAAACTCAACGTTGCCAAACCCCTTGAATCAAAGGACGTCTCATACTCGTAACTCATCGTCTACGCGTGACTTAAAAACAATTCCTCACGATCGTCTGGACCGGAAGGAACTGAATCCCGTCCAAGACAATAACGATCGTACTCCGCCAACGGAGAATATCGCATCGAATCTAACGCCGATACCGTCGCATGACACGCAGAGCTCATCGCACGACAATCGCAATGTGTCACCTACACGCGACCTGACGACAACCACATTCACCTCGTCAGCTTCTCAACAATTCGATTTAACGCTATCAACCGCCTCGAATCAGAAAACCTTTAATACTCGCAACTCATCGTCCACGCGTGACTTGAAGACAATTCCTCACGATCGTCTGGACCGGAAGGAACTGAATCCCGTCCAAGACAATAACGATCGTACTCCGCCGACGGAGAATATCGCGTCGAATCTAGCGCCGATACCGTCGCATGATACGCGAATCTTGTCCCACGACACGCGCGGCTCATTCCACGATACGCGCGACTTATTGCATAACTCCCGTAGCTCAGTACCTAAACGCGACCTGTCGACAATCACATTCGCATCGTCAATACCGTCGCATGACACACGCGGCTCATTACACGATACGCGCGACTCATCGCATAATTCCCGCAGTTCAGCACCTAAACACGACATGTCGATAACCTCGTTCGCATCGTCAACATCGCAACAATCTGATTCAACGCCACCAAACGCCTTGAATCAGCCAACCGCTCAAGATTATCCGGACTGGAAGAAAGAGAAGACCTCACCAAGCGACAGGCCGTCGCAGTCATTGATCTCTACGAATCCGTTACAGGAGGTGCCATACCCTACCACAGTAATTCACAACGCAGAGAGCAATGTGTCAAATTCAGTCAATAACGCCGATGTCAGTCTAAGATCGAGGCCAACGACAAACTCTCTGGAATCCACAAACAGGTTTTCCGCTATCAATACTCCAACGATTAAAAACCTATCCTGCATCCCGTCACCTGTAACATTTAACATAAATATCGCATCGGGAACTCATTCTCCGGGACATAACGTGAAGACTTCCCCCTCGACAAGGCCGAAAGGGGCCACACCTACGAGTGACCCGAATTGGAATAATCTCCGCGTTATTGCCACCGTGACTAATCATTTAACTGATGCCGATAGTTTTCAGAACACGCCGTCGGGTCTCAGCACTTGTCCACTAAGTCCACAGATCGCTACATCGGACAAGTCTCGGACCACTACCTTATCTCCGGAGCCCCCCATGGTTCCGACAATGCTCAGACATTCTCCAATGTCCAAACTATCACAATACGAAGAGCCTCGGAAACCTTCAGAACGATCAAATTGGTTCATACGGCCCACCACCGATAAACCAACCAGGAAGGCCGAATCATCGCATTTCCTGCATATTCTTAGCATCGGGACGCATCTCGGAAGAAAACGAAGTACAACGCCGATCAACTTTAAGTACGATTGCCCTTCGAAACCAAGGTTTAAGCATAACAGTCCGGGTTATGCGAAACCAGCGGACGTTATTCCACACAACGAAACAGGGTGGCTATATGCTCCACCAGCGGTCAATCCGAATCCACCACATCCAAGCAAGGGGAAGAAATCTAACCAAACGGAAGGTAAGATTTCTCTGACTCTGTCCTTTAGGAATAGCCAGGTCATGCCGGCACAATCATCAAGCATCAAGAAGACACACCACGGATGGAGCAGCGGGGGGAGTCCTGGCCTCCAATCGCCCGTATACATCCTTCATATCTTCATAACGTATCTACATGCGAAGTTCACCTTCCGATGTGAAATCGGCGAACTGTATAACGACACCTCCTGGGCCAAGGTGTTCCACGACACTTCATGGGGCAAGCTGTTTCACGATACTTCCTGGATCGTGAACTACAAACGGCAAATATCCTGGCAATCTCCAGGATCACGGCGATCCAGTCTACCAGGCAGACAACGTACCCTCAACGCAGCGGCCTTGCAGCAGCATCATTGGACTTACCTCAGTATCACACCATATCAATTGATCGGTACCCTCTCAACGGGGGGAGGATGTTACGACGGCCGACTCTGTTCCTAGACCAGGCCACACGCCGTGGGCAAGCTGGCAGCCAGATGTCTTCACGTCCTTACCGCGTACCCTCAATAGTCTCAAGTACCCTTCATAAACCTCAGGAATTTCCAGCTAAAGGTCCTTCATACCGAGCAACCATTCTGTCATTGATTTATTTCCTAAACTTATTGTGCATCACGGGTTGACACGAGAAAGTTAGTTCTTCTCACGTATGCAGCCTCCCACCAGCAACTTCATCTCGAGGGCGGCTAGTACCCTTCCTCACCTACGAACCCAACAAACAGCCAATTGACAACGAAGCCTATTTCCCTCTCTTTTAACGAAATCTATTCCTTAACGAATCAGCTCATCTCATGTCCTCGGACCCACCCATCGCTAGTTTTCCTCCGCCACCAAACCATTGCCAAACGACACTGATTTTCCATCTTCCGAACGGTCAACACCTTTGACCTCGTTTCTACCATTAGATCAGTCACACATTCAACTTGTACATACGCAACAGCGTAACTATTCACTACAATATTGTTGGAATAAACGGTTAATTATATATTGTTATATCCGTGTAACAATCACTTCAATTACCCCTGTTATCCTAAACGAAATAGGGGATCGATCATTTCGCGGCGTCGATTATCAAATCGTAACGGGAATTTACGACTCCCGTTGACGTGCTTCTTCGCGATCGCGTCTCTCCGCGAGTGAACGAAACACACTGCTTCTGCACTTTCGAGTATGTGCTTTGATAAAGAGATCGCCTGAGATTGTTTCTTTTTTAATAATATATTTAGAGTCAATAATTCCATTTGATCGAGTCTCAGTTTTTTTCAATTAACGCTACCTTTTTTGCAACATTAAAATTTTGTTCCGATTTATTAAATTAATAAAGTAGAGTCACTTAGTTACTGTTAAATTAATAAAGTAGATTTAATCAGATACGAAGTAGTAGAATATGAAATCAAAGAACGTTAGTCCGTTAAATAAAAATTACACAAACTAATCATATTTTTAGATCAGGATTTTCAGGTTTAACCCTTTCCGTGTCCATTGTCAGGATCTCATTCACGTGCCCAGGTGCTACTTGAATGGGAGAAAGACATTGGGCACGATGATCTAGAATTAAGCAATGTAATAATTTCTCAGCGACTGACGATGTATTAGTGTATCGTGCACGACGTATTTTCCACATTATGTATGTGTGTTGTTAGGTCGTGGAATTGCGTCGTTTTTCTCATTCCTTAAAACTTCAAATATTAAAAATGTCGGGACATATATCGATTCAATTTACGTCTCGACACAATCAAAATTTGCGATAATATCATCCACGCGATTAAGTGTAACTACGCTTTTAATATTGCCGTCAATTACAATTATAATTCCAAGTTTACTTGCATTTATTTTGACGATATCCTTTCCTCAGACGTGTTTTATCACGTTTTACGCAATGGTCACTAGCCTTCGTCAGTCGATTTCAGGAAAAAGGTACGTACCTTAGAGTGTGCATGTTGTGTCAAGCTCGGGTGTCGGAGGCGTCCCGGGACGTCCTCTCTAGTGTAGGATCTTTGCACCCGGGCGTTTGTGTGAGAACCGTGGAGCGAGTGTGTTGGTGTGCTCGTTTTGCCATTTTTTAAATATAGCGCTAGGTAGGATAGGTAGTATACTTTCTGGTATGCCTGTTAATTATAAGTAGGTAGGGCCGGGCAGGTTGGCACAGTCTCTGGTCGGGTAGGCGCTTTTTCGCGTGACCAACCTGTTTCTGGAAATCTGATTTGAAAAATCGACGGTGAAACTGGCACGAGTAGAGCATGCTCTCGTCTCTGGTTTTGCCTGCCGATTTTTCGAATTTCGCGGTCGCGGTCGCGAGTGGGCGAACGAACGTTTATCGCTCGAGCACGCACATGCGAGTGGGCAACGATCACCGCTGTGATCGTTGGTCAGTCCATGCGCACTTCATTCAGCTTCCGCGGTTTATATTTTTATTTTACCTTTATAAGTTCTTTTTTTGTTTGCGATTTAGAAGACTCGAGCTTAGATTTAAGTTTCAGCGGGCATTGCGCTCGAAGAAAGAAGAAGCTATAAGCCGAAGAGGCCCGGCAAACTGCCACTCAAGAGGGCAACTACTAATGGCTCCCCATCCTCTGGGTCATCCAGAGCATGGGAAGTCATTATTGTTACTACTTTGTCACTATGCTCGCTTTTAGTATTTGTAGTAGTAGTAGTAGTAGTAGTAGTAGTAGTAGTCTTAGCTTTTCTGACCGATGTATATATCGGTCCATCGTCCCATTGGGCAAATCGCGATTTTTTTTATTAGTGTTGCGACAAATTAATTACGGGTTGTATTAGAGTTGCGAAATAACACCGCGACTTTTTATTAGTGTGGCGAGAAAATGATTACGGTTTGAATTAGAGTTGCGATAAAAGGATAGTCGCGTTTGCTTTAGAGTTGCGAATTGTCTTTTGCAAATTTTATTATGAATTTATAGAATTTCTTACAGAACTATACGTATCAGAATTTATCCTGTTTTCTATTGTTTAAAATTAGATTATAAAGATGTTAGTTTCCAATGAATTTTATAGTATTGCAATGTAATATTGCAAGTAGCAATACCAGAATATTTGAAGTATCTTTTTCATATAGTAAATAGTAATTTTTATTACATTCACTATAAGAGTTAGCGTTGCGATATTGTTGCATCGCGAGTTCTACTAATTTTTCCTGTTAGCGTTGCGACAACGAATGATCGCGTTTTCTTAAGTAGAGTTGCGTTTATAAAATGCCCAGACCCTCCGACTGTATTTGTCGGACACTGTTCCTGGATCACACGATACAGCTGTAAGAGCTGTTTAAGTGTGATCGTTCATCGGCAACCTCCTAAATGGTTGCACTACGATATGTCAGCCCTCCACTCGTGATTTTTCTTATTAGTGTCGCGACAAATTAATTACGGGTTATATTAGAGTTGCGAAATAACATCGCGGCTTTGAATTAGTGTGGCGAGAAAACGATTACGGTTTGAATTAGAGTTGCGATAAAAGGATAATCGCGCTTGCTTTAGAGTTGCGAATTACGATATCGCGATTGTCTTTGGAACTTTTAGAATTTTTCCTGCTTTCTATTGTTTAAAATTAGATTATAAAAGTGTTCAATTAATTTTATAGTATTGCAAGTAGCAATACCAGAATATTTAAAGTAGCTTTTTCATATAGTAAATAGTAATTTTCATTAAATTCAGTATAAGAGTTAGCGTTGCAATATTCTTGCATCGCGAGTTCTACTAATTTTTCCTGTTAGCGTTGCGATAACGAATGATCGCGTTTTCTTAAGTAGAGTTGCGTTTATAAAATGCCCAGACCCTCCGACTGCATTTGTCGGACACTGTTCCTGGATCACACGATACAGCTGCAAGAGCTGTGCAAGTGTGATCGTTCATGAGCAACCTCCTAAATGGTTGCCTCTCAATATTAGTGTTGCGTATTGCTTGAATACGAGTGCGTAGATTTATACTTATTAGCGTTGCGTCTCAAATTTCGGGAATTTTCACTTTTCCTTTTTTGATAGATTAACTGATATTGCACATATAACAAAGCACTCTTCGCGTTTGATGTTGAGAATTTTCTGCTTCATAAATATTAATAGTAAATTAGCGTTGCGAAACGAGAATATTCAGTTCCACTCTCGGCGCGTTGATCGGGTTTATATAGAGTGGAAGACGATCGAATTTTAGTAGCCCTTCTGGCTACTGCTTTGTTTCTTTTTCAGCGCCCCTCATTAATGCACCCCTTATTACTACGTTTATTACTGAAAATACTGCTATAAGACATATTCCTTTGTCAACGTTAACGTTACCATGACTGCTAAAATACAGAACTTTATTACGAATGTATGATATGTATATATATTTACATGTATGAAATTGTGAGCGATTTCATGCGTAAGAAAGTATTATAATGAAATATCTTAATGTTGCTACGAAGGCTTGAAATATTTTTTAAAATTTAATTCATCGCGATTGGAATTAATGCTGGTGATTGTTCGTTCTTAGAACCATAACTTTTAGAATTTTTTCGACCGCGATACTTCTAATCTTTTAACAGTAATGTAGAATTTTATAAATATTCGAATTTCATTTGCACGAAACAAAAGTTCATTCGCGATAATCGTCGCGTTTGTAGTAAAAATTCTGCAAAAAATGACTTGTGCACATACCTTTCGGTTCAGTATGTTGCAAATCACTATGTCGTTGTAGAAAGTAACAGATACTGTAAAAGTTAAAAGATAAAGCAAGTGATTTTATAATAATCGGGTTTTCTCTCATCTTAGTTACTCCAAATGAACATTTCAATTTTTAATTCAGTTTAAATTCAATTACTTAAAATTCTTGTTTTCAACGTAACCCTAGTTTCGATTAAAAAGATGCAAATGATTCTCTATATTTGTTAGAATTTAGTCAATAGTAATTTGATCTATAATTGACCATTAGTAGTAGTTTATTTTTCATGTATCAAATGTTCTCGTTTTAAAGATGCCTGCTTATTCCATATATAAAATCCAAGTAAATGAGTTTGATTCAGATTAATGAATTTACAGAAAATACATTTTAGTTACATATTTGAACATTTCATAGCATATTAAATATTTGTGCTAGATACCCAAATGATTTTTCTTCCATTGTCTGATTGTTCAGGCTTCTTTCTGTTTTGCCATTATTAAGAGAAGCATATTGTGATCGCGTTGGAGGATATAACTTTTCGATATCTTCACAAGTTTAGTACAACGAATCGTATGTCTCTTTTGTAAGACTTTAAATTACATATGCAGTGTCAATAGTTTCATTTTCCTTCTCTCGTTCCAAGTAAGACAAATGTATCTTTGATACCGAATGTTGCCAGTACGGTTGCGAATTATTCTACAATGTTTGTACGCGATCGATGTAGTCGTTTTCGCAAATTAATCAGTAGATTAATTTTTGGAAAACGACTACATCGCTCAGTACAAACATTGTACAATGATTCGATACCAAGTTGAGAACTACGCCACTACAGTCCAGTTTGGATCAAAAATGCCACGAAAAGAATTTTGTATAATCTAAACTGGACTGCAAAGTGGGACGTCGTTGGACGTCGCGGGACGCCGGTGGACACCCTGGGACGCCGTTGGACACCCTGGGACGCCGTTGGACACCCTGGGACGCCATTGGACACCGTTGTTCCAGTGTGGATCTCCAAATGCCGCCAAAAGAATTTTGGATGATCTATACTGGGCTGCAACGTGGGACGTCGTTGGACGTCGCGGGACGCCGTTGGACACCGTGGGACACCGTCGGTCCAGTGTGGATCTCCAAATGCCGCCAAAAGAATTTTGGATGATCTATACTGGGCTGCAACGTGGGACATCGTCGGTCCAGTGTGGATCTCCAAATGCCGCCAAAAGAATTTTGGATGATCTATACTGGGCTGCAACGTGGGACGTCGTTGGACGTCGCGGGACGCCGTTGGACACCGTGGGACACCGTCGGTCCAGTGTGGATCTTCAAATGCCGCCAAAAGAATTTTGGATGATCTATACTGGGCTGCAACGTGGGACATCGTCGGTCCAGTGTGGATCTCCAAATGCCGCCAAGAGAATTTTGGAAGATCTATACTGGGCTGCAACGTGGGACATCGTCGGTCCAGTGTGGATCTCCAAATGCCGCCAAAAGAATTTTGGATGATCTATACTGGGCTGCAACGTGGGACATCGTCGGTCCAGTGTGGATCTCCAAATGCCGCCAAGAGAATTTTGGAAGATCTATACTGGGCTGCAACGTGGGACATCGTCGGTCCAGTGTGGATCTCCAAATGCCGCCAAAAGAATTTTGGATGATCTATACTGGGCTGCAACGTGGGACATCGTCGGTCCAGTGTGGATCTCCAAATGCCGCCAAAAGAATTTTGGATGATCTATACTGGGCTGCAACGTGGGACATCGTCGGTCCAGTGTGGATCTCCAAATGCCGCCAAAAGAATTTTGGATGATCTATACTGGGCTGCAACGTGGGACATCGTCGGTCCAGTGTGGATCTCCAAATGCCGCCAATAGAATTTTGGATGATCTATACTGGGCTGCAACGTGGGACATCGTCGGTCCAGTGTGGATCGCCAAATGCCGCCAAAAGAATTTTGGATGATCTATACTGGGCTGCAACGTGGGACATCGTCGGTCCAGTGTGGATCTCCAAATGCCGCCAAGAGAATTTTGGAAGATCTATACTGGGCTGCAACGTGGGACATCGTCGGTCCAGTGTGGATCGCCAAATGCCGCCAAAAGAATTTTGGATGATCTATACTGGGCTGCAACGTGGGACATCGTCGGTCCAGTGTGGATCTCCAAATGCCGCCAAGAGAATTTTGGAAGATCTATACTGGGCTGCAACGTGGGACATCGTCGGTCCAGTGTGGATCTCCAAATGCCGGCAAAAGAATTTTGGATGATCTATACTGGGCTGCAACGTGGGACATCGTCGGTCCAGTGTGGATCTCCAAATGCCGCCAAAAGAATTTTGGAAGATCTATACTGGGCTGCAACGTGGGACATCGTCGGTCCAGTGTGGATCTCCAAATGCCGCCAAAAGAATTTTGGATGATCTATATTGGGCTGCAACGTGGGACATCGTCGGTCCAGTGTGGATCTCCAAATGCCGCCAAAAGAATTTTGGATGATCTATACTGGGCTGCAACGTGGGACATCGTCGGTCCAGTGTGGATCTCCAAATGCCGCCAAAAGAATTTTGGAAGATCTATACTGGGCTGCAACGTGGGACATCGTCGGTCCAGTGTGGATCTCCAAATGCCGCCAAAAGAATTTTGGATGATCTATACTGGGCTGCAACGTGGGACATCGTCGGTCCAGTGTGGATCTCCAAATGCCGCCAAGAGAATTTTGGAAGATCTATACTGGGCTGCAACGTGGGACATCGTCGGTCCAGTGTGGATCTCCAAATGCCGGCAAAAGAATTTTGGATGATCTATACTGGGCTGCAACGTGGGACATCGTCGGTCCAGTGTGGATCTCCAAATGCCGCCAAAAGAATTTTGGAAGATCTATACTGGGCTGCAACGTGGGACATCGTCGGTCCAGTGTGGATCTCCAAATGCCGCCAAAAGAATTTTGGATGATCTATATTGGGCTGCAACGTGGGACATCGTCGGTCCAGTGTGGATCTCCAAATGCCGCCAAAAGAATTTTGGATGATCTATACTGGGCTGCAACGTGGGACATCGTCGGTCCAGTGTGGATCTCCAAATGCCGCCAAAAGAATTTTGGAAGATCTATACTGGGCTGCAACGTGGGACATCGTCGGTCCAGTGTGGATCTCCAAATGCCGCCAAAAGAATTTTGGATGATCTATACTGGGCTGCAACGTGGGACATCGTCGGTCCAGTGTGGATCTCCAAATGCCGGCAAAAGAATTTTGGATGATCTATACTGGGCTGCAACGTGGGACATCGTCGGTCCAGTGTGGATCTCCAAATGCCGCCAAAAGAATTTTGGAAGATCTATACTGGGCTGCAACGTGGGACATCGTCGGTCCAGTGTGGATCTCCAAATGCCGCCAAAAGAATTTTGGATGATCTATATTGGGCTGCAACGTGGGACATCGTCGGTCCAGTGTGGATCTCCAAATGCCGCCAAAAGAATTTTGGATGATCTATACTGGGCTGCAACGTGGGACATCGTCGGTCCAGTGTGGATCTCCAAATGCCTCCAAAAGAATTTTGGATGATCTATACTGGGCTGCAACGTGGGACATCGTCGGTCCAGTGTGGATCTCCAAATGCCGGCAAAAGAATTTTGGATGATCTATACTGGGCTGCAACGTGGGACATCGTCGGTCCAGTGTGGATCTCTAAATGCCGCCAAAAGAATTTTGGATGATCTATACTGGGCTGCAACGTGGGACATCGTTGGTCCAGTGTGGATCTCCAAATGTCGCCAAAAGAATTTTGGTTGATCTATACTGGACTGCAACGTGGGACGTCGCGGGACGCCGTTGGACGCCGCGGGACACCGTTGGACATCGTTGGACATCGCGGGACACCGTTGGACATCGCGGGACACCGTTGGACATCGTTGGACACCGCGGGACACCGTTGGACATCGTTGGACACCGCGGGACACCGTTGGACATCGTTGGACATCGCGGGATGCGTGCGTTATAGCCTTAATTAATCGATAGCTATGTACCTATGTTAAGTGCATTGTTAGCGTATTCTGTACAACCACACTTAACCATCTTGGAACCCAGAAAAGAAAAATCTCCTCCCTTTCCGCTCGCTTACCACACTGGAGTTGTTATACTTGCGATTTATGGGTTCACGGTCGCTCAGTTCTTTCAAACTGTCGCGTGGCGTACTCGCTCGCGCGTATTCCGGGTGCGTACGGGTCAACGTGCACTGGACAACTCTTTGAATTCGTAAGTCGCCCCAAGGACACCTCTGTCTTGGTGACTACTCGACGACTGCTCGTCGTTTGTCTCGAATCGCGAGAGTTGTCATCGCGCTGGTGATACCTGTGAATCTGTTGACGATCGAGTCGCACGTCCACGATCCTGTCCGATTGGTACTTTGGTACTCGGACAGGGGCCTGCGTTTCACGTCCTCCGTAATTCTGTTCGGGCCCGCGGGGGTGGACCCCACTGTTCAGTTGGGGCCTTGCCTTCGTAATCCTGTTCAGCGGTCCCTCCCCGGGTTCCACTTATACAGTTGGAGTGTGTTAAATTGCAGGCCCATTCGCTGGACACGGGTATCATCGGTAAATGCCATCGACCGTGATAAGTTTCAAACGACGTGACAGGAATCGAGAGAAGGTCAATGCTTGGGCTTTCCGCCGAACCTTAGGGTTATCGGGTGCACGGGAGTACGTCACGTAGGTTTGTTAGTTCTTTCGAGAGATCGCGATTACGTTCGTTCCGGGCGAACCGCGGATTTTCTTCCATCGTCTCATTATTGGGGCTCCGTTTCCATAGTAGCCTCATTTTCTTTTCTTTCGTTCCATGTTAGGCAAATGTGTCTTTGATACGGAATGCTGCCGGTAGGGTTGCGAATTATTGTACGATATTTGTAACGATCAATGTAATTGTTGTGTGGGAGATGGATGTTGCGTTATATATGTTGATCTACGTTTGTAAAGATTCATGTAACCGCTGCGTTGGAGATATTTGTTTCGCAGTTAGGCTACGAAACAACTATCCCTTAACGCAGGCCCATGGTCAAGTAGAGTCGGAACTCGACATTCTGCCAATAGGTTGAATGTCGAGATCGATGCGTAATGTTAAATAACCCATGGGCGGGTCTCGTGCGTAGTCACCTCCTCGTGGTGAGACCTGGTAATTGGCATCGTTTTCCAAAATTTGATCATACGATTAATCTTTGGAAAACGATACCAAGCAAAGAACTACGCACCAGTCCAGATTGGGTCACCAAAAGCCACTAAGAGAATTACGTATGATCTATACTAGACTGCAACGTAGTACATCGTTGGAGACCGCAGGATGAGTGCAATTTAGCCTAAATCAGTCGTAAGATAGATACATATGTTATGTGTGTTGTAAGCTCAGTCTGTCCAACGATACTTGCCTATCAAGAAATCCTTCCTCCGAGTTCATCTTTGAAAAAAAAAAAAAAAAACTCCTCTGTGGCTCACCTTATTCAGAAACGATTGGTTTCGCTGTTTATCGGTTCACGATTGCTTAGTTCTTTCAAATTGTCGCGTCACGTACTCGCTCGCGCGTATTCCGAGTACGTGCGGGTCAACGTGCAGTGGAAAAGACCTTGGATTCGTAGGTCGAAATAATGGAAATATACGCAAGAAAATATGGAGTACGCGTCTAGCGTGCAAGTTGCAAGTTGCAATCGCTGCTCGCTCGCTGCGCTCGCTCGTTCGAATCTAGCCCAACCCAAAACCGATACTGCACGTTCGCATATAGTAATAGAAAGCGTATCGTGTACCGACGTTGTAGCGTAGGGACTTTGAAAAAATTTTCGCGTTCGAAAGCTCTTTAGGAATTATTTCGTTAATAAGCGTTATAAGGTGATGTTGCGGAAGGAGGTGTCGGAGAGCGTAAGAGAACGGGATTTCATTCCCGACAGGATAGGTGGACGGCAGCAGGTGGAGTTAAGTTGGGGTTAGGTTACAGTATGACCGCTATAAGAATAGCGAGGGGAAACAGAACCGTATCCCACGCGTCGGCGTCCGTGCTAGCCGCGTCTCCCCCGTTGGAACTGCTGGCCCTCGCACTCCAACAGGTGTTCAATCAACGGAGTGCTCTAGGTTCGGACTGCAACCAACCGGCCCAAGACGTTTGGAGGGAGGCCAGGCACAGGATATGGGAAGGATGGCGCTCCCAATTACAGCAGGAGGACGTCACTCGGCCGCACCGAGCCGTTCGCGCCGTCCTTCCCAACTGGGAGGCGTGGAGGGACCGCGGCTGTGTTTCGCTCACTTACAGGATGACGCAGGTGCTCACGTCCCATGGCGCGTTTGCTGAACACCTGCGAAGGACCCAGCGGGAGGTGACGTCCATCTGTCACCACTGCGAAGAGGAGGAGGATACGGCGCAGCACAAGCTGGAGATATGCCCAGCGTGGGAAGAACCGCGCCGCGTACTGCGCCTCACCATAGGCTATAGATTAGCACCTGAAGCGGTCGTCGAGGCCACGGCGAGGGGCCCACAGGAGTTGGCCGCCGTCCGCACAATCTGCAAGCAAGTCATGCTAGCGAAGTAGCGGGCGGAGAGGAACAGGGAGAAGCGAGGCGACCCCGTCAGGATAGCCCGCAGAGGAAGGGGAGGAGCATCGATACTCCGCCGCGTGATCGCGGCACCACCACCACCGCCGCCATCATAGAAGCGCACGGAGAAGTAAAAGCCGTCAAGCCGAGGAGAGTCTGGGTTCCTCCTCGAAATTGCTCGACGGCCCAGGAAATGTGCCGCTAGGGGGCGAGTGATCATGCCCTCTCTGCCATTCATAACCAGGCTGCCTCCCATACAACAAATCAGGGAGAGAAGGACGAAGGAGCGTCCTGGGAACGAACTAACGACAGGAACTGGGACGCTCCTCAGAACCGTTACGACGACCACCGTGAGGTTTTTGTCGGTAAGAGTCCGACTACCCGCCGACTACCAGAGGGCGGACGGACGTCCATGAGTATTTCCCCACGTATAAAGGAATAGGTTCAGTACGGGTCTTTTTTCCGCATGCGTTCCTTTCCCGCGTTCCGGATCCGTTCCTAGTTCCGGATCGGTTCCTAGTTCCGGATCCGTTCCTAGTTCCGGATACGTTCCTAGTTCCGGATACGTTCCTAGTTCCGGATCGGTACAGTCCCGGTCCGATTCAGTCCGGTTCAGAAAGGTTCAGACCGGTTCAGTCCGTTTCAGACCGGTTCAGACCGGTTCAGACCGGTGCAGACCGTTTCAGACCGGTTCAGACCGATCCAGACCGTTTCAGACCTGTACAGTCGCGGTCAGGTTCAGACCTGGTACGTTTCAGTCCGGTTCAGTACGGTTCAGACCGGTTCAGACCGATCCAGACCAGTTCAGACCGGTACAATCGCGGTCAGGTTCAGACCTGGTACGTTTCAGTCCGGTTCAGACCAGTTCAGACCGGTTCAGACCGGTTCAGTCCGGGACAGGTTCAGACCCGGTACGTTTCAGTACGGTTCAGACCAGTTCAGACCGGTTCAGACCGGTTCAGTCCGGGACAGGTTCAGACCCGGTACGTTTCAGTCCGGTTCAGTACGGTTCAGACCGGTTCAGACCGATCCAGACCGTTTCAGACCGGTACAGTCGCGGTCAGGTTCAGACCTGGTACGTATCAGTCCGGTTCAGTACGGTTCAGACCGGTTCAGACCGTTTCAGACCGGTTCAGACCGGTTCAGACCGATCCAGACCGGTTCAGTACGGTTCAGACCGGTTCAAACCGTTTCAGACCGGTTCAGACCGATCCAGACCGGTTCAGACCGGTTCAGACCGGTTCAGATCGGTTCAGTCCGTTTCAGACCGGTTCAGACCGGTTCCGACCGGTGCAGACCGGTGCAGACCGGTGCAGACCGGTTCAGTCCGTTTCAGACCGGTTCAGACCGGTTCAGACCGGTGCAGACCGGTACAGTCGCGGTCAGGTTCAGACCTGGTACGTTTCAGTCCGGTTCAGTACGGTTCAGACCGGTTCAGACCGTTTCAGACCGGTTCAGACCGGTTCAGACCGATCCAGACCGGTTCAGACCGATCCAGACCGGTTCAGACCGGTTCAGACCGGTACAGTCGCGGTCAGGTTCAGACCCGGTACAGTCGCGGTCAGGTTCAGACCCGGTACGTTTCAGTCCGGTTCAGTACGGTTCAGACCGGTTCAGACCGTTTCAGACCGGTTCAGACCGTTTCAGACCGGTTCAGACCGGTTCAGACCGATCCAGACCGGTTCAGACCGATCCAGACTGGTTCAGACCGGTTCAGACCGGTACAGTCGCGGTCAGGTTCAGACTCGGTACGTTTCAGTCCGGTTCAGACCGGTTCAGACCGGTTCAGACCGGTTCAGACCGGTTCAGACCGATCCAGACCGTTTCAGACCGGTTCAGACCGATCCAGACCGTTTCAGACCGGTACAGTCGCGGTCAGGTTCAGACCTGGTACGTTTCAGTCCGGTTCAGTACGGTTCAGACCGGTTCAAACCGTTTCAGACCCGTTCAGACCGATCCAGACCGGTTCAGACCGGTTCAGACCGGTTCAGACCGGTTCAGTCCGTTTCAGACCGGTTCAGACCGGTTCCGACCGGTGCAGACCGGTTCAGTCCGTTTCAGACCGGTTCAGACCGGTTCCGACCGGTGCAGACCGGTTCAGTCCGTTTCAGACCGGTTCAGACCGGTTCAGACCGGTACAGTCGCGGTCAGGTTCAGACCCGGTACGTTTCAGTCCGGTTCAGACCGGTTCAGACCGGTTCAGACCGTTTCAGACCGGTTCAGACCGTTTCAGACCGGTTCAGACCGTTTCAGACCGGTTCAGACCGATCCAGACCGTTTCAGACCGGTACAGTCGCGGTCAGGTTCAGACCCGGTACGTTTCAGTCCGGTTCAGTACGGTTCAGACCGGTTCAAACCGTTTCAGACCGGTACAGTCGCGGTCAGGTTCAGACCTGGTACGTTTCAGTCCGGTTCAGACCGGTTCAGACCGGTTCAGTACGGTTCAGACCGGTTCAGACCGATCCAGACCGGTTCAGACAGGTTCAGACCGGTTCAGTCGCGGTCAGGTTCAGACCTGGTACGTTTCGGTCCGGTTCAGACCGGTTGAGACCGGTTCAGACCGGTACAGTCGCGGTCAGGTTCAGACCCGGTACGTTTCAGTCCGGTTCAGACCGGTTCAGACCGGTTCAGACCGGTTCAGATCGGTACAGTCGCGGTCAGGTTCAGACCTGGTACGTTTCAGTCCGGTTCAGACCGGTTCAGACCGGTTCAGACCGATCCAGACCGGTTCAGACAGGTTCAGACCGGTTCAGTCGCGGTCAGGTTCAGACCTGGTACGTTTCGGTCTGGTTCAGACCGGTTCAGACCGGTTCAGACCGGTACAGTCGCGGTCAGGTTCAGACCCGGTACGATTCAGTCCGGTTCAGACGGGTTCAGACCAGTTCAGTCACGGTCAGGTTCAGACCTGGTACGTTTCAGTCCGGTTCAGACCGGTTCAGACCGGTTCAGTACGGTTCAGACCGGTTCAGACCGATCCAGACCGGTTCAGACAGGTTCAGACCGGTTCAGACCGGTTCAGACCGATCCAGACCGGTTCAGACAGGTTCAGACCGGTTCAGACCGATCCAGACCGGTTCAGACCAGTTCAGTCACGGTCAGGTTCAGACCTGGTACGTTTCAGTCCGGTTCAGTACGGTTCAGACCGGTACAGTCGCGGTCAGGTTCAGACCTGGTACGTTTCAGTCCGGTTCAGACCGGTTCAGACCGATCCAGACCGGTTCAGACAGGTTCAGACCGGTTCAGACCGGTTCAGACCGGTTCAGACCGGTTCAGACCGATCCAGACCGGTTCAGACAGGTTCAGACCGGTTCAGACCGGTTCAGACCGGTTCAGACCGGTTCAGTCACGGTCAGGTTGGGGTTAGGTTGGGGTTAGGTTGGGGTTAGGTTGGGGTTAGGTTGGGGTTAGGTTGGGGTTAGGTTGGGGTTAGGTTGGGGTTAGGTTGGGGTTAGGTTGGGGTTAGGTTGGGGTTAGGTTGGGGTTAGGTTGGGGTTAGGTTGGGGTTAGGTTGGGGTTAGGTTGGGGTTAGGTTGGGGTTAGGTTGGGGTTAGGTTGGGGTTAGGTTGGGGTTAGGTTGGGGTTAGGTTGGGGTTAGGTTGGGGTTAGGTTGGGGTTAGGTTGGGGTTAGGTTGGGGTTAGGTTGGGGTTAGGTTGGGGTTAGGTTGGGGTTAGGTTGGGGTTAGGTTGGGGTTAGGTTGGGGTTAGGTTGGGGTTAGGTTGGGGTTAGGTTGGGGTTAGGTTGGGGTTAGGTTGGGGTTAGGTTGGGGTTAGGTTGGGGTTAGGTTGGGGTTAGGTTCACCGTTCGAGCTGCAGGCCCTTGCGCTCCAACGGTTGTACAACCACCGTAGGGCCCTGGGCTCGGACGGTGGCGGTGGAGGCGGCGAACGTCCGTTCCAGGACGTGTGGAGGGAGACGCGGCACAGGGTCTGGGAGAGATGGCGCGCCCAACTAACCGAGGAGGACATGTCACGGCCACACCGGGCCGTGCGCGCCGTCCTCCCCAACTGGGAGGCGTGGCGGGACCGCGGCGGGGTCCCTCTGACGTACAGGATGACGCAGGTGCTCACCGGCCACGGTGTGTTCGGTGAGTTCCTGAGAAGAATCCAGCGTGAGGTGACGTCAATCTGTCACCACTGCCAGGAGGAAGAGGACACGGCGCAGCACACGCTGGAGCGTTGTCCGGCGTGGGAGGTGCCGCGCCGCGTGCTACGTCTCGCCATAGGCGACGGGTTGGCCCCCGAGGCGCTCGTGGAGGCGACGCTGAGGAGTCCGCAGGAGTACGCGGCCGTCCGCACCTTCTGCGAGCAGGTCATGCTGGCGAAGGAGCGGGCGGAGCGGAGCAGGGTGAAGAACCGCGACCCCTGCCGGGTCGTGCGCGGACGAAGAGGAGCGCGAGGAGGAGCAACGTCGACGACGCGACGCCGCGCGACCGCGGCGCCACCACCGACGCCGCCGTCGTAGAAGAGCGCGCGCGCGCGTTCGTCCGAAGGGGAAAAAACAGGCCGTCAAGCCGGGGAGGGTCTGGGTCCCTGCCCGGAATTGCACGACGGCCCCACGGAACGCCGGCGCCGCGGGGGCTGGTGGTCACCCCCCGGCTGCCAAGAAGAGAAAGAAGAGGATGTCCCCTGCGAAAAATCTCGCGGGGGAGCGACGAGGGAGCGCCCTGGACCGAGAGCTTCGAGACAGGAAACGGGACGCTCCCGAGAACCGTCACGGCGACCATCGTGGGGTTTTAGTCGGTAAGAGTCCGACACTACCCGCCGCCGCCTCCCAGAGGGCGGCCGGGTGTCCATGAGGATTTCCCCACGTATAAAAAAAAAAAAAAAAAAAAAAAAAAAAAAAAGGTTGGGGTTAGGTTGGGGTTAGGTTTAGGTTGGGGTTAGGTTGGGGTTAGGTTGGGGTTAGGTTGGGGTTAGGTTGGGGTTAGGTTGGGGAGCACGAGGTGGGTATGGGTTCTTAGGGCGTAGTACCACGCCCTGGGAAACCCCGATGGATCTGATATTCTCCTATAGTCGGGTGGCGGCTGGTGGGTCCTTCGGGACTGGCCAGTTTGCTGATCCGGTGCGGGGAATTTCGGAGAAGTTGGTGGGCCCATATCTGCCAAGACCACTCACCTCACCTTCTCGTGGGGCTCCCCGTCACCCTGCATCGGCTTTGACCGATGCAGGGTGCGAAAGAGTGAGTGGCGCCAGGATGGAATACCGTTGACAACTACGGCAAAAATTAAACAAAATATGATGGACAAAATAAGGAGTGAAAAGGTTTACGGTGCAGGGGAGGGATACCCCAGTACCGGCGCAGGCGTGGGTGGTCAAGTGGGCCCCACTGCGTCGTCATCTAACGACCACGGCCGCTCGGGGGTGGATAGCCAGGCCCTCGTTTGTGTTACTGCGACTGGCAAAGGTAGTGAAGAAGGAAGGATGGAGGTGACCCAGGAGGACAACGGGCCACCACTTACCAGGAGTAGGAGCTCCCTTAGGAGAGCTTCAGGAGGGACGGGGAGCGTCTTTGCCGTCCCGGCCCCAGTAGGCGACGCCACACCGCCAGTGGCACCAGGAGGATCAAGGACGCCAGCGAGGTCCGACGACGAAGAGTCGGTCGCCTCGTACACATCACATTCGTCGGCCGCCTCGTCGACGTGCAGGGGCAAGAAACGGAAGCTTGCCTGCATGATACCGGAGGTGCCCGATGAGATGATGCAGGTGGTGAGGAGGACCTCGCCGGAAGACGTTTGCGCCGAGGTGGTGAGGTGTCTGGGAAACGTCAGCATGGTGGCGGCGAGGTCGTCGAATTTGAAGGGGACATACGTCAAGCTGCTGAGGGAGTCAGTGAACTACCTCACCGCCGCGTGGGCGCTTGAGATGATGAGGAGGTACGGACTGGAGCCCGGCAGCGGGTCTGGGGCCGCAAGGCTGGCTGACGCGAGAAACGCCCTGCTGGAGGAAGAGATCGCGTTCCTTCGTAGCCAAGTTGCGTCCCTTAGCAACGAACTGGCGAGAAGGGACGCCAACGCGCAGGGACGTATCACCTCTGGTCCCAGCGATTCTCCTCGCGAGAACAACGACGAGAGCGGGAGCCTCGCTGCCGTGGAGAAGAGGATGGAGAAGAGGATGGAAGAGATTGCGGCGTCGATAATGCGGCGGATCGACGAGCGTTTCGAGAGGGGCCGCGCAAGCGGCGCCGAAACGCGGAAGGGAGCCACCGAGCGCGGTATCACGGCTCCCTCCGTCGCCGCCCCCACTGCCGCCATCACCACCGGGAGCATCCCGAAGCCTCCAGCGAAGGCGCGGGAGGAGGACGAATGGAGACCAGTGGTCTCCAAAACAGCGCGCAGGAGGCGCAGGAGGAGGAGGGGAGTGGCTTTCGCCGCCGAGGAGACGGCGAGAGCAACAGGAGGAAGGGCCGCACCCCCGACGAGGGCAACGGCACCGCTGCCGGCGGAAAGGCTGCTGCGGCAACGGCAGCAGCAGCAGCCCCAGGGAAGAACGGCGCGGGCGCCCAAACCGGGCGTCTCCACGTCCAAGAAGCCAACGACGGCGACGGCGAGAACGGCCTCGCTCCCTCGCGCACCGCGAACATCCGCGGTGACATTGACGCTCAACGAGGGAGCGAAGATGACGTACGCCGAGGTCATCGCCACGGCCAGGAGGAGCATCCCGCTGACTGATATCGGAGTACAGTCGGTCGGGATGAAGAAGGCGATGTCGGGCGCCATCATAATCAAGGTGCCCGGCGACAAAGAAAGGGAGAAAGCGTCCCGGCTGGCGTCACATCTGACCAGGGTGCTGGATCCGGCAACCGTCAGGGTGGCGGCTCCAGTGAAGACGGCGGAGCTGCGGGTCGTCGGGATCGACATCTCGCTACAGAGGGAAGAGCTGCGGCAGGCGCTGGCTTTGGCGGCGGGCTGCGCGGTCCCGGAGGTGCAGGTCGGCGAGATTGGAGCATCCAGGGACGGTCTTGGCTCGGTGTACGTCAAGTGCCCGGTGGCCGGGGCCCGTAAGATAGCCCGGGCTGGGAGTATCGCCCTGGGTTGGTCCACTGCGAGGGTCGTCGCCATACCAAGACGGCCCTTGCAGTGCTACAGGTGCCTGGAACTCGGACACGTGAGAGCCACTTGCGTGTCCGCCGTGGATCGCGGGCAGATCTGTTACAGGTGCGGCGGAAGCGGACATCGCGCGAGAGGCTGTCCCGCCTCCGTGCCCAAATGCCCCCTGTGCGATTCGCTCGGGGTCCCGGCCAATCACAGGATGGGAGGGGCGGCATGCACGCCGCCGAAGACAACAACAACAAGCAGGAGGAGAGGACCCACCCGCGGACTAGCCACCGCCGGAGGGACACCTGGAAGCACCGACGCCACCGCCACCGCCGTCGCCGCCGCCGTCGCCGCCAAAGAATTGGCAGCAGCAGCGGCGACAACGACGACGACGACGACAACAGCAACGGCGGCGGCGGTAGATGGCCTGGAGGAGGCCATGGAGTTGGGCCAATAGATTCCAACGAATCCTCCAGTGCAACGTAGGTAGATCGAGGCGAGCTCAAGATCTGCTCTTCCAGACCATCCGGGAGAGCAGAGTCGCCCTCGCTGTGGTGGCGGAACCGCATCGCGTTCCCGACTCTCCCAACTGGGTCGGGGACTTGGACGGGACAGCGGCAGTCGGATGGACGACAGAGACAACGACAACGACGCCCGGCATTCCCGGCGTCCTGCTGGAACGCGGCAACGGCTACGTCGCGGTCGAGTGGGCAGGGATTGCCGTGGTGGGGGTATACGTATCTCCCAACAGCGGCCTGGTCGCGTTCGGGGCGTTCCTCGACGGAGTGGGCGACTGCATCAGGAGGATATGCCGTCCCCGACAGCTACTCGTGCTCGGGGACTTCAACGCCCGCTCCACGCAGTGGAACGACACGCGAACCACCACAAGGGGAAGAATGGTGGCCGACTGGGCCGCGGGACTTGGACTGCTGCTGTCCAACAGAGGATCGACGAGCACGTGCCAGGCCTGGAGGGGGTCCTCCGTCATCGACCTGACCTGGGCCACCGCCAACCTACACCGGAGAGTGCGCGACTGGAGGGTGCTGGACGGGGTCGAGACTCTGTCCGACCATCTCTACGTGATGATGGAGCTCGCCCCGGAAACCACGTCCACCGGACGGGCCGTCGGCAGCAACGACACCGGAGGGCCGAACCGTTCCCGCCATCCGCCAACACCGAGAAGAAGATGGCGGGCGAAAGACAGGAACCGGGATCTTCTGCAAGCCGCTGTCTCCGTGTCCGCATGGAGTTGGGACGCGCGGACAACGCGGGACGACGGCGGCAGCAGCATAGACGAGGAGGCGGAGGATCTGCGGAGAGACATGGCCGCGGCCTGTGACGCCTCAATGCCGCGCTCCAGTACCAGCCACGGAGCGCGAGCCCCGGGCGTCTACTGGTGGACGGAGGAGATAGCCGCCCTCAGAAGAGGATGCGCACTGGCACGTACAGCGCTGCAGAGGGCCCGGCGCAGGCGAACGCGCGACGAGGAGAGGATCTCCCGCTGTTACGACGCGTACAGGGAGAAGAGGAGGATACTCCAGTGGGAGATCCGGACGGCGAAAGCCCGGGCCTGGGACGAGCTCGTCGAATCGGTCGAGGCCGATCCATGGGGGAGGCCCTACCGGTTGGTCACGAGGAGGCTACGACCACCGGCACCCCCATTGACCGCGAGTATGGAGCCGGGGTTGCTCGACACGGTTCTGAGCGCTCTGTTCCCGCGACAGCAACAGGACAGCACGGACAACGTCGACGCGACGAGGAGGAGGACGCCGCCGCTCCGCTCCAACAACACCGTCGCGGAGTGGAGGGAAGAGCTGCGAGTGACGAAGGAAGAGTTACTCGCGGCAACGAAGAGGATGGCGTCCCGCGGCGACGTGGCACCCGGTCCGGACGGAATACCGGGCCGTGTCTGGGCAGAGTCGATGGAGACCCTGGCTCCCCGTCTGCAGCACGTCTTCACGCGGTGCATGAGGGAAGGCGCGTACCCACGGGCGTGGAGGACGGCGAGGCTGGTGCTGCTGCGCAAGGAGGGCCGCCCGCCGGACTCGCCGTCCGCGTACAGACCGATATGCCTTCTGGACGAGGCTGGCAAGCTCCTGGAAAGGATAATCGCCGCCCGTCTGGAGGCGCATATCACGGAGCGCGGATCCGGCTGGCACGATAGCCAGTTCGGATTCAGAAAAGGAAGATCCACCGTGGACGCCGTGAGGATGGTGCGGACGACCGCCGACGACATGGTAGCGCGGGGAGGAGTGGCCATCGCGGTCTCATTGGACGTGACCAACGCGTTCAACACGATCCCCTGGGCCAGGATCGTGGAGGCGCTGGAGAGGCTGGAGGTGCCCGCGTACCTTGTTCGCCTGATACGGTCGTACCTCAGCGACCGTTGGATCGGGTACGCGGGCCGAAACGGCGCGGAGGAGAGGAGGCCGGTGGAGCGCGGTGTCCCGCAGGGGTCGGTCCTGGGACCCATACTGTGGATCACCGCGTACGACTCGGTCCTCCGTTGCCCCATGCCGCCGGGCACGGCCTTGGTGTGCTACGCCGACGACACCTTGGTCATGGCCGGCGGCGGGGGATGGTACGAGGCGCAGGCGATCGCGGACTTGGCGGTGGCGCGCGCGGTGAGGGCGATAGGAAGACTGGGGCTGAACGTGTCGCCGGCCAAGACGGAGGCCGTGGGGTTCTTCGACCGTCGTCGCAGAGGAGCCCCACCGTCCGGACTGTGCGTCAGGTGCGACGGCGAGGACGTACCGGTGAGAGCCCAGATGAGGTACCTGGGCCTCACCATCGACAGCGGATGGACGTTCGAGCCCCACTTCGAGGAACTGGTTCCGAAGGTGGCAGCCGCAGCCAACGCCCTGTGCGGCTTGCTGCCCAACATCGGTGGAGCGGGAACGAGAGTGCGCCGCCTCTACGAGGGAGTGGTGAGATCGAGGGTCCTCTACGGGGCCCCCGTATGGGCCGAAGAACTGCTGGCCAACCGTCGCAGCCTGACCCTGCTACGGAGGCTGCACAGGACGACCGCCATCAGGATCGCGCGTGCATACCGAACGGTGTCGCACGCGTCGGCGTCCGTGCTGGCCGCGTCCCCACCGTTCGAGCTGCAGGCCCTTGCGCTCCAACGGTTGTACAACCACCGTAGGGCCCTGGGCTCGGACGGTGGCGGTGGAGGCGGCGAACGTCCGTTCCAGGACGTGTGGAGGGAGACGCGGCACAGGGTCTGGGAGAGATGGCGCGCCCAACTAACCGAGGAGGACATGTCACGGCCACACCGGGCCGTGCGCGCCGTCCTCCCCAACTGGGAGGCGTGGCGGGACCGCGGCGGGGTCCCTCTGACGTACAGGATGACGCAGGTGCTCACCGGCCACGGTGTGTTCGGTGAGTTCCTGAGAAGAATCCAGCGTGAGGTGACGTCAATCTGTCACCACTGCCAGGAGGAAGAGGACACGGCGCAGCACACGCTGGAGCGTTGTCCGGCGTGGGAGGTGCCGCGCCGCGTGCTACGTCTCGCCATAGGCGACGGATTGGCCCCCGAGGCGCTCGTGGAGGCGACGCTGAGGAGTCCGCAGGAGTACGCGGCCGTCCGCACCTTCTGCGAGCAGGTCATGCTGGCGAAGGAGCGGGCGGAGCGGAGCAGGGTGAAGAACCGCGACCCCTGCCGGGTCGTGCGCGGACGAAGAGGAGCGCGAGGAGGAGCAACGTCGACGACGCGACGCCGCGCGACCGCGGCGCCACCACCGACGCCGCCGTCGTAGAAGAGCGCGCGCGCGCGTTCGTCCGAAGGGGGAAAAAACAGGCCGTCAAGCCGGGGAGGGTCTGGGTCCCTGCCCGGAATTGCACGACGGCCCCACGGAACGCCGGCGCCGCGGGGGCTGGTGGTCACCCCCCGGCTGCCAAGAAGAGAAAGAAGAGGATGTCCCCTGCGAAAAATCTCGCGGGGGAGCGACGAGGGAGCGCCCTGGACCGAGAGCTTCGAGACAGGAAACGGGACGCTCCCGAGAACCGTCACGGCGACCATCGTGGGGTTTTAGTCGGTAAGAGTCCGACACTACCCGCCGCCGCCTCCCAGAGGGCGGCCGGGTGTCCATGAGGATTTCCCCACGTATAAAAAAAAAAAAAAAAAAAAAGGTTGGGGTTAGGTTGGGGTTAGGTTGGGGTTAGGTTGGGGTTAGGTTGGGGTTAGGTTGGGGTTAGGTTGGGGTTAGGTTGGGGTTAGGTTAGGTTGGGGTTAGGTTGGGGTTAGGTTGGGGTTAGGTTGGGGTTAGGTTGGGGTTAGGTTGGGGTTAGGTTGGGGTTAGGTTGGGGTTAGGTTGGGGTTAGGTTGGGGTTAGGTTGGGGTTAGGTTGGGGTTAGGTTGGGGTTAGGTTGGGGTTAGGTTGGGGTTAGGTTGGGGTTAGGTTGGGGTTAGGTTGGGGTTAGGTTGGGGTTAGGTTGGGGTTAGGTTGGGGTTAGGTTGGGGTTAGGTTGGGGTTAGGTTGGGGTTAGGTTGGGGTTAGGTTGGGGTTAGGTTGGGGTTAGGTTGGGGTTAGGTTGGGGTTAGGTTGGGGTTAGGTTGGGGTTAGGTTGGGGTTAGGTTGGGGTTAGGTTGGGGTTAGGTTGGGGTTAGGTTGTACTTGCTTCGGCAGTACATTTACTAAAATTGGAACGATACAGAGAAGATTAGCATGGCCCCTGCGCAAGGATGACACGCAAAATCGTGAAGCGTTCCACATTTTTTTTTGTACAGGATGACGCAGGTGCTCACCGGCCACGGTGTGTTCGGTGAGTTCCTGAGAAGAATCCAGCGTGAGGTGACGTCAATCTGTCACCACTGCCAGGAGGAAGAGGACACGGCGCAGCACACGCTGGAGCGTTGTCCGGCGTGGGAGGTGCCGCGCCGCGTGCTACGTCTCGCCATAGGCGACGGGTTGGCCCCCGAGGCGCTCGTGGAGGCGACGCTGAGGAGTCCACAGGAGTACGCGGCCGTCCGCACCTTCTGCGAGCAGGTCATGCTGGCGAAGGAGCGGGCGGAGCGGAGCAGGGTGAAGAACCGCGACCCCTGCCGGGTCGTGCGCGGACGAAGAGGAGCGCGAGGAGGAGCAACGTCGACGACGCGACGCCGCGCGACCGCGGCGCCACCACCGACGCCGCCGTCGTAGAAGAGCGCGCGCGCGCGTTCGTCCGAAGGGGAAAAAACAGGCCGTCAAGCCGGGGAGGGTCTGGGTCCCTGCCCGGAATTGCACGACGGCCCCACGGAACGCCGGCGCCGCGGGGGCCGGTGGTCACCCCCCGGCTGCCAAGAAGAGAAAGAAGAGGATGTCCCCTGCGAAAAATCTCGCGGGGGAGCGACGAGGGAGCGCCCTGGACCGAGAGCTTCGAGACAGGAAACGGGACGCTCCCGAGAACCGTCACGGCGACCATCGTGGGGTTTTAGTCGGTAAGAGTCCGACACTACCCGCCGCCGCCTCCCAGAGGGCGGCCGGGTGTCCATGAGGATTTCCCCACGTATAAAAAAAAAAAAAAAAAAAAGGTTGGGGTTAGGTTGGGGTTAGGTTGGGGTTAGGTTGGGGTTAGGTTGGGGTTAGGTTGGGGTTAGGTTGGGGTTAGGTTGGGGTTAGGTTGGGGTTAGGTTGGGGTTAGGTTGGGGTTAGGTTGGGGTTAGGTTGGGGTTAGGTTGGGGTTAGGTTGGGGTTAGGTTGGGGTTAGGTTGGGGTTAGGTTGGGGTTAGGTTGGGGTTAGGTTGGGGTTAGGTTGGGGTTAGGTTGGGGTTAGGTTGGGGTTAGGTTGGGGTTAGGTTGGGGTTAGGTTGGGGTTAGGTTGGGGTTAGGTTGGGGTTAGGTTGGGGTTAGGTTGGGGTTAGGTTGGGGTTAGGTTGGGGTTAGGTTGGGGTTAGGTTGGGGTTAGGTTGGGGTTAGGTTGGGGTTAGGTTGGGGTTAGGTTGGGGTTAGGTTGGGGTTAGGTTGGGGTTAGGTTGGGGTTAGGTTGGGGTTAGGTTGGGGTTAGGTTGGGGTTAGGTTGGGGTTAGGTTGGGGTTAGGTTGGGGTTAGGTTGGGGTTAGGTTGGGGTTAGGTTGGGGTTAGGTTGGGGTTAGGTTGGGGTTAGGTTGGGGTTAGGTTGGGGTTAGGTTAGGTTGGGGTTAGGTTGGGGTTAGGTTGGGGTTAGGTTGGGGTTAGGTTGGGGTTAGGTTGGGGTTAGGTTAGGTTGGGGTTAGGTTGGGGTTAGGTTTGGGGTTAGGTTAGGTTAGGTTGGGGTTAGGTTGGGGTTAGGTTGGGGTTAGGTTGGGGTTAGGTTGGGGTTAGGTTGGGGTTAGGTTGGGGTTAGGTTGGGGTTAGGTTGGGGTTAGGTTGGGGTTAGGTTAGGTTGGGTTAGGTTGGGGTTAGGTTGGGGTTAGGTTGGGGTTAGGTTGGGGTTAGGTTGGGGTTAGGTTGGGGTTAGGTTGGGGTTAGGTTGGGTTTAGGTTGGGGTTAGGTTGGGGTTAGGTTGGGGTTAGGTTGGGGTTAGGTTGGGGTTAGGTTGGGGTTAGGTTGGGGTTAGGTTGGGGTTAGGTTGGGGTTAGGTTGGGGTTAGGTTGGGGTTAGGTTGGGGTTAGGTTGGGGTTAGGTTGGGGTTAGGTTGGGGTTAGGTTTCGAGGCCGACCCATGGGGGAGGCCCTACCGGTTGGTCACGAGGAGGCTACGACCACCGGCACCCCCATTGACCGCGAGTATGGAGCCGGGGTGGCTCGACACGGTTCTGAGCGCTCTGTTCCCGCGACAGCAACAGGACAGCACGGACAACGTCGACGCGACGAGGAGGAGGACGCCGCCGCTCCGCTCCAACAACACCGTCGCGGAGTGGAGGGAAGAGCTGCGAGTGACGAAGGAAGAGTTACTCGCGGCAACGAAGAGGATGGCGTCCCGCGGCGACGTGGCACCCGGTCCGGACGGAATACCGGGCCGTGTCTGGGCAGAGTCGATGGAGACCCTGGCTCCCCGTCTGCAGCACGTCTTCACGCGGTGCATGAGGGAAGGCGCGTACCCACGGGCGTGGAGGACGGCGAGGCTGGTGCTGCTGCGCAAGGAGGGCCGCCCGCCGGACTCGCCGTCCGCGTACAGACCGATATGCCTTCTGGACGAGGCTGGCAAGCTCCTGGAAAGGATAATCGCCGCCCGTCTGGAGGCGCATATCACGGAGCGCGGATCCGGCTGGCACGATAGCCAGTTCGGATTCAGAAAAGGAAGATCCACCGTGGACGCCGTGAGGATGGTGCGGACGACCGCCGACGACATGGTAGCGCGGGGAGGAGTGGCCATCGCGGTCTCATTGGACGTGACCAACGCGTTCAACACGATCCCCTGGGCCAGGATCGTGGAGGCGCTGGAGAGGCTGGAGGTGCCCGCGTACCTGGTTCGCCTGATACGGTCGTACCTCAGCGACCGTTGGATCGGGTACGCGGGCCGAAACGGCGCGGAGGAGAGGAGGCCGGTGGAGCGCGGTGTCCCGCAGGGGTCGGTCCTGGGACCCATACTGTGGATCACCGCGTACGACTCGGTCCTCCGTTGCCCCATGCCGCCGGGCACGGCCTTGGTGTGCTACGCCGACGACACCTTGGTCATGGCCGGCGGCGGGGGATGGTACGAGGCGCAGGCGATCGCGGACTTGGCGGTGGCGCGCGCGGTGAGGGCGATAGGAAGACTGGGGCTGAACGTGTCGCCGGCCAAGACGGAGGCCGTGGGGTTCTTCGACCGTCGTCGCAGAGGAGCCCCACCGTCCGGACTGTGCGTCAGGTGCGACGGCGAGGACGTACCGGTGAGAGCCCAGATGAGGTACCTGGGCCTCACCATCGACAGCGGATGGACGTTCGAGCCCCACTTCGAGGAACTGGTTCCGAAGGTGGCAGCCGCAGCCAACGCCCTGTGCGGCTTGCTGCCCAACATCGGTGGAGCGGGAACGAGAGTGCGCCGCCTCTACGAGGGAGTGGTGAGATCGAGGGTCCTCTACGGGGCCCCCGTATGGGCCGAAGAACTGCTGGCCAACCGTCGCAGCCTGACCCTGCTACGGAGGCTGCACAGGACGACCGCCATCAGGATCGCGCGTGCATACCGAACGGTGTCGCACGCGTCGGCGTCCGTGCTGGCCGCGTCCCCACCGTTCGAGCTGCAGGCCCTTGCGCTCCAACGGTTGTACAACCACCGTAGGGCCCTGGGCTCGGACGGTGGCGGTGGAGGCGGCGAACGTCCGTTCCAGGACGTGTGGAGGGAGACGCGGCACAGGGTCTGGGAGAGATGGCGCGCCCAACTAACCGAGGAGGACATGTCACGGCCACACCGGGCCGTGCGCGCCGTCCTCCCCAACTGGGAGGCGTGGCGGGACCGCGGCGGGGTCCCTCTGACGTACAGGATGACGCAGGTGCTCACCGGCCACGGTGTGTTCGGTGAGTTCCTGAGAAGAATCCAGCGTGAGGTGACGTCAATCTGTCACCACTGCCAGGAGGAAGAGGACACGGCGCAGCACACGCTGGAGCGTTGTCCGGCGTGGGAGGTGCCGCGCCGCGTGCTACGTCTCGCCATAGGCGACGGGTTGGCCCCCGAGGCGCTCGTGGAGGCGACGCTGAGGAGTCCGCAGGAGTACGCGGCCGTCCGCACCTTCTGCGAGCAGGTCATGCTGGCGAAGGAGCGGGCGGAGCGGAGCAGGGTGAAGAACCGCGACCCCTGCCGGGTCGTGCGCGGACGAAGAGGAGCGCGAGGAGGAGCAACGTCGACGACGCGACGCCGCGCGACCGCGGCGCCACCACCGACGCCGCCGTCGTAGAAGAGCGCGCGCGCGCGTTCGTCCGAAGGGGGAAAAAACAGGCCGTCAAGCCGGGGAGGGTCTGGGTCCCTGCCCGGAATTGCACGACGGCCCCACGGAACGCCGGCGCCGCGGGGGCCGGTGGTCACCCCCCGGCTGCCAAGAAGAGAAAGAAGAGGATGTCCCCTGCGAAAAATCTCGCGGGGGAGCGACGAGGGAGCGCCCTGGACCGAGAGCTTCGAGACAGGAAACGGGACGCTCCCGAGAACCGTCACGGCGACCATCGTGGGGTTTTAGTCGGTAAGAGTCCGACACTACCCGCCGCCGCCTCCCAGAGGGCGGCCGGGTGTCCATGAGGATTTCCCCACGTATAAAAAAAAAAAAAAAAAAAAAAAAAAAAAAAAAAAAAAAAGGTTGGGGTTAGGTTGGGGTTAGGTTGGGGTTAGGTTGGGGTTAGGTTGGGGTTAGGTTGGGGTTAGGTTGGGGTTAGGTTGGGGTTAGGTTGGGGTTAGGTTGGGGTTAGGTTGGGGTTAGGTTGGGGTTAGGTTGGGGTTAGGTTGGGGTTAGGTTGGGGTTAGGTTGGGGTTAGGTTGGGTTAGGTTGGGGTTAGGTTGGGGTTAGGTTAGGTTGGGGTTAGGTTGGGGTTAGGTTGGGGTTAGGTTGGGGTTAGGTTGGGGTTAGGTTGGGGTTAGGTTGGGGTTAGGTTGGGGTTAGGTTGGGGTTAGGTTGGGGTTAGGTTGGGGTTAGGTTGGGGTTAGGTTGGGGTTAGGTTGGGGTTAGGTTGGGGTTTGGTTGGGGTTGGGGTGGGGTTGGGGTGGGGTTGGGTTGGGGTTAGGTTGGGGTTAGGTTGGGGTTAGGTTAGGTTGGGGTTAGGTTGGGGTTAGGTTGGGGTTAGGTTGGGGTTAGGTTGGGGTTAGGTTGGGGTTAGGTTGGGGTTAGGTTGGGGTTAGGTTGGGGTTAGGTTGGGGTTAGGTTGGGGTTAGGTTGGGGTTAGGTTGGGGTTAGGTTGGGGTTAGGTTGGGGTTAGGTTGGGGTTAGGTTGGGGTTAGGTTGGGGTTAGGTTGGGGTTAGGTTGGGGTTAGGTTGGGGTTAGGTTGGGGTTAGGTTGGGGTTAGGTTGGGGTTAGGTTGGGGTTAGGTTGGGGTTAGGTTGGGGTTAGGTTGGGGTTAGGTTGGGGTTAGGTTGGGGTTAGGTTGGGGTTAGGTTGGGGTTAGGTTGGGGTTAGGTTGGGGTTAGGTTGGGGTTAGGTTGGGGTTAGGTTGGGGTTAGGTTGGGGTTAGGTTGGGGTTAGGTTGGGGTTAGGTTTCCCCACCGTTCGAGCTGCAGGCCCTTGCGCTCCAACGGTTGTACAACCACCGTAGGGCCCTGGGCTCGGACGGTGGCGGTGGAGGCGGCGAACGTCCGTTCCAGGACGTGTGGAGGGAGACGCGGCACAGGGTCTGGGAGAGATGGCGCGCCCAACTAACCGAGGAGGACATGTCACGGCCACACCGGGCCGTGCGCGCCGTCCTCCCCAACTGGGAGGCGTGGCGGGACCGCGGCGGGGTCCCTCTGACGTACAGGATGACGCAGGTGCTCACCGGCCACGGTGTGTTCGGTGAGTTCCTGAGAAGAATCCAGCGTGAGGTGACGTCAATCTGTCACCACTGCCAGGAGGAAGAGGACACGGCGCAGCACACGCTGGAGCGTTGTCCGGCGTGGGAGGTGCCGCGCCGCGTGCTACGTCTCGCCATAGGCGACGGGTTGGCCCCCGAGGCGCTCGTGGAGGCGACGCTGAGGAGTCCACAGGAGTACGCGGCCGTCCGCACCTTCTGCGAGCAGGTCATGCTGGCGAAGGAGCGGGCGGAGCGGAGCAGGGTGAAGAACCGCGACCCCTGCCGGGTCGTGCGCGGACGAAGAGGAGCGCGAGGAGGAGCAACGTCGACGACGCGACGCCGCGCGACCGCGGCGCCACCACCGACGCCGCCGTCGTAGAAGAGCGCGCGCGCGCGTTCGTCCGAAGGGGAAAAAACAGGCCGTCAAGCCGGGGAGGGTCTGGGTCCCTGCCCGGAATTGCACGACGGCCCCACGGAACGCCGGCGCCGCGGGGGCCGGTGGTCACCCCCCGGCTGCCAAGAAGAGAAAGAAGAGGATGTCCCCTGCGAAAAATCTCGCGGGGGAGCGACGAGGGAGCGCCCTGGACCGAGAGCTTCGAGACAGGAAACGGGACGCTCCCGAGAACCGTCACGGCGACCATCGTGGGGTTTTAGTCGGTAAGAGTCCGACACTACCCGCCGCCGCCTCCCAGAGGGCGGCCGGGTGTCCATGAGGATTTCCCCACGTATAAAAAAAAAAAAAAAAAAAAAAGGTTGGGGTTAGGTTGGGGTTAGGTTGGGGTTAGGTTGGGGTTAGGTTGGGGTTAGGTTGGGGTTAGGTTGGGGTTAGGTTGGGGTTAGGTTGGGGTTAGGTTGGGGTTAGGTTGGGGTTAGGTTGGGGTTAGGTTGGGGTTAGGTTGGGGTTAGGTTGGGGTTAGGTTGGGGTTAGGTTGGGGTTAGGTTGGGGTTAGGTTGGGGTTAGGTTAGGTTGGGGTTAGGTTGGGGTTAGGTTGGGGTTAGGTTGGGGTTAGGTTGGGTTAGGTTGGGGTTAGGTTGGGGTTAGGTTGGGGTTAGGTTGGGGTTAGGTTGGGGTTAGGTTGGGGTTAGGTTGGGGTTAGGTTAGGTTGGGGTTAGGTTGGGGTTAGGTTGGGGTTAGGTTGGGGTTAGGTTGGGGTTAGGTTAGGTTGGGGTTAGGTTGGGGTTAGGTTGGGGTTAGGTTGGGGTTAGGTTGGGGTTAGGTTGGGGTTAGGTTGGGGTTAGGTTGGGGTTAGGTTGGGGTTAGGTTGGGGTTAGGTTAGGTTGGGGTTAGGTTGGGGTTAGGTTGGGGTTAGGTTAGGTTGGGGTTAGGTTGGGGTTAGGTTGGGGTTAGGTTGGGGTTAGGTTGGGGTTAGGTTGGGGTTAGGTTGGGGTTAGGTTGGGGTTGGGTTGGGGTTAGGTTGGGGTTAGGTTGGGGTTAGGTTGGGGTTAGGTTGGGGTTAGGTTGGGGTTAGGTTGGGGTTAGGTTGGGGTTAGGTTGGGGTTAGGTTGGGGTTAGGTTGGGGTTAGGTTGGGGTTAGGTTGGGGTTAGGTTGGGGTTAGGTTGGGGTTAGGTTGGGGTTAGGTTGGGGTTAGGTTGGGGTTAGGTTGGGGTTAGGTTGGGGTTAGGTTGGGGTTAGGTTGGGGTTAGGTTGGGGTTAGGTTGGGGTTAGGTTGGGGTTAGGTTGGGGTTAGGTTGGGGTTAGGTTGGGGTTAGGTTGGGGTTAGGTTGGGGTTAGGTTGGGGTTAGGTTGGGGTTAGGTTGGGGTTAGGTTGGGGTTAGGTTGGGGTTAGGTTGGGGTTAGGTTGGGGTTAGGTTGGGGTTAGGTTGGGGTTAGGTTGGGGTTAGGTTGGGGTTAGGTTGGGGTTAGGTTGGGGTTAGGTTGGGGTTAGGTTGGGGTTAGGTTGGGGTTAGGTTGGGGTTAGGTTGGGGTTAGGTTGGGGTTAGGTTGGGGTTAGGTTGGGGTTAGGTTGGGGTTAGGTTGGGGTTAGGTTGGGGTTAGGTTGGGGTTAGGTTGGGGTTAGGTTGGGGTTAGGTTGGGGTTAGGTTGGGGTTAGGTTGGGGTTAGGTTGGGGTTAGGTTGGGGTTAGGTTGGGGTTAGGTTGGGGTTAGGTTGGGGTTAGGTTGGGGTTAGGTTGGGGTTAGGTTGGGGTTAGGTTGGGGTTAGGTTGGGGTTAGGTTGGGGTTAGGTTGGGGTTAGGTTGGGGTTAGGTTGGGGTTAGGTTGGGGTTAGGTTGGGGTTAGGTTGGGGTTAGGTTGGGGTTAGGTTGGGGTTAGGTTGGGGTTAGGTTGGGGTTAGGTTGGGGTTAGGTTGGGGTTAGGTTGGGGTTAGGTTGGGGTTAGGTTGGGGTTAGGTTGGGGTTAGGTTGGGGTTAGGTTGGGGTTAGGTTGGGGTTAGGTTGGGGTTAGGTTGGGGTTAGGTTGGGGTTAGGTTGGGGTTAGGTTGGGGTTAGGTTGGGGTTAGGTTGGGGTTAGGTTGGGGTTAGGTTGGGGTTAGGTTGGGGTTAGGTTGGGGTTAGGTTGGGGTTAGGTTGGGGTTAGGTTGGGGTTAGGTTGGGGTTAGGTTGGGGTTAGGTTGGGGTTAGGTTGGGGTTAGGTTGGGGTTAGGTTGGGGTTAGGTTGGGGTTAGGTTGGGGTTAGGTTGGGGTTAGGTTGGGGTTAGGTTGGGGTTAGGTTGGGGTTAGGTTGGGGTTAGGTTGGGGTTAGGTTGGGGTTAGGTTGGGGTTAGGTTGGGGTTAGGTTGGGGTTAGGTTGGGGTTAGGTTGGGGTTAGGTTGGGGTTAGGTTGGGGTTAGGTTGGGGTTAGGTTGGGGTTAGGTTGGGGTTAGGTTGGGGTTAGGTTGGGGTTAGGTTGGGGTTAGGTTGGGGTTAGGTTGGGGTTAGGTTGGGGTTAGGTTGGGGTTAGGTTGGGGTTAGGTTGGGGTTAGGTTGGGGTTAGGTTGGGGTTAGGTTGGGGTTAGGTTGGGGTTAGGTTGGGGTTAGGTTGGGGTTAGGTTGGGGTTAGGTTGGGGTTAGGTTGGGGTTAGGTTGGGGTTAGGTTGGGGTTAGGTTGGGGTTAGGTTGGGGTTAGGTTGGGGTTAGGTTGGGGTTAGGTTGGGGTTAGGTTGGGGTTAGGTTGGGGTTAGGTTGGGGTTAGGTTGGGGTTAGGTTGGGGTTAGGTTGGGGTTAGGTTGGGGTTAGGTTGGGGTTAGGTTGGGGTTAGGTTGGGGTTAGGTTGGGGTTAGGTTGGGGTTAGGTTGGGGTTAGGTTGGGGTTAGGTTGGGGTTAGGTTGGGGTTAGGTTGGGGTTAGGTTGGGGTTAGGTTGGGGTTAGGTTGGGGTTAGGTTGGGGTTAGGTTGGGGTTAGGTTGGGGTTAGGTTGGGGTTAGGTTGGGGTTAGGTTGGGGTTAGGTTGGGGTTAGGTTGGGGTTAGGTTGGGGTTAGGTTGGGGTTAGGTTGGGGTTAGGTTGGGGTTAGGTTGGGGTTAGGTTGGGGTTAGGTTGGGGTTAGGTTGGGGTTAGGTTGGGGTTAGGTTGGGGTTAGGTTGGGGTTAGGTTGGGGTTAGGTTGGGGTTAGGTTGGGGTTAGGTTGGGGTTAGGTTGGGGTTAGGTTGGGGTTAGGTTGGGGTTAGGTTGGGGTTAGGTTGGGGTTAGGTTGGGGTTAGGTTGGGGTTAGGTTGGGGTTAGGTTGGGGTTAGGTTGGGGTTAGGTTGGGGTTAGGTTGGGGTTAGGTTGGGGTTAGGTTGGGGTTAGGTTGGGGTTAGGTTGGGGTTAGGTTGGGGTTAGGTTGGGGTTAGGTTGGGGTTAGGTTGGGGTTAGGTTGGGGTTAGGTTGGGGTTAGGTTGGGGTTAGGTTGGGGTTAGGTTGGGGTTAGGTTGGGGTTAGGTTGGGGTTAGGTTGGGGTTAGGTTGGGGTTAGGTTGGGGTTAGGTTGGGGTTAGGTTGGGGTTAGGTTGGGGTTAGGTTGGGGTTAGGTTGGGGTTAGGTTGGGGTTAGGTTGGGGTTAGGTTGGGGTTAGGTTGGGGTTAGGTTGGGGTTAGGTTGGGGTTAGGTTGGGGTTAGGTTGGGGTTAGGTTGGGGTTAGGTTGGGGTTAGGTTGGGGTTAGGTTGGGGTTAGGTTGGGGTTAGGTTGGGGTTAGGTTGGGGTTAGGTTGGGGTTAGGTTGGGGTTAGGTTGGGGTTAGGTTGGGGTTAGGTTGGGGTTAGGTTGGGGTTAGGTTGGGGTTAGGTTGGGGTTAGGTTGGGGTTAGGTTGGGGTTAGGTTGGGGTTAGGTTGGGGTTAGGTTGGGGTTAGGTTGGGGTTAGGTTGGGGTTAGGTTGGGGTTAGGTTGGGGTTAGGTTGGGGTTAGGTTGGGGTTAGGTTGGGGTTAGGTTGGGGTTAGGTTGGGGTTAGGTTGGGGTTAGGTTGGGGTTAGGTTGGGGTTAGGTTGGGGTTAGGTTGGGGTTAGGTTGGGGTTAGGTTGGGGTTAGGTTGGGGTTAGGTTGGGGTTAGGTTGGGGTTAGGTTGGGGTTAGGTTGGGGTTAGGTTGGGGTTAGGTTGGGGTTAGGTTGGGGTTAGGTTGGGGTTAGGTTGGGGTTAGGTTGGGGTTAGGTTGGGGTTAGGTTGGGGTTAGGTTGGGGTTAGGTTGGGGTTAGGTTGGGGTTAGGTTGGGGTTAGGTTGGGGTTAGGTTGGGGTTAGGTTGGGGTTAGGTTGGGGTTAGGTTGGGGTTAGGTTGGGGTTAGGTTGGGGTTAGGTTGGGGTTAGGTTGGGGTTAGGTTGGGGTTAGGTTGGGGTTAGGTTGGGGTTAGGTTGGGGTTAGGTTGGGGTTAGGTTGGGGTTAGGTTGGGGTTAGGTTGGGGTTAGGTTGGGGTTAGGTTGGGGTTAGGTTGGGGTTAGGTTGGGGTTAGGTTGGGGTTAGGTTGGGGTTAGGTTGGGGTTAGGTTGGGGTTAGGTTGGGGTTAGGTTGGGGTTAGGTTGGGGTTAGGTTGGGGTTAGGTTGGGGTTAGGTTGGGGTTAGGTTGGGGTTAGGTTGGGGTTAGGTTGGGGTTAGGTTGGGGTTAGGTTGGGGTTAGGTTGGGGTTAGGTTGGGGTTAGGTTGGGGTTAGGTTGGGGTTAGGTTGGGGTTAGGTTGGGGTTAGGTTGGGGTTAGGTTGGGGTTAGGTTGGGGTTAGGTTGGGGTTAGGTTGGGGTTAGGTTGGGGTTAGGTTGGGGTTAGGTTGGGGTTAGGTTGGGGTTAGGTTGGGGTTAGGTTGGGGTTAGGTTGGGGTTAGGTTGGGGTTAGGTTGGGGTTAGGTTGGGGTTAGGTTGGGGTTAGGTTGGGGTTAGGTTGGGGTTAGGTTGGGGTTAGGTTGGGGTTAGGTTGGGGTTAGGTTGGGGTTAGGTTGGGGTTAGGTTGGGGTTAGGTTGGGGTTAGGTTGGGGTTAGGTTGGGGTTAGGTTGGGGTTAGGTTGGGGTTAGGTTGGGGTTAGGTTGGGGTTAGGTTGGGGTTAGGTTGGGGTTAGGTTGGGGTTAGGTTGGGGTTAGGTTGGGGTTAGGTTGGGGTTAGGTTGGGGTTAGGTTGGGGTTAGGTTGGGGTTAGGTTGGGGTTAGGTTGGGGTTAGGTTGGGGTTAGGTTGGGGTTAGGTTGGGGTTAGGTTGGGGTTAGGTTGGGGTTAGGTTGGGGTTAGGTTGGGGTTAGGTTGGGGTTAGGTTGGGGTTAGGTTGGGGTTAGGTTGGGGTTAGGTTGGGGTTAGGTTGGGGTTAGGTTGGGGTTAGGTTGGGGTTAGGTTGGGGTTAGGTTGGGGTTAGGTTGGGGTTAGGTTGGGGTTAGGTTGGGGTTAGGTTGGGGTTAGGTTGGGGTTAGGTTGGGGTTAGGTTGGGGTTAGGTTGGGGTTAGGTTGGGGTTAGGTTGGGGTTAGGTTGGGGTTAGGTTGGGGTTAGGTTGGGGTTAGGTTGGGGTTAGGTTGGGGTTAGGTTGGGGTTAGGTTGGGGTTAGGTTGGGGTTAGGTTGGGGTTAGGTTGGGGTTAGGTTGGGGTTAGGTTGGGGTTAGGTTGGGGTTAGGTTGGGGTTAGGTTGGGGTTAGGTTGGGGTTAGGTTGGGGTTAGGTTGGGGTTAGGTTGGGGTTAGGTTGGGGTTAGGTTGGGGTTAGGTTGGGGTTAGGTTGGGGTTAGGTTGGGGTTAGGTTGGGGTTAGGTTGGGGTTAGGTTGGGGTTAGGTTGGGGTTAGGTTGGGGTTAGGTTGGGGTTAGGTTGGGGTTAGGTTGGGGTTAGGTTGGGGTTAGGTTGGGGTTAGGTTGGGGTTAGGTTGGGGTTAGGTTGGGGTTAGGTTGGGGTTAGGTTGGGGTTAGGTTGGGGTTAGGTTGGGGTTAGGTTGGGGTTAGGTTGGGGTTAGGTTGGGGTTAGGTTGGGGTTAGGTTGGGGTTAGGTTGGGGTTAGGTTGGGGTTAGGTTGGGGTTAGGTTGGGGTTAGGTTGGGGTTAGGTTGGGGTTAGGTTGGGGTTAGGTTGGGGTTAGGTTGGGGTTAGGTTGGGGTTAGGTTGGGGTTAGGTTGGGGTTAGGTTGGGGTTAGGTTGGGGTTAGGTTGGGGTTAGGTTGGGGTTAGGTTGGGGTTAGGTTGGGGTTAGGTTGGGGTTAGGTTGGGGTTAGGTTGGGGTTAGGTTGGGGTTAGGTTGGGGTTAGGTTGGGGTTAGGTTGGGGTTAGGTTGGGGTTAGGTTGGGGTTAGGTTGGGGTTAGGTTGGGGTTAGGTTGGGGTTAGGTTGGGGTTAGGTTGGGGTTAGGTTGGGGTTAGGTTGGGGTTAGGTTGGGGTTAGGTTGGGGTTAGGTTGGGGTTAGGTTGGGGTTAGGTTGGGGTTAGGTTGGGGTTAGGTTGGGGTTAGGTTGGGGTTAGGTTGGGGTTAGGTTGGGGTTAGGTTGGGGTTAGGTTGGGGTTAGGTTGGGGTTAGGTTGGGGTTAGGTTGGGGTTAGGTTGGGGTTAGGTTGGGGTTAGGTTGGGGTTAGGTTGGGGTTAGGTTGGGGTTAGGTTGGGGTTAGGTTGGGGTTAGGTTGGGGTTAGGTTGGGGTTAGGTTGGGGTTAGGTTGGGGTTAGGTTGGGGTTAGGTTGGGGTTAGGTTGGGGTTAGGTTGGGGTTAGGTTGGGGTTAGGTTGGGGTTAGGTTGGGGTTAGGTTGGGGTTAGGTTGGGGTTAGGTTGGGGTTAGGTTGGGGTTAGGTTGGGGTTAGGTTGGGGTTAGGTTGGGGTTAGGTTGGGGTTAGGTTGGGGTTAGGTTGGGGTTAGGTTGGGGTTAGGTTGGGGTTAGGTTGGGGTTAGGTTGGGGTTAGGTTGGGGTTAGGTTGGGGTTAGGTTGGGGTTAGGTTGGGGTTAGGTTGGGGTTAGGTTGGGGTTAGGTTGGGGTTAGGTTGGGGTTAGGTTGGGGTTAGGTTGGGGTTTGGTTGGGGTTGGGTTGGGGTTAGGTTGGGGTTAGGTTGGGGTTAGGTTGGGGTTAGGTTGGGGTTAGGTTGGGGTTAGGTTGGGGTTAGGTTGGGGTTAGGTTGGGGTTAGGTTGGGGTTAGGTTGGGGTTAGGTTGGGGTTAGGTTGGGGTTAGGTTGGGGTTAGGTTGGGGTTAGTTGGGGTTAGGTTGGGGTTAGGTTGGGGTTAGGTTGGGGTTAGGTTGGGGTTAGGTTGGGGTTAGGTTGGGGTTAGGTTGGGGTTAGGTTGGGGTTAGGTTGGGGTTAGGTTGGGGTTAGGTTGGGGTTAGGTTGGGGTTAGGTTGGGGTTAGGTTGGGGTTAGGTTGGGGTTAGGTTGGGGTTAGGTTGGGGTTAGGTTGGGGTTAGGTTGGGGTTAGGTTGGGGTTAGGTTGGGGTTAGGTTGGGGTTAGGTTGGGGTTAGGTTGGGGTTAGGTTGGGGTTAGGTTGGGGTTAGGTTGGGGTTAGGTT